>JANJGN010000287.1:0-727528 GCA_026770705.1 Isurus oxyrinchus | reverse complement strand
TACCCAGTCTGGGTTTACCCCAGTCCCTCACTACCCAGTCTGGGTTTACCCCAGTCCCCAGTCCCTCACTACCCAGTCTGGGTTTACCCCAGTCCCCAGTCCCTCACTACCCAGTCTGGGTTTACCCCAGTCCCCAGTCCCTCACTACCCAGTCTGGGTTTACCCCAGTCCCCAGTCCCTCACTACCCAGTCTGGGTTTACCCCAGTCCCCAGTCCCTCACTACCCAGTCTGGGTTTACCCCAGTCCCTCACTACCCAGTCTGGGTTTACCCCAGTCCCCAGTCCCTCACTACCCAGTCTGGGTTTACCCCAGTCCCCAGTCCCTCACTACCCGGTCTGGGTTTACCCCAGTCCCCAGTCCCTCACTACCCAGTCTGGGTTTAACCCAGTTCCCAGTCCCTCACTACCCAGTCTGGGTTTACCCCAGTCCCCAGTCCCTCACTACCCAGACTGGGTTTACCCCAGTCCCTCACTACCCAGACTGGGTTTACCCCAGTCCCTCACTACCCGGTCTGGGTTTACCCCAGTCCCCAGTCCCTCACTACCCAGTCTGGGTTCACCCCAGTGCCCCGTCCCTCACGGCTGAGGTTAATAGCTCTGGTATCGTTACCTGTCCCCCTTCTTCCTTCAATCGTCTCGGAGTATTTTCTCCTCCGAGATTAGAGGTGACCTCCTGTCCTTCACGTGTGGACTCATGCCTGGATCACCCCTGACCCCTGACATTGCCTCTCTGTTTCTCTCTCCCTGGCATTGATCTGTTCCATTATTAATCAGGCTGATGTTATTCGATAGAAACGTATCAGCTTCCTCCTAAGTGCCTTTAGCTCCTGTGAAATGTGAGGCTGGTGTGCTCCTGCACTGACATCTCATCCCCTGTCCTCTGGCTGTGTGTCCTTGCAGAGGCTTCTGTTTGTGAAGAGCATCATCAGCAGTTGGAATTGATTCATTCCTGTACAAATTTATCGATGATCGATGAAGTGGGGATCAGTGTTTGCTTGTGAGGTAATGGAGAGGGTTGTTTGGGAGAATTCATAAGGAACATGATCTTTCAATTCTGACAATGATTTTCAAGCAACAACACCATTAACTGCAAGGTTTATACTCGAGCAGCATTAATCCTCGTGAAGGATTTGAATAAAGCACTCAAACCAGCATTAATGGACGGAGAGTGCTCCACCACGGAGCTATCTTCACCAGTCATCAGTTCATTTAACAAGCAGGATTTGCAGAGAATACTCCCAGCATTTAATCACTGCTTTCACCCCCTGGGAGGAGCACGGGGGAAGACAGAGGGTGGTGATGGTAGGAAGGGATGAGGGAGACAAACATACAAATTAGGATCTGGACTTGGCCATTCGGCCCCTCAATCCTGCCCCACCATTCAGCAAGAGTCTGGCGGATCAGATGTGGAGGGAGTTTACGCACAGAGGAAGGGTGACAGGCAAAAATGTTAGGACAAGATAACTGTGGAGCTGGGAATGAGGGGTATGGAGGTTTGGAGTGAGGGATATGGTGAGGGAGGGAGTGAGAGGTATGGAGGTTTGGAGTAGGGGATGTGGTGAGGGAGGGAGTGAGTGATATGGAGGTTTGGAGTAGGGGATGTGGTGAGGGAGGGAGTGAGTGATATGGAGGTTTGGAGTAGGGGATGTGGTGAGGGAGGGAGTGAGAGATATGGAGGTTTGAAGTGAGGGTGGGATTGAGGGATATGGAGGTTTAGAGTGTGGTTTATGGAGGGTTGGAGTGAGGGTGGGATTGAGGGATATGGAGGCTTGGAGTGAAGGTGGGAGTGAGGGATATGGAGGTTTAGAGCGTGGGATATGGAGGGTTGGAGTGAGGGTGGGAGTGAGGGATATGGAGGTTTGGAATGAAGGTGGGAGTGAGGGATATGGAGGTTTAGAGTATGGGAAATGGAGGGTTGGATTGAGGGCTATGGAGGTTTGTAGTGAGGGAGCGAGTGAGGGATATGGAGGTTTGGAGTGAGTGTTTGATATGGAGGGTTGGAGTGAGGGAGGGAGTGAGGGATATGGAGGTGTAGAGTGTGGGATACAGAGGGTTGGAGTGAGGGAGGGAGTGAGGGATATGGAGGTGTAGAGTGTGGGATACAGAGGGTTGGAGTGAGGGAGGGAGGAATATGGACATTTAGAGTGTGGGATATGGAGGGTCGGAGTGAGGGAGGGAGTGAGGGATATGGAGGTGTAGAGTGTGGGATATGGAGGGTTGGAGTGAGTGTGGGAGTGAATGATATGGATGTTTGGAGTGAGGGAAGGAGTGAGGGATATGGAGGTGTAGAGTGTGGGATATGGAGGGTCGGAATGTGGTTTATAGAGGGTTGGAGTGAGGGAGGGAGTGTGGGATATGGAGGGTTGGAGTGAGGGAGGGAGTGAGAGATATGGAGGGTTGGAGTGTGGTTCATGGAGGGTTGGAGTGAGGGAGGGAGTGTGGTTTATGGAGGGTTGGAGTGAGGGAGGGAGTGTGGTTTATGGAGGGTTGGAGTGAGGGAGGGAGTGTGGTTTATGGAGGGTTGGAGTGAGGGAGGGAGTGTGGTTTATGGAGGGTTGGAGTGAGGGAGGGAGTGAGAGATATGGAGGGTTGGAGTGTGGTTCATGGAGGGTTGGAGTGAGGGAGGGAGTGTGGTTTATGGAGGGTTGGAGTGAGGGAGGGAATGTGGTTTATGGAGGGTTGGAGTGAGGGAGGGAGTGAGGGATATGGAGGGTTGGAGTGTGGTTTATTGAGGGTTGGAGTGAGGGAGGGAGTGTGGATTATGGAGGGAGGGAGTGAGGGTGGGAGTGAGGGATATGGAGGGAGGGAGTGAGGGAGGGAGTGAGGGATATGGAGGGAGGGAGTGAGGGATATGGAGGGAGGGAGTGAGGGAGGGAGTGAGGGAGGGAGTGAGGGATATGGAGGGTTGGAGTGTGGTTCATGGAGGGTTGGAGTGAGGAAGGGAGTGTGGTTTATGGAGGGTTGGAGTGAGGGAGGGAATGAGGGATATGGAGGGAGGGAGGGAGTGAGGGAGGGAGTGAGGGAGGGAGTGAGGGATATGGAGGGAGGGAGTGAGGGATATGGAGGGAGGGAGTGAGGGTGGGAGTGAGGGATATGGAGGGAGGGAGTGAGGGAGGGAGTGAGGGATATGGAGTGAGGGAGGGAGTGAGGGATATGGAGGGAGGGAGTGAGGGAGGGAGTGAGGGAGGGAGTGAGGGATATGGAGGGAGGGAGTGAGGGAGGGAGTGAGGGATATGGAGGGAGGGAGTGAGGGAGGGAGTGAGGGATATGGAGTGAGGGAGGGAGTGAGGGAGTGAGGGAGGGAGTGAGGGATATGGAGTGAGGGAGGGAGTGAGGGATATGGAGGGAGGGAGTGAGGGAGGGAGTGAGGGATATGGAGGGAGGGAGGGAGGGAGGGAGTGAGGGATATGGAGGGAGGGAGTGAGGGAGGGAGTGAGGGATATGGAGGGAGGGAGGGAGTGAGGGATATGGGAGGAAAGCTGGCCGGTCCCTTGGCTGTGCTGCCCTTACAGAGTCTGACAGGAGTGACTGATGTTTGTACCAGGCAGGAGCAGCTGGAAGCGAATGGGATGTTAGCCTTTATCACAAGAGGATTTGAGTACAGGAGTAGAGAAGTCTTGCTTCAACTGTATAGAAGCTTGGTTAGGCTGCACCTGGAGTACTGTGTGCAGTTTTGGTCCCCTTACCTTAGAAAGGATGTTATTTCCATGGGGGGAGCGCAACGAAGGGTCACCAGACTTTCACCATGCTCCGGGGATGTCAGGACTGTTTTATGAAGAGAGATTGGGGAAACTGGGCCTGTATTCTCTAGAGTTTTTAAGAATGAGAGGTGATCTCATTGAAACCTACAAAATACTTTAAGGGATAGACAGGGTAGATTCAGGTAAGATGTTTCCCCTGGTCGAGGAGTCTAGAACCAGGGGACACAATTTCAAAATAAGGGGGAAGCGGCTTAGGACCGAGATGGGGAGAAATGTCTTTACTCAGAGTGTTGTGAATCTTTGGAATTCTCTACCCCAGGGGGCCGTGGGAGCTCAGTCACTGAGTGTGTTTAAGGTAGAGATTGATAGATTTCTGATTAACAATAATGTAAAGGGTTATGGGGAGAGTGTGGGTAAAAGGCATTGAAGTGTTTGATCAGACATGATCGAATATTTTTAATTCATTCATGGGATGTGGGTTTCACTGGCTGGGCCAGCATTTATTGCCCATCCCTAGTTGCCCTTGAGAAGGTGGGGGTGAGCTGCCTTCTTGAACCGCTGCAGTCCATGTGGTGTAGGTACACCCACAGTGCTGTTAGGGAGGGAGTTCCAGGATTTTGACCCAGCGACAGTGAAGGAATGGTGATATATTTCCAAGTCAGGATGGTGAGTGACTTGGAGGGGAACTTCCAGGTGGTGGTGTTCCCATCTATCTGCTGCCCTTGTCCTTCTAGATGGTAGTGGTCGTGGGTTTGGAAGGTGCTGTCTAAGGAGCCTTGGTGAGTTCCTGCAGTGCATCTTGTAGATGGTACACACACTGCTGCTACTGTGCGTCGGTGGTGGAGGGAGTGAATGTTTGTGGATGGGGTGCCAATCAAGCGGCTGCTTTGTCCTGGATGGTGTCAAGCTTCTTGAGTGTTGTGGGAGCTGCACTCATCCAGGCAAGTGGGGAGTATTCCATCACACTCCTGACTTGTGCCTTGTAGATGGTGGACAGGCTTTGGGGAGACAGGAGGTGAGTTACTCACTGCAGGATTCCCAGCCTCTGAGCTGCTCTTGTAGCCACAGTATTTATATGGCTGGTCCAGTTCAGTTTCTGGTCAATGGTAACCCCCAGGATGTTGACAGTGGGGGATTCAGTGATGGTAATGCCATTGAATGTCAAGGGGCGATGATTGGATTCTCTCTTGTTGGAGGTGGTCATTGCCTGACACTTGTGTGGTGTGAATGTTACTTGCCACTTGTCAGCCCAAGCCTGGATATTGTCCAGGTCTTGCTGCATTTGGACATGGACTGCTTCAGTATCTGAGGAGCTGCGAATGGTGCTGAACATTGTGTAATCATCAGCGAACATCCCCACTTCCAACCTTGAGATGGAAGGAAGGTCATTGATGAAGCAGCTGAAGGTGGTTGGGCTGAGGACACTACCCTGAGGAACTCCTGCAGTGATGTCCTGGAGCTGAGATGACTGACCTCCAACAACCACAACCATCTTCCTTTGTGCTGGGTATGACTCCAACCAGCGGAGAGTTTTCCCCCTGATTCCCATTGACTCCAGTTTTGCTGGGACTCCTTGATGTCACACTCGGTCAAATGCTGCCTTGATGTCAAGGGCAGTCACTCTCACCTCACCTCGGGAGTTCAGCTCTTTTGTCCATGTTTGAACCAAGGCTGTAATGAGTTCAGGAGCTGATTGACCCTGGCAGAACCCAAACTGGGCATCAGTGAGCAGGTTATTGCTAAGCAAGTGCCACTTGATAGCACTGTTGGTGACCCCTTCCATTACTCTACTGATGATGGAGAGTAGATTGATGGAATGGTAATTGGCCGGGTTGGATTTGTCCTGCTTTTTGTGTACAGGACATACCTGGGCAATTTTCCACATAGCCGGGTAGATACCAATGTTGTAGCTGTACTGGAACAGCTTGGCTAGGGGCGCGGCAAGTTCTGGAGCACAAGTCTTCAGTACTATTGCCGGAATATTGTCAGGGCCCATAGCCTTTGCAGTATCCAGTGAATTCAGCCGTTTCTTGACGTCACATGGAGTGAATCGAATTGGCAGGAGACTGGCATCTGGGATGCTGGGACCTCTGGAGGAGGCTGAGATGGATCATCCACTCAGCACTTCTGGCTGGAGATTGTAGCAAATGTTTCAGCCTTATTTTTTGCACTGATGTGCTGGGCTCCTCCATCATTGAGGATGGGGATATTTGTGGAGCCTCGTTCTCCAGTGAGTTGTTTAATTGTCCACCACCATTCACGACTGGATGTGGCAGGACTGCAGAGCTCAGATCTGATCCATTGGTTGTGGGATCGCTTAGCTCTGTCTATCACTTGCTGCTTATGCTGTTTGACATGCAAGTAGTCCTGTGTTATAGCTTCACCAGGTTGACACCTCATTTTTAGGTATACCTGGTGCTGCTCCTGACATGCCCTCCTGCACTCTTCATTGAACCAGGGTTGATCCCCGGGCTTGATGGTAATGGTGGAGTGGGGGATATGCTGGGCCATGAGGTTACAGATTGTGTTCGAGTACAATTCTGCTGCTGCTGATGGCCCACAGCGCCTCATGGATGCCCAGTCTTGAGTTGCTAGATCTGTGTGAAATCTATCCCATTTAGCACAGTGGTAGTACCACACAACACGATGGAGGGAATCCTCAATGTGAAGGTGGGACTTTGTCTCCACAATGACTGTGTGGTGGTCACTCCTACCGATACTGTCATGGACAGATGTATCTGCAGCAGGCAGGTTGGTGAGGATGAGATCAAGTATGTTTTTCCCTCTTGTTGGTTCCCTCACCACCTGCCGCAGACCCAGTCTAGCAGCTATGTCCTATAGGACTCGGCCAGCTCGGTCAGTAGTGGCGCTACCGAGCCACACTTGGTGATGGACACTGAAGTCCCCCACCCAGAGTACATTCTGTGCCCTCGCCACCCTCAGTGCTGCCTCCAAGTGGTGTTCAACATGGAGGAGGCACTGATTCATCAGCTGAGGGAGGGCGGTACGTGGTAATCAGCAGGAGGTTTCCTTGTCCATGTTTGACCTGATGCCATGAGAATTCACGGGGTCCAGAGTCGATGTAGAGCACTCGCAGGGACACTCCCTCTGATGGTATATCACGGTGGCCCCACCTCTGCTGGGTCTGGGTGACAAAGGCAATGGTTTTATGGTCGTGTGTGCAGATTGAAGTTGCAGCTTTTAATTGAGTCCGAATGTCACTATCTGCTACGGTGGGATAGGACACCACGATCGATGGGATAATGGCGGCCAATCCCAGAAACATTACTGCCCGACCTCGCTCTGAGGGATCACTGGAATTGTCTCGCACCAGCTCAGAGAAATGATTGGCTGGATGAGAAATCAGAGGACTTACAGGGTGAGGAGTGGAGGTGATGCTGTGGGGTCTCTGCCTCCTGTAGCTAACTGCAGAGGATTTACAGGGTGAGGAGTGGAGGTGATGCTGTACGTTCGCTGCATCCTGTAGCTAAGTGCAGAGTATTTACAGGGTGACAGGAGTGGAGGTGATGCTGTGGGGTCCCTTCCTCCTGTAGCTAAGTGCAGAGTATTTACAGGGTGAGGAGTGGAGGTGATGCTGTGGGGTTTCTGTTTCCTGTAGCTTAGTGAAGAGGATTTACAAGTTGGGGAGTGGAGGTGATGCTGTGGGGTCTCTGCGTAATGTAGCTAAGTGCACAGGATTTACAGCGTGACAGGCGTGGAGGTGATGCTGTGGGGTCTCTGCCTCCTGTAGCTTAGTGCAGAGGAGTTACAGGGTGAGGAGTGGAGGTGATGCTGTGGGGACTCTGTCTCCTGTAGCTAACTGCAGAGGATTTTCAGGGTGACAGGAGTGGCGGTGTTGCTGTGGGGTTTCTGTCTCCTGTAGCTATGTGCAGAGGATTTACAGGGTGACAGGAGTGGAGGTGTTGCTGTGGGGTTTCTGTCTCCTGTAGCTATGTGCAGAGGATTTACAGGGTGAGGAGTGGAGGTGATGCTGTTGTGTCCCTGCCTCCTGTAGCTAAGTGCAGAGAATTTACAGGGTGACAGGAGTGGAGGTGATGCTGTTGTGTCCCTGCCTCCTGTAGCTAACTGCAGAGGATTTACAGGGTGAGGAGTGGAGGTGATGCTGTGGGGACTCTGTCTCCTGTAGCTAACTGCAGAGGATTTACAGGGTGGGGAGTGGAGTTGATGCTGTGGGGACTCTGTCTCCTGTAGCTAAGTGTCTGAAGGCTGACGCTGCTTTTGTGAGAATGTCACTGGGTAAGGAACGAGGAGCCGTAAACCCTTGTTCAGGTGCTGGGTTCCTTCTCCATGAGATACCGATGGCCTCAATACTACCACATTCCTTTGGCACCAAGTTTTATTTGCTTGCAGGTTAGTTTGTTCTGTGATACTTGATGAAATGCACCATGAAATGTGCAATAGCTCTCTCCGAGTTTTTCAGCACGACATTCTTTCCCCAAAACGTGCTCCTGGGATCAGAATTTCCAACGCTGCGTGAAAGGCTGTCCATGTCAGGAAGACACTGTCCATGTCCACCAGACTCTGTCCATGTCCAGGAGACTCTGTCCATGTCCAGGAGACTCTGTCCATGTCCAGGAGATCTGTCCATGTCCAGGCGACTCTGTCCATGTCCAGGAGACTCTGTCCATGTCCAGGAGACTCTGTCCATGTCCAGGAGACTCTGTCCATGTCCAGGAGCCTCTGTCCATGTCCACCAGGCTCTGTCCATGTCAGGAAGACTCTGTCCATGTCCTGGAGACTCTGTGCATGTCCACCAGACTCTGTCCATGACAGGAAGACTCTGTCCATGTCCAGGAGACTCTCTCCATGTCCAGGAGACTCTGTCCATGTCCAGGAGACACTGTCCATGTCAGGGAGACTCTGTCCATGTCCGGGAGACACTGTCCATGTCAGGGAGACTCTGTCCATGTCCAGGAGACTCTGTCCATGTCCACCAGACTCTGTCTGATCTCCTGGACATGGACAATGTCCAGGAGACTCTGTCCAGGTCCACGAGAAACTGTCCATGTCCAGGAGCCTCTGTCCATGTCAGGAGACTCTGTCCATGTCCAGGAGTTCTGTTAATGTCCAGGAGATCTGTCCATGTCCAGGACCCTCTGTCCATGTCCAGGAGACTCTGTCCATGTGCAGGACCCTCTGTCCATGTCCAGGAGACTATCTCCATGTCCAGGAGACTCTGTCCATGTGCAGGAGCCTCTGTCCATGTCAGGAAGACTCTGTCCATGTCCAGGAGACTCTGTCCATGTCCTGGAGATCTGTTAATGTCCAGGAGATCTGTCCATGTCCAGGACCCTCTGTCCATGTCCAGGAGATCTGTCCATGTCCAGGAGACTCTGTCCATGTCCAGGAGATATGTCCATGTCCAGGAGACTCTGTCCATGTCCAGGTGATCTGTCCATGTCCAGGAGATCTGTCAATGTCCAGGAGATCTGTTAATGTCCAGGAGATCTGTCCATGTCCAGGACCCTCTGTCCATGTCCAGGAGTTCTGTCCAAGTACAGGAGACTCTGTCCATGTCCAGGAGATATGTCCATGTCCAGGAGACTCTGTCCATGTCCAGGAGACTCTGTCCATGTCAGGAAGACTCTGTCCATGTCCAGGAGCCTCTGTCCATGTCCAGGAGACACTGTCCATGTCCAGGAGCCTCTGTCCATGTCCAGGAGATCTGTCCATGTCCAGGAGACACTGTCCATGTCCAGGTGATCTGTCCATGTCCAGGAGATCTGTTAATGTCCAGGAGATCTGTTAATGTCCAGGAGATCTGTCCATGTCCAGGACCCTCTGTCCATGTCCAGGAGTTCTGTCCAAGTACAGGAGACTCTGTCCATGTCCAGGAGATATGTCCATGTCCAGGAGACTCTGTCCATGTCCAGGAGACTCTGTCCATGTCAGGAAGACTCTGTCCATGTCCAGGAGACTCTGTCCATGTCCAGGAGACACTGTCCATGTCCAGGAGCCTCTGTCCATGTCCAGGAGACACTGTCCATGTCCAGGAGCCTCTGTCCATGTCCAGGAGATCTGTCCATGTCCAGGAGACACTGTCCATGTCCAGGAGACTCTGTCCATGTCCAGGACCGTCTGTCCATGTCCAGGAGATACTGTCCATGTCCAGGAGACTCTGTCCATGTCCAGGAGACGCTGACCTTCTCCAGGATCCTCTGTCCATGTACCGAGTACTCTGTGTCAGTGTGTCTGGGTAAGGGAGGGTAGCTCAGTGACAGTGTGTCTGGGTAAGGGAGGGTAGCTCAGTGACAGTGTGTCTGGGTGAGGGTAGCTCAGTGACAGTGTGTCAGGGTGAGGGAGGGTAGCTCAGTGACAGTGTGTCTGGGTGAGGGAGGGTAGCTCATTGACAGTGTGTCTGGGTGAGGGTATCTCAGTGACAGTGTGTCTGGGTGAGGGTAGCTCAGTCACAGTGTGTCTGGGTGAGGGAGGGTAACTCAGTGACAGTGTGTCTGGGTGAGCGTAGATAAGTGACAGTGTGTCTGGGTGAGGGAGGGTAGCTCAGTGACAGTGTGTCTGGGTGACGGTAGCTCAGTGACAGTGTATCTGGGTGAGGGAGGGTAGCTCAGTGACAGTGTGTCTGGGTGAGGGTAGCTCAGTGACAGTGTGTCTGGGTGAGGGAGGGTAGCTCAGTGACAGTGTGTCTGGGTGAGGGTAGCTCAGTGACAGTGTGTCTGGGTGAGGGTGGGCAGCTCAGTGACAGTGTGTCTGGGTGAGGGTAACTCAGTGACAGTGTGTCTGGGTGAGGGTAGCTCAGTGACAGTGTGTCTGGGTGAGGGTAGCTCAGTGACAGTGTGTCGGGGTGAGGGAGGGTAGCTCAGTGACAGTGTGTCCGGGTGAGGGAGGGTAGCTCAGTGACAGTGTGTCTGTGTGAGGGAGGGTAGCTCAGTGACAGTGTGTCTGGGTGAGGGTAGCTCAGTGACAGTGTGTCTGGGTGAGGGAGGGTAGCTCAGTGACAGTGTCTCTGAGTGAGGGAGGGTAGCTCAGTGACAGTGTCTCTGGGTGAGGGTAGCTCAGTGACAGTGTGTCTGGGTGAGGGAGGGTAGTTCAGTGACAGTGTGTCTGGGTGAGGGAGGGTAGCTCAGTGACAGCGTGTCTGGGTGAGGGAAGGTAGATCAGTGACAGTGTGTCTGGGTGAGGGTAGCTCAGTGACAGTGAGTCTGGGTGAGGGTAGCTCAGTGACAGTGTGTCTGGGTGAGGGAGGGTAGTTCAGTGACAGTGTGTCTGGGTGAGGGAGGGTAGCTCAGTGACAGTGTGTCTGGGTGAGGGAGGGTAGCTCAGTGACAGTGTGTCTGGGTGAGGGAGGGTAGCTCAGTGACAGTGTGTCTGGGTGAGGGAGGGTAGGTCAGTGACAGTGTGTCTGGGTGAGGGAGGGTAGATCAGTGACAGTGTGTCTGGGTGAGGGTAGCTCAGTGACAGTGTGTCTGGGTGAGGGAGGGTAGTTCAGTGCCAGTGTGTCTGGGTGAAGGAGGGTAGGTCAGTGACAGCGTGTCTGGGTGAGGGAGGGTAGCTCAATGACAGTGTGTCTGGGTGAGGGAGGATAGCTCAGTGACAGCGTGTCTGGGTGAGGGAGGGTAGATCAGTGACAGTGTGTCTGGGTGAGGGTAGCTCAGTGACAGTGGGTCTGGGAGAGGGAGGGTAGCTCAGTGACAGTGTGTCTGGGTGAGGGTAGCTCAGTGACAGTGTGTCTGGGTGAGGGAGGGCAGCTCAGTGACAGTGAGTCTGGGTGAGGTTAGCTCAGTGACAGTGTGTCTGGGTGAGGGAGGCTCAGTGACAGTGTGTCTGGGTGAGGGAGGGTAGCACAGTGACAGTGTGTCTGGGTGAGGGAGGGTAGCTCAGTGACAGTGTGTATGGGTGAGGGAGGGTAGCTCAGTGACAGTGAGTCTGGGTGAGGGTAGATCAGTGACAGTGTGTATGGGTGAGGGATGGTAGCTCAGTGACAGTGTGTCTGGGTGAGGGTAGCTCAGTGATAGTGTGTCTGGGTGAGGGTATCTCAGTGACAGTGTGTCTGGTTGAGGGAGGTTACCTCAGTGACAGTGTGTCTGGGTGAGGGTAGCTCATTGACAGTGTGTCTGGGTGAGGGAGGGTAGCTCAGTGACAGTGTGTCTGGGTGAAGGTAGCTCAGTGACAGTGTGTCTGGGTGAGGGAGGGTAGCTCAGTGACAGTGTGTCTGGGTCAGGGTGGGTTGCTCAGTGACAGTGTGTCTTGGTGAGGGTAGCTGAGTGACAGTGTGTCTGGATGAGGGAGGGTTGCTCAGTGACAGTGTGTCTGGGTGAGGGTAGCTCAGTGACAGTGTGTCTGTGTGAGGGAGGGTAGCTCAGTGACAGTGTGTCTGGGTGAGGGAGGGTAGCTCAGTGACAGTGTGTCTCGGTGAGGGTGGGTATCTCAGTGACAGTGTGTCTGGGTGAGGGCAGCTCAGTGACAGTGTGTCTGGGTGAGGGAGGGTAGCTCAGTAACAGTGTGTCTGGCTGAGGGTAGCTCAGTGACATTGTGTCTGGGTGAGGGAGGGTAGCTCAGTGACAGCTTGTCTGGGTGAGGGTAGCTCAGTGACAGTGTGTCTGGGTGAGGGTTGCTCAGTGACAGTGTGTCTGGGTGAGGGTAGATCAGTGACAGTGTGTCTGGGTGAGGGTGAGCTCAGTGACAGTGTGTCTGGGTGAGGGAGGGTAGCTCAGTGACAGTGTGTCTGGGTGAGGGAGGGTAGATCAGTGACAGTGTGTCAGGGTGAGGGTGGGTAGCTCAGTGACAGTGTGTCTGGGTGAGGGTAGCTCAGTGAGAGTGTTTCTGGGTGAGGGAGGGTAGCTCAGTGACAGTGTGTCTGGGTGAGGGTAGCTCAGTGAGAGTGTTTCTGGGTGAGGGAGGGTAGCTAAGTGACAGTGTGTCTGGCTGAGGGTAGCTCAGTGACAGTGTGTCTGGGTGAGGGAGGGTAGCTCAGTGACAGCTTGTCTGGGTGAGGGTAGCTCAGTGACAGTGTCTCTGGGTGAGGGTTGCTCAGTGACAGTGTGTCTGGGTGAGAGTGGGTAGCTCAGTGACAGTGTGTTTGGTTGAGGGAGGGTAGATCAGTGACAGTGTGTCTGGGTGAGGGAGGGTAGCTCAGTGACAGTGTGTCTGGGTGAGGGTAGCTCAGTGAGAGTGTTTCTGGGTGAGGGAGGGTAGCTCAGTGACAGTGTGTTTGGTTGAGGGAGGGTAGATCAGTGACAGTGCGTCTGGGTGAGGGAGGGTAGCTCAGTGACAGTGTGTCTGGGTGAGGGTAGCTCAGTGACAGTGTGTCTGGGTGAGGGAGGGTAGCTCAGTGACAGTGTGTCTGGGTGAGGGAGGGTAGCTTAGTGACGGCGTGTCTGGGTGAGGGTAGCTCAGTGACAGTGTGTCTGGGTGAGGGTAGCTCAGTGACTGTGTGTCTGGTGGAGGGAGGGTAGCTCAGTGAAAGTTTGTCTGGGTGAGGGTGGGTAGATCAGTGATAGTGTGTCTGGGTGAGGGAGGGTAGCTCAGTGACAGTGTGTCTGGGTGAGGGAGGGTAGCTCATTGACAGTGTGTTTGGTTGAGGGAAGGTAGCTCAGTGACAGTGTGTCTTGGTGAGGGAGGGTAGATCAGTGACAGGATGTCTGGGTGCGGGAGGGTAGTTCAGTGGCAGTGTGTCTGGGTGAGGGAGGGTAGCTCAGTGACAATGTGTCTGGGTGAGGGAGGGTAGCTCAGTGACAGTGTGTCTGGGTGAGGGAGGCTCAGTGACAGTGTGTCTGGGTGAGGGTAGCTCAGTGACAGTGTGTCTGGGTGAGGGGAGCTCAGTGACAGTGTGTCTGTGTGAGAGAGGGTAGATCAGTGACAGTGTGTCTGGGTGAGGGAGGGTAGCTCAGTGACAGTGTGTCTGGGTGAGGGAGGCTCAGTGACAGTGTGTCAGGGTGAGGGTAGCTCAGTGACAGTGTGTCTGGGTGAGGGTAGCTCAGTGACAGTGTGTCTGCGTGAGGGTAGCTCAGTGACAGTGTGTCTGGGAGAGGGAGGGTAGCTCAGTGACAGTGTGTCTGGGTGAGGAAGGGTAGCTCAGTGACAGTGTGTCTGAGTGAGGGTGGGTCGCTCAGTGACAGTGTGTCTGGGTGAGGGTAGCTCAGTGAGAGTGTGTCTGGGTGAGGGAGTGTAGCTCAGGGACAGTGTGTCTGGGTGAGGGAGTCTCAGTGACAGTGTGTCTGGGTGAGGGAGGCTCAGTGACAGTGTGTCTCGGTGAGGGAGGATAGCTCAGTGACAGTGTATCTGGGTGAGGGAGGATAGCTCAGTGACAGTGTGTCTGGGTGAGGGAGGGTAGCTCAGTGACAGTGTGTCTGGGTGAGGGAGTCTCAGTGACAGTGTGTCTGGGTGAGGGAGGCTCAGTGACAGTGTGTCTCGGTGAGGGAGGATAGCTCAGTGACAGTGTGTCTGGGTGAGGGTAGCTCAGTGACAGTGTGTCTGGGTGAGGGTAGCTCAGTGACAGTGTCTGGGTGAGGGAGGGTAGCTCAGTGACAGTGTGTCTGGGTGAGGGAGGGTAGCTCAGTGACAGTGTGTCTGGGTGAGGGAGGGTAGCTCAGTGACATTGTGTCTGGGTGAGGGAGGGAAGCTCAGAGAAAGTGTGTCTGGGTGAGGGAGGGTAGCTCAGTGACAGTGCGTCTGGGTGAGGGAGGTAGCTCAGTGAAAGTGTGTCTGGGTGAGGGAGGGTATCTCAGTGACAGTGTGTCTGGGTGAGGGTATCTCAGTGACAGTGTCTGGGTGAGAGAGGGTAGCTCAGTGAGAGTGTGTCTGGGTGAGGGATGGTAGCTCAGTGAAAGTGTGTCTGGGTGAGGGAGGGTTGCTCAGTGACAGTGTGTCTGGGTGAGGGTAGCTCAGTGACAGAGTGTCTGGGTGAGGGTAGCTCAGTGACAGTGTGTCTGGGTGAGGGAGGGTAGCTCAGTGACAGTGTGTCTGGGTGAGGGAGGCTCAGTGATAGTGTGTCTGGGTGAGGGCAGCTCAGTGACAGTGTGTCTGGGTGAGGGTATCTCAGTGACAGTGTGTCTGGTTGAGGTTACCTCACTGACAGTGTGTCTGGGTGAGGGTAGCTCATTGACAGTGTGTCTGGGCGAGGGAGGGTAGCTCACTGACAGTGTGTCTGGGTGAGGGTAGCTCAGTGACAGTGTGTCTGGGTGAGGGACGGTAGCTCAGTGACAGTGTGTCTGTTTGAGGGTGGGTTGCTCAGTGACAGTGTGTCTTGGTGAGGGTAGCTCAGTGACAGTGTGTCTGGGTGAGGGAGGGTAGCTCAGTGACAGTGTGTCTGGGTGAGTCAGGATCGCTCAGTGACAGTGTGTCTGGGTGAGGGAGGGTAGATCAGTGACAGGGTGTCTGGGTGAGGGAGGGTAGTTCAGTGGCAGTGTGTCTGGGTGAGGGAGGGTAGCTCAGTGACAATGTGTCTGGGTGAGGGAGGGTAGCTCAGTGACAGTGTGTCTGGGTGAGGAAGGCTCAGTGACAGTGTGTCTGGGTGAGGGTAGATCAGTGACAGTGTGTCTGGGTGAGGGGAGCTCAGTGACAGTGTGTCTGGGTGAGGGAGGGTAGCTCAGTGACAGTGTGTCTGGGTGAGGGTATCTCAGTGACAGTGTGTCTGGGTGAGGGTAGCTCAGAGACAGTGTGTCTGGTTGAGGGAGGGTAGCTCAGTGACAGTGTGTCTGGGTGAGGGTAGTTCAGTGTCAGTGTGTCTGGGTGAGGGAGGGTAGCTCAGTGACAGTGTGTCTGAGTGAGGGATGGTAGTTAAGTGACAGTGTGTCTGGGTGAGGGAGGGCAGCTCAGTGACAGTGTGTCTGGTGAGAGTAGCTCAGTGACAGTGTGTCAGGGTGAGTGTAGCTCAGTGACAGTGTGTCTGGGTGAGGGGGGTAGCTCAGTGACAGTGTGTCTGGGTGAGGGAGGGTTGCTCAGTGACAGTGTGTCTGGGTGAGGGTAGATCAGTGACAGTGCGTCTGGGTGAGGGAGGGTAGCTCAGTGACAGTGTGTCTGGGTGAGGGAGGGTAGCTCAGTGACAGTGTGTCTGGGTGAGGGAGGGTAGCTCAGTGACAGTGTGTCTGGGTGAGGGAGGGTAGCTCAGTGACAGTGTTTCTGGGTGAGGGAGGGTAGCTCAGTGACAGTTTGTCTGGGAGAGGGTAGCTCAGTGACAGTGTGTCTGGGTGAGGGAGGGTAGATCAGTGACAGTGTGTCTGGGTGAGGGTAGCTCAGTGACAGTGTGTCTGGGTGAGGGAGGGTAGCTCAGTGACAGTGTGTCTGGGTGAGGGATGGTAGCCCAGTGACAGTGTGTCTGGGTGAGGGTAGCTCAGTGACAGTGTGTCTGGGTGAGGGTAGCTCAGTGACAGTGTGTCTGGGTGAGGGAGTGTAGCTCAGTGACAGTGTGTCTGATGAGGGTAGCTCAGTGACAGTGTGTCTGTGTGAGGGTAGCTCAGTGACAGTGTGTCTGGGTGAGGTTAGCTCAGTGACAGTGTGCCTGGGTGAGTTTAGCTCAGTGACAGGGTGTCTGGGTGTGGTTAGCTAAGTGACAGTGTGTCTGGGTGAGGGAGGGTAGCTCAGTGACAGTGTGTCTGGGTGAGGGAGGGTAGCTCAGTGACAGTGTGTCTGGGTGAGGGTAGCTCAGTGACAGTGTGTCTGGGTGAGGGAGGGTAGCTCAGTGACAGTGTGTCTGGGTGAGGGAGGGTATCTCACTGACAGTGTGTCTGGGTGAGTGTAGCTAAATGACAGTGTGTCTGGCTGAGGGAGGGTAGCTCATTGACAGTGTGTCTGGGTGAGGGAGGGTATCTCAGTGACAGTGTGTCTGGGTGAGGGAGGGTAGCTCAGTGACAGTGTGTCTGGGTGAGGGTAGCTAAGTGACAGTGTGTCTGGGTGAGGGAACCTCAGTGACAGTGTGTCTGGGTGAGGGAGTGTATCTCAGTGACAGTGTCTGGGTGAGGGACGGTAGATCAGTGACAGTGTGTCTGGGTGAGGGAAGCGCAGTGACAGTGTGTCTGAATGAGGGTAGCTCAGTGACAGTCTGTCTGGGTGAGGTTAGCTCAGTGACAGTGTGTCTGGGTGAGGGTAGCTCAGTAACAGTGTGTCTGGGTGAGGGAGGGTAGCTCAGTGACAGTGTGTCTGGTGAGGGAGGGTATCTCAGTGACAGTGTGTCTGGATGAGGGAGGGTAGCTCAGTAACAGTGTGTCTGGGTGAGGGAGGGTAGCTCAGTGACAGTGTGTCTGGTGAGGGAGGGTAGCTCAGTGACAGTGTGTCTGGTTGAGGGAGGGTAGCTCAGTGACAGTATGTCTGGGTGAGGGTAGCTCAGTGACAGTGTGTCTGGGTGAGGGAGGTTAGCTCAGTGACAGTGTGTCTGGGTGAGGGAGTGTAGCTCAGTGACAGTGTGTCTGGGTGAGAGAGGGTAGATCAGTGACAGTGTGTCTGGGTGAGGGAGGGTAGCTCAGTGACAGTGTGTCTGGGTGAGGGAGGCTCAGTGACAGTGTGTCAGGGTGAGGGTAGCTCAGTGACAGTGTGTCTGGGTGAGGGTAGCTCAGTGACAGTGTGTCTGCGTGAGGGTAGCTCAGTGACAGTGTGTCTGGGAGAGGGAGGGTAGCTCAGTGACAGTGTGTCTGGGTGAGGAAGGGTAGCTCAGTGACAGTGTGTCTGAGTGAGGGTGGGTCGCTCAGTGACAGTGTGTCTGGGTGAGGGTAGCTCAGTGAGAGTGTGTCTGGGTGAGGGAGTGTAGCTCAGGGACAGTGTGTCTGGGTGAGGGAGTCTCAGTGACAGTGTGTCTGGGTGAGGGAGGCTCAGTGATAGTGTGTCTCGGTGAGGGAGGATAGCTCAGTGACAGTGTATCTGGGTGAGGGAGGATAGCTCAGTGACAGTGTGTCTGGGTGAGGGAGGGTAGCTCAGTGACAGTGTGTCTGGGTGAGGGTAGCTCAGTGACAGTGTGTATGGGTGAGGGAGGGTATCTCAGTGAGAGTGTGTCTGGGTGAGGGTAGCTCAGTGACAGTGTGTCTGGGTGAGGGTAGCTCAGTGACAGTGTGTCTGGGTGAGGGAGGGTAGCTCAGTGACAGTGTGTCTGGGTGAGGGTAGCTCAGTGACAGTGTGTCTGGGTGAGGGAGGGTAGCTCAGTGACAGTGTGTCTGGGTGAGGGAGGGTAGCTCAGTGACATTGTGTCTGGGTGAGGGTAGCTCAGTGACTGTGCGTCTGGGTGAGGGGGGGTAGCTCAGTGACAGTGTGTCTAGGTGAGGGAGGGTAGCTCAGTGACAGTGTGTCTGGGTGAGGGAGGGAAGCTCAGAGAAAGTGTGTCTGGGTGAGGGAGGGTAGCTCAGTGACAGTGTGTCTGGGTGAGGGTAGCTCAGTGACAGTGCGTCTGGGTGAGGGAGGTAGCTCAGTGAAAGTGTGTCTGGGTGAGGGAGGGTATCTCAGTGACAGTGTGTCTGGGTGAGGGTATCTCAGTGACAGTGTCTGGGTGAGAGAGGGTAGCTCAGTGAGAGTGTGTCTGGGTGAGGGATGGTAGCTCAGTGAGAGTGTGTCTGGGTGAGGGTATCTCAGTGACAGTGTGTCTGGGTGAGGGAGGGTAGCTCAGTGACAGTGTGTCTGGTTGAGGGTAGCTCAGTGACAGTGTGTCTGGGTGAGGGAGGGTAGCTCAGTGACAGTGTGTCTGGGTGAGGGAGGGTAGCTCAGTGACAGTGTGTCTGGGTGAGGGTATCTCAGTGACAGTGTGTCTGGGTGAGGGTAGCTCAGAGACAGTGTGTCTGGTTGAGGGAGGGTAGCTCAGTGACAGTGTGTCTGGGTGAGGGTAGTTCAGTGTCAGTGTGTCTGGGTGAGGGAGGGTAGCTCAGTGACAGCGTGTCTGAGTGAGGGATGGTAGTGAAGTGACAGTGTGTCTGGGTGAGGGAGGGCAGCTCAGTGACAGTGTGTCTGGTGAGAGTAGCTCAGTGACAGTGTGTCAGGGTGAGTGTAGCTCAGTGACAGTGTGTCTGGGTGAGGGGGGTAGCTCAGTGACAGTGTGTCTGGGTGAGGGAGGGTTGCTCAGTGACAGTGTGTCTGGGTGAGGGTAGATCAGTGACAGTGTGTCTGGGTGAGGGAGGGTAGCTCAGTGACAGTGTGTCTGGGTGAGGGAGGGTAGCTCAGTGAAAGTGTTTCTGGGTGAGGGAGGGTAGCTCAGTGACAGTTTGTCTGGGTGAGGGTAGCTCAGTGACAGTGTGTCTGGGTGAGGGAGGGTAGATCAGTGACAGTGTGTCTGGGTGAGGGTAGCTCAGTGACAGTGTGTCTGGGTGAGGGAGGGTAGCTCAGTGACAGTGTGTCTGGGTGAGGGATGGTAGCCCAGTGACAGTGTGTCTGGGTGAGGGTAGCTCAGTGACAGTGTGTCTGGGTGAGGGTAGCTCAGTGACAGTGTGTCTGGGTGAGGGAGTGTAGCTCAGTGACAGTGTGTCTGATGAGGGTAGCTCAGTGACAGTGTGTCTGTGTGAGGGTAGCTCAGTGACAGTGTGTCTGGGTGAGGTTAGCTCAGTGACAGTGTGCCTGGGTGAGTTTAGCTCAGTGACAGGGTGTCTGGGTGTGGTTAGCTAAGTGACAGTGTGTCTGGGTGAGGGAGGGTAGCTCAGTGACAGTGTGTCTGGGTGAGGGAGGGTAGCTCAGTGACAGTGTGTCTGGGTGAGGGTAGCTCAGTGACAGTGTGTCTGGGTGAGGGAGGGTAGCTCAGTGACAGTGTGTCTGGGTGAGGGAGGGTATCTCACTGACAGTGTGTCTGGGTGAGTGTAGCTAAATGACAGTGTGTCTGGCTGAGGGAGGGTAGCTCATTGACAGTGTGTCTGGGTGAGGGAGGGTATCTCAGTGACAGTGTGTCTGGGTGAGGGAGGGTAGCTCAGTGACAGTGTGTCTGGGTGAGGGTAGCTAAGTGACAGTGTGTCTGGGTGAGGGAACCTCAGTGACAGTGTGTCTGGGTGAGGGAGTGTATCTCAGTGACAGTGTCTGGGTGAGGGACGGTAGATCAGTGACAGTGTGTCTGGGTGAGGGAAGCGCAGTGACAGTGTGTCTGAATGAGGGTAGCTCAGTGACAGTCTGTCTGGGTGAGGTTAGCTCAGTGACAGTGTGTCTGGGTGAGGGTTGCTCAGTAACAGTGTGTCTGGGTGAGGGAGGGTAGCTCAGTGACAGTGTGTCTGGTGAGGGAGGGTATCTCAGTGACAGTGTGTCTGGATGAGGGAGGGTAGCTCAGTAACAGTGTGTCTGGGTGAGGGAGGGTAGCTCAGTGACAGTGTGTCTGGTGAGGGAGGGTAGCTCAGTGACAGTGTGTCTGGTTGAGGGAGGGTAGCTCAGTGACAGTATGTCTGGGTGAGGGTAGCTCAGTGACAGTGTGTCTGGGTGAGGGAGGTTAGCTCAGTGACAGTGTGTCTGGGTGAGGGAGTGTAGCTCAGTGACAGTGTGTCTGGGTGAGGGTAGCTGAGTGACAGTGTGTCTGGGTGAGGGTAGCTCAGAGACTGTGTTTCTGGGTTAGGGAGGGTAGCTCAGTGACAGTGTGTCTGGGTGATGGTAGCTCAGTGACAGTGTGTCTGGGTGAGGGAGGGCAGCTCAGTGACAGTGTGTCTGGGTTAGGGTTGCTCAGTGACAGTGTGTCTGGGTGAGGGTAGCTCAGTGACTGTGTGTCTGCGTGATGGTTGCTCAGTCACAGTGTGTCTGGGTGAGGGTAGCTCAGTGACAGTGTGTCTGGGTGAGGGTAGCTCAGTGACAGTGTGTCTGGGTGAGGGAGGGTAGCTCAGTGACAGTGTGTCTGGGTGAGGGTGGGTAGATCAGTGACAGTGTGTCTGGGTGAGGGATGGTAGCTCAGTGACAGTGTGTCTGGGTGAGGGATGGTAGCTCAGTGACAGTGTGTCTGGGTGAGGGTAGCTCAGTGACAGTGTGTCTGGGTGAGGGAGGGTAGCTCAGTGACAGTGTGTCTGGGTGAGGGAGGGTAGCTCAGTGACTGTGTCTGGGTGAGCGAGGGTAGCTCAGTGACTGTGTGTCTGTGTGAGGGAGGGTATCTCAGTGACAGTATGTCTGGGTGAGGGAGGGTAGCTCAGTGACAGTGTGTCTGGGTGAGGGAGGGTATCTCAGTGACAGTGTGTCTGGGTGAGGGAGGCTATCTCAGTGACAGTGTGTCTGGGTGAGGGAGGGTAGCTCAGTGACAGTGTGTCTGGGTGAGGGAGGCTATCTCAGTGACAGTGTGTCTGGGTGAGGGAGGGTAGCTCAGTGACAGTGTGTCTGGGTGAGTGTAGCTCAGTGACAGTGTGTCTGGGTGAGGGTAGCTCAGTGACTGTGTGTCTGCGTGATGGTTGCTCAGTCACAGTGTGTCTGGGTGAGGGTAGCTCAGTGACAGTGTGTCTGGGTGAGGGTAGCTCAGTGACAGTGTGTCTGGGTGAGGGAGGGTAGCTCAGTGACAGTGTGTCTGGGTGAGGGAGGGTAGCTCAGTGACAGTGTGTCTGGGTGAGGGATGGTAGCTCAGTGACAGTGTGTCTGGGTGAGGGATGGTAGCTCAGTGACAGTGTGTCTGGGTGAGGGTAGCTCAGTGACAGTGTGTCTGGGTGAGGGAGGGTAGCTCAGTGACAGTGTGTCTGGGTGAGGGAGGGTAGCTCAGTGACTGTGTCTGGGTGAGCGAGGGTAGCTCAGTGACAGTGTGTCTGTGTGAGGGAGGGTATCTCAGTGACAGTGTGTCTGGGTGAGGGAGGGTAGCTCAGTGACAGTGTGTCTGGGTGAGGGAGGGTATCTCAGTGACAGTGTGTCTGGGTGAGGGAGGCTATCTCAGTGACAGTGTGTCTGGGTGAGGGAGGGTAGCTCAGTGACAGTGTGTCTGGGTGAGGGAGGCTATCTCAGTGACAGTGTGTCTGGGTGAGGGAGGGTAGCTCAGTGACAGTGTGTCTGGGTGAGTGTAGCTCAGTGACAGTGTGTCTGGGTGAGGGAGGGTATCTCAGTGACAGTGTGTCGGAGTGAGGGAGGGTAGCTCAGTGACAGTGTGTCTGGGTGAGGGAGGGCAGCTCAGTGACAGTGTGTCTGGGTGAGGGAGGGTATCTCAATGACAGTGTGTCTGGGTGATGGAGGGTATCTCAGTGACAGTGTGTCTGGGTGAGGGAGAGTAGCTCAGTGACAGTGTGTCTGGGTGAGGGAGGGTAGCTCAGTGACAGTTTGTCTGGGTGAGGGTAGCTCAGTGACAGTGTGTCTGGATGAGGGAGGCTAGCTCAGTGACAGTGTGTCTGGGTGAGGGAGGTTAGCTCAGTGACAGTGTGTCTGGGTGAGGGAGGTTAGCTCAGTGACAGTGTGTCTGGGTGAGGGAGGGTAGCTCAGTGACAGTGTTTCTGGGTGAGGGAGGTTAGCTCAGTGACAGTGTGTCTGGGTGAGGGAGGGTAGTTCAGTGACAGCGTGTCTGGGTGAGGGAGGGTAGCTCAGTGACAGTGTGTCTGGGTGAGGGAGGGTAGATTAGTGACAGTGTGTCTGGGTGAGTGTAGCTCAGTGACCGTGTGTCTGGGTGAGGGAGGGTAGCTCAGTGACAGTGTGTCTGGGGGAGGGAAGCTCAGTGACAGTGTGTCTGGGTGAGGGTAGCTCAGTGACACTGTGTCTGGGTGAGGAAGGGTAGCTCAGTGACAGTGTGTCTGTGTGAGGGTGGGTAGCTCAGTGACAGTGTGTCTGGGTGAGGGTAGCTCAGTGACAGTGTGTCTGGGTGAGGGAGGGTAGCTCAGTGAAGTGTGTCTGGGTGAGGGAGTGTAGCTCAGTGACAGTGTGTCTGGGTGAGGGAGGGTAGCTCAGTGACAGTGTGTCAGGTGAGAGTAGCTCAGTGACAGTGTGTCTGGGTGAGGGTAGCTCAGTGACAGCGTGTCTGGGTGAGGGAGGGTAGCTCAGTGACACTGTGTCTGGGTTAGGGAGGGTAGCTCAGTGGCAGTGTTTCTGTGTGAGGGTAGCTCATTGACAGTCTGTCTGGGTGAGGGTGGGAAGCTCAGTGACAGTGTGTCTGGGTGAGGGTAGCACAGTGACAGTGTGTCTGGATGAGGGAGGGTAGCTCAGTGACAGTGTGTCGTGGTGAGGGAGGGTTGCTCAGTGACAGTGTGTCTGCGTGAGGTTAGCTCAGTGACAGTGTGTCTGGGTGAGGGATGGTAGCTCAGTGACAGTGTGTCTGGGTGAGGGATGGTAGTTCAGTGACAGTGTGTCTGGATGAGGGAGGGCAGCTCAGTGACAGTGTGTCTGGTGAGAGTAGCTCAGTGACAGTGTCTCTGGGTGAGGGTAGCTCAGTGACAGTGTGTCTGGGTGAGTGTAGCTCAGCGACAGTGTGTCTGGGTGAGGGGGGTAGCTCAGTGACAGTGTGTCTGGGTGAGGGAGGGTAGCTCAGTGACAGTGTTTCTGGGTGAGGGTAGATCAGTGACAGTGTGTCTAGGTGAGGGAGGGTAGCTCAGTGACAGTGTGTCTGGGCGAGGGAGGGTAGCTCAGTGACAGTGTGTCAGGGTGAGGGAGGTTAGCTCAGTGACAGTGTGTCTGGGTGAGGCTAGCTCAGTGACAGTGTGTCTGGGTGAGGGTAGCTCAGTGACAGTGTGTCTGGGTGAGGGAGGGTAGCTCAGTGACAGTGTGTCTGGGTGAGGGAGGGTAGCTCAGTGACAGTGTGTCTGGGTGAGGGATGGTAGCTCAGTGACAGTGTGTCTGGGTGAGGGTAGCTCAGTGACAGTGTGTCTGGGTGAGGGAGGGTAGCTCAGTTACAGTGTGTCTGGGTGAGGGATTGTAGCTCAGTGACAGTGTGTCTGTTTGAGGGTAGCTCAGTGACAGTGTGTCAGGGTGAGTGTAGCTCAGTGACAGTGTGTCTGGGTGAGGGAGGTAGCTCAGTGACAGTGTGTCTGGGTGAGGGAGGGTTGCTCAGTGACAGTGTGTCTGGGTGAGGGTAGATCAGTGACAGTGTGTCTGGGTGAGGGAGGGTAGCTCAGTGACAGTGTGTCTGGGTGAGGGAGGGTAGCTCAGTGACAGTGTGTCTGGGTGAGGGAGGGTAGCTCAGTGACAGTGTGTCTGGGTGAGGGAGGGTAGCTCAGTGACAGTGTTTCTGGGTGAGGGAGGGTAACTCAGTGACAGTTTGTCTGGGTGAGGGTAGCTCAGTGACAGTGTGTCTGGGTGAGGGAGGGTAGCTCAGTGACAGCGTGTCTGGGTGAGGGTAGCTCAGTGACAGTGTGTCTGGGTGAGGGAGGGTAGCTCAGTGACAGTGTGTCTGGGTGAGGGATGGTAGCCCAGTGACAGTGTGTCTGGGTGAGGGTAGCTCAGTGACAGTGTGTCTGGGTGAGGGTAGCTCAGTGACAGTGTGTCTGGGTGAGGGAGTGTAGCTCAGTGACAGTGTGTCTGTTTGAGGGTAGCTCAGTGACAGTGTGTCTGGGTGAGGGTAGCTCAGTGACAGTGTGTCTGGGTGAGGTTAGCTCAGTGACAGTGTGTCTGGGTGAGTTTAGCTCAGTGACAGTGTGTCTGGGTGTGGTTAGCAAAGTGACAGTGTGTCTGGGTGAGGGAGGGTAGCTCAGTGACAGTGTGTCTGGGTGAGGGTAGCTCAGTGACAGTGTGTCTGGGTGAGGGAGGGTAGCTCAGTGACAGTGTGTCTGGGTGAGGGAGGGTATCTCACTGACAGTGTGTCTGGGTGAGGGTAGCTAAGTGACAGTGTGTCTGGGTGAGGGAGGGTAGCTCAGTGACAGTGTGTCTGGGTGAGGGTAGCGCAGTGACAGTGTGTCTGGATGAGGGTAGCTCAGTGACAGTGTGTCTGGGTGAGAGGAGCTCAGTGACAGTGTGTCTGGGTGAGGGTAGCTCAGTAACAGTGTGTCTGGGTGAGGGAGGGTAGCTCAGTGACAGTGTGTCTGGTGAGGGAGGGTATCTCAGTGACAGTGTGTCTGGATGAGGGAGGGTAGCTAAGTGACAGTGTGTCTGGTTGAGGGAGGGTAGCTCAGTGACAGTCTGTCTGGGTGAGGGTAGCTCAGTGACAGTGTGTCT
This sequence comes from Isurus oxyrinchus, assembly GCA_026770705.1. Taxonomy (NCBI): domain Eukaryota; kingdom Metazoa; phylum Chordata; class Chondrichthyes; order Lamniformes; family Lamnidae; genus Isurus; species Isurus oxyrinchus. Next base: position 702,875 of record JANJGN010000287.1, on the reverse strand, counting down.
GGGTGAGGGAGGTTAGCTCAGTGACAGCGTGTCTGGGTGAGGGAGTTTAGCTCAGTGACAGTGTGTCTGGGTGAGGGTAGCTCAGTGACAGTGTGTCTGGGTGAGGGAGGGTAGCTCAGTGACAGTGTGTCTGGGTGAGGGAGGGTAGCTCAGTGACAGTGTGTCTGGGTGAGGGAGGGTAGCTCAGTGACAGTGTGTCTGGGTGAGGGAGGGTAGCTCAGTGACAGTTTGTCTGGGTGAGGGTAGCTCAGTGACAGTGTGTCTGGGTGAGGGAGGGTAGCTCAGTGACAGTGTGTCTGGGTGAGGGAGGGTAGCTCAGTGACAGTGTGTCTGGGTGAGGGAGGGTAGCTCAGTGACAGTGTGTCTGGGTGAGGGAGGGTAGCTCAGTGACAGTGTGTCTGGGTGAGGGAGGGTAGCTCAGTGACAGTGTGTCGGGGTGAGGGTAGCTCAGTGACAGTGTTGTCTGGGTGAGGGTAGCTCAGTGACAGTGTGTCTGGGTGAGGGTAGCTCAGTGACAGTGTGTCTGGGTGAGGGATGGTAGCTCAGTGACAGTGTGTCTGGGTGAGGGATGGTAGCTCAGTGACAGTGTGTCTGGGTGAGGGAGGGTAGCTCAGTGACGGTGTGTCTGGGAGTGGGAGGGTAGCTCAGTGACTGTGTCTGGGTGAGGGAGGGTAGCTCAGTGACAGTGTGTCTGGGTGAGGGATGGTAGCCCAGTGACAGTGTGTCTGGGTGAGGGTAGCTCAGTGACAGTGTGTCTGGGTGAGGGTAGCTCAGTGACAGTGTGTCTGGGTGAGGGAGTGTAGCTCAGTGACAGTGTGTCTGATGAGGGTAGCTCAGTGACAGTGTGTCTGTGTGAGGGTAGCTCAGTGACAGTGTGTCTGGGTGAGGTTTGCTCAGTGACAGTGTGCCTGGGTGAGTTTAGCTCAGTGACAGGGTGTCTGGGTGTGGTTAGCTAAGTGACAGTGTGTCTGGGTGAGGGAGGGTAGCTCAGTGACAGTGTGTCTGGGTGAGGGAGGGTAGCTCAGTGACAGTGTGTCTGGGTGAGGGTAGCTCAGTGACAGTGTGTCTGGGTGAGGGAGGGTAGCTCAGTGACAGTGTGTCTGGGTGAGGGAGGGTATCTCACTGACAGTGTGTCTGGGTGAGTGTAGCTAAATGACAGTGTGTCTGGCTGAGGGAGGGTAGCTCATTGACAGTGTGTCTGGGTGAGGGAGGGTATCTCAGTGACAGTGTGTCTGGGTGAGGGAGGGTAGCTCAGTGACAGTGTGTCTGGGTGAGGGTAGCTAAGTGACAGTGTGTCTGGGTGAGGGAACCTCAGTGACAGTGTGTCTGGGTGAGGGAGTGTATCTCAGTGACAGTGTCTGGGTGAGGGACGGTAGATCAGTGACAGTGTGTCTGGGTGAGGGAAGCGCAGTGACAGTGTGTCTGAATGAGGGTAGCTCAGTGACAGTCTGTCTGGGTGAGGTTAGCTCAGTGACAGTGTGTCTGGGTGAGGGTTGCTCAGTAACAGTGTGTCTGGGTGAGGGAGGGTAGCTCAGTGACAGTGTGTCTGGTGAGGGAGGGTATCTCAGTGACAGTGTGTCTGGATGAGGGAGGGTAGCTCAGTAACAGTGTGTCTGGGTGAGGGAGGGTAGCTCAGTGACAGTGTGTCTGGTGAGGGAGGGTAGCTCAGTGACAGTGTGTCTGGGTGAGTGAGGTTAGCTCAGTGACAGTGTGTCTGGGTGAGGGAGGGTAGCTCAGTGACAGTGTGTGTGGGTGAGGGTATCTCAGTGACAGTGTGTCTGCGTGAGGGTAGCTCAGTGTCAGTGTGTCTGGGTGAGGGAGGGTAGCTCAGTGACAGTGTGTCTGGGTGAGGGATGGTAGCTCAGTGACAGTGTGTCTGGGTGAGGGATGGTAGTTCAGTGACAGTGTGTCTGGATGAGGGAGGGCAGCTCAGTGACAGTGTGTCTGGTGAGAGTAGCTCAGTGACAGTGTCTCTGGGTGAGGGTAGCTCAGTGACAGTGTGTCTGGGTGAGTGTAGCTCAGCGACAGTGTGTCTGGGTGAGGGGGGTAGCTCAGTGACAGTGTGTCTGGGTGAGGGAGGGTAGCTCAGTGACAGTGTGTCTGGGTGAGGGTAGATCAGTGACAGTGTGTCTAGGTGAGGGAGGGTAGCTCAGTGACAGTGTGTCTGGGCGAGGGAGGGTAGCTCAGTGACAGTGTGTCAGGGTGAGGGAGGTTAGCTCAGTGACAGTGTGTCTGGGTGAGGCTAGCTCAGTGACAGTGTGTCTGGGTGAGGGTAGCTCAGTGACAGTGTGTCTGGGTGAGGGAGGGTAGCTCAGTGACAGTGTGTCTGGGTGAGGGAGGGTAGCTCAGTGACAGTGTGTCTGGGTGAGGGATGGTAGCTCAGTGACAGTGTGTCTGGGTGAGGGTAGCTCAGTGACAGTGTGTCTGGGTGAGGGAGGGTAGCTCAGTTACAGTGTGTCTGGGTGAGGGATTGTAGCTCAGTGACAGTGTGTCTGTTTGAGGGTAGCTCAGTGACAGTGTGTCAGGGTGAGTGTAGCTCAGTGACAGTGTGTCTGGGTGAGGGAGGTAGCTCAGTGACAGTGTGTCTGGGTGAGGGAGGGTTGCTCAGTGACAGTGTGTCTGGGTGAGGGTAGATCAGTGACAGTGTGTCTGGGTGAGGGAGGGTAGCTCAGTGACAGTGTGTCTGGGTGAGGGAGGGTAGCTCAGTGACAGTGTGTCTGGGTGAGGGAGGGTAGCTCAGTGACAGTGTGTCTGGGTGAGGGAGGGTAGCTCAGTGACAGTGTTTCTGGGTGAGGGAGGGTAACTCAGTGACAGTTTGTCTGGGTGAGGGTAGCTCAGTGACAGTGTGTCTGGGTGAGGGAGGGTAGCTCAGTGACAGCGTGTCTGGGTGAGGGTAGCTCAGTGACAGTGTGTCTGGGTGAGGGAGGGTAGCTCAGTGACAGTGTGTCTGGGTGAGGGATGGTAGCCCAGTGACAGTGTGTCTGGGTGAGGGTAGCTCAGTGACAGTGTGTCTGGGTGAGGGTAGCTCAGTGACAGTGTGTCTGGGTGAGGGAGTGTAGCTCAGTGACAGTGTGTCTGTTTGAGGGTAGCTCAGTGACAGTGTGTCTGGGTGAGGGTAGCTCAGTGACAGTGTGTCTGGGTGAGGTTAGCTCAGTGACAGTGTGTCTGGGTGAGTTTAGCTCAGTGACAGTGTGTCTGGGTGTGGTTAGCAAAGTGACAGTGTGTCTGGGTGAGGGAGGGTAGCTCAGTGACAGTGTGTCTGGGTGAGGGTAGCTCAGTGACAGTGTGTCTGGGTGAGGGAGGGTAGCTCAGTGACAGTGTGTCTGGGTGAGGGAGGGTATCTCACTGACAGTGTGTCTGGGTGAGGGTAGCTAAGTGACAGTGTGTCTGGGTGAGGGAGGGTAGCTCAGTGACAGTGTGTCTGGGTGAGGGTAGCGCAGTGACAGTGTGTCTGGATGAGGGTAGCTCAGTGACAGTGTGTCTGGGTGAGAGGAGCTCAGTGACAGTGTGTCTGGGTGAGGGTAGCTCAGTAACAGTGTGTCTGGGTGAGGGAGGGTAGCTCAGTGACAGTGTGTCTGGTGAGGGAGGGTATCTCAGTGACAGTGTGTCTGGATGAGGGAGGGTAGCTAAGTGACAGTGTGTCTGGTTGAGGGAGGGTAGCTCAGTGACAGTCTGTCTGGGTGAGGGTAGCTCAGTGACAGTGTGTCTGGGTGAGGGAGGTTAGCTCAGTGACAGTGTGTCTGGGTGAGGGAGTTTAGCTCAGTGACAGTGTGTCTGGGTGAGGGTAGCTCAGTGACAGTGTGTCTGGGTGAGGGAGGGTAGCTCAGTGACAGTGTGTCTGGGTGAGGGAGGGTAGCTCAGTGACAGTGTGTCTGGGTGAGGGAGGGTATCTCAGTGACAGTGTGTCTGGGTGAGGGAGGGTAGCTCAGTGACAGTGTGTCTGGGTGAGGGTAGCTAAGTGACAGTGTGTCTGGGTGAGGGAACCTCAGTGACAGTGTGTCTGGGTGAGGGAGTGTATCTCAGTGACAGTGTCTGGGTGAGGGACGGTAGATCAGTGACAGTGTGTCTGGGTGAGGGAAGCGCAGTGACAGTGTGTCTGAATGAGGGTAGCTCAGTGACAGTCTGTCTGGGTGAGGTTAGCTCAGTGACAGTGTGTCTGGGTGAGGGTTGCTCAGTAACAGTGTGTCTGGGTGAGGGAGGGTAGCTCAGTGACAGTGTGTCTGGTGAGGGAGGGTATCTCAGTGACAGTGTGTCTGGATGAGGGAGGGTAGCTCAGTAACAGTGTGTCTGGGTGAGGGAGGGTAGCTCAGTGACAGTGTGTCTGGTGAGGGAGGGTAGCTCAGTGACAGTGTGTCTGGGTGAGTGAGGTTAGCTCAGTGACAGTGTGTCTGGGTGAGGGAGGGTAGCTCAGTGACAGTGTGTGTGGGTGAGGGTATCTCAGTGACAGTGTGTCTGCGTGAGGGTAGCTCAGTGTCAGTGTGTCTGGGTGAGGGAGGGTAGCTCAGTGACAGTGTGTCTGGGTGAGGGATGGTAGCTCAGTGACAGTGTGTCTGGGTGAGGGATGGTAGTTCAGTGACAGTGTGTCTGGATGAGGGAGGGCAGCTCAGTGACAGTGTGTCTGGTGAGAGTAGCTCAGTGACAGTGTCTCTGGGTGAGGGTAGCTCAGTGACAGTGTGTCTGGGTGAGTGTAGCTCAGCGACAGTGTGTCTGGGTGAGGGGGGTAGCTCAGTGACAGTGTGTCTGGGTGAGGGAGGGTAGCTCAGTGACAGTGTGTCTGGGTGAGGGTAGATCAGTGACAGTGTGTCTAGGTGAGGGAGGGTAGCTCAGTGACAGTGTGTCTGGGCGAGGGAGGGTAGCTCAGTGACAGTGTGTCAGGGTGAGGGAGGTTAGCTCAGTGACAGTGTGTCTGGGTGAGGCTAGCTCAGTGACAGTGTGTCTGGGTGAGGGTAGCTCAGTGACAGTGTGTCTGGGTGAGGGAGGGTAGCTCAGTGACAGTGTGTCTGGGTGAGGGAGGGTAGCTCAGTGACAGTGTGTCTGGGTGAGGGATGGTAGCTCAGTGACAGTGTGTCTGGGTGAGGGTAGCTCAGTGACAGTGTGTCTGGGTGAGGGAGGGTAGCTCAGTTACAGTGTGTCTGGGTGAGGGATTGTAGCTCAGTGACAGTGTGTCTGTTTGAGGGTAGCTCAGTGACAGTGTGTCAGGGTGAGTGTAGCTCAGTGACAGTGTGTCTGGGTGAGGTAGGTAGCTCAGTGACAGTGTGTCTGGGTGAGGGAGGGTTGCTCAGTGACAGTGTGTCTGGGTGAGGGTAGATCAGTGACAGTGTGTCTGGGTGAGGGAGGGTAGCTCAGTGACAGTGTGTCTGGGTGAGGGAGGGTAGCTCAGTGACAGTGTGTCTGGGTGAGGGAGGGTAGCTCAGTGACAGTGTGTCTGGGTGAGGGAGGGTAGCTCAGTGACAGTGTTTCTGGGTGAGGGAGGGTAACTCAGTGACAGTTTGTCTGGGTGAGGGTAGCTCAGTGACAGTGTGTCTGGGTGAGGGAGGGTAGCTCAGTGACAGCGTGTCTGGGTGAGGGTAGCTCAGTGACAGTGTGTCTGGGTGAGGGAGGGTAGCTCAGTGACAGTGTGTCTGGGTGAGGGATGGTAGCCCAGTGACAGTGTGTCTGGGTGAGGGTAGCTCAGTGACAGTGTGTCTGGGTGAGGGTAGCTCAGTGACAGTGTGTCTGGGTGAGGGAGTGTAGCTCAGTGACAGTGTGTCTGTTTGAGGGTAGCTCAGTGACAGTGTGTCTGGGTGAGGGTAGCTCAGTGACAGTGTGTCTGGGTGAGGTTAGCTCAGTGACAGTGTGTCTGGGTGAGTTTAGCTCAGTGACAGTGTGTCTGGGTGTGGTTAGCAAAGTGACAGTGTGTCTGGGTGAGGGAGGGTAGCTCAGTGACAGTGTGTCTGGGTGAGGGTAGCTCAGTGACAGTGTGTCTGGGTGAGGGAGGGTAGCTCAGTGACAGTGTGTCTGGGTGAGGGAGGGTATCTCACTGACAGTGTGTCTGGGTGAGGGTAGCTAAGTGACAGTGTGTCTGGGTGAGGGAGGGTAGCTCAGTGACAGTGTGTCTGGGTGAGGGTAGCGCAGTGACAGTGTGTCTGGATGAGGGTAGCTCAGTGACAGTGTGTCTGGGTGAGAGGAGCTCAGTGACAGTGTGTCTGGGTGAGGGTAGCTCAGTAACAGTGTGTCTGGGTGAGGGAGGGTAGCTCAGTGACAGTGTGTCTGGTGAGGGAGGGTATCTCAGTGACAGTGTGTCTGGATGAGGGAGGGTAGCTAAGTGACAGTGTGTCTGGTTGAGGGAGGGTAGCTCAGTGACAGTCTGTCTGGGTGAGGGTAGCTCAGTGACAGTGTGTCTGGGTGAGGGAGGTTAGCTCAGTGACAGTGTGTCTGGGTGAGGGAGTTTAGCTCAGTGACAGTGTGTCTGGGTGAGGGTAGCTCAGTGACAGTGTGTCTGGGTGAGGGAGGGTAGCTCAGTGACAGTGTGTCTGGGTGAGGGAGGGTAGCTCAGTGACAGTGTGTCTGGGTGAGGGAGGGTAGCTCAGTGACAGTGTGTCTGGGTGAGGGAGGGTAGCTCAGTGACAGTTTGTCTGGGTGAGGGTAGCTCAGTGACAGTGTGTCTGGGTGAGGGAGGGTAGCTCAGTGACAGTGTGTCTGGGTGAGGGAGGGTAGCTCAGTGACAGTGTGTCTGGGTGAGGGAGGGTAGCTCAGTGACAGTGTGTCTGGGTGAGGGAGGGTAGCTCAGTGACAGTGTGTCTGGGTGAGGGAGGGTAGCTCAGTGACAGTGTGTCTGGGTGAGGGTAGCTCAGTGACAGTGTTGTCTGGGTGAGGGTAGCTCAGTGACAGTGTGTCTGGGTGAGGGTAGCTCAGTGACAGTGTGTCTGGGTGAGGGATGGTAGCTCAGTGACAGTGTGTCTGGGTGAGGGATGGTAGCTCAGTGACAGTGTGTCTGGGTGAGGGAGGGTAGCTCAGTGACGGTGTGTCTGGGAGTGGGAGGGTAGCTCAGTGACTGTGTCTGGGTGAGGGAGGGTAGCTCAGTGACAGTGTGTCTGGGTGAGGGATGGTAGCCCAGTGACAGTGTGTCTGGGTGAGGGTAGCTCAGTGACAGTGTGTCTGGGTGAGGGTAGCTCAGTGACAGTGTGTCTGGGTGAGGGAGTGTAGCTCAGTGACAGTGTGTCTGATGAGGGTAGCTCAGTGACAGTGTGTCTGTGTGAGGGTAGCTCAGTGACAGTGTGTCTGGGTGAGGTTAGCTCAGTGACAGTGTGCCTGGGTGAGTTTAGCTCAGTGACAGGGTGTCTGGGTGTGGTTAGCTAAGTGACAGTGTGTCTGGGTGACGGAGGGTAGCTCAGTGACAGTGTGTCTGGGTGAGGGAGGGTAGCTCAGTGACAGTGTGTCTGGGTGAGGGTAGCTCAGTGACAGTGTGTCTGGGTGAGGGAGGGTAGCTCAGTGACAGTGTGTCTGGGTGAGGGAGGGTATCTCACTGACAGTGTGTCTGGGTGAGTGTAGCTAAATGACAGTGTGTCTGGCTGAGGGAGGGTAGCTCATTGACAGTGTGTCTGGGTGAGGGAGGGTATCTCAGTGACAGTGTGTCTGGGTGAGGGAGGGTAGCTCAGTGACAGTGTGTCTGGGTGAGGGTAGCTAAGTGACAGTGTGTCTGGGTGAGGGAACCTCAGTGACAGTGTGTCTGGGTGAGGGAGTGTATCTCAGTGACAGTGTCTGGGTGAGGGACGGTAGATCAGTGACAGTGTGTCTGGGTGAGGGAAGCGCAGTGACAGTGTGTCTGAATGAGGGTAGCTCAGTGACAGTCTGTCTGGGTGAGGTTAGCTCAGTGACAGTGTGTCTGGGTGAGGGTTGCTCAGTAACAGTGTGTCTGGGTGAGGGAGGGTAGCTCAGTGACAGTGTGTCTGGTGAGGGAGGGTATCTCAGTGACAGTGTGTCTGGATGAGGGAGGGTAGCTCAGTAACAGTGTGTCTGGGTGAGGGAGGGTAGCTCAGTGACAGTGTGTCTGGTGAGGGAGGGTAGCTCAGTGACAGTGTGTCTGGTTGAGGGAGGGTAGCTCAGTGACAGTATGTCTGGGTGAGGGTAGCTCAGTGACAGTGTGTCTGGGTGAGGGAGGTTAGCTCAGTGACAGTGTGTCTGGGTGAGGGAGTGTAGCTCAGTGACAGTGTGTCTGGGTGAGGGTAGCTGAGTGACAGTGTGTCTGGGTGAGGGTAGCTCAGAGACTGTGTTTCTGGGTTAGGGAGGGTAGCTCAGTGACAGTGTGTCTGGGTGATGGTAGCTCAGTGACAGTGTGTCTGGGTGAGGGAGGGCAGCTCAGTGACAGTGTGTCTGGGTTAGGGTTGCTCAGTGACAGTGTGTCTGGGTGAGGGTAGCTCAGTGACTGTGTGTCTGCGTGATGGTTGCTCAGTCACAGTGTGTCTGGGTGAGGGTAGCTCAGTGACAGTGTGTCTGGGTGAGGGTAGCTCAGTGACAGTGTGTCTGGGTGAGGGAGGGTAGCTCAGTGACAGTGTGTCTGGGTGAGGGTGGGTAGATCAGTGACAGTGTGTCTGGGTGAGGGATGGTAGCTCAGTGACAGTGTGTCTGGGTGAGGGATGGTAGCTCAGTGACAGTGTGTCTGGGTGAGGGTAGCTCAGTGACAGTGTGTCTGGGTGAGGGAGGGTAGCTCAGTGACAGTGTGTCTGGGTGAGGGAGGGTAGCTCAGTGACTGTGTCTGGGTGAGCGAGGGTAGCTCAGTGACTGTGTGTCTGTGTGAGGCAGGGTATCTCAGTGACAGTATGTCTGGGTGAGGGAGGGTAGCTCAGTGACAGTGTGTCTGGGTGAGGGAGGGTATCTCAGTGACAGTGTGTCTGGGTGAGGGAGGCTATCTCAGTGACAGTGTGTCTGGGTGAGGGAGGGTAGCTCAGTGACAGTGTGTCTGGGTGAGGGAGGCTATCTCAGTGACAGTGTGTCTGGGTGAGGGAGGGTAGCTCAGTGACAGTGTGTCTGGGTGAGTGTAGCTCAGTGACAGTGTGTCTGGGTGAGGGTAGCTCAGTGACTGTGTGTCTGCGTGATGGTTGCTCAGTCACAGTGTGTCTGGGTGAGGGTAGCTCAGTGACAGTGTGTCTGGGTGAGGGTAGCTCAGTGACAGTGTGTCTGGGTGAGGGAGGGTAGCTCAGTGACAGTGTGTCTGGGTGAGGGAGGGTAGCTCAGTGACAGTGTGTCTGGGTGAGGGATGGTAGCTCAGTGACAGTGTGTCTGGGTGAGGGATGGTAGCTCAGTGACAGTGTGTCTGGGTGAGGGTAGCTCAGTGACAGTGTGTCTGGGTGAGGGAGGGTAGCTCAGTGACAGTGTGTCTGGGTGAGGGAGGGTAGCTCAGTGACTGTGTCTGGGTGAGCGAGGGTAGCTCAGTGACAGTGTGTCTGTGTGAGGGAGGGTATCTCAGTGACAGTGTGTCTGGGTGAGGGAGGGTAGCTCAGTGACAGTGTGTCTGGGTGAGGGAGGGTATCTCAGTGACAGTGTGTCTGGGTGAGGGAGGCTATCTCAGTGACAGTGTGTCTGGGTGAGGGAGGGTAGCTCAGTGACAGGGTGTCTGGGTGAGGGAGGCTATCTCAGTGACAGTGTGTCTGGGTGAGGGAGGGTAGCTCAGTGACAGTGTGTCTGGGTGAGTGTAGCTCAGTGACAGTGTGTCTGGGTGAGGGAGGGTATCTCAGTGACAGTGTGTCGGAGTGAGGGAGGGTAGCTCAGTGACAGTGTGTCTGGGTGAGGGAGGGCAGCTCAGTGACAGTGTGTCTGGGTGAGGGAGGGTATCTCAATGACAGTGTGTCTGGGTGATGGAGGGTATCTCAGTGACAGTGTGTCTGGGTGAGGGAGAGTAGCTCAGTGACAGTGTGTCTGGGTGAGGGAGGGTAGCTCAGTGACAGTTTGTCTGGGTGAGGGTAGCTCAGTGACAGTGTGTCTGGATGAGGGAGGCTAGCTCAGTGACAGTGTGTCTAGGTGAGGGAGGTTAGCTCAGTGACAGTGTGTCTGGGTGAGGGAGGTTAGCTCAGTGACAGTGTGTCTGGGTGAGGGAGGGTAGCTCAGTGACAGTGTGTCTGGGTGAGGGAGGTTAGCTCAGTGACAGTGTGTCTGGGTGAGGGAGGGTAGTTCAGTGACAGCGTGTCTGGGTGAGGGAGGGTAGCTCAGTGACAGTGTGTCTGGGTGAGGGAGGGTAGATTAGTGACAGTGTGTCTGGGTGAGTGTAGCTCAGTGACCGTGTGTCTGGGTGAGGGAGGGTAGCTCAGTGACAGTGTGTCTGGGGGAGGGAAGCTCAGTGACAGTGTGTCTGGGTGAGGGTAGCTCAGTGACACTGTGTCTGGGTGAGGAAGGGTAGCTCAGTGACAGTGTGTCTGGGTGAGGGTGGGTAGCTCAGTGACAGTGTGTCTGGGTGAGGGTAGCTCAGTGACAGTGTGTCTGGGTGAGGGAGGGTAGCTCAGTGAAGTGTGTCTGGGTGAGGGAGTGTAGCTCAGTGACAGTGTGTCTGGGTGAGGGAGGGTAGCTCAGTGACAGTGTGTCAGGTGAGAGTAGCTCAGTGACAGTGTGTCTGGGTGAGGGTAGCTCAGTGACAGCGTGTCTGGGTGAGGGAGGGTAGCTCAGTGACACTGTGTCTGGGTTAGGGAGGGTAGCTCAGTGGCAGTGTTTCTGTGTGAGGGTAGCTCATTGACAGTCTGTCTGGGTGAGGGTGGGAAGCTCAGTGACAGTGTGTCTGGGTGAGGGTAGCACAGTGACAGTGTGTCTGGATGAGGGAGGGTAGCTCAGTGACAGTGTGTCGTGGTGAGGGAGGGTTGCTCAGTGACAGTGTGTCTGCGTGAGGTTAGCTCAGTGACAGTGTGTCTGGGTGAGGGAGGGTAGCTCAGTGACAGTGTGTCTGGGTGAGGGAGGGTATCTCAGTGACAGTGTGTCTGGGTGAGGGTAGTTCAGTGACAGTGTGTCTGGGTGAGGGAGGGTAGCTCAGTGACAGTGTGTCTGGGTGAGTGAGGTTAGCTCAGTGACAGTGTGTCTGGGTGAGGGAGGGTAGCTCAGTGACAGTGTGTGTGGGTGAGGGTATCTCAGTGACAGTGTGTCTGCGTGAGGGTAGCTCAGTGTCAGTGTGTCTGGGTGAGGGAGGGTAGCTCAGTGACAGTGTGTCTGGGTGAGGGATGGTAGCTCAGTGACAGTGTGTCTGGGTGAGGGATGGTAGTTCAGTGACAGTGTGTCTGGATGAGGGAGGGCAGCTCAGTGACAGTGTGTCTGGTGAGAGTAGCTCAGTGACAGTGTCTCTGGGTGAGGGTAGCTCAGTGACAGTGTGTCTGGGTGAGTGTAGCTCAGCGACAGTGTGTCTGGGTGAGGGGGGTAGCTCAGTGACAGTGTGTCTGGGTGAGTTTAGCTCAGTGACAGTGTGTCTGGGTGTGGTTAGCAAAGTGACAGTGTGTCTGGGTGAGGGAGGGTAGCTCAGTGACAGTGTGTCTGGGTGAGGGTAGCTCAGTGACAGTGTGTCTGGGTGAGGGAGGGTAGCTCAGTGACAGTGTGTCTGGGTGAGGGAGGGTATCTCACTGACAGTGTGTCTGGGTGAGGGTAGCTAAGTGACAGTGTGTCTGGGTGAGGGAGGGTAGCTCAGTGACAGTGTGTCTGGGTGAGGGTAGCGCAGTGACAGTGTGTCTGGATGAGGGTAGCTCAGTGACAGTGTGTCTGGGTGAGAGGAGCTCAGTGACAGTGTGTCTGGGTGAGGGTAGCTCAGTAACAGTGTGTCTGGGTGAGGGAGGGTAGCTCAGTGACAGTGTGTCTGGTGAGGGAGGGTATCTCAGTGACAGTGTGTCTGGATGAGGGAGGGTAGCTAAGTGACAGTGTGTCTGGTTGAGGGAGGGTAGCTCAGTGACAGTCTGTCTGGGTGAGGGTAGCTCAGTGACAGTGTGTCTGGGTGAGGGAGGTTAGCTCAGTGACAGTGTGTCTGGGTGAGGGAGTTTAGCTCAGTGACAGTGTGTCTGGGTGAGGGTAGCTCAGTGACAGTGTGTCTGGGTGAGGGAGGGTAGCTCAGTGACAGTGTGTCTGGGTGAGGGAGGGTAGCTCAGTGACAGTGTGTCTGGGTGAGGGAGGGTAGCTCAGTGACAGTGTGTCTGGGTGAGGGAGGGTAGCTCAGTGACAGTTTGTCTGGGTGAGGGTAGCTCAGTGACAGTGTGTCTGGGTGAGGGAGGGTAGCTCAGTGACAGTGTGTCTGGGTGAGGGAGGGTAGCTCAGTGACAGTGTGTCTGGGTGAGGGAGGGTAGCTCAGTGACAGTGTGTCTGGGTGAGGGAGGGTAGCTCAGTGACAGTGTGTCTGGGTGAGGGAGGGTAGCTCAGTGACAGTGTGTCTGGGTGAGGGTAGCTCAGTGACAGTGTTGTCTGGGTGAGGGTAGCTCAGTGACAGTGTGTCTGGGTGAGGGTAGCTCAGTGACAGTGTGTCTGGGTGAGGGATGGTAGCTCAGTGACAGTGTGTCTGGGTGAGGGATGGTAGCTCAGTGACAGTGTGTCTGGGTGAGGGAGGGTAGCTCAGTGACGGTGTGTCTGGGAGTGGGAGGGTAGCTCAGTGACTGTGTCTGGGTGAGCGAGGGTAGCTCAGTGACAGTGTGTCTGTGTGAGGGAGGGTATCTCAGTGACAGTATGTCTGGGTGAGGGAGGGTAGCTCAGTGACAGTGTGTCTGGGTGAGGGAGGGTATCTCAGTGACAGTGTGTCTGGGTGAGGGAGGGTAGCTCAATGACAGTGTGTCTGGGTGAGTGCAGCTCAGTGACAGTGTGTCTGGGTGAGGGAGAGTAGGTCAGTGACAGTGTGTCTGGGTGAGGGAGGGTATCTCAGTGACAGTGTCTGGGTGAGGGAGGGTAGCTCAGTGACAGTGTTTCTGGGTGAGGGGAGCTCAGTGACAGTGTGTCTGGGTGAGGGAGGGTAGATCAGTGACAGTGTGTCTGGGTGAGGGGAGCTCAGTGACAGTGTGTCTGGGTGAGGGAGGGTAGATCAGTGACAGTGTGTCTGGGTGAGGGAGGGTAGCTCAGTGACAGTGTGTCTGGGTGAGGGGAGCTCAGTGACAGTGTGTCTGGGTGAGGGAGGGTAGATCAGTGACAGTGTGTCGGAGTGAGGGAGGGTAGATAAGTGACAGTGTGTCTGGGTGAGGGAGGGTAGATCAGTGACAGTGTGTCGGAGTGAGGGAGGGTAGTTCAGTGATAGTGTGTCTGGGTGAGGGTATCTCAGTGACAGTGTGTCTGGGTGAGGGAAGCTCAGTGACAGTGTGTCTGGGTGAGGGTAGCTCAGTGACAGTGTGTCTGGGTGAGGGAGGGTAGCTCAGTGACAGTGTGTCTGGGTGAGGGAGGGTAGCTCAGTGACAGTGTGTCTGGGTGAGGGATGGTAGCTCAGTGACAGTGTCTTTGTTTGTGGGTAGCTCAGTGACAGTGTGTCTGGGTGAGGGAAGCTCAGTGACAGTGTGTCTGGGTGAGGTTAGCTCAGTGACAGTGTGTCTGGGTGAGGGAGGGTAGCTCAGTGACAGTGTGTCTGGGTGAGGGTAGCTCAGTGACAGTGTGTCTGGGTGAGGGAGGGTAGCTCAGTGACAGTGTGTCTGGGTGAGGGAGGGTATCTCAGTGACAGTGTGTCTGGGTGAGGGTAGCTAAGTGACAGTAAGTCTGGCTGAGGGAGGGTAGCTCAGTGACAGTGTGTCTGGGTGAGGGAGGGTATCTCAGTGACAGTGTGTATGGGTGAGGGAGGGTAGCTCAGTGACAGTGTGTCTGGGTGAGGGTAGCTAAGTGACAGTGTGTCTGGGTGAGGGAAGCTCAGTGACAGTGTGTCTGGGTGAGGGAGGGTATCTCAGTGACAGTGTCTGGGTGAGGGACGGTAGATCAGTGACAGTGTGTCTGGGTGAGGGTAGCGCAGTGACAGTGTGTCTGGATGAGGGTAGCTCAGTGACAGTGTGTCTGGGTGAGGGTAGCTCAGTGACAGTGTTTCTGGGTGAGGGTAGCTCAGTAACAGTGTGTCTGGGTGAGGGAGGGTAGCTCAGTGACAGTGTGTCTGGTGAGGGAGGGTAGCTCAGTGACAGTGTGTCTGGTTGAGGGAGGGTAGCTCAGTGACAGTATGTCTGGGTGAGGGTAGCTCAGTGACAGTGTGTCTGGGTGAGGGAGGTTAGCTCAGTGACAGTGTGTCTGGGTGAGGGAGTGTAGCTCAGTGACAGTGTGTCTGGGTGAGGGTAGCTGAGTGACAGTGTGTCTGGGTGAGGGTAGCTCAGAGACTGTGTTTCTGGGTTAGGGAGGGTAGCTCAGTGACAGTGTGTCTGGGTGATGGTAGCTCAGTGACAGTGTGTCTGGGTGAGGGAGGGCAGCTCAGTGACAGTGTGTCTGGGTTAGGGTTGCTCAGTGACAGTGTGTCTGGGTGAGGGTAGCTCAGTGACTGTGTGTCTGCGTGATGGTTGCTCAGTCACAGTGTGTCTGGGTGAGGGTAGCTCAGTGACAGTGTGTCTGGGTGAGGGTAGCTCAGTGACAGTGTGTCTGGGTGAGGGAGGGTAGCTCAGTGACAGTGTGTCTGGGTGAGGGAGGGTAGATCAGTGACAGTGTGTCTGGGTGAGGGATGGTAGCTCAGTGACAGTGTGTCTGGGTGAGGGATGGTAGCTCAGTGACAGTGTGTCTGGGTGAGGGTAGCTCAGTGACAGTGTGTCTGGGTGAGGGAGGGTAGCTCAGTGACAGTGTGTCTGGGTGAGGGAGGGTAGCTCAGTGACTGTGTCTGGGTGAGCGAGGGTAGCTCAGTGACTGTGTGTCTGTGTGAGGGAGGGTATCTCAGTGACAGTATGTCTGGGTGAGGGAGGGTAGCTCAGTGACAGTGTGTCTGGGTGAGGGAGGGTATCTCAGTGACAGTGTGTCTGGGTGAGGGAGGCTATCTCAGTGACAGTGTGTCTGGGTGAGGGAGGGTAGCTCAGTGACAGTGTGTCTGGGTGAGGGAGGCTATCTCAGTGACAGTGTGTCTGGGTGAGGGAGGGTAGCTCAGTGACAGTGTGTCTGGGTGAGTGTAGCTCAGTGACAGTGTGTCTGGGTGAGGGAGGGTATCTCAGTGACAGTGTGTCGGAGTGAGGAGGGTAGCTCAGTGATAGTGTGTCTGGGTGAGGGAGGGCAGCTCAGTGACAGTGTGTCTGGGTGAGGGAGGGTATCTCAATGACAGTGTGTCTGGGTGATGGAGGGTATCTCAGTGACAGTGTGTCTGGGTGAGGGAGAGTAGCTCAGTGACAGTGTGTCTGGGTGAGGGAGGGTAGCTCAGTGACAGTTTGTCTGGGTGAGGGTAGCTCAGTGACAGTGTGTCTGGATGAGGGAGGGTAGCTCAGTGACAGTGTGTCTGGGTGAGGGAGGTTAGCTCAGTGACAGTGTGTCTGGGTGAGGGAGGTTAGCTCAGTGACAGTGTGTCTGGGTGAGGGAGGGTAGCTCAGTGACAGTGTGTCTGGGTGAGGGAGGTTAGCTCAGTGACAGTGTGTCTGGGTGAGGGAGGGTAGTTCAGTGACAGCGTGTCTGGGTGAGGGAGGGTAGCTCAGTGACAGTGTGTCTGGGTGAGGGAGGGTAGCTTAGTGACAGTGTGTCTGGGTGAGTGTAGCTCAGTGACCGTGTGTCTGGGTGAGGGAGGGTAGCTCAGTGACAGTGTGTCTGGGGGAGGGAAGCTCAGTGACAGTGTGTCTGGGTGAGGGTAGCTCAGTGACACTGTGTCTGGGTGAGGAAGGGTAGCTCAGTGACAGTGTGTCTGGGTGAGGGTGGGTAGCTCAGTGACAGTGTGTCTGGGTGAGGGTAGCTCAGTGACAGTGTGTCTGGGTGAGGGAGGGTAGCTCAGTGAAGTGTGTCTGGGTGAGGGAGTGTAGCTCAGTGACAGTGTGTCTGGGTGAGGGAGGGTAGCTCAGTGACAGTGTGTCAGGTGAGAGTAGCTCAGTGACAGTGTGTCTGGGTGAGGGTAGCTCAGTGACAGCGTGTCTGGGTGAGGGAGGGTAGCTCAGTGACACTGTGTCTGGGTTAGGGAGGGTAGCTCAGTGGCAGTGTTTCTGTGTGAGGGTAGCTCATTGACAGTCTGTCTGGGTGAGGGTGGGTAGCTCAGTGACAGTGTGTCTGGGTGAGGGTAGCTCAGTGACAGTGTGTCTGGATGAGGGAGGGTAGCTCAGTGACAGTGTGTCTTGGTGAGGGAGGGTTGCTCAGTGACAGTGTGTCTGCGTGAGGTTAGCTCAGTGACAGTGTGTCTGGGTGAGGGAGGGTAGCTCAGTGACAGTGTGTCTGGGTGAGGGAGGGTATCTCCGTGACAGTGTGTCTGGGTGAGGGTAGTTCAGTGACAGTGTGTCTGGGTGAGGGAGGGTAGCTCAGTGACAGTGTGTCTGGGTGAGTGAGGTTAGCTCAGTGACAGTGTGTCTGGGTGAGGGAGGGTAGCTCAGTGACAGTGTGTGTGGGTGAGGGTATCTCAGTGACAGTGTGTCTGCGTGAGGGTAGCTCAGTGTCAGTGTGTCTGGGTGAGGGAGGGTAGCTCAGTGACAGTGTGTCTGGGTGAGGGATGGTAGCTCAGTGACAGTGTGTCTGGGTGAGGGAGGGTAGCTCAGTGACAGTGTGTCTGGGTGAGGGATGGTAGTTCAGTGACAGTGTGTCTGGATGAGGGAGGGCAGCTCAGTGACAGTGTGTCTGGTGAGAGTAGCTCAGTGACAGTGTCTCTGGGTGAGGGTAGCTCAGTGACAGTGTGTCTGGGTGAGTGTAGCTCAGCGACAGTGTGTCTGGGTGAGGGGGGTAGCTCAGTGACAGTGTGTCTGGGTGAGGGAGGGTAGCTCAGTGACAGTGTGTCTGGGTGAGGGTAGATCAGTGACAGTGTGTCTGGGTGAGGGATGGTTGCTCAGTGACAGTGTGTCTGGGTGAGGGTAGATCAGTGACAGTGTGTCTGGGTGAGGGAGGGTAGCTCAGTGACAGTGTGTCTGGGTGAGGGAGGGTAGCTCAGTGACAGTGTGTCTGGGTGAGGGAGGGTAGCTCAGTGACAGTGTGTCTGGGTGAGGGAGGGTAGCTCAGTGACAGTGTTTCTGGGTGAGGGAGGGTAACTCAGTGACAGTTTGTCTGGGTGAGGGTAGCTCAGTGACAGTGTGTCTGGGTGAGGGAGGGTAGCTCAGTGACAGCGTGTCTGGGTGAGGGTAGCTCAGTGACAGTGTGTCTGGGTGAGGGAGGGTAGCTCAGTGACAGTGTGTCTGGGTGAGGGATGGTAGCCCAGTGACAGTGTGTCTGGGTGAGGGTAGCTCAGTGACAGTGTGTCTGGGTGAGGGTAGCTCAGTGACAGTGTGTCTGGGTGAGGGAGTGTAGCTCAGTGACAGTGTGTCTGTTTGAGGGTAGCTCAGTGACAGTGTGTCTGGGTGAGGGTAGCTCAGTGACAGTGTGTCTGGGTGAGGTTAGCTCAGTGACAGTGTGTCTGGGTGAGTTTAGCTCAGTGACAGTGTGTCTGGGTGTGGTTAGCAAAGTGACAGTGTGTCTGGGTGAGGGAGGGTAGCTCAGTGACAGTGTGTCTGGGTGAGGGTAGCTCAGTGACAGTGTGTCTGGGTGAGGGAGGGTAGCTAAGTGACAGTGTGTCTGGGTGAGGGAGGGTATCTCACTGACAGTGTGTCTGGGTGAGGGTAGCTAAGTGACAGTGTGTCTGGGTGAGGGAGGGTAGCTCAGTGACAGTGTGTCTGGGTGAGGGTAGCGCAGTGACAGTGTGTCTGGATGAGGGTAGCTCAGTGACAGTGTGTCTGGGTGAGAGGAGCTCAGTGACAGTGTGTCTGGGTGAGGGTAGCTCAGTAACAGTGTGTCTGGGTGAGGGAGGGTAGCTCAGTGACAGTGTGTCTGGTGAGGGAGGGTATCTCAGTGACAGTGTGTCTGGATGAGGGAGGGTAGCTAAGTGACAGTGTGTCTGGTTGAGGGAGGGTAGCTCAGTGACAGTCTGTCTGGGTGAGGGTAGCTCAGTGACAGTGTGTCTGGGTGAGGGAGGTTAGCTCAGTGACAGTGTGTCTGGGTGAGGGAGTTTAGCTCAGTGACAGTGTGTCTGGGTGAGGGTAGCTGAGTGACAGTGTGTCTGGGTGAGGGTAGCTCAGAGACTGTGTTTCTGGGTTAGGGAGGGTAGCTCAGTGACAGTGTGTCTGGGTGATGGTAGCTCAGTGACAGTGTGTCTGGGTGAGGGAGGGTAGCTCAGTGACAGTGTGTCTGGGTTAGGGTTGCTCAGTGACAGTGTGTCTGGGTGAGGGTAGCTCAGTGACTGTGTGTCTGCGTGATGGTTGCTCAGTCACAGTGTGTCTGGGTGAGGGTAGCTCAGTGACAGTGTGTCTGGGAGAGGGAGGGTAGCTCAGTGACAGTGTGTCTGGGTGAGGGAGGGTAGCTCAGTGACAGTGTGTCTGGGTGAGGGAGGGTAGCTCAGTGACAGTGTGTCTGGGTGAGGGAGGGTAGCTCAGTGACAGTGTGTCTGGGTGAGGGAGGGTAGCTCAGTGACAGTGTGTCTGGGTGAGGGTAGCTCAGTGACAGTGTTGTCTGGGTGAGGGTAGCTCAGTGACAGTGTGTCTGGGTGAGGGTAGCTCAGTGACAGTGTGTCTGGGTGAGGGATGGTAGCTCAGTGACAGTGTGTCTGGGTGAGGGATGGTAGCTCAGTGACAGTGTGTCTGGGTGAGGGAGGGTAGCTCAGTGACAGTGTGTCTGGGAGTGGGAGGGTAGCTCAGTGACTGTGTCTGGTGAGCGAGGGTAGCTCAGTGACAGTGTGTCTGTGTGAGGGAGGGTATCTCAGTGACAGTATGTCTGGGTGAGGGAGGGTAGCTCAGTGACAGTGTGTCTGGGTGAGGGAGGGTATCTCAGTGACAGTGTGTCTGGGTGAGGCAGGGTAGCTCAATGACAGTGTGTCTGGGTGAGTGTAGCTCAGTGACAGTGTGTCTGGGTGAGGGAGAGTAGGTCAGTGACAGTGTGTCTGGGTGAGGGAGGGTATCTCAGTGACAGTGTCTGGGTGAGGGAGGGTAGCTCAGTGACAGTGTTTCTGGGTGAGGGGAGCTCAGTGACAGTGTGTCTGGGTGAGGGAGGGTAGATCAGTGACAGTGTGTCTGGGTGAGGGGAGCTCAGTGACAGTGTGTCTGGGTGAGGGAGGGTAGATCAGTGACAGTGTGTCTGGGTGAGGGAGGGTAGATCAGTGACAGTGTGTCTGGGTGAGGGGAGCTCAGTGACAGTGTGTCTGGGTGAGGGAGGGTAGATCAGTGACAGTGTGTCGGAGTGAGGGAGGGTAGATAAGTGACAGTGTGTCTGGGTGAGGGAGGGTAGATCAGTGACAGTGTGTCGGAGTGAGGGAGGGTAGTTCAGTGATAGTGTGTCTGGGTGAGGGTATCTCAGTGACAGTGTGTCTGGGTGAGGGAAGCTCAGTGACAGTGTGTCTGGGTGAGGGAGGGTATCTCAGTGACAGTGTCTGGGTGAGGGAGGGTAGCTCAGTGACAGTGTGTCTGGGTGGGGGTAGCTCAGTGACAGTGTGTCTGGGTGAGGGTAGCTCAGTGACAGTGTGTCTGGGTGAGGGAGGGTAGCTCATTGACAGTGTGTCGGGTGAGGGAGGGTATCTCAGTGACAGTGTGTCTGGGTGAGGGAGGGTAGCTCAGTGACAGTGTGTCTGGTTGAGGGAGGGTAGCTCAGTGACAGTCTGTCTGGGTGAGGGTAGCTCAGTGACAGTGTGTCTCGGTGAGGGAGGTTAGCTCAGTGTCAGTGTGTCTGGGTGAGGGAGGGTAGCTCAGTGACAGTGTGTCTGGGTGAGGGAGGTTAGCTCAGTGACAGTGTGTCTGGGTGAGGGAGTGTAGCTCAGTGACAGTGTGTCTGGGTGAGGGTAGCTGAGTGACAGTGTGTCTGGGTGAGGGTAGCTCAGTGACTGTGTTTCTGGGTTAGGGAGGGTAGCTCAGTGACAGTGTGTCTGGGTGAGGGAGGGTAGCTCAGTGACAGTGTGTCTGGGTGAGGGAGGGTAGCTCAGTGACAGTGTGTCTGGGTGAGGGTAGCTCAGTGACAGTGTTGTCTGCGTGAGGGTAGCTCAGTGACAGTGTGTCTGGGTGAGGGTAGCTCAGTGACAGTGTGTCTTGGTGAGGGATGGTAGCTCAGTGACAGTGTGTCTGGGTGAGGGATGGTAGCTCAGTGACAGTGTGTCTGGGTGAGGGAGGGTAGCTCAGTGACAGTGTGTCTGGGAGTGGGAGGGTAGCTCAGTGACTGTGTCTGGGTGAGTGAGGGTAGCTCAGTGACAGTGTGTCTGTGTGAGTGTAGCTCAGTGACAGTGTGTCTGGGTGAGGGAGGGTATCTCATTGACAGTGTCTGGGTGAGGGAGGGTTGCTCAGTGACAGTGTGTCTGGGTGAGGGTAGATCAGTGACAGTGCGTCTGGGTGAGGGAGGGTAGCTCAGTGACAGTGTGTCTGGGTGAGGGAGGGTAGCTCAGTGACAGTGTGTCTGGGTGAGGGAGGGTAGCTCAGTGACAGTGTGTCTGGGTGAGGGGGGGTAGCTCAGTGACAGTGTTTCTGGGTGAGGGAGGGTAGCTCAGTGACAGTTTGTCTGGGTGCGGGTAGCTCAGTGACAGTGTGTCTGGGTGAGGGAGGGTAGATCAGTGACAGTGTGTCTGGGTGAGGGTAGCTCAGTGACAGTGTGTCTGGGTGAGGGAGGGTAGCACAGTGACAGTGTGTCTGGGTGAGGGATGGTAGCCCAGTGACAGTGTGTCTGGGTGAGGGTAGCTCAGTGACAGTGTGTCTGGGTGAGGGTAGCTCAGTGACAGTGTGTCTGGGTGAGGGAGTGTAGCTCAGTGACAGTGTGTCTGTTTGAGGGTAGCTCAGTGACAGTGTGTCTGTGTGAGGGTAGCTCAGTGACAGTGTGTCTGGGGGAGGTTAGCTCAGTGACAGTGTGTCTGGGTGAGTTTAGCTCAGTGACAGGGTGTCTGGGTGTGGTTAGCTAAGTGACAGTGTGTCTGGGTGAGGGAGGGTAGCTCAGTGACAGTGTGTCTGGGTGAGGGAGGGTAGCTCAGTGACAGTGTGTCTGGGTGAGGGTAGCTCAGTGACAGTGTGTCTGGGTGAGGGAGGGTAGCTCAGTGACAGTGTGTCTGGGTGAGGGAGGGTATCTCACTGACAGTGTGTCTGGGTGAGTGTAGCTAAATGACAGTGTGTCTGGCTGAGGGAGGGTAGCTCAGTGACAGTGTGTCTGGGTGAGGGAGGGTATCTCAGTGACAGTGTGTCTGGGTGAGGGAGGGTAGCTCAGTGACAGTGTGTCTGGGTGAGGGTAGCTAAGTGACAGTGTGTCTGGGTGAGGGAACCTCAGTGACAGTGTGTCTGGGTGAGGGAGTGTATCTCAGTGACAGTGTCTGGGTGAGGGACGGTAGATCAGTGACAGTGTGTCTGGGTGAGGGAAGCGCAGTGACAGTGTGTCTGGATGAGGGTAGCTCAGTGACAGTCTGTCTGGGTGAGGTTAGCTCCGTGACAGTGTGTCTGGGTGAGGGTAGCTCAGTAACAGTGTGTCTGGGTGAGGGAGGGTAGCTCAGTGACAGTGTGTCTGGTGAGGGAGGGTATCTCAGTGACAGTGTGTCTGGATGAGGGAGGGTAGCTCAGTGACAGTGTGTCTGGTTGAGGGAGGGTAGCTCAGTGACAGTCTGTCTGGGTGAGGGGAGCTCAGTGACAGTGTGTCTGGGTGAGGGAGGGTAGATCAGTGACAGTGTGTCTGGGTGAGGGAGGGTAGATCAGTGACAGTGTGTCTGGGTGAGGGGAGCTCAGTGACAGTGTGTCTGGGTGAGGGAGGGTAGATCAGTGACAGTGTGTCGGAGTGAGGGAGGGTAGATAAGTGACAGTGTGTCTGGGTGAGGGAGGGTAGATCAGTGACAGTGTGTCGGAGTGAGGGAGGGTAGTTCAGTGATAGTGTGTCTGGGTGAGGGTATCTCAGTGACAGTGTGTCTGGGTGAGGGAAGCTCAGTGACAGTGTGTCTGGGTGAGGGAGGGTATCTCAGTGACAGTGTCTGGGTGAGGGAGGGTAGCTCAGTGACAGTGTGTCTGGGTGGGGGTAGCTCAGTGACAGTGTGTCTGGGTGAGGGTAGCTCAGTGACAGTGTGTCTGGGTGAGGGAGGGTAGCTCATTGACAGTGTGTCGGGTGAGGGAGGGTATCTCAGTGACAGTGTGTCTGGGTGAGGGAGGGTAGCTCAGTGACAGTGTGTCTGGTTGAGGGAGGGTAGCTCAGTGACAGTCTGTCTGGGTGAGGGTAGCTCAGTGACAGTGTGTCTCGGTGAGGGAGGTTAGCTCAGTGTCAGTGTGTCTGGGTGAGGGAGGGTAGCTCAGTGACAGTGTGTCTGGGTGAGGGAGGTTAGCTCAGTGACAGTGTGTCTGGGTGAGGGAGTGTAGCTCAGTGACAGTGTGTCTGGGTGAGGGTAGCTGAGTGACAGTGTGTCTGGGTGAGGGTAGCTCAGTGACTGTGTTTCTGGGTTAGGGAGGGTAGCTCAGTGACAGTGTGTCTGGGTGAGGGAGGGTAGCTCAGTGACAGTGTGTCTGGGTGAGGGAGGGTAGCTCAGTGACAGTGTGTCTGGGTGAGGGTAGCTCAGTGACAGTGTTGTCTGCGTGAGGGTAGCTCAGTGACAGTGTGTCTGGGTGAGGGTAGCTCAGTGACAGTGTGTCTTGGTGAGGGATGGTAGCTCAGTGACAGTGTGTCTGGGTGAGGGATGGTAGCTCAGTGACAGTGTGTCTGGGTGAGGGAGGGTAGCTCAGTGACAGTGTGTCTGGGAGTGGGAGGGTAGCTCAGTGACTGTGTCTGGGTGAGTGAGGGTAGCTCAGTGACAGTGTGTCTGTGTGAGTGTAGCTCAGTGACAGTGTGTCTGGGTGAGGGAGGGTATCTCATTGACAGTGTCTGGGTGAGGGAGGGTTGCTCAGTGACAGTGTGTCTGGGTGAGGGTAGATCAGTGACAGTGCGTCTGGGTGAGGGAGGGTAGCTCAGTGACAGTGTGTCTGGGTGAGGGAGGGTAGCTCAGTGACAGTGTGTCTGGGTGAGGGAGGGTAGCTCAGTGACAGTGTGTCTGGGTGAGGGGGGGTAGCTCAGTGACAGTGTTTCTGGGTGAGGGAGGGTAGCTCAGTGACAGTTTGTCTGGGTGCGGGTAGCTCAGTGACAGTGTGTCTGGGTGAGGGAGGGTAGATCAGTGACAGTGTGTCTGGGTGAGGGTAGCTCAGTGACAGTGTGTCTGGGTGAGGGAGGGTAGCTCAGTGACAGTGTGTCTGGGTGAGGGATGGTAGCCCAGTGACAGTGTGTCTGGGTGAGGGTAGCTCAGTGACAGTGTGTCTGGGTGAGGGTAGCTCAGTGACAGTGTGTCTGGGTGAGGGAGTGTAGCTCAGTGACAGTGTGTCTGTTTGAGGGTAGCTCAGTGACAGTGTGTCTGTGTGAGGGTAGCTCAGTGACAGTGTGTCTGGGGGAGGTTAGCTCAGTGACAGTGTGTCTGGGTGAGTTTAGCTCAGTGACAGGGTGTCTGGGTGTGGTTAGCTAAGTGACAGTGTGTCTGGGTGAGGGAGGGTAGCTCAGTGACAGTGTGTCTGGGTGAGGGAGGGTAGCTCAGTGACAGTGTGTCTGGGTGAGGGTAGCTCAGTGACAGTGTGTCTGGGTGAGGGAGGGTAGCTCAGTGACAGTGTGTCTGGGTGAGGGAGGGTATCTCACTGACAGTGTGTCTGGGTGAGTGTAGCTAAATGACAGTGTGTCTGGCTGAGGGAGGGTAGCTCAGTGACAGTGTGTCTGGGTGAGGGAGGGTATCTCAGTGACAGTGTGTCTGGGTGAGGGAGGGTAGCTCAGTGACAGTGTGTCTGGGTGAGGGTAGCTAAGTGACAGTGTGTCTGGGTGAGGGAACCTCAGTGACAGTGTGTCTGGGTGAGGGAGTGTATCTCAGTGACAGTGTCTGGGTGAGGGACGGTAGATCAGTGACAGTGTGTCTGGGTGAGGGAAGCGCAGTGACAGTGTGTCTGGATGAGGGTAGCTCAGTGACAGTCTGTCTGGGTGAGGTTAGCTCAGTGACAGTGTGTCTGGGTGAGGGTAGCTCAGTAACAGTGTGTCTGGGTGAGGGAGGGTAGCTCAGTGACAGTGTGTCTGGTGAGGGAGGGTATCTCAGTGACAGTGTGTCTGGATGAGGGAGGGTAGCTCAGTGACAGTGTGTCTGGTTGAGGGAGGGTAGCTCAGTGACAGTCTGTCTGGGTGAGGGTAGCTCAGTGACAGTGTGTCTGGGTGAGGGAGGTTAGCTCAGTGTCAGTGTGTCTGGGTGAGGGAGGGTAGCTCAGTGACAGTGTGTCTGGGTGAGGGAGGTTAGCTCAGTGACAGTGTGTCTGGGTGAGGGAGTGTAGCTCAGTGACAATGTGTCTGGGTGAGGGTAGCTGAGTGACAGTGTGTCTGGGTGAGGGTAGCTCAGAGACTGTGTTTCTGGGTTAGGGAGGGTAGCTCAGTGACAGTGTGTCTGGCTGATGGTAGCTCAGTGACAGTGTGTCTGGGTGAGGGAGGGTAATCAGTGACAGTGTGTCTGGGTGAGGGAGGGTAATCAGTGACAGTGTGTCTGGGTGAGGGTAGCTCAGTGACAGTGTGTCTGGGTTAGGGTTGCTCAGTGACAGTGTGTCTGGGTGAGGGTAGCTCAGTGACTGTGTGTCTGCGTGATGGATGTTCAGTCACAGTGTGTCTGGGTGAGGGTAGCTCAGTGACAGTGTGTCTGGGTGAGTGTAGCTCAGTGACAGTGTGTCTGGGTGAGGTAGAGTAGGTCAGTGACAGTGTGTCTGGGTGAGGGAGGGTATCTCAGTGACAGTGTCTGGGTGAGGGAGGGTAGCTCAGTGACAGTGTTTCTGGGTGAGGGTAGCTCAGTGACAGTGTGTCTGGGTGAGGGTAGCTCAGTGACAGTGTGTCTGGGTGAGGGAGGTTAGCTCAGTGACAGTGTGTCTGGGTGAGGGAGTGTAGCTCAGTGACAATGTGTCTGGGTGAGGGTAGCTGAGTGACAGTGTGTCTGGGTGAGGGTAGCTCAGAGACTGTGTTTCTGGGTTAGGGAGGGTAGCTCAGTGACAGTGTGTCTGGCTGATGGTAGCTCAGTGACAGTGTGTCTGGTTGAGGGAGGGTAATCAGTGACAGTGTGTCTGGGTGAGGGAGGGTAATCAGTGACAGTGTGTCTGGGTGAGGGTAGCTCAGTGACAGTGTGTCTGGGTTAGGGTTGCTCAGTGACAGTGTGTCTGGGTGAGGGTAGCTCAGTGACTGTGTGTCTGCGTGATGGATGTTCAGTCACAGTGTGTCTGGGTGAGGGTAGCTCATTGACAGTGTGTCTGGGTGAGTGTAGCTCAGTGACAGTGTGTCTGGGTGAGGTAGAGTAGGTCAGTGACAGTGTGTCTGGGTGAGGGAGGGTATCTCAGTGACAGTGTCTGGGTGAGGGAGGGTAGCTCAGTGACAGTGTTTCTGGGTGAGGGTATCTCAGTTACAGTGTGTCTGGGTGAGGGAGGGTAGTTCAGTGACAGTGTGTCTGGGTGAGGGAGGGCAGCTCAATGACAGTGTGTCTGGGTGAGGGTATCTCAGTGACAGTGTGTCTGGGTGAGGGTAGCTCAGTGACAGTTTGTCTGGGTGAGGGTAGCTCAGTGACAGTGTGTCTGGATGAGGAAGGGTAGCTCAGTGACAGTGTGTCTTGGTGAGGGAGGGTTGCTCAGTGACAGTGTGTCTGCGTGAGGTTAGCTCAGTGACAGTGTGTCTGGGTGAGGGAGGGTAGCTCAGTGACAGTGTGTCTCGGTGAGGGACTGTAGCTCAGTGACAGTGTGTCTGGGTGAGGGTAGCTCAGTGACAGTGTGACTGGGTGAGGGAGGGTAGCTCAGTGACAGTGTGTCTGGGTGAGGGAGGGTAGCTCAGTGACAGTGTGTCTGGGTGAGGGAGGGTAGCTCAGTGGCAGTGTTTCTGTGTGAGGGTAGCTCAGTGACAGTCTGTCTGGGTGAGGGAGGGTAGCTCAGTGACAGTGTGTCTGGGTGAGGGTTGCTCAGTGACAGTGTGTCTGGGTGAGGGCGGGTAGCTCAGTGACAGTGTGTCTGGGTGAGGGAGGGTAGCTCAGTGACAGTGTGTCTTGGTGAGGGAGGGTAGCTCAGTGACAGTGTTTCTGGGTGAGGGAGGGTAGCTCAGTGACAGTTTGTCTGGGTGAGGGTAGCTCAGTGACAGTGTGTCTGGGTGAGGGAGGGTAGCTCAGTGACAGTCTGTCTGGGTGAGGGAGGGTAGCTCAGTGACAGTGTGTCTGGGTGAGGGAGGGTAGCTCAGTGACAGTGTGTCTGGGTGAGGGTAGCTCAGTGACAGTGTGTCTGGGTGAGGGAGGGTAGCTCAGTGACAGTGTGTCTGGGTGAGGGAGGGTAGCTCAGTGACAGTGTGTCTGGGTGAGGGATGGTAGCTCAGTGACAGTGTGTCTGGGTGAGGGATGGTAGCTCAGTGACAGTGTGTCTGGGTGAGGGATGGTAGCTCAGTGACAGTGTGTCTGGGTGAGGGAGGGTAGCTCAGTGACAGTGTCTTTGTTTGTGGGTAGCTCAGTGACAGTGTGTCTGGGTGAGGGAAGCTCAGTGACAGTGTGTCTGGGTGAGGTTAGCTCAGTGACAGTGTGTCTGGGTGATTGAGGGTAGCTCAGTGACAGTGTGTCTGGGTGAGGGTAGCTCAGTGACAGTGTGTCTGGGTGAGGGAGGGTAGCTCAGTGACAGTGTGTCTGGGTGAGGGAGGGTATCTCAGTGACAGTGTGTCTGGGTGAGGGTAGCTAAGTGACAGTAAGTCTGGCTGAGGGAGGGTAGCTCAGTGACAGTGTGTCTGGGTGAGGGAGGGTATCTCAGTGACAGTGTGTCTGGGTGAGGGAGGGTAGCTCAGTGACAGTGTGTCTGGGTGAGGGTAGCAAATGACAGTGTGTCTGGGTGAGGGTAGATCAGTGACAGTGTGTCTGGGTGGGGGAGGGTATCTCATTGACAGTGTCTGGGTGAGGGACGGTAGATCAGTGACAGTGTGTCTGGGTGAGGGTAGCGCAGTGACAGTGTGTCTGGATGAGGGTAGCTCAGTGACAGTGCGTCTGGGTGAGGGTAGCTCAGTGACAGTGTTTCTGGGTGTGGGTAGCTCAGTAACAGTGTGTCTGGGTGAGGGAGGGTAGCTCAGTGACAGTGTGTCTGGTGAGGGAGGGTAGCTCAGTGACAGTGTGTCTGGTTGAGGGAGGGTAGCTCAGTGACAGTATGTCTGGGTGAGGGTAGCTCAGTGACAGTGTGTCTGGGTGAGGGAGGTTAGCTCAGTGACAGTGTGTCTGGGTGAGGGAGTGTAGCTCAGTGACAGTGTGTCTGGGTGAGGGTAGCTGAGTGACAGTGTGTCTGGGTGAGGGTAGCTCAGAGACTGTGTTTCTGGGTTAGGGAGGGTAGCTCAGTGACAGTGTGTCTGGGTGATGGTAGCTCAGTGACAGTGTGTCTGGGTGAGGGAGGGCAGCTCAGTGACAGTGTGTCTGGGTTAGGGTTGCTCAGTGACAGTGTGTCTGGGTGAGGGTAGCTCAGTGACTGTGTGTCTGCGTGATGGTTGCTCAGTCACAGTGTGTCTGGGTGAGGGTAGCTCAGTGACAGTGTGTCTGGGTGAGGGAGGTTAGCTCAGTGTCAGTGTGTCTGGGTGAGGGAGGGCAGCTCAGTGATAGTGTGTCTGGGTGAGGGAGGGTAGCTCAGTGACAGTGTGTCTGGGTGAGGGATGGTAGCTCAGTGACAGTGTGTCTGGGTGAGGGAGGGTAGCTCAGTGACAGTGTGTCTGGGAGTGGGAGGGTAGCTCAGTGACTGTGTCTGGGTGAGTGAGGGTAGCTCAGTGACAGTGTGTCTGTGTGAGTGTAGCTCAGTGACAGTGTGTCTGGGTGAGGGAGGGTAGCTCAGTGACAGTGTGTCTGGGTGAGGGTAGCTCAGTGACAGTGTGTCTGGGTGAGGGAGGGTAGCTCAGTGACAGTGTGTCTGGGTGAGGGTAGCTAAGTGACAGTGTGTCTGGGTGAGGGAGGGTAGCTCAGTGACAGTGTGTCTGGGTGAGGGTAGCGCAGTGACAGTGTGTCTGGATGAGGGTAGCTCAGTGACAGTGTGTCTGGGTGAGAGGAGCTCAGTGACAGTGTGTCTGGGTGAGGGTAGCTCAGTAACAGTGTGTCTGGGTGAGGGAGGGTAGCTCAGTGACAGTGTGTCTGGTGAGGGAGGGTATCTCAGTGACAGTGTGTCTGGATGAGGGAGGGTAGCTAAGTGACAGTGTGTCTGGTTGAGGGAGGGTAGCTCAGTGACAGTCTGTCTGGGTGAGGGTAGCTCAGTGACAGTGTGTCTGGGTGAGGGAGGTTAGCTCAGTGACAGTGTGTCTGGGTGAGGGAGTTTAGCTCAGTGACAGTGTGTCTGGGTGAGGGTAGCTGAGTGACAGTGTGTCTGGGTGAGGGTAGCTCAGAGACTGTGTTTCTGGGTTAGGGAGGGTAGCTCAGTGACAGTGTGTCTGGGTGATGGTAGCTCAGTGACAGTGTGTCTGGGTGAGGGAGGGTAGCTCAGTGACAGTGTGTCTGGGTTAGGGTTGCTCAGTGACAGTGTGTCTGGGTGAGGGTAGCTCAGTGACTGTGTGTCTGCGTGATGGTTGCTCAGTCACAGTGTGTCTGGGTGAGGGTAGCTCAGTGACAGTGTGTCTGGGAGAGGGAGGGTAGCTCAGTGACAGTGTGTCTGGGTGAGGGAGGGTAGCTCAGTGACAGTGTGTCTGGGTGAGGGAGGGTAGCTCAGTGACAGTGTGTCTGGGTGAGGGAGGGTAGCTCAGTGACAGTGTGACTGGGTGAGGGAGGGTAGCTCAGTGACAGTGTGTCTGGGTGAGGGTAGCTCAGTGACAGTGTTGTCTGGGTGAGGGTAGCTCAGTGACAGTGTGTCTGGGTGAGGGTAGCTCAGTGACAGTGTGTCTGGGTGAGGGATGGTAGCTCAGTGACAGTGTGTCTGGGTGAGGGATGGTAGCTCAGTGACAGTGTGTCTGGGTGAGGGAGGGTAGCTCAGTGACAGTGTGTCTGGGAGTGGGAGGGTAGCTCAGTGACTGTGTCTGGGTGAGCGAGGGTAGCTCAGTGACAGTGTGTCTGTGTGAGGGAGGGTATCTCAGTGACAGTATGTCTGGGTGAGGGAGGGTAGCTCAGTGACAGTGTGTCTGGGTGAGGGAGGGTATCTCAGTGACAGTGTGTCTGGGTGAGGGAGGGTAGCTCAATGACAGTGTGTCTGGGTGAGTGTAGCTCAGTGACAGTGTGTCTGGGTGAGGGAGAGTAGGTCAGTGACAGTGTGTCTGGGTGAGGGAGGGTATCTCAGTGACAGTGTCTGGGTGAGGGAGGGTAGCTCAGTGACAGTGTTTCTGGGTGAGGGGAGCTCAGTGACAGTGTGTCTGGGTGAGGGAGGGTAGATCAGTGACAGTGTGTCTGGGTGAGGGGAGCTCAGTGACAGTGTGTCTGGGTGAGGGAGGGTAGATCAGTGACAGTGTGTCTGGGTGAGGGAGGGTAGATCAGTGACAGTGTGTCTGGGTGAGGGGAGCTCAGTGACAGTGTGTCTGGGTGAGGGAGGGTAGATCAGTGACAGTGTGTCGGAGTGAGGGAGGGTAGATAAGTGACAGTGTGTCTGGGTGAGGGAGGGTAGATCAGTGACAGTGTGTCGGAGTGAGGGAGGGTAGTTCAGTGATAGTGTGTCTGGGTGAGGGTATCTCAGTGACAGTGTGTCTGGGTGAGGGAAGCTCAGTGACAGTGTGTCTGGGTGAGGGAGGGTATCTCAGTGACAGTGTCTGGGTGAGGGAGGGTAGCTCAGTGACAGTGTGTCTGGGTGGGGGTAGCTCAGTGACAGTGTGTCTGGGTGAGGGTAGATCAGTGACAGTGTGTCTGGGTGAGGGAGGGTAGCTCATTGACAGTGTGTCGGGTGAGGGAGGGTATCTCAGTGACAGTGTGTCTGGGTGAGGGAGGGTAGCTCAGTGACAGTGTGTCTGGTTGAGGGAGGGTAGCTCAGTGACAGTCTGTCTGGGTGAGGGTAGCTCAGTGACAGTGTGTCTCGGTGAGGGAGGTTAGCTCAGTGTCAGTGTGTCTGGGTGAGGGAGGGTAGCTCAGTGACAGTGTGTCTGGGTGAGGGAGGTTAGCTCAGTGACAGTGTGTCTGGGTGAGGGAGTGTAGCTCAGTGACAGTGTGTCTGGGTGAGGGTAGCTGAGTGACAGTGTGTCTGGGTGAGGGTAGCTCAGTGACTGTGTTTCTGGGTTAGGGAGGGTAGCTCAGTGACAGTGTGTCTGGGTGAGGGAGGGTAGCTCAGTGACAGTGTGTCTGGGTGAGGGAGGGTAGCTCAGTGACAGTGTGTCTGGGTGAGGGTAGCTCAGTGACAGTGTTGTCTGGGTGAGGGTAGCTCAGTGACAGTGTGTCTGGGTGAGGGTAGCTCAGTGACAGTGTGTCTTGGTGAGGGATGGTAGCTCAGTGACAGTGTGTCTGGGTGAGGGATGGTAGCTCAGTGACAGTGTGTCTGGGTGAGGGAGGGTAGCTCAGTGACAGTGTGTCTGGGAGTGGGAGGGTAGCTCAGTGACTGTGTCTGGGTGAGTGAGGGTAGCTCAGTGACAGTGTGTCTGTGTGAGTGTAGCTCAGTGACATTGTGTCTGGGTGAGGGAGGGTATCTCATTGACAGTGTCTGGGTGAGGGAGGGTTGCTCAGTGACAGTGTGTCTGGGTGAGGGTAGATCAGTGACAGTGCGTCTGGGTGAGGGAGGGTAGCTCAGTGACAGTGTGTCTGGGTGAGGGAGGGTAGCTCAGTGACAGTGTGTCTGGGTGAGGGAGGGTAGCTCAGTGACAGTGTGTCTGGGTGAGGGGGGGTAGCTCAGTGACAGTGTTTCTGGGTGAGGGAGGGTAGCTCAGTGACAGTTTGTCTGGGTGCGGGTAGCTCAGTGACAGTGTGTCTGGGTGAGGGAGGGTAGATCAGTGACAGTGTGTCTGGGTGAGGGTAGCTCAGTGACAGTGTGTCTGGGTGAGGGAGGGTAGCTCAGTGACAGTGTGTCTGGGTGAGGGATGGTAGCCCAGTGACAGTGTGTCTGGGTGAGGGTAGCTCAGTGACAGTGTGTCTGGGTGAGGGTAGCTCAGTGACAGTGTGTCTGGGTGAGGGAGTGTAGCTCAGTGACAGTGTGTCTGTTTGAGGGTAGCTCAGTGACAGTGTGTCTGTGTGAGGGTAGCTCAGTGACAGTGTGTCTGGGGGAGGTTAGCTCAGTGACAGTGTGTCTGGGTGAGTTTAGCTCAGTGACAGGGTGTCTGGGTGTGGTTAGCTAAGTGACAGTGTGTCTGGGTGAGGGAGGGTAGCTCAGTGACAGTGTGTCTGGGTGAGGGAGTGTAGCTCAGTGACAGTGTGTCTGGGTGAGGGTAGCTCAGTGACAGTGTGTCTGGGTGAGGGAGGGTAGCTCAGTGACAGTGTGTCTGGGTGAGGGAGGGTATCTCACTGACAGTGTGTCTGGGTGAGTGTAGCTAAATGACAGTGTGTCTGGCTGAGGGAGGGTAGCTCAGTGACAGTGTGTCTGGGTGAGGGAGGGTATCTCAGTGACAGTGTGTCTGGGTGAGGGAGGGTAGCTCAGTGACAGTGTGTCTGGGTGAGGGTAGCTAAGTGACAGTGTGTCTGGGTGAGGGAACCTCAGTGACAGTGTGTCTGGGTGAGGGAGTGTATCTCAGTGACAGTGTCTGGGTGAGGGACGGTAGATCAGTGACAGTGTGTCTGGGTGAGGGAAGCGCAGTGACAGTGTGTCTGGATGAGGGTAGCTCAGTGACAGTCTGTCTGGGTGAGGTTAGCTCAGTGACAGTGTGTCTGGGTGAGGGTAGCTCAGTAACAGTGTGTCTGGGTGAGGGAGGGTAGCTCAGTGACAGTGTGTCTGGTGAGGGAGGGTATCTCAGTGACAGTGTGTCTGGATGAGGGAGGGTAGCTCAGTGACAGTGTGTCTGGTTGAGGGAGGGTAGCTCAGTGACAGTCTGTCTGGGTGAGGGTAGCTCAGTGACAGTGTGTCTGGGTGAGGGAGGTTAGCTCAGTGTCAGTGTGTCTGGGTGAGGGAGGGTAGCTCAGTGACAGTGTGTCTGGGTGAGGGAGGTTAGCTCAGTGACAGTGTGTCTGGGTGAGGGAGTGTAGCTCAGTGACAATGTGTCTGGGTGAGGGTAGCTGAGTGACAGTGTGTCTGGGTGAGGGTAGCTCAGAGACTGTGTTTCTGGGTTAGGGAGGGTAGCTCAGTGACAGTGTGTCTGGCTGATGGTAGCTCAGTGACAGTGTGTCTGGGTGAGGGAGGGTAATCAGTGACAGTGTGTCTGGGTGAGGGAGGGTAATCAGTGACAGTGTGTCTGGGTGAGGGTAGCTCAGTGACAGTGTGTCTGGGTTAGGGTTGCTCAGTGACAGTGTGTCTGGGTGAGGGTAGCTCAGTGACTGTGTGTCTGCGTGATGGATGTTCAGTCACAGTGTGTCTGGGTGAGGGTAGCTCAGTGACAGTGTGTCTGGGTGAGTGTAGCTCAGTGACAGTGTGTCTGGGTGAGGTAGAGTAGGTCAGTGACAGTGTGTCTGGGTGAGGGAGGGTATCTCAGTGACAGTGTCTGGGTGAGGGAGGGTAGCTCAGTGACAGTGTTTCTGGGTGAGGGTAGCTCAGTGACAGTGTGTCTGGGTGAGGGTAGCTCAGTGACAGTGTGTCTGGGTGAGGGAGGTTAGCTCAGTGACAGTGTGTCTGGGTGAGGGAGTGTAGCTCAGTGACAATGTGTCTGGGTGAGGGTAGCTGAGTGACAGTGTGTCTGGGTGAGGGTAGCTCAGAGACTGTGTTTCTGGGTTAGGGAGGGTAGCTCAGTGACAGTGTGTCTGGCTGATGGTAGCTCAGTGACAGTGTGTCTGGGTGAGGGAGGGTAATCAGTGACAGTGTGTCTGGGTGAGGGAGGGTAATCAGTGACAGTGTGTCTGGGTGAGGGTAGCTCAGTGACAGTGTGTCTGGGTTAGGGTTGCTCAGTGACAGTGTGTCTGGGTGAGGGTAGCTCAGTGACTGTGTGTCTGCGTGATGGATGTTCAGTCACAGTGTGTCTGGGTGAGGGTAGCTCAGTGACAGTGTGTCTGGGTGAGTGTAGCTCAGTGACAGTGTGTCTGGGTGAGGTAGAGTAGGTCAGTGACAGTGTGTCTGGGTGAGGGAGGGTATCTCAGTGACAGTGTCTGGGTGAGGGAGGGTAGCTCAGTGACAGTGTTTCTGGGTGAGGGTATCTCAGTTACAGTGTGTCTGGGTGAGGGAGGGTAGTTCAGTGACAGTGTGTCTGGGTGAGGGAGGGCAGCTCAATGACAGTGTGTCTGGGTGAGGGTATCTCAGTGACAGTGTGTCTGGGTGAGGGTAGCTCAGTGACAGTTTGTCTGGGTGAGGGTAGCTCAGTGACAGTGTGTCTGGATGAGGAAGGGTAGCTCAGTGACAGTGTGTCTTGGTGAGGGAGGGTTGCTCAGTGACAGTGTGTCTGCGTGAGGTTAGCTCAGTGACAGTGTGTCTGGGTGAGGGAGGGTAGCTCAGTGACAGTGTGTCTCGGTGAGGGACTGTAGCTCAGTGACAGTGTGTCTGGGTGAGGGTAGCTCAGTGACAGTGTGACTGGGTGAGGGAGGGTAGCTCAGTGACAGTGTGTCTGGGTGAGGGAGGGTAGCTCAGTGACAGTGTGTCTGGGTGAGGGAGGGTAGCTCAGTGGCAGTGTTTCTGTGTGAGGGTAGCTCAGTGACAGTCTGTCTGGGTGAGGGAGGGTAGCTCAGTGACAGTGTGTCTGGGTGAGGGTTGCTCAGTGACAGTGTGTCTGGGTGAGGGCGGGTAGCTCAGTGACAGTGTGTCTGGGTGAGGGAGGGTAGCTCAGTGACAGTGTGTCTTGGTGAGGGAGGGTAGCTCAGTGACAGTGTTTCTGGGTGAGGGAGGGTAGCTCAGTGACAGTTTGTCTGGGTGAGGGTAGCTCAGTGACAGTGTGTCTGGGTGAGGGAGGGTAGCTCAGTGACAGTGTGTCTGGGTGAGGGAGGGTAGCTCAGTGACAGTGTGTCTGGGTGAGGGAGGGTAGCTCAGTGACAGTGTGTCTGGGTGAGGGTAGCTCAGTGACAGTGTGTCTGGGTGAGGCAGGGTAGCTCAGTGACAGTGTGTCTGGGTGAGGGAGGGTAGCTCAGTGACAGTGTGTCTGGGTGAGGGATGGTAGCTCAGTGACAGTGTCTTTGTTTGTGGGTAGCTCAGTGACAGTGTGTCTGGGTGAGGGAAGCTCAGTGACAGTGTGTCTGGGTGAGGTTAGCTCAGTGACAGTGTGTCTGGGTGATTGAGGGTAGCTCAGTGACAGTGTGTCTGGGTGAGGGTAGCTCAGTGACAGTGTGTCTGGGTGAGGGAGGGTAGCTCAGTGACAGTGTGTCTGGGTGAGGGAGGGTATCTCAGTGACAGTGTGTCTGGGTGAGGGTAGCTAAGTGACAGTAAGTCTGGCTGAGGGAGGGTAGCTCAGTGACAGTGTGTCTGGGTGAGGGAGGGTATCTCAGTGACAGTGTGTCTGGGTGAGGGAGGGTAGCTCAGTGACAGTGTGTCTGGGTGAGGGTAGCAAATGACAGTGTGTCTGGGTGAGGGTAGATCAGTGACAGTGTGTCTGGGTGGGGGAGGGTATCTCAGTGACAGTGTCTGGGTGAGGGACGGTAGATCAGTGACAGTGTGTCTGGGTGAGGGTAGCGCAGTGACAGTGTGTCTGGATGAGGGTAGCTCAGTGACAGTGCGTCTGGGTGAGGGTAGCTCAGTGACAGTGTTTCTGGGTGTGGGTAGCTCAGTAACAGTGTGTCTGGGTGAGGGAGGGTAGCTCAGTGACAGTGTGTCTGGTGAGGGAGGGTAGCTCAGTGACAGTGTGTCTGGTTGAGGGAGGGTAGCTCAGTGACAGTATGTCTGGGTGAGGGTAGCTCAGTGACAGTGTGTCTGGGTGAGGGAGGTTAGCTCAGTGACAGTGTGTCTGGGTGAGGGAGTGTAGCTCAGTGACAGTGTGTCTGGGTGAGGGTAGCTGAGTGACAGTGTGTCTGGGTGAGGGTAGCTCAGAGACTGTGTTTCTGGGTTAGGGAGGGTAGCTCAGTGACAGTGTGTCTGGGTGATGGTAGCTCAGTGACAGTGTGTCTGGGTGAGGGAGGGCAGCTCAGTGACAGTGTGTCTGGGTTAGGGTTGCTCAGTGACAGTGTGTCTGGGTGAGGGTAGCTCAGTGACTGTGTGTCTGCGTGATGGTTGCTCAGTCACAGTGTGTCTGGGTGAGGGTAGCTCAGTGACAGTGTGTCTGGGTGAGGGAGGTTAGCTCAGTGTCAGTGTGTCTGGGTGAGGGAGGGCAGCTCAGTGATAGTGTGTCTGGGTGAGGGAGGGTAGCTCAGTGACAGTGTGTCTGGGTGAGGGATGGTAGCTCAGTGACAGTGTGTCTGGGTGAGGGAGGGTAGCTCAGTGACAGTGTGTCTGGGAGTGGGAGGGTAGCTCAGTGACTGTGTCTGGGTGAGTGAGGGTAGCTCAGTGACAGTGTGTCTGTGTGAGTGTAGCTCAGTGACAGTGTGTCTGGGTGAGGGAGGGTAGCTCAGTGACAGTGTGTCTGGGTGAGGGTAGCTCAGTGACAGTGTGTCTGGGTGAGGGAGGGTAGCTCAGTGACAGTGTGTCTGGGTGAGGGTAGCTAAGTGACAGTGTGTCTGGGTGAGGGAGGGTAGCTCAGTGACAGTGTGTCTGGGTGAGGGTAGCGCAGTGACAGTGTGTCTGGATGAGGGTAGCTCAGTGACAGTGTGTCTGGGTGAGAGGAGCTCAGTGACAGTGTGTCTGGGTGAGGGTAGCTCAGTAACAGTGTGTCTGGGTGAGGGAGGGTAGCTCAGTGACAGTGTGTCTGGTGAGGGAGGGTATCTCAGTGACAGTGTGTCTGGATGAGGGAGGGTAGCTAAGTGACAGTGTGTCTGGTTGAGGGAGGGTAGCTCAGTGACAGTCTGTCTGGGTGAGGGTAGCTCAGTGACAGTGTGTCTGGGTGAGGGAGGTTAGCTCAGTGACAGCGTGTCTGGGTGAGGGAGTGTAGCTCACTGACAGTGTGTCTGGGTGAGGGTAGCTGAGTGACAGTGTGTCTGGGTGAGGGTAGCTCAGAGACTGTGTTTCTGGGTTAGGGAGGGTAGCTCAGTGACAGTGTGTCTGGGTGATGGTAGCTCAGTGACAGTGTGTCTGGGTGAGGGAGGGTAGCTCAGTGACAGTGTGTCTGGATTAGGGTTGCTCAGTGACAGTGTGTCTGGGTGAGGGTAGCTCAGTGACTGTGTGTCTGCGTGATGGTTGCTCAGTCACAGTGTGTCTGGGTGAGGGTAGCTCAGTGACAGTGTGTCTGGGTGAGGGAGGGTAGCTCAGTGACAGTGTGTCTGGGTGAGGGAGGGTAGCTCAGTGACAGTGTGTCTGGGTGAGGGAGGGTAGCTCAGTGACAGTGTGTCTGGGTGAGGGAGGGTAGCTCAGTGACAGTGTGTCTGGGTGAGGGAGGGTAGCTCAGTGACAGTGAGTCTGGGTGAGGGAGGGTAGCTCAGTGACAGTGTGTCTGGATGAGGGTAGCTCAGTGACAGTGTTGTCTGGGTGAGGGTAGCTCAGTGACAGTGTGTCTGGGTGAGGGTAGCTCAGTGACAGTGTGTCTGGGTGAGGGATGGTAGCTCAGTGACAGTGTGTCTGGGTGAGGGATGGTAGCTCAGTGACAGTGTGTCTGGGTGAGGGAGGGTAGCTCAGTGACAGTGTGTCTGGGAGTGGGAGGGTAGCTCAGTGACTGTGTCTGGGTGAGCGAGGGTAGCTCAGTGACAGTGTGTCTGTGTGAGGGAGGGTATCTCAGTGACAGTATGTCTGGGTGAGGGAGGGTAGCTCAGTGACAGTGTGTCTGGGTGAGGGAGGGTATCTCAGTGACAGTGTGTCTGGGTGAGGGAGGGTAGCTCAATGACAGTGTGTCTGGGTGAGTGTAGCTCAGTGACAGTGTGTCTGGGTGAGGGAGAGTAGGTCAGTGACAGTGTGTCTGGGTGAGGGAGGGTAGCTCAGTGACAGTGTTTCTGGGTGAGGGGAGCTCAGTGACAGTGTGTCTGGGTGAGGGAGGGTAGATCAGTGACAGTGTGTCTGGGTGAGGGGAGCTCAGTGACAGTGTGTCTGGGTGAGGGAGGGTAGATCAGTGACAGTGTGTCTGGGTGAGGGACAGTAGATCAGTGACAGTGTGTCTGGGTGAGGGGAGCTCAGTGACAGTGTGTCTGGGTGAGGGAGGGTAGATCAGTGACAGTGTGTCGGAGTGAGGGAGGGTAGTTCAGTGACAGTGTGTCTGGGTGAGGGAGGGTAGATCAGTGACAGTGTGTCGG
Organism: Isurus oxyrinchus; assembly: GCA_026770705.1. NCBI lineage: Eukaryota > Metazoa > Chordata > Chondrichthyes > Lamniformes > Lamnidae > Isurus > Isurus oxyrinchus. The sequence continues at coordinate 665,590 of JANJGN010000287.1, read as the reverse complement.
AGTGAGGGCGGGTAGTTCAGTGATAGTGTGTCTGGGTGAGGGTATCTCAGTGACAGTGTGTCTGGGTGAGGGAAGCTCAGTGACAGTGTGTCTGGGTGAGGGAGGGTATCTCAGTGACAGTGTCTGGGTGAGGGAGGGTAGCTCAGTGACAGTGTGTCTGGGTGAGGGTAGCTCAGTGACAGTGTGTCTGGGTGAGGGTAGCTGAGTGACAGTGTGTCTGGGTGAGGGAGGGTAGCTCATTGACAGTTTGTCGGGTGAGGGAGGGTATCTCAGTGACAGTGTGTCTGGGTGAGGGAGGGTAGCTCAGTGACAGTGTGTCTGGTTGAGGGAGGGTAGCTCAGTGACAGTCTGTCTGGGTGAGGGTAGCTCAGTGACAGTGTGTCTGGGTGAGGGAGGTTAGCTCAGTGTCAGTGTGTCTGGGTGAGGGAGGGTAGCTCAGTGACAGTGTGTCTGGGTGAGGGAGGTTAGCTCAGTGACAGTGTGTCTGGGTGAGGGAGTGTAGCTCAGTGACAGTGTGTCTGGGTGAGGGTAGCTGAGTGACAGTGTGTCTGGGTGAGGGTAGCTCAGTGACTGTGTTTCTGGGTTAGGGAGGGTAGCTCAGTGACAGTGTGTCTGGGTGAGGGAGGGTAGCTCAGTGACAGTGTGTCTGGGTGAGGGAGGGTAGCTCAGTGACAGTGTGTCTGGGTGAGGGTAGCTCAGTGACAGTGTTGTCTGGGTGAGGGTAGCTCAGTGACAGTGTGTCTGGGTGAGGGTAGCTCAGTGACAGTGTGTCTTGGTGAGGGATGGTAGCTCAGTGACAGTGTGTCTGGGTGAGGGATGGTAGCTCAGTGACAGTGTGTCTGGGTGAGGGAGGGTAGCTCAGTGACAGTGTGTCTGGGAGTGGGAGGGTAGCTCAGTGACTGTGTCTGGGTGAGTGAGGGTAGCTCAGTGACAGTGTGTCTTTGTGAGTGTAGCTCAGTGACAGTGTGTCTGGGTGAGGGAGGGTATCTCATTGACAGTGTCTGGGTGAGGGAGGGTAGCTCAGTGACAGTGTTTCTGGGTGAGGGTAGCTCAGTGACAGTGTGTCTGGGTGAGGGGAGCTCAGTGACAGTGTGTCTGGGTGAGGGAGGGTAGATCAGTGACAGTGTGTCGGAGTGAGGGAGGGTATCTCAGTTACAGTGTGTCTGGGTGAGGGATGGTAGTTCAGTGACAGTGTGTCTGGGTGAGGGAGGGCAGCTCAATGACAGTGTGTCTGGGTGAGGGTATCTCAGTGACAGTGTGTCTGGGTGCGGGTAGCTCAGTGACAGTTTGTCTGGGTGAGGGTAGCTCAGTGACAGTGTGTCTGGATGAGGGAGGGTAGCTCAGTGACAGTGTGTCTTGGTTAGGGAGGGTAGCTCAGTGACAGTGTGTCTGGATGAGGGTGGGTAGCTCAGTGACAGTGTGTCTTGGTGAGGGAGGGTTGCTCAGTGACAGTGTGTCTGGGTGAGGTGAGCTCAGTGACAGTGTGTCTGGGTGAGGGAGGGTAGCTCAGTGACAGTGTGTCTGGGTGAGGGAGGGTAGCTCAGTGACAGTGTGTCTGGGTGAGGGAGGGTAGCTCAGTGACAGTGAGTCTGAGTGAGGGTAGCTCAGTGACAGTGTGTCTGGGTGAGGGTAGCTCAGTGACAGTGTGTCTGGTTGAGGGAGGGTAGCTCAGTGACAGTGTGTCTGGGTGAGGGTAGCTCAGTGTCAGTGTGTCTGGGTGAGGGAGGGTAGCTCAGTGACAGTGTGTCTGAGTGAGGGATGGTAGTTAAGTGACAGTGTGTCTGGGTGAGGGAGGGCAGCTCAGTGACAGTGTGTCTGGTGAGAGTAGCTCAGAGACAGTGTGTCAGGGTGAGTGTAGCTCAGTGACAGTGTGTCTGGGTGAGGGGGGTATCTCAGTGACAGTGTGTCTGGGTGAGGGAGGGTTGCTCAGTGACAGTGTGTCTGGGTGAGGGTAGATCAGTGACAGTGTGTCTGGGTGAGGGAGGGTAGCTCAGTGACAGTGTGTCTGGGTGAGGGAGGGTAGCTCTGTGACAGTGTGTCTGGGTGAGGGAGGGTAGCTCAGTGACAGTGTGTCTGGGTGAGGGAGGGTAGCTCAGTGACAGTGTTTCTGGGTGAGGGAGGGTAGCTCAGTGACAGTTTGTCTGGGTGAGGGTAGCTCAGTGACAGTGTGTCTGGGTGAGGGAGGGTAGCTCAGTGACAGTGTGTCTGGGTGAGGGTAGCTCAGTGACAGTGTGTCTGGGTGAGGGAGGGTAGCTCAGTGACAGTGTGTCTGGGTGAGGGATGGTAGCCCAGTGACAGTGTGTCTGGGTGAGGGTAGCTCAGTGACAGTGTGTCTGGGTGAGGGTAGCTCAGTGACAGTGTGTCTGGGTGAGGGAGTGTAGCTCAGTGACAGTGTGTCTGTTTGAGGGTAGCTCAGTGACAGTGTGTCTGTGTGAGGGTAGCTCAGTGACAGTGTGTCTGGGTGAGGGTAGCTCAGTGACAGTGTGTCTGGGTGAGGGAGGGTAGCTAAGTGACAGTGTGTCTGGGTGAGGGAGGGTAGCTCAGTGACAGTGTGTCTGGGTGAGGGTAGCTCAGTGACAGTGTGTCTGGGTGAGGGAGGTAGCTGAGTGACAGTGTGTCTGGGTGAGGGAGGTTATCTCACTGACAGTGTGTCTGGGTGAGGGTAGCTAAATGACAGTGTGTCTGGCTGAGGGAGGGTAGCTCAGTGACAGTGTGTCTGGGTGAGGGAGGGTATCTCAGTGACAGTGTGTCTGGGTGAGGGAGGGTAGCTCAGTGACAGTGTGTCTGGGTGAGGGTAGCTAAGTGACAGTGTGTCTGGGTGAGGGAACCTCAGTGACAGAGTGTCTGGGTGAGGGAGGGTATCTCAGTGACAGTGTCTGGGTGAGGGACGGTAGTTCAGTGACAGTGTGTCTGGGTGAGGGTAGCGCAGTGACAGTGTGTCTGGATGAGGGTAGCTCAGTGACAGTCTGTCTGGGTGAGGTTAGCTCAGTGACAGTGTGTCTGGGTGAGGGTAGCTCAGTAACAGTGTGTCTGGGTGAGGGAGGGTAGCTCAGTGACAGTGTGTCTGGTGAGGGAGGGTATCTCAGTGACAGTGTGTCTGGATGAGGGAAGGTAGCTCAGTGACAGTGTGTCTGGTTGAGGGAGGGTAGCTCAGAGAAAGTCTGTCTGGGTGAGGGTAGCACAGTGACAGTGTGTCTGGGTGAGGGAGGTTAGATCAGTGTCAGTGAATCTGGGTGAGGGAGGGCAGCTCAGTGATAGTGTGTCTGGGTGAGGGAGGGTAGCTCAGTGACAGTGTGTCTGGGTGAGGGATGGTAGCTCAGTGACAGTGTGTCTGGGTGAGGGAGGGTAGCTCAGTGACAGTGTGTCTGGGAGTGGGAGGGTAGCTCAGTGACTGTGTCTGGGTGAGTGAGGGTAGCTCAGTGACAGTGTGTCTGTGTGAGTGTAGCTCAGTGACAGTGTGTCTGGGTGAGGGAGGGTATCTCATTGACAGTGTCTGGGTGAGGGAGGGTAGCTCAGTGACAGTGTTTCTGGGTGAGGGTAGCTCAGTGACAGTGTGTCTGGGTGAGGGGAGCTCAGTGACAGTGTGTCTGGGTGAGGGAGGGTAGATCAGTGACAGTGTGTCGGAGTGAGGGAGGGTATCTCAGTTACAGTGTGTCTGGGTGAGGGAGGGTAGTTCAGTGACAGTGTGTCTGGGTGAGGGAGGGCAGCTCAATGACAGTGTGTCTGGGTGAAGGTATCTCAGTGACAGTGTGTCTGGGTGCGGGTAGCTCAGTGACAGTTTGTCTGGGTGAGGGTAGCTCAGTGACAGTGTGTCTGGATGAGGGAGGGTAGCTCAGTGACAGTGTGTCTTGGTGAGGGAGGGTAGCTCAGTGACAGTGTGTCTGGATGAGGGAGGGTAGCTCAGTGACAGTGTGTCTTGGTGAGGGAGGGTTGCTCAGTGACAGTGTGTCTGGGTGAGGTGAGCTCAGTGACAGTGAGTCTGGGTGAGGGAGGGTAGCTCAGTGACAGTGTGTCTGGGTGAGGGAGGGTAGCTCAGTGACAGTGTGTCTGGGTGAGGGTAGCTCAGTGACAGTGTGTCTGGGTGAGGGAGGGTAGCTCAGTGACAGTGTGTCTGGGTGAGGGAGGTTAGCTCAGTGACAGTGTGTCTGGGTGAGGGAGGGTAGCTCAGTGACAGTGTGTCTGGGTGAGGGTAGCTCAGTAACAGTGTGTCTGGGTGAGGGTAGCTCAGTGACAGTGTGTCTGGTTGAGGGAGGGTAGCTCAGTGACAGTGTGTCTGGGTGAGGGTAGCTCAGTGTCAGTGTGTCTGGGTGAGGGAGGGTAGCTCAGTGACAGTGTGTCTGAGTGAGGGATGGTAGTTAAGTGACAGTGTGTCTGGGTGAGGGAGGGCAGCTCAGTGACAGTGTGTCTGGTGAGAGTAGCTCAGAGACAGTGTGTCAGGGTGAGTGTAGCTCAGTGACAGTGTGTCTGGGTGAGGGGGGTAGCTCAGTGACAGTGTGTCTGGGTGAGGGAGGGTTGCTCAGTGACAGTGTGTCTGGGTGAGGGTAGATCAGTGACAGTGTGTCTGGGTGAGGGAGGGTAGCTCAGTGACAGTGTGTCTGGGTGAGGGAGGGTAGCTCTGTGACAGTGTGTCTGGGCGAGGGAGGGTAGCTCAGTGACAGTGTGTCTGGGTGAGGGAGGGTAGCTCAGTGATAGTGTTTCTGGGTGAGGGAGGGTAGCTCAGTGACAGTTTGTCTGGGTGAGGGTAGCTCAGTGACAGTGTGTCTGGGTGAGGGAGGGTAGCTCAGTGACAGTGTGTCTGGGTGAGGGTAGCTCAGTGACAGTGTGTCTGGGTGAGGGAGGGTAGCTCAGTGACAGTTTGTCTGGGTGAGGGATGGTAGCCCAGTGACAGTGTGTCTGGGTGAGGGTAGCTCAGTGACAGTGTGTCTGGGTGAGGGTAGCTCAGTGACAGTGTGTCTGGGTGAGGGAGTGTAGCTCAGTGACAGTGTGTCTGTTTGAGGGTAGCTCAGTGACAGTGTGTCTGTGTGAGGGTAGCTCAGTGACAGTGTGTCTGGGTGAGGGTAGCTCAGTGACAGTGTGTCTGGGTGAGGGAGGGTAGCTAAGTGACAGTGTGTCTGGGTGAGGGAGGGTAGCTCAGTGACAGTGTGTCTGGGTGAGGGTAGCTCAGTGACAGTGTGTCTGGGTGAGGGAGGGTAGCTGAGTGACAGTGTGTCTGGGTGAGGGAGGGTATCTCACTGACAGTGTGTCTGGGTGAGGGTAGCTAAATGACAGTGTGTCTGGCTGAGGGAGGGTAGCTCAGTGACAGTGTGTCTGGGTGAGGGAGGGTATCTCAGTGACAGTGTGTCTGGGTGAGGGAGGGTAGCTCAGTGACAGTGTGTCTGGGTGAGGGTAGCTAAGTGACAGTGTGTCTGGGTGAGAGAACCTCAGTGACAGTGTGTCTGGGTGAGGGAGGGTATCTCAGTGACAGTGTCTGGGTGAGGGACGGTAGATCAGTGACAGTGTGTCTGGGTGAGGGTAGCGCAGTGACAGTGTGTCTGGATGAGGGTAGCTCAGTGACAGTCTGTCTGGGTGAGGTTAGCTCAGTGACAGTGTGTCTGGGTGAGGGTAGCTCAGTAACATTGTGTCTGGGTGAGGGAGGGTAGCTCAGTGACAGTGTGACTGGTGAGGGAGGGTATCTCAGTGACAGTGTGTCTGGATGAGGGAGGGTAGCTCAGTGACAGTGTGTCTGGTTGAGGGAGGGTAGCTCAGTGTCAGTGTGTCTGGGTGAGGGAGGGCAGCTCAGTGATAGTGTGTCTGGGTGAGGGAGGGTAGCTCAGTGACAGTGTGTCTGGGTGAGGGAGGTTAGCTCAGTGACAGTGTGTCTGGGTGAGGGAGTGTAGCTCAGTGACAGTGTGTCTGGTTGAGGGTAGCTGAGTGACAGTGTGTCTGGGTGAGGGTAGCTCAGAGACTGTGTTTCTGGGTTAGGGAGGGTAGCTCAGTGACAGTGTGTCTGGGTGAGGGAGGGTTATCAGTGACAGTGTGTCTGGGTTAGGGTTGCTCAGTGACAGTGTGTCTGGGTGAGGGTAGCTCAGTGACTGTGTGTCTGCGTGATGGTTGCTCAGTCACAGTGTGTCTGGGTGAGGGTAGCTCAGTGACAGTGTGTCTGGGTGATGGTAGCTCAGTGACAGTGTGTCTGGGTGAGGGAGGGTAGCTCAGTGACAGTGTGTCTGGGTGAGGGAGGGTAGCTCAGTGACAGTGTGTCTGGGTGAGGGAGGGTAGCTCAGTGACAGTGTGTCTGGGTGAGGGAGGGTAGCTCAGTGACAGTGTGTCTGGGTGAGGGAGGGTAGCTCAGTGACAGTGTGTCTGGGTGAGGGAGGGTAGCTCAGTGACAGTGTGTCTGGGTGAGGGTAGCTCAGTGACAGTGTGTCTGGGTGAGGGTAGCTCAGTGACAGTGTGTCTGGGTGAGGGATGGTAGCTCAGTGACAGTGTGTCTGGGTGAGGGATGGTAGCTCAGTGACAGTGTGTCTGGGTGAGGGAGGGTAGCTCAGTGACAGTGTGTCTGGGAGTGGGAGGGTAGCTCAGTGACTGTGTCTGGGTGAGCGAGGGTAGCTCAGTGACAGTGTGTCTGGGTGAGGGAGGGTAGCTCAGTGACAGTGTGTCTGGGTGAGGGAGGGTATCTCACTGACAGTGTGTCTGGGTGAGGGAGGGTAGCTCAGTGACAGTGTGTCTGGGTGAGTGTAGCTCAGTGACAGTGTGTCTGGGTGAGGTAGAGTAGGTCAGTGAGAGTGTGTCTGGGTGAGGGAGGGTATCTCAGTGACAGTGTCTGGGTGAGGGAGGGTAGCTCAGTGACAGTGTTTCTGGGTGAGGGTAGCTCAGTGACAGTGTGTCTGGGTGAGGGGAGCTCAGTGACAGTGTGTCTGGGTGAGGGAGGGTAGATCAGTGACAGTGTGTCGGAGTGAGAGAGGGTATCTCAGTTACAGTGTGTCTGGGTGAGGGAGGGTAGTTCAGTGACAGTGTGTCTGGGTGAGGGAGGGCAGCTCAATGACAGTGTGTCTGGGTGAGGGTATCTCAGTGACAGTGTGTCTGGGTGAGGGTAGCTCAGTGACAGTTTGTCTGGGTGAGGGTAGCTCAGTGACAGTGTGTCTGGATGAGGAAGGGTAGCTCAGTGACAGTGTGTCTTGGTGAGGGAGGGTTGCTCAGTGACAGTGTGTCTGCGTGAGGTTAGCTCAGTGACAGTGTGTCTGGGTGAGGGAGGGTAGCTCAGTGACAGTGTGTCTGGGTGAGGGACTGTAGCTCAGTGACAGTGTGTCTGGGTGAGGGTAGCTCAGTGACAGTGTGACTGGGTGAGGGAGGGTAGCTCAGTGACAGTGTGTCTGGGTGAGGGAGGTTAGCTCAGTGACAGTGCGTCTGTGTGAGGGAGGGTCGCTCAGTGACAGTGTGTCTGGGTGAGGGAGGGAAGCTCAGTGACAGTGTGTCTGGGTGAGGGTAGCTCAGTGACAGTGTGTCTGGGTGAGGGAGTGTAGCTCAGTGACAGTGTGTCTGGGTGAGGGAGGGTAGCTCAGTGACAGTGTGTCTGGGTGAGGGTAGCTCAGTGACAGTGTGTCTGGGTGAGGGAGGGTAGCTCAGTGAAGTATGTCTGGGTGAGGGATGGTAGTTCAGTGACACTGTGTCTGGGTGAGGGAGGGCAGCTCAGTGACAGTGTGTCTGGGTGAGGGTAGCTCAGTGACAGTTTGTCTGGGTGAGGGTAGCTCAGTGACAGCGTGTCTGGGTGAGGGAGGGTAGCTCAGTGACAGTGTGTCTGGGTTAGGGAGGGTAGCTCAGTGGCAGTGTTTCTGTGTGAGGGTAGCTCAGTGACAGTCTGTCTGGGTGAGGGAGGGTAGCTCAGTGACAGTGTGTCTGGGTGAGGGTAGCTCAGTGACAGTGTGTCTGGATGAGGGTAGCTCAGTGACAGTGTGTCTGGGTGAGGGAGGGTAGCTCAGTGACAGTGTGTCTGGGTGAGGGTGACACAGTGACAGTGTGTCTGGGTGAGGGAGGGTAGCTCAGTGACAGTGTGTCTGAGTGAGGGATGTTAGTTAAGTGACAGTGTGTCTGGGTGAGGGAGGGCAGCTCAGTGACAGTGTGTCTGGTGAGAGTAGCTCAGTGACAGTGTGTCAGGGTGAGTGTAGCTCAGTGACAGTGTGTCTGGGTGAGGGGGGTAGCTCAGTGACAGTGTGTCTGGGTGAGGGTAGATCAGTGACAGTGTGTCTGGGTGAGGGAGGGTAGCTCAGTGACAGTGTGTCTGGGTGAGGGAGGGTAGCTCAGTGACAGTGTTTCTGGGTGAGGGAGGGTAGCTCAGTGACAGTTTGTCTGGGTGAGGGTAGCTCAGTGACAGTGTGTCTGGATGCGGGAGGGTAGCTCAGTGACAGTGTGTCTGGGTGAGGGTAGCTCAGTGACAGTGTGTCTGGGTGAGGGCAGCTCAGTGACAGTGTGTCTGGGTGAGGGTAGCTCAGTGACAGTGTGTCTGGGTGAGGGAGGGTAGCTCAGTGACAGTGTGTCTGGGTGAGGGATGGTAGCCCAGTGACAGTGTGTCTGGGTGAGGGTAGCTCAGTGACAATGTGTCTGGGTGAGGGTAGCTCAGTGACAGTGTGTCTGGGTGAGGGAGTGTAGCTCAGTGACAGTGTGTCTGTTTGAGGGTAGCTCAGTGACAGTGTGTCTGGGTGAGGGTAGCTCAGTGACAGTGTGTCTGGTTGAGGTTAGCTCAGTGACAGTGTGTCTGGGTGAATATAGCTCAGTGACAGTGTGTCTGGGTGTGGTTAGCTAAGTGACAGTGTGTCTGGGTGAGGGTAGCTCAGTGACAGTGTGTCTGGGTGAGGGAGGGTAGCTCAGTGACAGTGTGTCTGGGTGAGGGAGGGTATCTCAGTGACAGTGTGTCTGGGTGAGGGTAGCTCCGTGACAGTGTGTCTGGGTGAGGGTAGCTAAGTGACAGTGTGTCTGGGTGAGGGAGGGTATCTCAGTGACAGTGTGTCTGGGTGAGGGAGGGTAGCTCAGTGACAGTGTGTCTGGTGAGGGAGGGTATCTCAGTGACAGTGTGTCTGGGTGAGGGAGGGTAGCTCAGTGACAGTGTGTCTGGGTGAGGGAGGGTAGCTCAGTGACAGTGTGTCTGGGTGAGGGTAGCTCAGTGACAGTGTGTCTGGGTGAGGGTAGCTCAGTGACAGTGTGTCTGGGTGATGGTAGCTCAGTGACAGTGTGTCTGGGTGAGGGAAGCTCAGTGACAGTGTGTCTGGGTTAGGGTTGCTCAGTCACAGTGTGTCTGGGTGAGGGAGGCTCAGTGACAGTGTGTCTGGGTGAGGGAGGGTAGCTCAGTGACAGCGTGTCTGGGTGAGGGTAGCGCAGTGACAGTGTGTCTGGGTGAGGGTAGCTCAGTGACAGTGTGTCTGGGTGAGGGTGGGTAGCTCAGTGACAGTGTGTCTGGGTGAGGGAGGGTAGCTCAGTGACAGTGTGTCTGGGTGAGGGAGGGTAGCTCAGTGACAGTGTGTCTGGGTGAGGGAGGGTAGTTCAGTGACAGTGAGTCTGAGTGAGGGTAGCTCAGTGACAGTGTGTCTGGGTGAGGGAGGGTAGCTCAGTGACAGTGTGTCTGGGTGAGGGAGGGTAGCTCAGTGACAGTGAGTCTGAGTGAGGGTAGCTCAGTGACAGTGTGTCTGGGTGAGGGAGGGTAGCTCAGTGACAGTGTGTCTGGGTGAGGGAGGGTATCTCAGTGACAGTGTGTCTGGGTGAGGGTAGCTCAGTGACAGTGTGTCTGGGTGAGGGAGGGTAGCTCAGTGACAGTGTGTCTGGGTGAGGGAGGGTAGCTCAGTGACAGTGTGTCTGGGTGAGGGTAGCTCAGTGACAGTGTTGTCTGGGTGAGGGTAGCTCACTGACAGTGTGTCTGGGTGAGGGTAGCTCAGTGACAGTGTGTCTGGGTGAGGGATGGTAGCTCAGTGACAGTGTGTCTGGGTGAGGGATGGTAGCTCAGTGACAGTGTGTCTGGGTGAGGGAGGGTAGCTCAGTGACAGTGTGTCTGGGAGTGGGAGGGTAGCTCAGTGACTGTGTCTGGGTGAGCGAGGGTAGCTCAGTGACAGTGTGTCTGGGTGAGGGAGGGTAGCTCAGTGACAGTGTGTCTGGGTGAGGGAGGGTATCTCACTGACAGTGTGTCTGGGTGAGGGAGGGTAGCTCAGTGACAGTGTGTCTGGGTGAGGGTAGCTCAGTGACAGTGTGTCTGGGTGAGGGAGGGTAGCTCAGTGACAGTGTGTCTGGGTGAGGGAGGGTAGCTCAGTGACAGTTTGTCTGGGTGAGGGATGGTAGCCCAGTGACAGTGTGTCTGGGTGAGGGTAGCTCAGTGACAGTGTGTCTGGGTGAGGGTAGCTCAGTGACAGTGTGTCTGGGTGAGGGAGTGTAGCTCAGTGACAGTGTGTCTGTTTGAGGGTAGCTCAGTGACAGTGTGTCTGTGTGAGGGTAGCTCAGTGACAGTGTGTCTGGGTGAGGGTAGCTCAGTGACAGTGTGTCTGGGTGAGGGAGGGTAGCTAAGTGACAGTGTGTCTGGGTGAGGGAGGGTAGCTCAGTGACAGTGTGTCTGGGTGAGGGTAGCTCAGTGACAGTGTGTCTGGGTGAGGGAGGGTAGCTGAGTGACAGTGTGTCTGGGTGAGGGAGGGTATCTCACTGACAGTGTGTCTGGGTGAGGGTAGCTAAATGACAGTGTGTCTGGCTGAGGGAGGGTAGCTCAGTGACAGTGTGTCTGGGTGAGGGAGGGTATCTCAGTGACAGTGTGTCTGGGTGAGGGAGGGTAGCTCAGTGACAGTGTGTCTGGGTGAGGGTAGCTAAGTGACAGTGTGTCTGGGTGAGGGAACCTCAGTGACAGTGTGTCTGGGTGAGGGAGGGTATCTCAGTGACAGTGTCTGGGTGAGGGACGGTAGATCAGTGACAGTGTGTCTGGGTGAGGGTAGCGCAGTGACAGTGTGTCTGGATGAGGGTAGCTCAGTGACAGTCTGTCTGGGTGAGGTTAGCTCAGTGACAGTGTGTCTGGGTGAGGGTAGCTCAGTAACATTGTGTCTGGGTGAGGGAGGGTAGCTCAGTGACAGTGTGACTGGTGAGGGAGGGTATCTCAGTGACAGTGTGTCTGGATGAGGGAGGGTAGCTCAGTGACAGTGTGTCTGGTTGAGGGAGGGTAGCTCAGTGTCAGTGTGTCTGGGTGAGGGAGGGCAGCTCAGTGATAGTGTGTCTGGGTGAGGGAGGGTAGCTCAGTGACAGTGTGTCTGGGTGAGGGAGGTTAGCTCAGTGACAGTGTGTCTGGGTGAGGGAGTGTAGCTCAGTGACAGTGTGTCTGGTTGAGGGTAGCTGAGTGACAGTGTGTCTGGGTGAGGGTAGCTCAGAGACTGTGTTTCTGGGTTAGGGAGGGTAGCTCAGTGACAGTGTGTCTGGGTGAGGGAGGGTTATCAGTGACAGTGTGTCTGGGTTAGGGTTGCTCAGTGACAGTGTGTCTGGGTGAGGGTAGCTCAGTGACTGTGTGTCTGCGTGATGGTTGCTCAGTCACAGTGTGTCTGGGTGAGGGTAGCTCAGTGACAGTGTGTCTGGGTGATGGTAGCTCAGTGACAGTGTGTCTGGGTGAGGGAGGGTAGCTCAGTGACAGTGTGTCTGGGTGAGGGAGGGTAGCTCAGTGACAGTGTGTCTGGGTGAGGGAGGGTAGCTCAGTGACAGTGTGTCTGGGTGAGGGAGGGTAGCTCAGTGACAGTGTGTCTGGGTGAGGGAGGGTAGCTCAGTGACAGTGTGTCTGGGTGAGGGAGGGTAGCTCAGTGACAGTGTGTCTGGGTGAGGGTAGCTCAGTGACAGTGTGTCTGGGTGAGGGTAGCTCAGTGACAGTGTGTCTGGGTGAGGGATGGTAGCTCAGTGACAGTGTGTCTGGGTGAGGGATGGTAGCTCAGTGACAGTGTGTCTGGGTGAGGGAGGGTAGCTCAGTGACAGTGTGTCTGGGAGTGGGAGGGTAGCTCAGTGACTGTGTCTGGGTGAGCGAGGGTAGCTCAGTGACAGTGTGTCTGGGTGAGGGAGGGTAGCTCAGTGACAGTGTGTCTGGGTGAGGGAGGGTATCTCACTGACAGTGTGTCTGGGTGAGGGAGGGTAGCTCAGTGACAGTGTGTCTGGGTGAGGGGAGCTCAGTGACAGTGTGTCTGGGTGAGGGAGGGTAGATCAGTGACAGTGTGTCGGAGTGAGAGAGGGTATCTCAGTTACAGTGTGTCTGGGTGAGGGAGGGTAGTTCAGTGACAGTGTGTCTGGGTGAGGGAGGGCAGCTCAATGACAGTGTGTCTGGGTGAGGGTATCTCAGTGACAGTGTGTCTGGGTGAGGGTAGCTCAGTGACAGTTTGTCTGGGTGAGGGTAGCTCAGTGACAGTGTGTCTGGATGAGGAAGGGTAGCTCAGTGACAGTGTGTCTTGGTGAGGGAGGGTTGCTCAGTGACAGTGTGTCTGCGTGAGGTTAGCTCAGTGACAGTGTGTCTGGGTGAGGGAGGGTAGCTCAGTGACAGTGTGTCTGGGTGAGGGACTGTAGCTCAGTGACAGTGTGTCTGGGTGAGGGTAGCTCAGTGACAGTGTGACTGGGTGAGGGAGGGTAGCTCAGTGACAGTGTGTCTGGGTGAGGGAGGTTAGCTCAGTGACAGTGCGTCTGTGTGAGGGAGGGTCGCTCAGTGACAGTGTGTCTGGGTGAGGGAGGGAAGCTCAGTGACAGTGTGTCTGGGTGAGGGTAGCTCAGTGACAGTGTGTCTGGGTGAGGGAGTGTAGCTCAGTGACAGTGTGTCTGGGGGAGGGTAGCTCAGTGACAGTGTGTCTGGGTGAGGGTAGCTCAGTGACAGTGTGTCTGGGTGAGGGAGGGTAGCTCAGTGACAGTGTGTCTGGGTGAGGGTAGCTCTGTGACAGTGTGTCTGGGTGAGGGAGGGTAGCTCAGTGAAGTATGTCTGGGTGAGGGATGGTAGTTCAGTGACACTGTGTCTGGGTGAGGGAGGGCAGCTCAGTGACAGTGTGTCTGGGTGAGGGTAGCTCAGTGACAGTTTGTCTGGGTGAGGGTAGCTCAGTGACAGCGTGTCTGGGTGAGGGAGGGTAGCTCAGTGACAGTGTGTCTGGGTTAGGGAGGGTAGCTCAGTGGCAGTGTTTCTGTGTGAGGGTAGCTCAGTGACAGTCTGTCTGGGTGAGGGAGGGTAGCTCAGTGACAGTGTGTCTGGGTGAGGGTAGCTCAGTGACAGTGTGTCTGGATGAGGGTAGCTCAGTGACAGTGTGTCTGGGTGAGGGAGGGTAGCTCAGTGACAGTGTGTCTGGGTGAGGGTGACACAGTGACAGTGTGTCTGGGTGAGGGAGGGTAGCTCAGTGACAGTGTGTCTGAGTGAGGGATGTTAGTTAAGTGACAGTGTGTCTGGGTGAGGGAGGGCAGCTCAGTGACAGTGTGTCTGGTGAGAGTAGCTCAGTGACAGTGTGTCAGTGTGAGTGTAGCTCAGTGACAGTGTGTCTGGGTGAGGGGGGTAGCTCAGTGACAGTTTGTCTGGGTGAGGGTAGATCAGTGACAGTGTGTCTGGGTGAGGGAGGGTAGCTCAGTGACAGTGTGTCTGGGTGAGGGAGGGTAGCTCAGTGACAGTGTTTCTGGGTGAGGGAGGGTAGCTCAGTGACAGTTTGTCTGGGTGAGGGTAGCTCAGTGACAGTGTGTCTGGGTGAGGGAGGGTAGCTCAGTGACAGTGTGTCTGGGTGAGGGTAGCTCAGTGACAGTGTGTCTGGGTGAGGGCAGCTCAGTGACAGTGTGTCTGGGTGAGGGTAGCTCAGTGACAGTGTGTCTGGGTGAGGGAGGGTAGCTCAGTGACAGTGTGTCTGGGTGAGGGATGGTAGCCCAGTGACAGTGTGTCTGGGTGAGGGTAGCTCAGTGACAATGTGTCTGGGTGAGGGTAGCTCAGTGACAGTGTGTCTGGGTGAGGGTAGCTCAGTGACAGTGTGTCTGGGTGAGGTTAGCTCAGTGACAGTGTGTCTGGGTGAATTTAGCTCAGTGACAGTGTGTCTGGGTGTGGTTAGCTAAGTGACAGTGTGTCTGGGTGAGGGTAGCTCAGTGACAGTGTGTCTGGGTGAGGGAGGGTAGCTCAGTGACAGTGTGTCTGGGTGAGGGAGGGTATCTCAGTGACAGTGTGTCTGGGTGAGGGTAGCTCCGTGACAGTGTGTCTGGGTGAGGGTAGCTAAGTGACAGTGTGTCTGGGTGAGGGAGGGTATCTCAGTGACAGTGTGTCTGGGTGAGGGAGGGTAGCTCAGTGACAGTGTGTCTGGTGAGGGAGGGTATCTCAGTGACAGTGTGTCTGGGTGAGGGAGGGTAGCGCAGTGACAGTGTGTCTGGGTGAGGGAGGGTAGCTCAGTGACAGTGTGTCTGGGTGAGGGTAGCTCAGTGACAGTGTGTCTGGGTGAGGGTAGCTCAGTGACAGTGTGTCTGGGTGATGGTAGCTCAGTGACAGTGTGTCTGGGTGAGGGAAGCTCAGTGACAGTGTGTCTGGTTTAGGGTTGCTCAGTCACAGTGTGTCTGGGTGAGGGAGGCTCAGTGACAGTGTGTCTGGGTGAGGGAGGGTAGCTCAGTGACAGCGTGTCTGGGTGAGGGTAGCGCAGTGACAGTGTGTCTGGGTGAGGGTAGCTCAGTGACAGTGTGTCTGGGTGAGGGTGGGTAGCTCAGTGACAGTGTGTCTGGGTGAGGGAGGGTAGCTCAGTGACAGTGTGTCTGGGTGAGGGAGGGTAGCTCAGTGACAGTGTGTCTGGGTGAGGGAGGGTAGTTCAGTGACAGTGAGTCTGAGTGAGGGTAGCTCAGTGACAGTGTGTCTGGGTGAGGGAGGGTAGCTCAGTGACAGTGTGTCTGGGTGAGGGAGGGTAGCTCAGTGACAGTGAGTCTGAGTGAGGGTAGCTCAGTGACAGTGTGTCTGGGTGAGGGAGGGTAGCTCAGTGACAGTGTGTCTGGGTGAGGGAGGGTATCTCAGTGACAGTGTGTCTGGGTGAGGGTAGCTCAGTGACAGTGTGTCTGGGTGAGGGAGGGTAGCTCAGTGACAGTGTGTCTGGGTGAGGGAGGGTAGCTCAGTGACAGTGTGTCTGGGTGAGGGTAGCTCAGTGACAGTGTTGTCTGGGTGAGGGTAGCTCACTGACAGTGTGTCTGGGTGAGGGTAGCTCAGTGACAGTGTGTCTGGGTGAGGGATGGTAGCTCAGTGACAGTGTGTCTGGGTGAGGGATGGTAGCTCAGTGACAGTGTGTCTGGGTGAGGGAGGGTAGCTCAGTGACAGTGTGTCTGGGAGTGGGAGGGTAGCTCAGTGACTGTGTCTGGGTGAGCGAGGGTAGCTCAGTGACAGTGTGTCTGGGTGAGGGAGGGTAGCTCAGTGACAGTGTGTCTGGGGGAGGGAGGGTATCTCACTGACAGTGTGTCTGGGTGAGGGAGGGTAGCTCAGTGACAGTGTGTCTGGGTGAGGGTAGCTCAGTGACAGTGTGTCTGGGTGAGGGAGGGTAGCTCAGTGACAGTGTGTCTGGGTGAGGGAGGGTAGCTCAGTGACAGTGTGTCTGGGTGAGGGTAGCTCAGTGACAGTGTTGTCTGGGTGAGGGTAGCTCACTGACAGTGTGTCTGGGTGAGGGTATCTCAGTGACAGTGTGTCTGGGTGAGGGATGGTAGCTCAGTGACAGTGTGTCTGGGTGAGGGATGGTAGCTCAGTGACAGTGTGTCTGGGTGAGGGAGGGTAGCTCAGTGAAAGTGTGTCTGGGAGTGGGAGGGTAGCTCAGTGACTGTGTCTGGGTGAGCGAGGGTAGCTCAGTGACAGTGTGTCTGGGTGAGGGAGGGTAGCTCAGTGACAGTGTGTCTGGGTGAGGGAGGGTATCTCACTGACAGTGTGTCTGGGTGAGGGAGGGTAGCTCAGTGACAGTGTGTCTGGGTGAGTGTAGCTCAGTGACAGTGTGTCTGGGTGAGGTAGAGTAGGTCAGTGAGAGTGTGTCTGGGTGAGGGAGGGTATCTCAGTGACAGTGTCTGGGTGAGGGAGGGTAGCTCAGTGACAGTGTTTCTGGGTGAGGGTACCTCAGTGACAGTGTGTCTGGGTGAGGGGAGCTCAGTGACAGTGTGTCTGGGTGAGGGAGGGTAGATCAGTGACAGTGTGTCGGAGTGAGAGAGGGTATCTCAGTTACAGTGTGTCTGGGAGAGGGAGGGTAGTTCAGTGACAGTGTGTCTGGGTGAGGGAGGGCAGCTCAATGACAGTGTGTCTGGGTGAGGGTATCTCAGTGACAGTGTGTCTGGGTGAGGGTAGCTCAGTGACAGTTTGTCTGGGTGAGGGTAGCTCAGTGACAGTGTGTCTGGATGAGGAAGGGTAGCTCAGTGACAGTGTGTCTTGGTGAGGGAGGGTTGCTCAGTGACAGTGTGTCTGCGTGAGGTTAGCTCAGTGACAGTGTGTCTGGGTGAGGGAGGGTAGCTCAGTGACAGTGTGTCTGGGTGAGGGACTGTAGCTCAGTGACAGTGTGTCTGGGTGAGGGTAGCTCAGTGACAGTGTGACTGGGTGAGGGAGGGTAGCTCAGTGACAGTGTGTCTGGGTGAGGGAGGTTAGCTCAGTGACAGTGCGTCTGTGTGAGGGAGGGTCGCTCAGTGACAGTGTGTCTGGGTGAGGGAGGGTAGCTCAGTGACAGTGTGTCTGGGTGAGGGTAGCTCAGTGACAGTGTGTCTGGGTGAGGGAGTGTAGCTCAGTGACAGTGTGTCTGGGGGAGGGTAGCTCAGTGACAGTGTGTCTGGGTGAGGGTAGCTCAGTGACAGTGTGTCTGGGTGAGGGAGTGGAGCTCAGTGACAGTGTGTCTGTTTGAGGGTAGCTCAGTGACAGTGTGTCTGGGTGAGGGTAGCTCAGTGACAGTGTGTCTGGGTGAGGTTAGCTCTGTGACAGTGTGTCTGGGTGAGGGAGGGTATCTCAGTGACAGTGTGTCTGGGTGAGGGAGGGTATCTCAGTGACAGTGTGTCTGGGTGAGGGTGGGTATCTCAGTGACAGTGTGTCTGGGTGAGGGAGGGTAGCTCAGTGACAGTGTGTCTGGGTGAGGGAGGGTAGCTCAGTGACAGTGTGTCTGGGTGAGGGTAGCTCAGTGACAGTGTGTCTGGGTGAGGGTAGCTCAGTGACAGTGTGTCTGGGTGATGGTAGCTCAGTGAAGTGTGTCTGGGTGAGGGATGGTAGTTCAGTGACACTGTGTCTGGGTGAGGGAGGGCAGCTCAGTGACAGTGTGTCTGGGTGAGGGTAGCTCAGTGACAGATTGTCTGGGTGAGGGTAGCTCAGTGACAGCGTGTCTGGGTGAGGGAGGGTAGCTCAGTGACAGTGTGTCTGGGTTAGGGAGGGTAGCTCAGTGGCAGTGTTTCTGTGTGAGGGTAGCTCAGTGACAGTCTGTCTGGGTGAGGGAGGGTAGCTCAGTGACAGTGTGTCTGGGTGAGGGTAGCTCAGTGACAGTGTGTCTGGGTGAGGGTAGCTCAGTGACAGTGTGTCTGGGTGAGGGAGGGTAGCTCAGTGACAGTGTGTCTGGGTGAGGGTAGCTCAGTGACAGTGTGTCTGGGAGAGGGAGGGTAGCTCAGTGACAGTGTGTCTGAGTGAGGGATGTTAGTTAAGTGACAGTGTGTCTGGGTGAAGGAGGGCAGCTCAGTGACAGTGTGTCTGGTGAGAGTAGCTCAGTGACAGTGTGTCAGGGTGAGTGTAGCTCAGTGACAGTGTGTCTGGGTGAGGGGGGTAGCTCAGTGACAGTGTGTCTGGGTGTGGGAGGGTTGCTCAGTGACAGTGTGTCTGGGTGAGGGTAGATCAGTGACAGTGTGTCTGGGTGAGGGAGGGTAGCTCAGTGACAGTGTGTCTGGGTGAGGGAGGGTAGCTCAGTGACAGTGTTTCTGGGTGAGGGAGGGTAGCTCAGTGACAGTTTGTCTGGGTGAGGGTAGCTCAGTGACAGTGTGTCTGGGTGAGGGTAGCTCAGTGACAGTGTGTCTGGGTGAGGGAGGGTAGCTCAGTGACAGTGTGTCTGGGTGAGGGTAGCTCAGTGACAGTGTGTCTGGGTGAGGGCAGCTCAGTGACAGTGTGTCTGGGTGAGGGTAGCTCAGTGACAGTGTGTCTGGGTGAGGGAGGGTAGCTCAGTGACAGTGTGTCTGGGTGAGGGATGGTAGCCCAGTGACAGTGTGTCTGGGTGAGGGTAGCTCAGTGACAGTGTGTCTGGGTGAGGGTAGCTCAGTGACAGTGTGTCTGGGTGAGGGAGTGTAGCTCAGTGACAGTGTGTCTGTTTGAGGGTAGCTCAGTGACAGTGTGTCTGGGTGAGGGTAGCTCAGTGACAGTGTGTCTGGGTGAGGTTAGCTCAGTGACAGTGTGTCTGGGTGAGTTTAGCTCAGTGACAGTGTGTCTGGGTGTGGTTAGCTAAGTGACAGTGTGTCTGGGTGAGGGTAGCTCAGTGACAGTGTGTCTGGGTGAGGGAGGGTAGCTCAGTGACAGTGTGTCTGGGTGAGGGAGGGTATCTCAGTGACAGTGTGTCTGGGTGAGGGTAGCTCCGTGACAGTGTGTCTGGGTGAGGGTAGCTAAGTGACAGTGTGTCTGGGTGAGGGAGGGTATCTCAGTGACAGTGTGTCTGGGTGAGGGAGGGTAGATCAGTGACAGTGTGTCTGGGTGAGGGAGGGTAGCTCAGTGACAGTGTGTCAGGGTGAGGGAGGGTAGCTCAGTGACAGTGTGTCTGGGTGAGGGTAGCTCAGTGACAGTGTGTCTGGGTGAGGGTAGCTAAGTGACAGTGTGTCTGGGTGATGGTAGCTCAGTGACAGTGTGTCTGGGTGAGGGAAGCTCAGTGACAGTGTGTCTGGGTTAGGGTTGCTCAGTCACAGTGTGTCTGGGTGAGGGAGGCTCAGTGACAGTGTGTCTGGGTGAGGGAGGGTAGCTCAGTGACAGCGTGTCTGGGTGAGGGTAGCGCAGTGACAGCGTGTCTGGGTGAGGGTAGCTCAGTGACAGTGTGTCTGGGTGAGGGTGGGTAGCTCAGTGACAGTGTGTCTGGGTGAGGGAGGGTTGCTCAGTGACAGTGTGTCTGGGTGAGGGAGGGTAGCTCAGTGACAGTGTGTCTGGGTGAGGGAGGGTAGTTCAGTGACAGTGAGTCTGAGTGAGGGTAGCTCAGTGACAGTGTGTCTGGGTGAGGGAGGGTAGCTCAGTGACAGTGTGTCTGGGTGAGGGAGGGTAGCTCAGTGACAGTGAGTCTGAGTGAGGGTAGCTCAGTGACAGTGTGTCTGGGTGAGGGAGGGTAGCTCAGTGACAGTGTGTCTGGGTGAGGGAGGGTATCTCAGTGACAGTGTGTCTGGGTGAGGGTAGCTCAGTGACAGTGTGTCTGGGTGAGGGAGGATAGCTCAGTGACAGTGTGTCTGGGTGAGGGAGGGTAGCTCAGTGACAGTGTGTCTGGGTGAGGGAGGGTAGCTCAGTGACAGTGTGTCTGGGTGAGGGAGGGTAGCTCAGTGACAGTGTGTCTGGGTGAGGGAGGGTAGCTCAGTGACAGTGTGTCTGGGTGAGGGTAGCTCAGTGACAGTGTGTCTGGGTGAGGGAGGGTAACTCAGTGACAGTGTGTCTGGGTAAGGGAGGGTAGCTCAGTGACTGTGTCTGGGTGAGGGTAGCTCAGTGACAGTGTGTCTGGGTGAGGGAGGGTAGCTCAGTGACAGTGTGTCTGGGTGAGGGAGGGTAAGTCAGTGACAGTGTGTCTGGGTGAGGGTAGCTCAGTGACAGTGTGTCTGGGTGAGGGAGGGTAACTCAGTGACAGTGTGTCTGGGTAAGGGAGGGTAGCTCAGTGACTGTGTGTCTGGGTGAGGGTAGCTCAGTGACAGTGTGTCTGGGTGAGGGAGGGTAGCTCAGTGACAGTGTGTCTGGGTGAGGGTAGCTCAGTGACAGTGTGTCTGGGTGAGGGAGGGTAGCTCAGTGACAGTGTGTCTGGGTGAGGGTAGCTCAGTGACAGTGTGTCTGGGTGAGGGAGGGTAGCTCAGTGACAGTGTGTCTGGGTGAGGGAGGGTAGCTCAGTGACAGTGTGTCTGGGTGAGGAAGGGTAGCTCAGTGACAGTGTGTCTGGGGGAGGGAAGCTCAGTGACAGAGTGTCTGGGTGAGGGATGGTAGCTCAGTGACAGTGTGTCTGGGTGAGGGATGGTAGCTCAGTGACAGTGTGTCTGGGTGAGGGAGGGTATCTCAGTGACAGTGTGTCTGGGTGAGGGATGGTAGCTCAGTGACAGTGTGTCTGGGTGAGGGAGGGTATCTCAGTGACAGTGTGTCAGGGTGAGGGAAGCTCAGTGACAGTGTGTCTGGGTGAGGGAGGGTAGCTCAGTGACAGTGTGTCTGGGTGAGGGATGGTAGCTCAGTGACAGTGTGTCTGGGTGAGGGTAGCTCAGTGACAGTGTGTCTGGGGGAGGGAGGGTAGCTCACTGACAGTGTGTCTGGGTGAGGGAGGGTAGCTCAGTGACAGTGTGTCTGGGTGAATGTAGCTCAGTGACAGTGTGTCTGGGTGAGGTAGAGTAGGTCAGTGACAGTGTGTCTGGGTGCGGGAGGGTATCTCAGTGACAGTGTCTGGGTGAGGGAGGGTAGCTCAGTGACAGTGTTTCTGGGTGAGGGTAGCTCAGTGACAGTGTGTCTGGGTGAGGGGAGCTCAGTGACAGTGTGTCTGGGTGAGGGAGGGTAGATCAGTGACAGTGTGTCGGAGTGAGAGAGGGTATCTCAGTTACAGTGTGTCTGGGTGAGGGAGGGTAGTTCAGTGACAGTGTGTCTGGGTGAGGGAGGGCAGCTCAATGACAGTGTGTCTGGGTGAGGGTACCTCAGTGACAGTGTGTCTGGGTGAGGGTAGCTCAGTGACAGTTTGTCTGGGTGAGGGTAGCTCAGTGACAGTGTGTCTGGATGAGGAAGGGTAGCTCAGTGACAGTGTGTCTTGGTGAGGGAGGGTTGCTCAGTGACAGTGTGTCTGCGTGAGGTTAGCTCAGTGACAGTGTGTCTGGGTGAGGGAGGGTAGCTCAGTGACAGTGTGTCTGGGTGAGGGACTGTAGCTCAGTGACAGTGTGTCTGGGTGAGGGAGGGTAGCTCAGTGACAGTGTGTCTGGGTGAGGGAGGGTAGCTCAGTGACAGTGCGTCTGTGTGAGGGAGGGTCGCTCAGTGACAGTGTGTCTGGGTGAGGGAGGGTAGCTCAGTGACAGTGTGTCTGGGTGAGGGTAGCTCAGTGACAGTGTGTCTGGGTGAGGGAGTGTAGCTCAGTGACAGTGTGTCTGGGGGAGGGTATCTCAGTGACAGTGTGTCTGGGTGAGGGTAGCTCAGTGACAGTGTGTCTGGGTGAGGGAGGGTAGCTCATTGTCAGTGTGTCTGGGTGAGGGAAGCTCAGTGACAGTGTGTCTGGGTGAGGGAGGGTAGCTCAGTGAAGTGTGTCTGGGTGAGGGATGGTAGTTCAGTGACACTGTGTCTGGGTGAGGGAGGGCAGCTCAGTGACAGTGTGTCTGGGTGAGGGTAGCTCAGTGACAGTTTGTCTGGGTGAGGGTAGCTCAGTGACAGCGTGTCTGGGTGAGGGAGGGTAGCTCAGTGACAGTGTGTCTGGGTGAGGGAGGGTAGCTCAGTGACAGTGTGTCTGGGTGAGGGAGGGTAGCTCAGTGACAGTGTGTCTGGGTGAGGGTAGCTCAGTGACAGTGTGTCTGGGTGAGGGAGGGTAACTCAGTGACAGTGTGTCTGGGTAAGGGAGGGTAGCTCAGTGACTGTGTCTGGGTGAGGGTAGCTCAGTGACAGTGTGTCTGGGTGAGGGAGGGTAGCTCAGTGACAGTGTGTCTGGGTGAGGGAGGGTAGCTCAGTGACAGTGTGTCTGGGTGAGGGTAGCTCAGTGACAGTGTGTCTGGGTGAGGGTAGCTCAGTGACAGTGTGACTGGGTGAGGGAGGGTAGCTCAGTGACAGTGTGTCTGGGTGAGGGAGGTTAGCTCAGTGACAGTGCGTCTGTGTGAGGGAGGGTCGCTCAGTGACAGTGTGTCTGGGTGAGGGAGGGTAGCTCAGTGACAGTGTGTCTGGGTGAGGGTAGCTCAGTGACAGTGTGTCTGGGTGAGGGAGTGTAGCTCAGTGACAGTGTGTCTGGGGGAGGGTAGCTCAGTGACAGTGTGTCTGGGTGAGGGTAGCTCAGTGACAGTGTGTCTGGGTGAGGGAGGGTAGCTCAGTGACAGTGTGTCTGGGTGAGGGTAGCTCAGTGACAGTGTGTCTGGGTGAGGGAGGGTAGCTCAGTGAAGTGTGTCTGGGTGAGGGATGGTAGTTCAGTGACACTGTGTCTGGGTGAGGGAGGGCAGCTCAGTGACAGTGTGTCTGGGTGAGGGTAGCTCAGTGACAGATTGTCTGGGTGAGGGTAGCTCAGTGACAGCGTGTCTGGGTGAGGGAGGGTAGCTCAGTGACAGTGTGTCTGGGTTAGGGAGGGTAGCTCAGTGGCAGTGTTTCTGTGTGAGGGTAGCTCAGTGACAGTCTGTCTGGGTGAGGGAGGGTAGCTCAGTGACAGTGTGTCTGGGTGAGGGTAGCTCAGTGACAGTGTGTCTGGGTGAGGGTAGCTCAGTGACAGTGTGTCTGGGTGAGGGAGGGTAGCTCAGTGACAGTGTGTCTGGGTGAGGGTAGCTCAGTGACAGTGTGTCTGGGAGAGGGTGGGTAGCTCAGTGACAGTGTGTCTGAGTGAGGGATGTTAGTTAAGTGACAGTGTGTCTGGGTGAGGGAGGGCAGCTCAGTGACAGTGTGTCTGGTGAGAGTAGTTCAGTGACAGTGTGTCAGGGTGAGTGTAGCTCAGTGACAGTGTGTCTGGGTGAGGGGGGTAGCTCAGTGACAGTGTGTCTGGGTGTGGGAGGGTTGCTCAGTGACAGTGTGTCTGGGTGAGGGTAGATCAGTGACAGTGTGTCTGGGTGAGGGAGGGTAGCTCAGTGACAGTGTGTCTGGGTGAGGGAGGGTAGCTCAGTGACAGTGTTTCTGGGTGAGGGAGGGTAGCTCAGTGACAGTTTGTCTGGGTGAGGGTAGCTCAGTGACAGTGTGTCTGGGTGAGGGAGGGTAGCTCAGTGACAGTGTGTCTGGGTGAGGGTAGCTCAGTGACAGTGTGTCTGGGTGAGGGCAGCTCAGTGACAGTGTGTCTGGGTGAGGGTAGCTCAGTGACAGTGTGTCTGGGTGAGGGAGGGTAGCTCAGTGACAGTGTGTCTGGGTGAGGGATGGTAGCCCAGTGACAGTGTGTCTGGGTGAGGGTAGCTCAGTGACAGTGTGTCTGGGTGAGGGTAGCTCAGTGACAGTGTGTCTGGGTGAGGGAGTGTAGCTCAGTGACAGTGTGTCTGTTTGAGGGTAGCTCAGTGACAGTGTGTCTGGGTGAGGGTAGCTCAGTGACAGTGTGTCTGGGTGAGGTTAGCTCAGTGACAGTGTGTCTGGGTGAGTTTAGCTCAGTGACAGTGTGTCTGGTTGTGGTTAGCTAAGTGACAGTGTGTCTGGGTGAGGGTAGCTCAGTGACAGTGTGTCTGGGTGAGGGAGGGTAGCTCAGTGACAGTGTGTCTGGGTGAGGGAGGGTATCTCAGTGACAGTGTGTCTGGGTGAGGGTAGCTCCGTGACAGTGTGTCTGGGTGAGGGTAGCTAAGTGACAGTGTGTCTGGGTGAGGGAGGGTATCTCATTGACAGTGTGTCTGGGTGAGGGAGGGTAGATCAGTGACAGTGTGTCTGGGTGAGGGAGGGTAGCTCAGTGACAGTGTGTCAGGGTGAGGGAGGGTAGCTCAGTGACAGTGTGTCTGGGTGAGGGTAGCTCAGTGACAGTGTGTCTGGGTGAGGGTAGCTAAGTGACAGTGTGTCTGGGTGATGGTAGCTCAGTGACAGTGTGTCTGGGTGAGGGAAGCTCAGTGACAGTGTGTCTGGGTTAGGGTTGCTCAGTCACAGTGTGTCTGGGTGAGGGAGGCTCAGTGACAGTGTGTCTGGGTGAGGGAGGGTAGCTCAGTGACAGCGTGTCTGGGTGAGGGTAGCGCAGTGACAGTGTGTCTGGGTGAGGGTAGCTCAGTGACAGTGTGTCTGGGTGAGGGTGGGTAGCTCAGTGACAGTGTGTCTGGGTGAGGGAGGGTTGCTCAGTGACAGTGTGTCTGGGTGAGGGAGGGTAGCTCAGTGACAGTGTGTCTGGGTGAGGGAGGGTAGTTCAGTGACAGTGAGTCTGAGTGAGGGTAGCTCAGTGACAGTGTGTCTGGGTGAGGGAGGGTAGCTCAGTGACAGTGTGTCTGGGTGAGGGAGGGTAGCTCAGTGACAGTGAGTCTGAGTGAGGGTAGCTCAGTGACAGTGTGTCTGGGTGAGGGAGGGTAGCTCAGTGACAGTGTGTCTGGGTGAGGGAGGGTATCTCAGTGACAGTGTGTCTGGGTGAGGGTAGCTCAGTGACAGTGTGTCTGGGTGAGGGAGGATAGCTCAGTGACAGTGTGTCTGGGTGAGGGAGGGTAGCTCAGTGACAGTGTGTCTGGGTGAGGGAGGGTAGCTCAGTGACAGTGTGTCTGGGTGAGGGAGGGTAGCTCAGTGACAGTGTGTCTGGGTGAGGGAGGGTAGCTCAGTGACAGTGTGTCTGGGTGAGGGTAGCTCAGTGACAGTGTGTCTGGGTGAGGGAGGGTAACTCAGTGACAGTGTGTCTGGGTAAGGGAGGGTAGCTCAGTGACTGTGTCTGGGTGAGGGTAGCTCAGTGACAGTGTGTCTGGGTGAGGGAGGGTAGCTCAGTGACAGTGTGTCTGGGTGAGGGAGGGTAGCTCAGTGACAGTGTGTCTGGGTGAGGGTAGCTCAGTGACAGTGTGTCTGGGTGAGGGAGGGTAACTCAGTGACAGTGTGTCTGGGTAAGGGAGGGTAGCTCAGTGACTGTGTGTCTGGGTGAGGGTAGCTCAGTGACAGTGTGTCTGGGTGAGGGAGGGTAGCTCAGTGACAGTGTGTCTGGGTGAGGGTAGCTCAGTGACAGTGTGTCTGGGTGAGGGAGGGTAGCTCAGTGACAGTGTGTCTGGGTGAGGGTAGCTCAGTGACAGTGTGTCTGGGTGAGGGAGGGTAGCTCAGTGACAGTGTGTCTGGGTGAGGGAGGGTAGCTCAGTGACAGTGTGTCTGGGTGAGGAAGGGTAGCTCAGTGACAGTGTGTCTGGGGGAGGGAAGCTCAGTGACAGTGTGTCTGGGTGAGGGATGGTAGCTCAGTGACAGTGTGTCTGGGTGAGGGATGGTAGCTCAGTGACAGTGTGTCTGGGTGAGGGAGGGTATCTCAGTGACAGTGTGTCTGGGTGAGGGATGGTAGCTCAGTGACAGTGTGTCTGGGTGAGGGAGGGTATCTCAGTGACAGTGTGTCAGGGTGAGGGAAGCTCAGTGACAGTGTGTCTGGGTGAGGGAGGGTAGCTCAGTGACAGTGTGTCTGGGTGAGGGATGGTAGCTCAGTGACAGTGTGTCTGGGTGAGGGTAGCTCAGTGACAGTGTGTCTGGGGGAGGGAGGGTAGCTCACTGACAGTGTGTCTGGGTGAGGGAGGGTAGCTCAGTGACAGTGTGTCTGGGTGAATGTAGCTCAGTGACAGTGTGTCTGGGTGAGGTAGAGTAGGTCAGTGACAGTGTGTCTGGGTGAGGGAGGGTATCTCAGTGACAGTGTCTGGGTGAGGGAAGGTAGCTCAGTGACAGTGTTTCTGGGTGAGGGTAGCTCAGTGACAGTGTGTCTGGGTGAGGGGAGCTCAGTGACAGTGTGTCTGGGTGAGGGAGGGTAGATCAGTGACAGTGTGTCGGAGTGAGAGAGGGTATCTCAGTTACAGTGTGTCTGGGTGAGGGAGGGTAGTTCAGTGACAGTGTGTCTGGGTGAGGGAGGGCAGCTCAATGACAGTGTGTCTGGGTGAGGGTACCTCAGTGACAGTGTGTCTGGGTGAGGGTAGCTCAGTGACAGTTTGTCTGGGTGAGGGTAGCTCAGTGACAGTGTGTCTGGATGAGGAAGGGTAGCTCAGTGACAGTGTGTCTTGGTGAGGGAGGGTTGCTCAGTGACAGTGTGTCTGCGTGAGGTTAGCTCAGTGACAGTGTGTCTGGGTGAGGGAGGGTAGCTCAGTGACAGTGTGTCTGGGTGAGGGACTGTAGCTCAGTGACAGTGTGTCTGGGTGAGGGAGGGTAGCTCAGTGACAGTGTGTCTGGGTGAGGGAGGTTAGCTCAGTGACAGTGCGTCTGTGTGAGGGAGGGTCGCTCAGTGACAGTGTGTCTGGGTGAGGGAGGGTAGCTCAGTGACAGTGTGTCTGGTTGAGGGTAGCTCAGTGACAGTGTGTCTGGGTGAGGGAGTGTAGCTCAGTGACAGTGTGTCTGGGGGAGGGTATCTCAGTGACAGTGTGTCTGGGTGAGGGTAGCTCAGTGACAGTGTGTCTGGGTGAGGGAGGGTAGCTCATTGACAGTGTGTCTGGGTGAGGGAAGCTCAGTGACAGTGTGTCTGGGTGAGGGAGGGTAGCTCAGTGAAGTGTGTCTGGGTGAGGGATGGTAATTCAGTGACACTGTGTCTGGGTGAGGGAGGGCAGCTCAGTGACAGTGTGTCTGGGTGAGGGTAGCTCAGTGACAGTTTGTCTGGGTGAGGGTAGCTCAGTGACAGCGTGTCTGGGTGAGGGAGGGTAGCTCAGTGACAGTGTGTCTGGGTGAGGGAGGGTAGCTCAGTGACAGTGTGTCTGGGTGAGGGAGGGTAGCTCAGTGACAGTGTGTCTGGGTGAGGGTAGCTCAGTGACAGTGTGTCTGGGTGAGGGAGGGTAACTCAGTGACAGTGTGTCTGGGTAAGGGAGGGTAGCTCAGTGACTGTGTCTGGGTGAGGGTAGCTCAGTGACAGTGTGTCTGGGTGAGGGAGGGTAGCTCAGTGACAGTGTGTCTGGGTGAGGGAGGGTAGCTCAGTGACAGTGTGTCTGGGTGAGGGTAGCTCAGTGACAGTGTGTCTGGGTGAGGGAGGGTAACTCAGTGACAGTGTGTCTGGGTAAGGGAGGGTAGCTCAGTGACTGTGTGTCTGGGTGAGGGTAGCTCAGTGACAGTGTGTCTGGGTGAGGGAGGGTAGCTCAGTGACAGTGTGTCTGGGTGAGGGTAGCTCAGTGACAGTGTGTCTGGGTGAGGGAGGGTAGCTCAGTGACAGTGTGTCTGGGTGAGGGTAGCTCAGTGACAGTGTGTCTGGGTGAGGGAGGGTAGCTCAGTGACAGTGTGTCTGGGTGAGGGAGGGTAGCTCAGTGACAGTGTGTCTGGGTGAGGAAGGGTAGCTCAGTGACAGTGTGTCTGGGGGAGGGAAGCTCAGTGACAGTGTGTCTGGGTGAGGGATGGTAGCTCAGTGACAGTGTGTCTGGGTGAGGGATGGTAGCTCAGTGACAGTGTGTCTGGGTGAGGGAGGGTATCTCAGTGACAGTGTGTCTGGGTGAGGGATGGTAGCTCAGTGACAGTGTGTCTGGGTGAGGGAGGGTATCTCAGTGACAGTGTGTCAGGGTGAGGGAAGCTCAGTGACAGTGTGTCTGGGTGAGGGAGGGTAGCTCAGTGACAGTGTGTCTGGGTGAGGGATGGTAGCTCAGTGACAGTGTGTCTGGGTGAGGGTAGCTCAGTGACAGTGTGTCTGGGGGAGGGAGGGTAGCTCACTGACAGTGTGTCTGGGTGAGGGAGGGTAGCTCAGTGACAGTGTGTCTGGGTGAATGTAGCTCAGTGACAGTGTGTCTGGGTGAGGTAGAGTAGGTCAGTGACAGTGTGTCTGGGTGAGGGAGGGTATCTCAGTGACAGTGTCTGGGTGAGGGAGGGTAGCTCAGTGACAGTGTTTCTGGGTGAGGGTAGCTCAGTGACAGTGTGTCTGGGTGAGGGGAGCTCAGTGACAGTGTGTCTGGGTGAGGGAGGGTAGATCAGTGACAGTGTGTCGGAGTGAGAGAGGGTATCTCAGTTACAGTGTGTCTGGGTGAGGGAGGGTAGTTCAGTGACAGTGTGTCTGGGTGAGGGAGGGCAGCTCAATGACAGTGTGTCTGGGTGAGGGTACCTCAGTGACAGTGTGTCTGGGTGAGGGTAGCTCAGTGACAGTTTGTCTGGGTGAGGGTAGCTCAGTGACAGTGTGTCTGGATGAGGAAGGGTAGCTCAGTGACAGTGTGTCTTGGTGAGGGAGGGTTGCTCAGTGACAGTGTGTCTGCGTGAGGTTAGCTCAGTGACAGTGTGTCTGGGTGAGGGAGGGTAGCTCAGTGACAGTGTGTCTGGGTGAGGGACTGTAGCTCAGTGACAGTGTGTCTGGGTGAGGGAGGGTAGCTCAGTGACAGTGTGTCTGGGTGAGGGAGGTTAGCTCAGTGACAGTGCGTCTGTGTGAGGGAGGGTCGCTCAGTGACAGTGTGTCTGGGTGAGGGAGGGTAGCTCAGTGACAGTGTGTCTGGGTGAGGGTAGCTCAGTGACAGTGTGTCTGGGTGAGGGAGTGTAGCTCAGTGACAGTGTGTCTGGGGGAGGGTATCTCAGTGACAGTGTGTCTGGGTGAGGGTAGCTCAGTGACAGTGTGTCTGGGTGAGGGAGGGTAGCTCATTGACAGTGTGTCTGGGTGAGGGAAGCTCAGTGACAGTGTGTCTGGGTGAGGGAGGGTAGCTCAGTGAAGTGTGTCTGGGTGAGGGATGGTAGTTCAGTGACACTGTGTCTGGGTGAGGGAGGGCAGCTCAGTGACAGTGTGTCTGGGTGAGGGTAGCTCAGTGACAGTTTGTCTGGGTGAGGGTAGCTCAGTGACAGCGTGTCTGGGTGAGGGAGGGTAGCTCAGTGACAGTGTGTCTGGGTTAGGGAGGGTAGCTCAGTGGCAGTGTTTCTGTGTGAGGGTAGCTCAGTGACAGTCTGTCTGGGTGAGGGAGGGTAGCTCAGTGACAGTGTGTCTGGGTGAGGGTAGCTCAGTGACAGTGTGTCTGGGTGAGGGTAGCTCAGTGACAGTGTGTCTGGGTGAGGGAGGGTAGCTCAGTGACAGTGTGTCTGGGTGAGGGTAGCTCAGTGACAGTGTGTCTGGGTGAGGGAGGGTAGCTCAGTGACAGTGTGTCTGAGTGAGGGATGTTAGTTAAGTGACAGTGTGTCTGGGTGAGGGAGGGCAGCTCAGTGACAGTGTGTCTGGTGAGAGTAGCTCAGTGACAGTGTGTCAGGGTGAGTGTAGCTCAGTGACAGTGTGTCTGGGTGAGGGGGGGTAGCTCAGTGACAGTGTGTCTGGGTGAGGGAGGGTTGCTCAGTGACAGTGTGTCTGGGTGAGGGTAGATCAGTAACAGTGTGTCTGGCTGAGGGAGGGTAGCTCAGTGACAGTGTGTCTGGGTGAGGGAGGGTAGATCAGTGACAGTGTTTCTGGGTGAGGGAGGGTAGCTCAGTGACAGTTTGTCTGGGTGAGGGTAGCTCAGTGACAGTGTGTCTGGGTGACGGAGGGTAGCTCAGTGACAGTGTGTCTGGGTGAGGGTAGCTCAGTGACAGTGTGTCTGGGTGAGGGCAGCTCAGTGACAGTGTGTCTGTGTGAGGGTAGCTCAGTGACAGTGTGTCTGGGTGAGGGAGGGTAGCTCAGTGACAGTGTGTCTGGGTGAGGGAGGGTAGCTCAGTGACAGTGTGTCTGGGTGAGGAAGGGTAGCTCAGTGACAGTGTGTCTGGGGGAGGGAAGCTCAGTGACAGTGTGTCTGGGTGAGGGATGGTAGCTCAGTGACAGTGTGTCTGGGTGAGGGATGGTAGCTCAGTGACAGTGTGTCTGGGTGAGGGAGGGTATCTCAGTGACAGTGTGTCTGGGTGAGGGATGGTAGCTCAGTGACAGTGTGTCTGGGTGAGGGAGGGTATCTCAGTGACAGTGTGTCAGGGTGAGGGAAGCTCAGTGACAGTGTGTCTGGGTGAGGGAGGGTAGCTCAGTGACAGTGTGTCTGGGTGAGGGATGGTAGCTCAGTGACAGTGTGTCTGGGTGAGGGGAGCTCAGTGACAGTGTGTCTGGGGGAGGGAGGGTAGCTCACTGACAGTGTGTCTGGGTGAGGGAGGGTAGCTCAGTGACAGTGTGTCTGGGTGAATGTAGCTCAGTGACAGTGTGTCTGGGTGAGGTAGAGTAGGTCAGTGACAGTGTGTCTGGGTGAGGGAGGGTATCTCAGTGACAGTGTCTGGGTGAGGGAGGGTAGCTCAGTGACAGTGTTTCTGGGTGAGGTTAGCTCAGTGACAGTGTGTCTGGGTGAGGGGAGCTCAGTGACAGTGTGTCTGGGTGAGGGAGGGTAGATCAGTGACAGTGTGTCGGAGTGAGAGAGGGTATCTCAGTTACAGTGTGTCTGGGTGAGGGAGGGTAGTTCAGTGACAGTGTGTCTGGGTGAGGGAGGGCAGCTCAATGACAGTGTGTCTGGGTGAGGGTACCCCAGTGACAGTGTGTCTGGGTGAGGGTAGCTCAGTGACAGTTTGTCTGGGTGAGGGTAGCTCAGTGACAGTGTGTCTGGATGAGGAAGGGTAGCTCAGTGACAGTGTGTCTTGGTGAGGGAGGGTTGCTCAGTGACAGTGTGTCTGCGTGAGGTTAGCTCAGTGACAGTGTGTCTGGGTGAGGGAGGGTAGCTCAGTGACAGTGTGTCTGGGTGAGGGACTGTAGCTCAGTGACAGTGTGTCTGGGTGAGGGAGGGTAGCTCAGTGACAGTGTGTCTGGGTGAGGGAGGTTAGCTCAGTGACAGTGCGTCTGTGTGAGGGAGGGTCGCTCAGTGACAGTGTGTCTGGGTGAGGGAGGGTAGCTCAGTGACAGTGTGTCTGGGTGAGGGTAGCTCAGTGACAGTGTGTCTGGGTGAGGGAGTGTAGCTCAGTGACAGTGTGTCTGGGGGAGGGTATCTCAGTGACAGTGTGTCTGGGTGAGGGTAGCTCAGTGACAGTGTGTCTGGGTGAGGGAGGGTAGCTCATTGACAGTGTGTCTGGGTGAGGGAAGCTCAGTGACAGTGTGTCTGGGTGAGGGAGGGTAGCTCAGTGAAGTGTGTCTGGGTGAGGGATGGTAGTTCAGTGACACTGTGTCTGGGTGAGGGAGGGCAGCTCAGTGACAGTGTGTCTGGGTGAGGGTAGCTCAGTGACAGTTTGTCTGGGTGAGGGTAGCTCAGTGACAGCGTGTCTGGGTGAGGGAGGGTAGCTCAGTGACAGTGTGTCTGGGTTAGGGAGGGTAGCTCAGTGGCAGTGTTTCTGTGTGAGGGTAGCTCAGTGACAGTCTGTCTGGGTGAGGGAGGGTAGCTCAGTGACAGTGTGTCTGGGTGAGGGTAGCTCAGTGACAGTATGTCTGGGTGAGGGTAGCTCAGTGACAGTGTGTCTGGGTGAGGGAGGGTAGCTCAGTGACAGTGTGTCTGGGTGAGGGTAGATCAGTGACAGTGTGTCTGGGTGAGGGAGGGTAGCTCAGTGACAGTGTGTCTGAGTGAGGGATGTTAGTTAAGTGACAGTGTGTCTGGGTGAGGGAGGGCAGCTCAGTGACAGTGTGTCTGGTGAGAGTAGCTCAGTGACAGTGTGTCAGGGTGAGTGTAGCTCAGTGACAGTGTGTCTGGGTGAGGGGGGTAGCTCAGTGACAGTGTGTCTGGGTGAGGGAGGGTTGCTCAGTGAGAGTGTGTCTGGGTGAGGGTAGATCAGTAACAGTGTGTCTGGGTGAGGGAGGGTAGCTCAGTGACAGTGTGTCTGGGTGAGGGAGGGTAGATCAGTGACAGTGTTTCTGGGTGAGGGAGGGTAGCTCAGTGACAGTTTGTCTGGGTGAGGGTAGCTCAGTGACAGTGTGTCTGGGTGACGGAGGGTAGCTCAGTGACAGTGTGTCTGGGTGAGGGTAGCTCAGTGAAAGTGTGTCTGGGTGAGGGCAGCTCAGTGACAGTGTGTCTGGGTGAGGGTAGCTCAGTGACAGTGTGTCTGGGTGAGGGAGGGTAGCTCAGTGACAGTGTGTCTGGGTGAGGGATGGTAGCCCAGTGACAGTGTGTCTGGGTGAGGGTAGCTCAGTGACAGTGTGTCTGGGTGAGGGTAGCTCAGTGACAGTGTGTCTGGGTGAGGGAGTGTAGCTCAGTGACAGTGTGTCTGTTTGAGGGTAGCTCAGTGACAGTGTGTCTGGGTGAGGGTAGCTCAGTGACAGTGTGTCTGGGTGAGGTTAGCTCAGTGACAGTGTGTCTGGGTGAGTTTAGCTCAGTGACAGTGTGTCTGGGTGTGGTTAGCTAAGTGACAGTGTGTCTGGGTGAGGGTAGCTCAGTGACAGTGTGTCTGGGTGAGGGAGGGTAGCTCAGTGACAGTGTGTCTGGGTGAGGGAGGGTATCTCAGTGACAGTGTGTCTGGGTGAGGGTAGCTCCGTGACAGTGTGTCTGGGTGAGGGTAGCTAAGTGACAGTGTGTCTGGGTGAGGGAGGGTATCTCAGTGACAGTGTGTCTGGGTGAGGGAGGGTAGCTCAGTGACAGTGTGTCTGGTGAGGGAGGGTATCTCAGTGACAGTGTGTCTGGGTGAGGGAGGGTAGCTCAGTGACAGTGTGTCTGGGTGAGGGAGGGTAGCTCAGTGACAGTGTGTCTGGGTGAGGGTAGCTCAGTGACAGTGTGTCTGGGTGAGGGTAGCTCAGTGACAGTGTGTCTGGGTGATGGTAGCTCAGTGACAGTGTGTCTGGGTGAGGGAAGCTCAGTGACAGTGTGTCTGGGTTAGGGTTGCTCAGTCACAGTGTGTCTGGGTGAGGGAGGCTCAGTGACAGTGTGTCTGGGTGAGGGAGGGTAGCTCAGTGACAGCGTGTCTGGGTGAGGGTAGCGCAGTGACAGTGTGTCTGGGTGAGGGTAGCTCAGTGACAGTGTGTCTGGGTGAGGGTGGGTAGCTCAGTGACAGTGTGTCTGGGTGAGGGAGGGTAGCTCAGTGACAGTGTGTCTGGGTGAGGGAGGGTAGCTCAGTGACAGTGTGTCTGGGTGAGGGAGGGTAGTTCAGTGACAGTGAGTCTGAGTGAGGGTAGCTCAGTGACAGTGTGTCTGGGTGAGGGAGGGTAGCTCAGTGACAGTGTGTCTGGGTGAGGGAGGGTAGCTCAGTGACAGTGAGTCTGAGTGAGGGTAGCTCAGTGACAGTGTGTCTGGGTGAGGGAGGGTAGCTCAGTGACAGTGTGTCTGGGTGAGGGAGGGTATCTCAGTGACAGTGTGTCTGGGTGAGGGTAGCTCAGTGACAGTGTGTCTGGGTGAGGGAGGGTAGCTCAGTGACAGTGTGTCTGGGTGAGGGAGGGTAGCTCAGTGACAGTGTGTCTGGGTGAGGGAGGGTAGCTCAGTGACAGTGTGTCTGGGTGAGGGAGGGTAGCTCAGTGACAGTGTGTCTGGGTGAGGGAGGGTAGCTCAGTGACAGTGTGTCTGGGTGAGGGTAGCTCAGTGACAGTGTGTCTGGGTGAGGGAGGGTAACTCAGTGACAGTGTGTCTGGGTAAGGGAGGGTAGCTCAGTGACTGTGTCTGGGTGAGGGTAGCTCAGTGACAGTGTGTCTGGGTGAGGGAGGGTAGCTCAGTGACAGTGTGTCTGGGTGAGGGAGGGTAGCTCAGTGACAGTGTGTCTGGGTGAGGGTAGCTCAGTGACAGTGAGTCTGGGTAAGGGAGGGTAGCTCAGTGACTGTGTGTCCGGGTGAGGGTAGCTCAGTGACAGTGTGTCTGGGTGAGGGAGGGTAGCTCAGTGACAGTGTGTCTGGGTGAGGGTAGCTCAGTGTCAGTGTGTCTGGGTGAGGGAGGGTAGCTCAGTGACAGTGTGTCTGGGTGAGGGTAGCTCAGTGACAGTGTGTCTGGGTGAGGGAGGGTAGCTCAGTGACAGTGTGTCTGGGTGAGGGAGGGTAGCTCAGTGACAGTGTGTCTGGGTGAGGAAGGGTAGCTCAGTGACAGTGTGTCTGGGGGAGGGAAGCTCAGTGACAGTGTGTCTGGGTGAGGGATGGTAGCTCAGTGACAGTGTGTCTGGGTGAGGGTAGCTCAGTGACAGTGTGTCTGGGGGAGGGAGGGTAGCTCAGTGACAGTGTGTCTGGGTGAGGGAGGGTAGCTCAGTGACAGTGTGTCTGGGTGAGGGAGGGTAGCTCAGTGACAGTGTGTCTGGGTGAGGGAGGGCACCTCAGTGACAGTGTGTCTGGGTGAGGGTAGCTCAGTGACAGTGTGTCTGGGTGAGGGTAGCTCAGTGACAGTGTGTCTGGGTGAGGGTAGCTCAGTGACAGTGTGTCTGGGTGAGAGAGGGTAGCTCAGTGACAGCGTGTCTGGGTGAGGGAGGGTAGCTCAGTGACAGTGTGTCTGGGTGAGGGTAGCTCAGTGACAGTGTGTCTGGGTGAGGGAGGGTAGCTCAGTGAAAGTGTGTCTGGGTGAGGGAGGGTAGCTCAGTGACAGTGTGTCCGGGTGAGGGAGGGTAGCTCAGTGACAGTGTGTCTGGGTGAGGGAGGGTAGATCAGTGACAGTGTGTCTGGCTGAGGGAGGGTAGCTCAGTGACAGTGTGTCTGGGTGAGGGAGGCTCAGTGACAGTGTGTCAGGGTGAGGGTAGCTCAGTGACAGTGTTGGTGAGGGTAGCTCAGTGACAGTGTGTCTGCGTGAGGGTAGCTCAGTGACAGTGTGTCTGGGTGAGGGAGGTTAGCTCAGTGACAGTGTGTCTGGGGGAGGGAGGGTAGCTCAGTGACAGTGTGTCTGGGGGAGGGAAGCTCAGTGACAGTGTGTCTGGGTGAGGGTAGCTCAGTGACAGTGTGTCTGGGTGAGGGTGTGTAGCTCAGTGACAGTGTGTCTGGGTGAGGGTAGCTCAGTGACAGTGTGTCTGGGTGAGGGATGGTAGTTCAGTGACACTGTGTCTGGGTGAGGGAGTGTAGCTCAGTGACAGTGTGTCTGGGTGAGGGAGGGTAGCTCAGTGACAGTGTGTCTGGGTAAGGGAGGGTAGCTCAGTGACAGTGTGTCTGGTGAGAGTAGCTCAGTGACAGTGTGTCTGGGTGAGGGTAGCTCAGTGACAGTTTGTCTGGGTGAGGGTAGCTCAGTGACAGTTTGTCTGGGTGAGGGTAGCTCAGTGACAGCGTGTCTGGGTGAGGGAGGGTAGCTCAGTGAAAGTGTGTCTGGGTTAGGGAGGGTAGCTCAGTGACAGTGTTTCTGTGTGAGGGTAGCTCATTGACAGTCTGTCTGGGTGAGGGTGGGCAGCTCAGTGACAGTGTGTCTGGGTGAGGGTAGCTCAGTGACAGTGTGTCTGGATGAGGGAGGGTAGCTCAGTGACAGTGTGTCTTGGTGAGGGAGGGTTGCTCAGTGACAGTGTGTCTGCGTGAGGTTAGCTCAGTGACAGAGTGTGTGGTTGAGGGAGGGTAGCTCAGTGACAGTGTGTCTGGGTGAGGGAGGGTATCTCAGTGACAGTGTGTCTGGGTGAGGGAGGGTAGCTCAGTGACAGTGTGTCTGGGTGAGGGAGGGTAGCTCAGTGACAGTGTGTCTGGGTGAGGGTAGCTCAGTGACAGTGTGTCTGGGTGAGGGTAGCTCAGTGACAGTGTGTCTGGGTGATGGTAGCTCAGTGACAGTGTGTCTGGGTGAGGGAAGATCAGTGACAGTGTGTCTGGGTTAGGGTTGCTCAGTCACAGTGTGTCTGGGTGAGGGAGGCTCAGTGACAGTGTGTCTGGGTGAGGGAGGGTAGCTCAGTGACAGCGTGTCTGGGTGAGGGTAGCGCAGTGACAGTGTGTCTGGGTGAGGGTAGCTCAGTGACAGTGTGTCTGGGTGAGGGTGGGTAGCTCAGTGACAGTGTGTCTGGGTGAGGGAGGGTAGCTCAGTGACAGTGTGTCTGGGTGAGGGAGGGTAGCTCAGTGACAGTGTGTCTGGGTGAGGGAGGGTAGTTCAGTGACAGTGAGTCTGAGTGAGGGTAGCTCAGTGACAGTGTGTCTGGGTGAGGGAGGGTAGCTCAGTGACAGTGTGTCTGGGTGAGGGAGGGTAGCTCAGTGACAGTGAGTCTGAGTGAGGGTAGCTCAGTGACAGTGTGTCTGGGTGAGGGAGGGTAGCTCAGTGACAGTGTGTCTGGGTGAGGGAGGGTATCTCAGTGACAGTGTGTCTGGGTGAGGGTAGCTCAGTGACAGTGTATCTGGGTGAGGGAGGGTAGCTCAGTGACAGTGTGTCTGGGTGAGGGAGGGTAGCTCAGTGACAGTGTGTCTGGGTGAGGGAGGGTAGCTCAGTGACAGTGTGTCTGGGTGAGGGAGGGTAGCTCAGTGACAGTGTGTCTGGGTGAGTGTAGCTCAGTGACAGTGTGTCTGGGTGAGGGAGGGTAGCTCAGTGACAGTGTGTCTGGGTGAGGGAGGGTAGCTCAGTGACAGTGTGTCTGGGTGAGGGTAGCTCAGTGACAGTGTGTCTGGGTGAGGGAGGGTAACTCAGTGACAGTGTGTCTGGGTAAGGGAGGGTAGCTCAGTGACTGTGTCTGGGTGAGGGTAGCTCAGTGACAGTGTGTCTGGGTGAGGGAGGGTAGCTCAGTGACAGTGTGTCTGGGTGAGGGAGGTAGCTCAGTGACAGTGTGTCTGGGTGAGGGTAGCTCAGTGACAGTGAGTCTGGGTAAGGGAGGGTAGCTCAGTGACTGTGTGTCCGGGTGAGGGTAGCTCAGTGACAGTGTGTCTGGGTGAGGGAGGGTAGCTCAGTGACAGTGTGTCTGGGTGAGGGTAGCTCAGTGACAGTGTGTCTGGGTGAGGGAGGGTAGCTCAGTGACAGTGTGTCTGGGTGAGGGTAGCTCAGTGACAGTGTGTCTGGGTGAGGGAGGGTAGCTCAGTGACAGTGTGTCTGGGTGAGGGAGGGTAGCTCAGTGACAGTGTGTCTGGGTGAGGAAGGGTAGCTCAGTGACAGTGTGTCTGGGGGAGGGAAGCTCAGTGACAGTGTGTCTGGGTGAGGGATGGTAGCTCAGTGACAGTGTGTCTGGGTGAGGGAGGAATATCTCAGTGACAGTGTGTCTGGTTGTGGGATGGTAGCTCAGTGACAGTGTGTCTGGGTGAGGGAGGGTATCTCAGTGACAGTGTGTCTGGGTGAGGGAAGCTCAGTGACAGTGTGTCTGGGTGAGGGAGGGTAGCTCAGTGACAGTGTGTCTGGGTGAGGGTAGCTCAGTGACAGTGTGTCTGGGGGAGGGAGGGTAGCTCAGTGACAGTGTGTCTGGGTGAGGGAGGGTAGCTCAGTGACAGTGTGTCTGGGTGAGGGAGGGTAGCTCAGTGACAGTGTGTCTGGGTGAGGGAGGGCACCTCAGTGACAGTGTGTCTGGGTGAGGGTAGCTCAGTGACAGTGTGTCTGGGTGAGGGTAGCTCAGTGACAGTGTGTCTGGGTGAGGGTAGCTCAGTGACAGTGTGTCTGGGTGAGAGAGGGTAGCTCAGTGACAGTGTGTCTGGGTGAGGGAGGGTAGCTCAGTGACAGTGTGTCTGGGTGAGGGTAGCTCAGTGACAGTGTGTCTGGGTGAGGGAGGGTAGCTCAGTGACAGTGTGTCTGGGTGAAGGAGGGTAGCTCAGTGACAGTGTGTCCGGGTGAGGGAGGGTAGCTCAGTGACAGTGTGTCTGGGTGAGGGAGGGTAGATCAGTGACAGTGTGTCTGGCTGAGGGAGGGTAGCTCAGTGACAGTGTGTCTGGGTGAGGGAGGCTCAGTGACAGTGTGTCAGGGTGAGGGTAGCTCAGTGACAGTGTGGGTGAGGGTAGCTCAGTGACAGTGTGTCTGCGTGAGGGTAGCTCAGTGACAGTGTGTCTGGGTGAGGGAGGTTAGCTCAGTGACAGTGTGTCTGGGGGAGGGAGGGTAGCTCAGTGACAGTGTGTCTGGGGGAGGGAAGCTCAGTGACAGTGTGTCTGGGTGAGGGTAGCTCAGTGACAGTGTGTCTGGGTGAGTGTGGGTAGCTCAGTGACAGTGTGTCTGGGTGAGGGTAGCTCAGTGACAGTGTGTCTGGGTGAGGGATGGTAGTTCAGTGACACTGTGTCTGGGTGAGGGAGTGTAGCTCAGTGACAGTGTGTCTGGGTGAGGGAGGGTAGCTCAGTGACAGTGTGTCTGGGTAAGGGAGGGTAGCTCAGTGACAGTGTGTCTGGTGAGAGTAGCTCAGTGACAGTGTGTCTGGGTGAGGGTAGCTCAGTGACAGTTTGTCTGGGTGAGGGTAGCTCAGTGACAGCGTGTCTGGGTGAGGGAGGGTAGCTCAGTGAAAGTGTGTCTGGGTTAGGGAGGGTAGCTCAGTGACAGTGTTTCTGTGTGAGGGTAGCTCATTGACAGTCTGTCTGGGTGAGGGTGGGCAGCTCAGTGACAGTGTGTCTGGGTGAGGGTAGCTCAGTGACAGTGTGTCTGGATGAGGGAGGGTAGCTCAGTGACAGTGTGTCTTGGTGAGGGAGGGTTGCTCAGTGACAGTGTGTCTGCGTGAGGTTAGCTCAGTGACAGAGTGTGTGGTTGAGGGAGGGTAGCTCAGAGACAGTGTGTCTGGGTGAGGGAGGGTATCTCAGTGACAGTGTGTCTGGGTGAGGGAGGGTAGCTCAGTGACAGTGTGTCTGGGTGAGGGAGGGTAGCTCAGTGACAGTGCGTCTGGGTGAGGGTAGCTCAGTGACAGTGTGTCTGGGTGAGGGTAGCTCAGTGACAGTGTGTCTGGGTGATGGTAGCTCAGTGACAGTGTGTCTGGGTGAGGGAAGCTCAGTGACAGTGTGTCTGGGTTAGGGTTGCTCAGTCACAGTGTGTCCGGGTGAGGGAGGCTCAGTGACAGTGTGTCTGGGTGAGGGAGGGTAGCTCAGTGACAGCGTGTCTGGGTGAGGGTAGCGCAGTGACAGTGTGTCTGGGTGAGGGTAGCTCAGTGACAGTGTGTCTGGGTGAGGGTGGGTAGCTCAGTGACAGTGTGTCTGGGTGAGGGAGGGTAGCTCAGTGACAGTGTGTCTGGGTGAGGGAGGGTAGCTCAGTGACAGTGTGTCTGGGTGAGGGAGGGTAGTTCAGTGACAGTGAGTCTGAGTGAGGGTAGCTCAGTGACAGTGTGTCTGGGTGAGGGAGGGTAGCTCAGTGACAGTGTGTCTGGGTGAGGGAGGGTAGCTCAGTGACAGTGAGTCTGAGTGAGGGTAGCTCAGTGACAGTGTGTCTGGGTGAGGGAGGGTAGCTCAGTGACAGTGTGTCTGGGTGAGGGAGGGTATCTCAGTGACAGTGTGTCTGGGTGAGGGTAGCTCAGTGACAGTGTGTCTGGGTGAGGGAGGGTAGCTCAGTGACAGTGTGTCTGGGTGAGGGAGGGTAGCTCAGTGACAGTGTGTCTGGGTGAGGGAGGGTAGCTCAGTGACAGTGTGTCTGGGTGAGGGAGGGTAGCTCAGTGACAGTGTGTCTGGGTGAGGGAGGGTAGCTCAGTGACAGTGTGTCTGGGTGAGGGTAGCTCAGTGACAGTGTGTCTGGGTGAGGGAGGGTAACTCAGTGACAGTGTGTCTGGGTAAGGGAGGGTAGCTCAGTGACTGTGTCTGGGTGAGGGTAGCACAGTGACAGTGTGTCTGGGTGAGGGAGGGTAGCTCAGTGACAGTGTGTCTGGGTGAGGGAGGGTAGCTCAGTGACAGTGTGTCTGGGTGAGGGTAGCTCAGTGACAGTGTGTCTGGGTGAGGGAGGGTAGCTCAGTGAATGTGTGTCTGGGTGAGGGTAGCTCAGTGACAGTGTGTCTGGGTGAGGGAGGGTAGCTCAGTGACAGTGTGTCTGGGTGAGGGTAGCTCAGTGACAGTGTGTCTGGGTGAGGGAGGGTAGCTCAGTGACAGTGTGTCTGGGTGAGGGTAGCTCAGTGACAGTGTGTCTGGGTGAGCGAGGGTAGCTCAGTGACAGTGTGTCTGGGTGAGGGAGGGTAGCTCAGTGACAGTGTGTCTGGGTGAGGAAGGGTAGCTCAGTGACAGTGTGTCTGGGGGAGGGAAGCTCAGTGACAGTGTGTCTGGGTGAGGGATGGTAGCTCAGTGACAGTGTGTCTGGGTGAGGGAGGGTATCTCAGTGACAGTGTGTCTGGGTGAGGGATGGTAGCTCAGTGACAGTGTGTCTGGGTGAGGGAGGGTATCTCAGTGACAGTGTGTCTGGGTGAGGGAAGCTCAGTGACAGTGTGTCTGGGTGAGGGAGGGTAGCTCAGTGACAGTGTGTCTGGGTGAGGGATGGTAGCTCAGTGACAGTGTGTCTGGGTGAGGGTAGCTCAGTGATAGTGTGTCTGGGGGAGGGAGGGTAGCTCAGTGACAGTGTGTCTGGGTGAGGGAGGGTAGCTCAGTGACAGTGTGTCTGGGTGAGGGAGGGTAGCTCAGTGACAGTGTGTCTGGGTGAGGGAGGGCACCTCAGTGACAGTGTGTCTGGGTGAGGGTAGCTCAGTGACAGTGTGTCTGGGTGAGGGTAGCTCAGTGACAGTGTGTCTGGGTGAGGGTAGCTCAGTGACAGTGTGTCTGGGTGAGAGAGGGTAGCTCAGTGACAGTGTGTCTGGGTGAGGGAGGGTAGCTCAGTGACAGTGTGTCTGGGTGAGGGTAGCTCAGTGACAGTGTGTCTGGGTGAGGGAGGGTAGCTCAGTGACAGTGTGTCTGGGTGAGGGAGGGTAGCTCAGTGACAGTGTGTCCGGGTGAGGGAGGGTAGCTCAGTGACAGTGTGTCTGGGTGAGGGAGGGTAGATCAGTGACAGTGTGTCTGGCTGAGGGATGGTAGCTCAGTGACAGTGTGTCTGGGTGAGGGAGGCTCAGTGACAGTGTGTCAGGGTGAGGGTAGCTCAGTGACAGTGTGGGTGAGGGTAGCTCAGTGACAGTGTGTCTGCGTGAGGGTAGCTCAGTGACAGTGTGTCTGGGTGAGGGAGGTTAGCTCAGTGACAGTGTGTCTGGGGGAGGGAGGGTAGCTCAGTGACAGTGTGTCTGGGGGAGGGAAGCTCAGTGACAGTGTGTCTGGGTGAGGGTAGCTCAGTGACAGTGTGTCTGGGTGAGGGTGGGTAGCTCAGTGACAGTGTGTCTGGGTGAGGGTAGCTCAGTGACAGTGTGTCTGGGTGAGGGATGGTAGTTCAGTGACACTGTGTCTGGGTGAGGGAGTGTAGCTCAGTGACAGTGTGTCTGGGTGAGGGAGGGTAGCTCAGTGACAGTGTGTCTGGGTAAGGGAGGGTAGCTCAGTGACAGTGTGTCTGGTGAGAGTAGCTCAGTGACAGTGTGTCTGGGTGAGGGTAGCTCAGTGACAGTTTGTCTGGGTGAGGGTAGCTCAGTGACAGCGTGTCTGGGTGAGGGAGGGTAGCTCAGTGAAAGTGTGTCTGGGTTAGGGAGGGTAGCTCAGTGACAGTGTTTCTGTGTGAGGGTAGCTCATTGACAGTCTGTCTGGGTGAGGGTGGGTAGCTCAGTGACAGTGTGTCTGGGTGAGGGTAGCTCAGTGACAGTGTGTCTGGATGAGGGAGGGTAGCTCAGTGACAGTGTGTCTTGGTGAGGGAGGGTTGCTCAGTGACAGTGTGTCTGCGTGAGGTTAGCTCAGTGACAGTGTGTCTGGTTGAGGGAGGGTAGCTCAGTGACAGTGTGTCTGGGTGAGGGAGGGTATCTCAGTGACAGTGTGTCTGGGTGAGGGTAGTTCAGTGACAGTGTGTCTGGGTGAGGGAGGGTAGCTCAGTGACAATGTGTCTGGGTGAGGGAGGTTAGCTCAGTGCCAGTGTGTCTGGGTGAGGGAGGGTAGCTCAGTGACAGTGTGTGTGGGTGAGGGTATCTCAGTGACAGTGTGTCTGGGTGAGGGTAGCTCAGTGTCAGTGTGTCTGGGTGAGGGAGGGTAGCTCAGTGACAGTGTGTCTGGGTGAGGGATGGAAGCTCAGTGACAGTGTGTCTGGGTGAGGGATGGTAGTTCAGTGACAGTGTGTCTGGGTGATGGAGGGCAGCTCAGTGACAGTGTGTCTGGTGAGAGTAGCTCAGTGACAGTGTCTCTGGGTGAGGGTAGCTCAGTGACAGTGTGTCTGGGTGAGTGTAGCTCAGCGACAGTGTGTCTGGGTGAGGGGGGTAGCTCAGTGACAGTGTGTCTGGGTGAGGGAGGGTAGCTCAGTGACAGTGTGTCTGGGTGAGTGTAGATCAGTGACAGTGTGTCTAGGTGAGGGAGGGTAGCTCAGTGACAGTGTGTCTGGGTGAGGGAGGGTAGCTCAGTGACAGTGTGTCTGGGTGAGGGAGGGTAGCTCAGTGACAGTGTGTCTGGGTGAGGGAGGTTAGCTCAGTGACAGTGTGTCTGGGTGAGGCTAGCTCAGTGACAGTGTGTCTGGGTGAGGGTAGCTCAGTGACAGTGTGTCTGGGTGAGGGAGGGTAGCTCAGTGACAGTGTGACTGGGTGAGGGAGGGTAGCTCAGTGACAGTGTGTCTGGGTGAGGGATGGTAGCTCAGTGACAGTGTGTCTGGGTGAGGGTAGCTCAGTGACAGTCTGTCTGTTTGAGGGAGGGTAGCTCAGTTACAGTGTGTCTGGGTGAGGGATTGTAGCTCAGTGACAGTGTGTCTGGGTGAGGGTAGCTCAATGACAGTGTGTCTGGGTGAGGGTAGCTCAGTGACAGTGTGTCTGGGTGAGGGAGTGTAGCTCAGTGACAGTGTGTCTGGGTGAGGGAGTGTAGCTCAGTGACAGTGTGTCTGGGTGAGGGAGGGTTGCTCAGTGACAGTGTGTCTGGGTGAGGGTAGATCAGTGACAGTGTGTCTGGGTGAGGGAGGGTAGCTCAGTGACAGTGTGTCTTGGTGAGGGAGGGTAGCTCAGTGACAGTGTGTCTGGGTGAGGGAGGGTAGCTCAGTGACAGTGTGTCTGGGTGAGGGAGGGTAGCTCAGTGACAGTGTGTCTGGGTGAGGGTAGCTAAGTGACAGTGTGTCTGGGTGAGGGAGGGTAGCTCAGTGACAGTGTGTCTGGGAGAGGGATGGTAGCCCAGTGACAGTGTGTCTGGGTGAGGTTAGCTCAGTGACAGTGTGTCTGGGTGAGGGTAGCTCAGTGACAGTGTGTCTGGGTGAGGGAGTGTAGCTCAGTGACAGTGTGTCTGTTTGAGGGTAGCTCAGTGACAGTGTGTCTGGGTGAGGGTAGCTCAGTGACAGTGTGTCTGGGTGAGGGAGGGTAGCTCAGTGACAGTGTGTCTGGGTGAGGGAGGGTAGCTCAGTGACAGTGTGTCTGGGAGAGGGATGGTAGCCCAGTGACAGTGTGTCTGGGTGAGGGTAGCTCAGTGACAGTGTGTCTGGGTGAGGGAGGGTAGCTCAGTGACAGTGTGTCTGGGTGAGGGTAGCTCAGTGACAGTGTGTCTGGGTGAGGGAGGGTAGCTCAGTGACAGTGTGTCTGGGTGAGGGAGGGTAGCTCAGTGACAGTGTGTCTGGGTGAGGAAGGGTAGCTCAGTGACAGTGTGTCTGGGGGAGGGAAGCTCAGTGACAGTGTGTCTGGGTGAGGGATGGTAGCTCAGTGACAGTGTGTCTGGGTGAGGGAGGGTATCTCAGTGACAGTGTGTCTGGGTGAGGGATGGTAGCTCAGTGACAGTGTGTCTGGGTGAGGGAGGGTATCTCAGTGACAGTGTGTCTGGGTGAGGGAAGCTCAGTGACAGTGTGTCTGGGTGAGGGAGGGTAGCTCAGTGACAGTGTGTCTGGGTGAGGGATGGTAGCTCAGTGACAGTGTGTCTGGGTGAGGGTAGCTCAGTGACAGTGTGTCTGGGGGAGGGAGGGTAGCTCAGTGACAGTGTGTCTGGGTGAGGGAGGGTAGCTCAGTGACAGTGTGTCTGGGTGAGGGAGGGTAGCTCAGTGACAGTGTGTCTGGGTGAGGGAGGGCACCTCAGTGACAGTGTGTCTGGGTGAGGGTAGCTCAGTGACAGTGTGTCTGGGTGAGGGTAGCTCAGTGACAGTGTGTCTGGGTGAGGGTAGCTCAGTGACAGTGTGTCTGGGTGAGAGAGGGTAGCTCAGTGACAGTGTGTCTGGGTGAGGGAGGGTAGCTCAGTGACAGTGTGTCTGGGTGAGGGTAGCTCAGTGACAGTGTGTCTGGGTGAGGGAGGGTAGCTCAGTGACAGTGTGTCTGGGTGAGGGAGGGTAGCTCAGTGACAGTGTGTCCGGGTGAGGGAGGGTAGCTCAGTGACAGTGTGTCTGGGTGAGGGAGGGTAGATCAGTGACAGTGTGTCTGGCTGAGGGATGGTAGCTCAGTGACAGTGTGTCTGGGTGAGGGAGGCTCAGTGACAGTGTGTCAGGGTGAGGGTAGCTCAGTGACAGTGTGGGTGAGGGTAGCTCAGTGACAGTGTGTCTGCGTGAGGGTAGCTCAGTGACAGTGTGTCTGGGTGAGGGAGGTTAGCTCAGTGACAGTGTGTCTGGGGGAGGGAGGGTAGCTCAGTGACAGTGTGTCTGGGGGAGGGAAGCTCAGTGACAGTGTGTCTGGGTGAGGGTAGCTCAGTGACAGTGTGTCTGGGTGAGGGTGGGTAGCTCAGTGACAGTGTGTCTGGGTGAGGGTAGCTAAGTGACAGTGTGTCTGGGTGAGGGAGGGTAGCTCAGTGACAGTGTGTCTGGGAGAGGGATGGTAGCCCAGTGACAGTGTGTGTGGGTGAGGGTAGCTCAGTGACAGTGTGTCTGGGTGAGGGTAGCTCAGTGACAGTGTGTCTGGGTGAGGGAGTGTAGCTCAGTGACAGTGTGTCTGTTTGAGGGTAGCTCAGTGACAGTGTGTCTGGGTGAGGGTAGC
The DNA here is from genome assembly GCA_026770705.1 of Isurus oxyrinchus. NCBI lineage: Eukaryota > Metazoa > Chordata > Chondrichthyes > Lamniformes > Lamnidae > Isurus > Isurus oxyrinchus. The sequence goes on along the minus strand of JANJGN010000287.1, from coordinate 621,180 downwards.
TCAGTGACAGTGTGTCTGGGTGAGGGAGGGTAGCTCAGTGACAGTGTGTCTGGGTGAGGGAGGGTAGCTCAGTGACAGTGTGTCTGGGAGAGGGATGGTAGCCCAGTGACAGTGTGTCTGGGTGAGGGTAGCTCAGTGACAGTGTGTCTGGGTGAGGGTAGCTCAGTGACAGTGTGTCTGGGTGAGGGAGTGTAGCTCAGTGACAGTGTGTCTGTTTGAGGGTAGCTCAGTGACAGTGTGTCTGGGTGAGGGTAGCTCAGTGACAGTGTGTCTGGGTGAGGTTAGCTCAGTGACAGTGTGTCTGGGTGAGTTTAGCTCAGTGACAGTGTGTCTGGGTGAGGGAGGGTAGCTCAGTGACAGTGTGTCTGGGTGAGGGTAGCTCAGTGACAGTGTGTCTGGGTGAGGGAGGGTATCTCAGTGACAGTGTGTCTGGGTGAGGGTAGCTAAGTGACAGTGTGTCTGGCTGAGGGAGGGTAGCTCAGTGACAGTGTGTCTGGGTGAGGGAGGGTATCTCAGTGACAGTGTGTCTGGGTGAGGGAGGGTAGCTCAGTGACAGTGTGTCTGCGTGAGGGAGGGTAGCTCAGTGACAGTGTGTCTGGGTGAGGGTAGCTAAGTGACCGCGTGTCTGGGTGAGGGAAGCTCAGTGACAGTGTGTCTGGGTGAGGGAGGGTATCTCAGTGACAGTGTCTGGGTGAGGGACGGTAGATCAGTGACAGTGTGTCTGGGTGAGGGTAGCGCAGTGACAGTGTGTCTGGATGAGGGTAGCTCAGTGACAGTGTGTCTGGGTGAGAGGAGCTCAGTGACAGTGTGTCTGGGTGAGGGTAGCTCAGTAACAGTGTGTCTGGGTGATGGAGGGTAGCTCAATGACAGTGTGTCTGGATGAGGGAGGGTAGCTCAGTGACAGTGTGTCTGGTTGAGGGAGGGTAGCTCAGTGACAGTCTGTCTGGGTGAGGGTAGCTCAGTGACAGTGTGTCTGGGTGAGGGAGGGTATCTCAGTGACAGTGTGTCTGGATGAGGGAGGGTAGCTCAGTGACAGTGTGTCTGGTTGAGGGAGGGTAGCTCAGTGACAGTCTGTCTGGGTGAGGGTAGCTCAGTGACAGTGTGTCTGGGTGAGGGAGGGTAGCTCAGTGACAGTGTGTCTGGGTGAGGGAGTGTAGCTCAGTGACAGTGTGTCTGGGTGAGGGTAGCCGAGTGACAGTGTGTCTGGGTGAGGGTAGCTCAGAGACTGAGTTTCTGGGTTAGGGAGGGTAGCTCAGTGACAGTGTGTCTGGGTGATGGTAGCTCAGTGACAGTGTGTCTGGGTGAGGGAGGGTAGCTCAGTGACAGTGTGTCTGGGTTAGGGTTGCTCAGTGACAGTGCGTCTGGGTGAGGGTAGCTCAGTGACTGTGTGTCTGCGTGATGGTTGCTCAGTCACAGTGTGTCTGGGTGAGGGTAGCTCAGTGACAGTGTGTCTGGGTGAGGGTAGCTCAGTGACAGTGTGTCTGGGTGAGGGAGGGTAGCTCAGTGACAGTGTGTCTGGGTGAGGGAGGGTAGCTCAGTGACAGTGTGTCTGGGTGAGGGAGGGTAGCTCAGTGACAGTGTGTCTGGCTGAGGGTAGCTCAGTGACAGTGTTGTCTGGGTGAGGGTAGCTCAGTGACAGTGTGTCTGGGTGAGGGTAGCTCAGTGACAGTGTGTCTGGGTGAGGGATGGTAGCTCAGTGACAGTGTGTCTGGGTGAGGGATGGTAGCACCGTGACAGTGTGTCTGGGTGAGGGAGGGTAGCTCAGTGACAGTGTGTCTGGGAGTGGGAGGGTAGCTCAGTGACTGTGTCTGGGTGAGCGAGGGTAGCTCAGTGACAGTGTGTCTGGGTGAGGGAGGGTATCTCAGTGACAGTGTGTCTGGGTGAGGGAGGGTAGCTCAGTGACAGTGTGTCTGGGTGAGTGTAGCTCAGTGACAGTGTGTCTGGGTGAGGGAGACTAGGTCAGTGACAGTGTGTCTGGGTGAGGGAGGGTAGCTCAGTGACAGTGTGTCTGGGTGAGGGTAGCTCAGTGACAGTGTGTCTGGGTGAGGGAGGTTAGCTCAGTGTCAGTGTGTCTGGGTGAGGGAGGGCAGGTCAGTGATAGTGTGTCTGGGTGAGGGTATCTCAGTGACAGTGTGTCTGGGTGAGGGAAGATCAGTGACAGTGTGTCTGGGTGAGGGAGGGTATCTCAGTGACAGTGTCTGGGTGAGGGAGGGTAGCTCAGTGACAGTGTGTCTGGGTGAGGGTAGCTCAGTGACAGTGTGTCTGGGTGAGGGTAGCTCAGTGACAGTGTGTCTGGGTGAGGGAGGTTAGCTCAGTGTCAGTGTGTCTGGGTGAGGGAGGGTAGCTCAGTGACAGTGTGTCTGGGTGAGGGAGTGTAGCTCAGTGACAGTGTGTCTGGGTGAGGGTAGCTGAGTGACAGTGTGTCTGGGTGAGGGAGGGTAGCTCAGTGACAGTGTGTCTGGGTGAGGGAGGGTAGCTCAGTGACAGTGTGTCTGGGTGAGGGTAGCTCAGTGACAGTGTTGTCTGGGTGAGGGTAGCTCAGTGACAGTGTGTCTGCGTGAGGGAGGGTAGCTCAGTGACAATGTGTCTGGGTGAGGGAGGGTAGCTCAGTGACAGTGTGTCTGTTTGAGGGTAGCTCAGTGACAGTGTGTCTGGGTGAGGGTAGCTCAGTGACAGTGTGTCTGGGTGAGGTTAGCTCAGTGACAGTGTGTCTGGGTGAGTTTAGCTCAGTGACAGTGTGTCTGGGTGAGGGAGGGTAGCTCAGTGACAGTGTGTCTGGGTGAGGGTAGTTCAGTGACAGTGTGTCTGGGTGAGGGAGGGTATCTCAGTGACAGTGTGTCTGGGTGAGGGTAGCTAAGTGACAGTGTGTCTGGCTGAGGGAGGGTAGCTCAGTGACAGTGTGTCTGGGTGAGGGAGGGTATCTCAGTGACAGTGTGTCTGGGTGAGGGAGGGTAGCTCAGTGACAGTGTGTCTGCGTGAGGGAGGGTAGCTCAGTGACAGTGTGTCTGCGTGAGGGAGGGTAGCTCAGTGACAGTGTGTCTGGGTGAGGGTAGCTAAGTGACCGCGTGTCTGGGTGAGGGAAGCTCAGTGACAGTGTGTCTGGGTGAGGGAGGGTATCTCAGTGACAGTGTCTGGGTGAGGGACGGTAGATCAGTGACAGTGTGTCTGGGTGAGGGTAGCGCAGTGACAGTGTGTCTGGATGAGGGTAGCTCAGTGACAGTGTGTCTGGGTGAGAGGAGCTCAGTGACAGTGTGTCTGGGTGAGGGTAGCTCAGTAACAGTGTGTCTGGGTGATGGAGGGTAGCTCAATGACAGTGTGTCTGGATGAGGGAGGGTAGCTCAGTGACAGTGTGTCTGGTTGAGGGAGGGTAGCTCAGTGACAGTCTGTCTGGGTGAGGGTAGCTCAGTGACAGTGTGTCTGGGTGAGGGAGGGTAGCTCAATGACAGTGTGTCTGGATGAGGGAGGGTAGCTCAGTGACAGTGTGTCTGGTTGAGGGAGGGTAGCTCAGTGACAGTCTGTCTGGGTGAGGGTAGCTCAGTGACAGTGTGTCTGGGTGAGGGAGGGTATCTCAGTGACAGTGTGTCTGGATGAGGGAGGGTAGCTCAGTGACAGTGTGTCTGGTTGAGGGAGGGTAGCTCAGTGACAGTCTGTCTGGGTGAGGGTAGCTCAGTGACAGTGTGTCTGGGTGAGGGAGGGTAGCTCAGTGACAGTGTGTCTGGGTGAGGGAGTGTAGCTCAGTGACAGTGTGTCTGGGTGAGGGTAGCCGAGTGACAGTGTGTCTGGGTGAGGGTAGCTCAGAGACTGAGTTTCTGGGTTAGGGAGGGTAGCTCAGTGACAGTGTGTCTGGGTGATGGTAGCTCAGTGACAGTGTGTCTGGGTGAGGGAGGGTAGCTCAGTGACAGTGTGTCTGGGTTAGGGTTGCTCAGTGACAGTGCGTCTGGGTGAGGGTAGCTCAGTGACTGTGTGTCTGCGTGATGGTTGCTCAGTCACAGTGTGTCTGGGTGAGGGTAGCTCAGTGACAGTGTGTCTGGGTGAGGGTAGCTCAGTGACAGTGTGTCTGGGTGAGGGAGGGTAGCTCAGTGACAGTGTGTCTGGGTGAGGGAGGGTAGCTCAGTGACAGTGTGTCTGGGTGAGGGAGGGTAGCTCAGTGACAGTGTGTCTGGCTGAGGGTAGCTCAGTGACAGTGTTGTCTGGGTGAGGGTAGCTCAGTGACAGTGTGTCTGGGTGAGGGTAGCTCAGTGACAGTGTGTCTGGGTGAGGGATGGTAGCTCAGTGACAGTGTGTCTGGGTGAGGGATGGTAGCACCGTGACAGTGTGTCTGGGTGAGGGAGGGTAGCTCAGTGACAGTGTGTCTGGGAGTGGGAGGGTAGCTCAGTGACTGTGTCTGGGTGAGCGAGGGTAGCTCAGTGACAGTGTGTCTGGGTGAGGGAGGGTATCTCAGTGACAGTGTGTCTGGGTGAGGGAGGGTAGCTCAGTGACAGTGTGTCTGGGTGAGTGTAGCTCAGTGACAGTGTGTCTGGGTGAGGGAGACTAGGTCAGTGACAGTGTGTCTGGGTGAGGGAGGGTAGCTCAGTGACAGTGTGTCTGGGTGAGGGTAGCTCAGTGACAGTGTGTCTGGGTGAGGGAGGTTAGCTCAGTGTCAGTGTGTCTGGGTGAGGGAGGGCAGGTCAGTGATAGTGTGTCTGGGTGAGGGTATCTCAGTGACAGTGTGTCTGGGTGAGGGAAGATCAGTGACAGTGTGTCTGGGTGAGGGAGGGTATCTCAGTGACAGTGTCTGGGTGAGGGAGGGTAGCTCAGTGACAGTGTGTCTGGGTGAGGGTAGCTCAGTGACAGTGTGTCTGGGTGAGGGTAGCTCAGTGACAGTGTGTCTGGGTGAGGGAGGTTAGCTCAGTGTCAGTGTGTCTGGGTGAGGGAGGGTAGCTCAGTGACAGTGTGTCTGGGTGAGGGAGTGTAGCTCAGTGACAGTGTGTCTGGGTGAGGGTAGCTGAGTGACAGTGTGTCTGGGTGAGGGAGGGTAGCTCAGTGACAGTGTGTCTGGGTGAGGGAGGGTAGCTCAGTGACAGTGTGTCTGGGTGAGGGTAGCTCAGTGACAGTGTTGTCTGGGTGAGGGTAGCTCAGTGACAGTGTGTCTGCGTGAGGGAGGGTAGCTCAGTGACAATGTGTCTGGGTGAGGGAGGGTAGCTCAGTGACAGTGTGTCTGTTTGAGGGTAGCTCAGTGACAGTGTGTCTGGGTGAGGGTAGCTCAGTGACAGTGTGTCTGGGTGAGGTTAGCTCAGTGACAGTGTGTCTGGGTGAGTTTAGCTCAGTGACAGTGTGTCTGGGTGAGGGAGGGTAGCTCAGTGACAGTGTGTCTGGGTGAGGGTAGCTCAGTGACAGTGTGTCTGGGTGAGGGAGGGTATCTCAGTGACAGTGTGTCTGGGTGAGGGTAGCTAAGTGACAGTGTGTCTGGCTGAGGGAGGGTAGCTCAGTGACAGTGTGTCTGGGTGAGGGAGGGTATCTCAGTGACAGTGTGTCTGGGTGAGGGAGGGTAGCTCAGTGACAGTGTGTCTGCGTGAGGGAGGGTAGCTCAGTGACAGTGTGTCTGCGTGAGGGAGGGTAGCTCAGTGACAGTGTGTCTGGGTGAGGGTAGCTAAGTGACCGCGTGTCTGGGTGAGGGAAGCTCAGTGACAGTGTGTCTGGGTGAGGGAGGGTATCTCAGTGACAGTGTCTGGGTGAGGGACGGTAGATCAGTGACAGTGTGTCTGGGTGAGGGTAGCGCAGTGACAGTGTGTCTGGATGAGGGTAGCTCAGTGACAGTGTGTCTGGGTGAGAGGAGCTCAGTGACAGTGTGTCTGGGTGAGGGTAGCTCAGTAACAGTGTGTCTGGGTGATGGAGGGTAGCTCAATGACAGTGTGTCTGGATGAGGGAGGGTAGCTCAGTGACAGTGTGTCTGGTTGAGGGAGGGTAGCTCAGTGACAGTCTGTCTGGGTGAGGGTAGCTCAGTGACAGTGTGTCTGGGTGAGGGAGGGTATCTCAGTGACAGTGTGTCTGGATGAGGGAGGGTAGCTCAGTGACAGTGTGTCTGGTTGAGGGAGGGTAGCTCAGTGACAGTCTGTCTGGGTGAGGGTAGCTCAGTGACAGTGTGTCTGGGTGAGGGAGGGTAGCTCAGTGACAGTGTGTCTGGGTGAGGGAGTGTAGCTCAGTGACAGTGTGTCTGGGTGAGGGTAGCCGAGTGACAGTGTGTCTGGGTGAGGGTAGCTCAGAGACTGAGTTTCTGGGTTAGGGAGGGTAGCTCAGTGACAGTGTGTCTGGGTGATGGTAGCTCAGTGACAGTGTGTCTGGGTGAGGGAGGGTAGCTCAGTGACAGTGTGTCTGGGTTAGGGTTGCTCAGTGACAGTGCGTCTGGGTGAGGGTAGCTCAGTGACTGTGTGTCTGCGTGATGGTTGCTCAGTCACAGTGTGTCTGGGTGAGGGTAGCTCAGTGACAGTGTGTCTGGGTGAGGGTAGCTCAGTGACAGTGTGTCTGGGTGAGGGAGGGTAGCTCAGTGACAGTGTGTCTGGGTGAGGGAGGGTAGCTCAGTGACAGTGTGTCTGGGTGAGGGAGGGTAGCTCAGTGACAGTGTGTCTGGCTGAGGGTAGCTCAGTGACAGTGTTGTCTGGGTGAGGGTAGCTCAGTGACAGTGTGTCTGGGTGAGGGTAGCTCAGTGACAGTGTGTCTGGGTGAGGGATGGTAGCTCAGTGACAGTGTGTCTGGGTGAGGGATGGTAGCACCGTGACAGTGTGTCTGGGTGAGGGAGGGTAGCTCAGTGACAGTGTGTCTGGGAGTGGGAGGGTAGCTCAGTGACTGTGTCTGGGTGAGCGAGGGTAGCTCAGTGACAGTGTGTCTGGGTGAGGGAGGGTATCTCAGTGACAGTGTGTCTGGGTGAGGGAGGGTAGCTCAGTGACAGTGTGTCTGGGTGAGTGTAGCTCAGTGACAGTGTGTCTGGGTGAGGGAGACTAGGTCAGTGACAGTGTGTCTGGGTGAGGGAGGGTAGCTCAGTGACAGTGTGTCTGGGTGAGGGTAGCTCAGTGACAGTGTGTCTGGGTGAGGGAGGTTAGCTCAGTGTCAGTGTGTCTGGGTGAGGGAGGGCAGGTCAGTGATAGTGTGTCTGGGTGAGGGTATCTCAGTGACAGTGTGTCTGGGTGAGGGAAGATCAGTGACAGTGTGTCTGGGTGAGGGAGGGTATCTCAGTGACAGTGTCTGGGTGAGGGAGGGTAGCTCAGTGACAGTGTGTCTGGGTGAGGGTAGCTCAGTGACAGTGTGTCTGGGTGAGGGTAGCTCAGTGACAGTGTGTCTGGGTGAGGGAGGTTAGCTCAGTGTCAGTGTGTCTGGGTGAGGGAGGGTAGCTCAGTGACAGTGTGTCTGGGTGAGGGAGTGTAGCTCAGTGACAGTGTGTCTGGGTGAGGGTAGCTGAGTGACAGTGTGTCTGGGTGAGGGAGGGTAGCTCAGTGACAGTGTGTCTGGGTGAGGGAGGGTAGCTCAGTGACAGTGTGTCTGGGTGAGGGTAGCTCAGTGACAGTGTTGTCTGGGTGAGGGTAGCTCAGTGACAGTGTGTCTGCGTGAGGGAGGGTAGCTCAGTGACAATGTGTCTGGGTGAGGGAGGGTAGCTCAGTGACAGTGTTGTCTGGGTGAGGGTAGCTCAGTGACAGTGTGTCTGCGTGAGGGAGGGTAGCTCAGTGACAATGTGTCTGGGTGAGGGAGGGTAGCTCAGTGACAGTGTGTCTGGGTGAGGGTAGCTCAGTGACAGTGTGTCTGGGTGAGGGATGGTAGCTCAGTGACAGTGTGTCTGGGTGAGGGAGGGTAGCTCAGTGACAGTGTGTCTGGGTGAGGGTAGCTCAGTGACAGTGTGTCTGGGTGAGGGATGGTAGCTCAGTGACTGTGTCTGGGTGAGTGAGGGTAGCTTAGTGACAGTGTGTCTGGGTGAGGGAGGGTATCTCATTGACAGTGTCTGGGTGAGGGAGGGTAGCTCAGTGACAGTGTTTCTGGGTGAGGGGAGCTCAGTGACAGTGTGTCTGGGTGAGGAGGGTAGCTCAGTGACAGTGTGTTGGAGTGAGGGAGGGTATCTCAGTTACAATGTGTCTGGGTGAGGGAGGGTAGTTCAGTGACAGTGTGTCTGGGTGAGGGAGGGCAGCTCAATGACAGTGTGTCTGGGTGAGGTTATCTCAGTGACAGTGTGTCTGGGTGCGGGTAGCTCAGTGACAGTTTGTCTGGTTGAGGGAGGGTAGCTCAGTGACAGTGTGTCTGGGTGAGGGAGGGTATCTCAGTGACAGTGTGTCTGGATGAGGGAGGGTAGCTCAGTGACAGTGTGTCTGGTTGAGGGAGGGTAGCTCAGTGACAGTCTGTCTGGGTGAGGGTAGCTCAGTGACAGTGTGTCTGGGTGAGGGAGGTTAGCTCAGTGACAGTGTGTCTGGGTGAGGGAGTGTAGCTCAGTGACAGTGTGTCTGGGTGAGGGTAGCCGAGTGACAGTGTGTCTGGGTGAGGGTAGCTCAGTGACAGTGTGTCTGGGTGAGGGAGGGTAGCTCAGTGACAGTGTGTCTGGGTTAGGGTTGCTCAGTGACAGTGTGTCTGGGTGAGGGTAGCTCAGTGACTGTGTGTCTGCGTGATGGTTGCTCAGTCACAGTGTGTCTGGGTGAGGGTAGCTCAGTGACAGCGTGTCTGGGTGAGGGAGGGTAGCTCAGTGACAGTGTGTCTGGGTGAGGGAGGGTAGCTCAGTGACAGTGTGTCTGGGTGAGGGAGGGTAGCTCAGTGACAGTGTGTCTGGGTGAGGGAGGGTAGCTCAGTGACAGTGTGTCTGGGTGAGGGAGGGTAGCTCAGTGACAGTGTGTCTGGGTGAGGGTAGCTCAGTGACAGTGTTGTCTGGGTGAGGGTAGCTCAGTGACAGTGTGTCTGGGTGAGGGTAGCTCAGTGACAGTGTGTCTGGATGAGGGAGGGTAGCTCAGTGACAGTGTGTCTCGGTGAGGGATGGTAGCTCCGTGACAGTGTGTCTGGGTGAGGGAGGGTAGCTCAGTGACAGTGTGTCTGGGAGTGGGAGGGTAGCTCAGTGACTGTGTCTGGGTGAGCGAGGGTAGCTCAGTGACAGTGTGTCTGGGTGAGGGAGGGTATCTCAGTGACAGTGTGTCTGGGTGAGGGAGGGTAGCTCAGTGACAGTGTGTCTGGGTGAGTGTAGCTCAGTGACAGTGTGTCTGGGTGAGGGAGACTAGGTCAGTGACAGTGTGTCTGGGTGAGGGAGGGTAGCTCAGTGACAGTGTTTCTGGGTGAGGGTAGCTCAGTGACAGTGTGTCTGGGTGAGGGTAGCTCAGTGACAGTGTGTCTGGGTGAGGGTGGTTAGCTCAGTGTCAGTGTGTCTGGGTGAGGGAGGGCAGCTCAGTGATAGTGTGTCTGGGTGAGGGTATCTCAGTGACAGTGTGTCTGGGTGAGGGAAGCTCAGTGACAGTGTGTCTGGGTGAGGGAGGGTATCTCAGTGACAGTGTCTGGGTGAGGGAGGGTAGCTCAGTGACAGTGTGTCTGGGTGAGGGTAGCTCAGTGACAGTGTGTCTGGGTGAGGGTAGCTCAGTGACAGTGTGTCTGGGTGAGGGAGGTTAGCTCAGTGTCAGTGTGTCTGGGTGAGGGAGCGTAGCTCAGTGACAGTGTGTCTGGGTGAGGGAGTGTAGATCAGTGACAGTGTGTCTGGGTGAGGGTAGCTGAGTGACAGTGTGTCTGGGTGAGGGAGGGTAGCTCAGTGACAGTGTGTCTGGGTGAGGGAGGGTAGCTCAGTGACAGTGTGTCTGGGTGAGGGTAGCTCAGTGACAGTGTTGTCTGGGTGAGGGTAGCTCAGTGACAGTGTGTCTGGGTGAGGGAGGGTAGCTCAGTGACAGTTTGTCTGGGTGAGGGAGGGTAGCTCAGTGACAGTGTGTCTTGGTGAGGGTAGCTCAGTGACAGTGTGTCTGGGTGAGGGATGGTAGCTCAGTGACAGTGTGTCTGGGTGAGGGAGGGTAGCTCAGTGACAGTGTGTCTGGGTGAGGGTAGCTCAGTGACAGTGTGTCTGGGTGAGGGATGGTAGCTCAGTGACTGTGTCTGGGTGAGTGAGGGTAGCTCAGTGACAATGTGTCTGTGTGAGTCTACTTCAGTGACAGTGTGTCTGGGTGAGGGAGGGTATCTCATTGACAGTGTCTGGGTGAGGGAGGGTAGCTCAGTGACAGTGTTTCTGGGTGAGGGGAGCTCAGTGACAGTGTGTCTGGGTGAGGAGGGTAGCTCAGTGACAGTGTGTCGGAGTGAGGGAGGGTATCTCAGTTACAGTGTGTCTGGGTGAGGGAGGGTAGTTCAGTGACAGTGTGTCTGGGTGAGGGAGGGCAGCTCAATGACAGTGTGTCTGGGTGAGGTTATCTCAGTGACAGTGTGTCTGGGTGCGGGTAGCTCAGTGACAGTTTGTCTGGTTGAGGGTAGCTCAGTGACAGTGTGTCTGGGTGAGGGTAGCTCAGTGACAGTGTGTCTGTGTGAGGGAGGGTAGCTCAGTGAAGTGTGTCTGGGTGAGGGATGGTAGTTCAGTGACACTGTGTCTGGGTGAGGGAGGCCGGATCAGTGACAGTGTGTCTAGGGAGATTAGCTCAGTGACAGTGTGTCTGGGTGAGGGTAGCTCAGTGACAGTTTGTCTGGGTGAGCGTAGCTCAGTGACAGCGTGTCTGGGTGAGGGAGGGTAGCTCAGTGACAGTGTGTCTGGGTTAGGGAGGGTAGCTCAGTGACAGTGTGTCTGGGTGAGGGTAGCTCAGTGACAGTGTGTCTGGGTGAGGGAGGGTAGCTCAGTGACAGTGTGTCTGGGTGAGGGTAGCTCAGTGACAGTGTGTCTGGGTGAGGGAGGGTAGCTCAGTGACAGTGTGTCTGAGTGAGGGATGGTAGTTAAGTGACAGTGTGTCTGGGTGAGGGAGGGCAGCTCAGTGACAGTGTGTCTGGTGAGAGTAGCTCAGTGACAGTGTGTCAGGGTGAGTGTAGCTCAGTGACAGTGTGTCTGGGTGAGGGGGGTAGCTCAGTGACAGTGTGTCTGGGTGAGGGAGGGTTGCTCAGTGACAGTGTGTCTGGGTGAGGGTAGATCAGTGACAGTGTGTCTGGGTGAGGGAGGGCAGCTCAGTGACAGTGTGTCTGGGTGAGGGAGGGTAGCTCAGTGACAGTGTGTCTGGGTGAGGGAGGGTAGCTCAGTGACAGTGTGTCTGGGTGAGGGAGGGTAGCTCAGTGACTGTGTGTCTGGGTGAGGGAGGGTAGCTCAGTGACAGTGTGTCTGGGTGAGGGAGGGTAGCTCAGTGACAGTGTGTCTGGGTGAGGGAGGGTAGCTCAGTGACAGTGTGTCTGGGTGAGGGAGGGTAGCTCAGTGACAGTGTGTCTGGGTGAGGGAGGGTAGCTCAGTGACAGTGTTTCTGGGTGAGGGAGGGTAGCTCAGTGACAGTGTGTCTGAGTGAGGGATGGTAGTTAAGTGACAGTGTGTCTGGGTGAGGGAGGGCAGCTCAGTGACAGTGTGTCTGGTGAGAGTAGCTCAGTGACAGTGTGTCAGGGTGAGTGTAGCTCAGTGACAGTGTGTCTGGGTGAGGGGGGTAGCTCAGTGACAGTGTGTCTGGGTGAGGGAGGGTTGCTCAGTGACAGTGTGTCTGGGTGAGGGTAGATCAGTGACAGTGTGTCTGGGTGAGGGAGGGTAGCTAAGTGACAGTGTGTCTGGGTGAGGGAGCGTAGCTCAGTGACAGTGTGTCTGGGTGAGGGAGGGTAGCTCAGTGACAGTGTGTCTGGGTGAGGGAGGGTAGCTCAGTGACAGTGTTTCTGGGTGAGGGAGGGTAGCTCAGTGACAGTTTGTCTGGGTGAGGGTAGCTCAGTGACAGTGTGTCTGGGTGAGGGAGGGTAGCTCAGTGACAGTGTGTCTGGGTGAGGGTAGCTCAGTGACAGTGTGTCTGGGTGAGGGAGTGTAGCTCAGTGACAGTGTGTCTGGGTGAGGGATGGTAGCCCAGTGACAGTGTGTCTGGGTGAGGGTAGCACAGTGACAGTGTGTCTGGGTGAGGGTAGCTCAGTGACAGTGTGTCTGGGTGAGGGAGTGTAGCTCAGTGACAGTGTGTCTGTTTGAGGGTAGCTCAGTGACAGTGTGTCTGGGTGCGGGTAGCTCAGTGACAGTGTGTCTGGGTGAGGTTAGCTCAGTGACAGTGTGTCTGGGTGAGTTTAGCTCAGTGACAGTGTGTCTGGGTGAGGGTAGCTCAGTGACAGTGTGTCTGGGTGAGGGAGGGTAGCTCAGTGACAGTGTGTCTGGGTGAGGGAGGGTATCTCAGTGACAGTGTGTCTGGGTGAGGGTAGCTAAGTGACAGTGTGTCTGGCTGAGGGAGGGTAGCTCAGTGACAGTGTGTGTGGGTGAGGGAGGGTATCTCAGTGACAGTGTGTCTGGGTGAGGGAGGGTAGCTCAGTGACAGTGTGTCTGGGTGAGGGTAGCTAAGTGACAGTGTGTCTGGGTGAGGGAAGCTCAGTGACAGTGTGTCTGGGTGAGGGAGGGTATCTCAGTGACAGTGTCTGGGTGAGGGACGGTAGATCAGTGACAGTGTGTCTGGGTGAGGGTAGCGCAGTGACAGTGTGTCTGGATGAGGGTAGCTCAGTGACAGTGTGTCTGGGTGAGGGTAGCTCAGTGACAGTGTGTCTGGGTGAGGGTAGCTCAGTAAGAGTGTGTCTGGGTGAGGGAGGGTAGCTCAGTGACAGTGTGTCTGGTGAGGGAGGGTATCTCAGTGACAGTGTGTCTGGATGAGGGAGGGTAGCTCAGTGACAGTGTGTCTGGTTGAGGGAGGGTAGCTCAGTGACAGTCTGTCTGGGTGAGGGTAGCTCAGTGACAGTGTGTCTGGGTGAGGGAGGTTAGCTCAGTGACAGTGTGTCTGGGTGAGGGAGTGTAGCTCAGTGACAGTGTGTCTGGGTGAGGGTAGCTGAGTGACAGTGTGTCTGGGTGAGGGTAGCTCAGAGACTGTGTTTCTGGGTTAGGGAGGGTAGCTCAGTGACAGTGTGTCTGGGTGATGGTAGCTCAGTGACAGTGTGTCTGGGTGAGGGAGGGTAGCTCAGTGACAGTGTGTCTGGGTTAGGGTTGCTCTGTGACAGTGTGTCTGGGTGAGGGTAGCTCAGTGACTGTGTGTCTGCGTGATGGTTGCTCAGTCACAGTGTGTCTGGGTGAGGGTAGCTCAGTGACAGTGTGTCTGGGTGAGGGTAGCTCAGTGACAGTGTGTCTGGGTGAGGGAGGGTAGCTCAGTGACAGTGTGTCTGGGTGAGGGAGGGTAGCTCAGTGACAGTGTGTCTGGGTGAGGGAGGGTAGCTCAGTGACAGTGTGTCTGGGTGAGGGAGGGTAGCTCAGTGACAGTGTGTCTGGGTGAGGGTAGCTCAGTGACAGTGTTGTCTGGGTGAGGGTAGCTCAGTGACAGTGTGTCTGGGTGAGGGTAGCTCAGTGACAGTGTGTCTGGGTGAGGGATGGTAGCTCAGTGACAGTGTGTCTGGGTGAGGGATGGTAGCTCAGTGACAGTGTGTCTGGGTGAGGGAGGGTAGCTCAGTGACAGTGTGTCTGGGAGTGGGAGGGTAGCTCAGTGTCTGTGTCTGGGTGAGCGAGGGTAGCTCAGTGACAGTGTGTCTGTGTGAGGGAGGGTAGCTCAGTGACAGTGTGTCTGGGTGAGGGAGGGTAGCTCAGTGACAGTGTGTCTGGGTGAGTGTAGCTCAGTGACAGTGTGTCTGGGTGAGGGAGAGTAGGTCAGTGACAGTGTGTCTGGGTGAGGGAGGGTATCTCAGTGACAGTGTCTGGGTGAGGGTGGGTAGCTCAGTGACAGTGTTTCTGGGTGAGGGTAGCTCAGTGACAGTGTGTCTGGGTGAGGGAGGATAGCTCAGTGACAGTGTGTCTGGGTGAGGGTAGATTAGTGACAGTGTGTCGGAGTGAGGGAGGGTATCTCAGTTACAGTGTGTCTGGGTGAGGGAGGGTAGTTCAGTGACAGTGTGTCTGGGTGAGGGAGGGCAGCTCAGTGACAGTCTGTCTGGGTGAGGGTAGCTCAGTGACAGTGTGTCTGGGTGAGGGAGGTTAGCTCAGTGACAGTGTGTCTGGGTGAGGGAGGGTAGCTCAGTGACAGTGTGTCTGGGGGAGGGAAGCTCAGTGACAGTGTGTCTGGGTGAGGGTAGCTCAGTGACAGTGTGTCTGGGTGAGGGAGTGTAGCTCAGTGACAGTGTGTCTGGGTGAGGGTAGCTCAGTGTCAGTGTGTCTGGGTGAGGGAGGGTAGCTCAGTGACAGTGTGTCAGGGTGAGGGTAGCTCAGTGACAGTGTGTCTGGGTGAGGGAGGGCAGCTAAGTGACAGTGTGTCTGGCTGAGGGAGGGTAGTTCAGTGACAGTGTGTCTGGGTGAGGGAGGGTAGCTCAGTGACAGTTTGTCTGGGTGAGGGTAGCTCAGTGACAGCGTGTCTGGGTGAGGGAGGGTAGCTCAGTGACAGTGTGTCTGGGTTAGGGAGGGTAGCTCAGTGGCAGTGTTTCTGTGTGAGGGTAGCTCAGTGATAGTCTGTCTGGGTGAGGGTGGGTAGCTGAGTGACAGTGTGTCTGGGTGAGGGTAGCTCAGTGACAGTGTGTCTGGATGAGGGAGGGTAGCTCAGTGACAGTGTGTCTTGGTGAGGGAGTGTTGCTCAGTGACAGTGTGTCTGCGTGAGGTTAGCTCAGCGACAGTGTGTCTGGGTGAGGGAGGGTAGCTCAGTGACAGTGTGTCTGGATTAGGGAGGGTAGCTCAGTGACAGTGTGTCTGGGTGAGGGCAGTTCAGTGACAGTGTGACTGGGTGAGGTAGGGTAGCTCAGTGACAGTGTGTCTGGGTGAGGGAGGTTAGCTCAGTGACATTGTGTCTGGGTGAGGGAGGGTAGCTCAGTGACAGTGTGTGTGTTGGTGAGGGTATCTCAGTGACAGTGTGTCTGGGTGAGGGTAGTTCAGTGTCAGTGTGTCTGGGTGAGGGAGGGTAGCTCAGTGACAGTGTGTCTGGGTGAGGAATGGTAGCTCAGTGACAGTATGTCTGGGTGAGGGAGGGTAGCTCAGTGACAGTGTGTCTGGGTGAGGGATGGTAGTTCAGTGACAGTGTGTCTGGGTGAGGGAGGGCAGCTCAGTGACAGTGTGTCTGGTGAGAGTAGCTCAGTGACAGTGTCTCTGGGTGAGGGTAGCTCAGTGACAGTGTGTCTGGGAGAGTGTAGCTCAGCGACAGTGCGTCTGGGTGAGGGGGGTAGCTCAGTGACAGTGTGTCTGGGTGAGGGAGGGTAGCTCAGTGACAGTGTGTCTGGGTGAGGGTAGATCAGTGACAGTGTGTCTGGGTGAGGGAGGGTAGCTCAGTGACAGTGTGTCTGGGTGAGGGAGGGTAGCTCAGTGACAGTGTGTCTGGGTGAGGGAGGGTAGCTCAGTGACAGTGTGTCTGGGTGAGGGAGGTTAGCTCAGTGACAGTGTGTCTGGGTGAGGGTGGATCAGTGACAGTGTGTCTGGGTGAGGGAGGGTAGCTCAGTGACAGTGTGTCTGGGTGAGGGAGGTTAGCTCAGTGACAGTGTGTCTGGGTGAGGGAGGGTAGCTCAGTGACAGTGTGTCTGGGTGAGGGAGGTTAGCTCAGTGACAGTGTGTCTGGGTGAGGCTAGCTCAGTGACAGTGTGTCTGGGTGAGGGAGGGTAGCTCAGTGACAGTGTGTCTGGGTGAGGGATTGTAGCTCAGTGACAGTGTGTCTGGGTGAGGGTAGCTCAGTGACAGTGTGTCTGGGTGAGGGTAGCTCAGTGACCGTGTGTCTGGGTGAGGGAGGGTAACTCAGTGACAGTGTGTCTGGGTGAGGGAGGGTAGCTCAGTGACAGTGTGTCTGGGTGAGGGTAGCTCAGTGACAGTGTGTCTGGGTGAGGGTAGCTCAGTGACAGTGTGTCTGGGTGAGGGAGGTTAGCTCAATGACAGTGTGTCTGGGTGAGGGTAGCTCAGTGACAGTGTGTCTGGGTGAGGGTTGCTCAGTGACAGTGTGTCTGGGTGAGGGTGGTTAGCTCAGTGACAGTGTGTCTGGGTGAGGGAGGGTTGCTCAGTGACAGTGTGTCTGGCTGAGGGCGGGTAGCTCAGTGACAGTGTGTCTGGGTGAGGGTAGGTCAGTGACAGTGTGTCTGGGTGAGGGAGGGTAGCTCAGTGACAGTGTGTCTGGGTGAGGGTAGCTCAGTGACAGTGTGTCTGGGTGAGAGAGGGTAGCTCAGTGACAGTGTGTCTGGGTGAGGGAGGGTAGCTCAGTGACAGTGTGTCTGGGTGAGGGAGGGTAGCTCAGTGACAGCGTGTCTGGGTGAGGGAGGGTAGCTCAGTGACAGTGTGTCTGGGTGAGGGAGGGTAGCTCAGTGACAGTGTGTCTGGGTGAGGGTAGCTCAGTGACAATGTGTCTGGGTGAGGGTAGCTCAGTGACAGTTTGTCTGGGTGAGAGAGGGTAGCTCAGTGACAGTGTGTCTGGGTGAGGGATGGTAGCTCAGTGACAGTGTGTCTGGGTGAGGGAGGGTAGCTCAGTGACAGTGTGTCTGGGTGAGGGAGGGTAGCTCAGTGACAGTGTGTCTGGGTGAGGGAGGGTAGCTCAGTGACAGTGTGTCTGGGTGAGGGAGGGTAGCTCAGTGACAGTGTGTCTGGGTGAGGGTAGCTCAGTGACAGTGTGTCTGGGTGAGGGAGGGTAGCTCAGTGACAGTGTGTCTGGGTGAGGGAGGGTAGCTCAGTGACAGTGTGTCTGGGTGAGGGTAGCTCAGTGACAATGTGTCTGGGTGAGGGTAGCTCAGTGACAGTTTGTCTGGGTGAGAGAGGGTAGCTCAGTGACAGTGTGTCTGGGTGAGGGATGGTAGCTCAGTGACAGTGTGTCTGGGTGAGGGAGGGTAGCTCAGTGACAGTGTGTCTGGGTGAGGGAGGGTAGCTCAGTGACAGTGTGTCTGGGTGAGGGAGGGTAGCTCAGTGACAGTGTGTCTGGGTGAGGGAGGGTAGCTCAGTGACAGTGTGTCTGGGTGAGGGTAGCTCAGTGACAGTGTGTCTGGGTGAGGGTAGCTCAGTGACAGTGTGTCTGGGTGAGGGATGGTAGCTCAGTGACAGCGTGTCTGGGTGAGGGATGGTAGCTCAGTGACAGCGTGTCTGGGTGGGGGAGGGTAGCTCAGTGACAGTGTGTCTGGGTGAGGGAGGGTAGCTCAGTGACAGTGTGTCTGGGTGAGGGATGGTAGCTCAGTGACAGTGTGTCTGGGTGAGGGATGGTTGCTCAGTGACAGCGTGTCTGGGTGAGGGAGGGTAGCTCAGTGACAGTGTGTCTGGGTGAGGGAGGGTAGCTCAGTGACAGTGTGTCTGGGTGAGGGATGGTAGCTCAGTGACAGTGTGTCTGGGTGAGGGAGGGTAGCTCAGTGACAGTGTGTCTGGGTGAGGGATGGTAGTTCAGTGACAGTGTGTCTGGGTGAGGGAGGGCAGCTCAGTGACAGTGTGTCTGGTGAGAGTAGCTCAGTGACAGTGTCTCTGGGTGAGGGTAGCTCAGTGACAGTGTGTCTCGGTGAGTGTAGCTCAGCGACAGTGTGTCTGGGTGAGGGGGGTAGCTCAGTGACAGTGTGTCTGGGTGAGGGAGGGTAGCTCAGTGACAGTGTGTCTGGGTGAGGGTAGATCAGTGACAGTGTGTCTGGGTGAGGGAGGGTAGCTCAGTGACAGTGTGTCTGGGTGAGGGAGGGTAGCTCAGTGACAGTGTGTCTGGGTGAGGGAGGGTAGCTCAGTGACAGTGTGTCTGGGTGAGGGAGGTTAGCTCAGTGACAGTGTGTCTGGGTGAGGGTAGATCAGTGACAGTGTGTCTGGGTGAGGGAGGGTAGCTCAGTGACAGTGTGTCTGGGTGAGGGAGGGTAGCTCAGTGACAGTGTGTCTGGGTGAGGGAGGGTAGCTCAGTGACAGTGTGTCTGGGTGAGGGAGGTTAGCTCAGTGACAGTGTGTCTGGGTGAGGCTAGCTCAGTGACAGTGTGTCTGGGTGAGGGAGGGTAGCTCAGTGACAGTGTGTCTGGGTGAGGGATTGTAGCTCAGTGACAGTGTGTCTGGGTGAGGGTAGCTCAGTGACAGGGTGTCTGGGTGAGGGTAGCTCAGTGACAGTGTGTCTGGGTGAGGGAGTGTAGCTCAGTGACAGTGTGTCTGTTTCAGGGTAGCTCATTGACAGTGTGTCTGGTTGAGGGTAGCTCAGTGACAGTGTGTCTGGTTGAGGGAGGGTAGCTCAGTGACAGTGTGTCTGGGTGAGGTTAGCTCAGTGACAGTGTGTCTGGGTGAGGGTAGCTCAGTGACAGTGTGTCTGGGTGAGGGAGGGTAGCTCAGTGACAGTGTGTCTGGGTGAGGGTAGCTCAGTGACAGTGTGTCTGGGTGAGGGAGGGTAACTCAGTGACAGTGTGTCTGGGTGAGGGAGGGTAGCTCAGTGACAGTGTGTCTGGGTGAGGGTAGCTCAGTGACAGTGTGTCTGGGTGAGGGTAGCTCAGTGACAGTGTGTCTGGGTGAGGGAGGTTAGCTCAATGACAGTGTGTCTGGGTGAGGGTAGCTCAGTGACAGTGTGTCTGGGTGAGGGTTGCTCAGTGACAGTGTGTCTGGGTGAGGGTGGTTAGCTCAGTGACAGTGTGTCTGGGTGAGGGAGGGTTGCTCAGTGACAGTGTGTCTGGCTGAGGGCGGGTAGCTCAGTGACAGTGTGTCTGGGTGAGAGTAGCTCAGTGACAGTGTGTCTGGGTGAGGGTAGCTCAGTGACAGTGTGTCTGGGTGAGGGAGGGTAGCTCAGTGACAGTGTGTCTGGGTGAGGGTAGCTCAGTGACAGTGTGTCTGGGTGAGAGAGGGTAGCTCAGTGACAGTGTGTCTGGGTGAGGGAGGGTAGCTCAGTGACAGTGTGTCTGGGTGAGGGAGGGTAGCTCAGTGACAGCGTGTCTGGGTGAGGGAGGGTAGCTCAGTGACAGCGTGTCTGGGTGAGGGAGGGTAGCTCAGTGACAGTGTGTCTGGGTGAGGGAGGGTAGCTCAGTGACAGTGTGTCTGGGTGAGGGTAGCTCAGTGACAATGTGTCTGGGTGAGGGTAGCTCAGTGACAGTTTGTCTGGGTGAGAGAGGGTAGCTCAGTGACAGTGTGTCTGGGTGAGGGATGGTAGCTCAGTGACAGTGTGTCTGGGTGAGGGAGGGTAGCTCAGTGACAGTGTGTCTGGGTGAGGGAGGGTAGCTCAGTGACAGTGTGTCTGGGTGAGGGTAGCTCAGTGACAGTGTGTCTGGGTGAGGGATGGTAGCTCAGTGACAGTGTGTCTGGGTGAGGGATGGTAGCTCAGTGACAGCGTGTCTGGGTGAGGGAGGGTAGCTCAGTGACGGTGTGTCTGGGTGAGGGAGGGTAGCTCAGTGACAGTGTGTCTGGGTGAGGGATGGTAGCTCAGTGACAGTGTGTCTGGGTGAGGGATGATAGCTCAGTGACAGTGTGTCTGGATGAGGGAGGGTAGCTCAGTGACAGTGTGTCTGGGTGAGGGAGGGTAGCTCAGTGACAGTGTGTCTGGGTGAGGGTAGTTCACCCTCTCCCGACAATGCTGAGTCTCTCCCCGTGGCACTGACCCTCTCTCAGTGATGCTGAAACTCTCCCAATGATGATGACCCTTTCCTAGTGATACTGAACCTCTCCCCATGACATTGATGTTGTACCCGGAACGCTGAACCTCTCACCGTGATGATGACCCTCTCCCCGTGTCGCTGGCCCTCTCCCTGTGACGCTGACACTGTACCCGGGATGCTGAAACTCTCCCCGGGACACTGACCCTCTCCCTGTGATGCTGACTCTCTCCCCATGTCGCTGGCCCTCTCCTCGTGTCACTGACCCTCTCCCCATCGTCTTGGCAATCTCCCCATGATGCTGACCATCTCTACGTACCCTGACCCGCTCTCCGTGATGCTAACCGTCTCCCCATGATGCTGACCCTCTCCCAGTGACCCTGGGATTCTCCCCATGAGCTTGGCCCTCTCCTCTTGACGCTGACCCTCTCCTTGTTACACTGACATTCCCGATGATGCAGACCCTCTCCCCATGAAGCAGACACTCTCCCCATGAAGCAGACACTCTACCCATGATGCAGACACTCTCCCCCTACGCTGACACTCTCCCCATGATGCTGACACTCTCCCCATGATGCTGACACTCTCCCCATGATGCAGACCCTCTCCCCGTGATGCTGACACTCTCCCCATGACGTAGACAATCTACCAGTGATACTGAACTTCTCCCCATGTTGGTGACCCTCTCCCAGTGATGTTGACACACCTCCCATGAAGCTGACCCACTCCCAGTGATGCTGACCCTCTCTGCATGACTCTTATCCTCTCCCTGTAATGCTGACCCTATCCCAGTGACACTGAACATCACCCAATGACGATGACGCTCTCCCAGTGACACTGAACATCACCCAATGACGATGACCCTCTCCCTGTGATGCTTCCCCTCTCCCCATGATGTTGACATTGTACCTGGAACGCTGACACTCTCACCGTGACGCTGACCCTCTCCCCGTGTCGCTGGCCCTCTCCCCGTCACAATAACCCTCTCCCAGGGACAGGAAACCTCTCCCAATGACGATGACCCTCTCCCAGTGACTCTGATCCTCTCCCAATGACACTGACCCTCTCCCACTGACACTGACACACTCCCCGTGAAGCTGACCTACTCCCAGTGACACTGACCCGCTCCCAGTGATACTGAACTTCTCCACATGACGCTGATACTCTCCCAGTGACACTGAAAATCACCCAATGACGATGACTCTCTCCCAGTGATGCCGACCCTCTCCCTGTGATGCTTACCATCTCCCCGTGACGTTGACGTTGTACGCGGAAGGCTCACCCTCTCACCGTGACTCTGACCCTCTCCCCATGTCGCTGGCTCTCTCCCCGTATCACTTGCCCTCTCCAAGTGACGCTGACCCTCTCCCAGTGACGCTGACCCTCTCCCCATGAAGCTGACCCTCTCCCAGTGACACCGAACCTCTCAATATTACAATGACCTCTCACCGTAATGCTGACCCTCTCCCAGTGATGCTGAAACTCGCCCTGCAATGCTTACCATCTCCCCTTGACTTTGACGTTGTACCCAGAATGCTCACCCTCTCCCCGTGTCGCTGACCCTCTCCCCGTGTCACTAACCCTCTCCCTGAAATGCTGACCCTCTCCCTGAAATGCTGACCCTCTCCCTGTGATGCTTATCCTCTCCCCATGACGCTGACATTGTACACGGGATGCTGACCCTCTCCCCGTAATGCTGAGCCTCTCCCCGTGGCACTGACCCTCTCTCAGTGATGCTGAAACTCTCCCAATGACGATGACCCTCTCCTAGTGACACTGACCCTCTCCACATGACATTGATGTTGTACCCGGAACGCTGAACCTCTCACCGTGACGATGACCCTCTCCCCGTGTCTCTGGCCCTCTCCCTGTGACACTGACACTGTACCCAGGATGCTGAAACTCTCCCCGGGACACTGACCCTCTCCCTGTGATGCTGACTCTCTCCCCATGTCGCTGGCCCTCTCCTCGTGTCACTGACCCTCTCCCCATAGTCTTGGCCCTCTCTCCATGATGCTGACCATCTCTACGTACCCTGACCCACTCTCCGTGATGCTAACCGTCTCCCCGTGAAGCTGATCCTCTCCCAGTGACCCTGAGTTTCTCCCCATGAGCTTGGCCCTCTCCCAGTGACGCTGACACTCTCCCCGTGAGCTTGGCCCTCTCCTCGTGACGCTGACCCTCTCCTTGTTACACTGACATTCCCGATGATGCAGACACTCTCCCCATGATGCAGACACTCTCCCCATGTTGCAGACACTCTCCCCATGATGCAGACACTCTCCCCCTATGCTGACACTCTCCCCCTATGCTGACACTCTCCCCATGACGCTGACACTCTCCCCATGACGCTGACACTCTCCCCATGACGCTGACACTCTCCCCATGACGCTGACACTCTCCCCATGATGCAGGAACTCTCCCCGTGATGCTGACACTCTCCCCATGATGCAGACTCTCTCCCTATGATGCTGACACTCTCCACAAGACATAGACAATCTACCAGTGATACTGAACTTCTCCCCATGTTGGTGACCCTCTCCCAGTGATGTTGACACACTCCCCATGAAGCTCACCCACTCCCAGTAATGCTGACCCTCTCTGCATGACTCTTATCCTCTCCCTGTAATGCTGACCCTATCCCAGTGACACTGAACATCACCCAATGACGATGACCCTCTCCCAGTGACACTGAACATCACCCAATGACGCTGACCCTCTCCCAGTGAGACTGAACATCACCCAATGACGATGACCCTCTCCCAGTGACACTGAACATCACCCAATGACGATGACCCTCTCCCAGTGACGTGGACCCTCTCCCTGTGATGCTTACCCTCTCCCCATGATGTTGACATTGTACCTGGAATGCTGACACTCTCACCGTGACGCTGACCCTCTCCCCGTGTCGCTGGCCCTCTCCCCGTCACACTAACCCTCTCCCAGGGACAGGAAACCTCTCCCAATGACGATGACCCTCTCCCAATGACACTGACCCTCTCCCACTGACACTGACACACTCCCCGTGAAGCTGACCTACTCCCAGTGACACTGACCCGCTCCCAGTGATACTGAACTTCTCCATATGACACTGACCCTCTCCCAGTGACACTGAACATCACCCAATGACGATGACTCTCTCCCAGTGATGTCGACCCTCTCCCTGTGACGCTTACCATCTCCCCGTGACTTTGACGTTGTACCCGGAATGCTGACCCTCTCCCCGTGTCGCTGACCCTCTCCCCGTGTCACTAACCCTCTCCTTGAAATGCTGACCCTCTCTCTGTGATGCTTATCCTCTCCCCATGACGCTGACGTTGTACACGGGATGCTGACCCTCTCCCCGTAATGCTGACCCTCTCCCCGTGGCACTGACCCTCTCTCAGTGATGCTGAAACTCTCCCAATGACGATGACCCTCTCCCAGTGATGTCGACCCTCTCCCTGTGACGCTTACCATCTCCCCGTGACGTTGACGTTGTACCCGGAAGGCTCACCCTCTCACCGTGACTCTGACCTTCTCCCCATGTCGCTGGCTCTCTCCCCGTATCACTTGCCCTCTCCAAGTGACACTAACCCTCTCCCCGTGACGCTAACCCTCTCCCCATGCCGCTGACCCTCTCCCAGTAACACTGAAACTCTCCCACTGACGATGACCCTCTCCCAGTGGCGCTGACCCTCTCCCTATGACACTGACCCTCTCCCAATGACGATGACCCTCTCCATATTAGGATGACATTCTCCCAGTGATGCAGACCCTCTCCCAGTGACACTGACCCTCTCTCTATGACACTGACCCTCTCTCTATGACACTGACCCTCTCCAAATGATGCTGACCTTCTCTCACTGACACTGACACACTCCCCATGAAGCTGACCCTCTCCCAGTGACACTGAACCTCTCAATATTACAATGACCTCTCACAGTAATGCTGACCCTCTCCCAGTGATGCTGAAACTCGCCCTGCGATGCTTACCATCTCCCCGAGACTTTGACGTTGTACCCAGAATGCTCACCCTCTCCCCGTGTCGCTGACCCTCTCCCCGTGTCACTAACCCTCTCCCTGAAATGCTGACCCTCTCCCTGTGATGCTTATCCTCTCCCCATGACGCTGACATTGTACACGGGATGCTGACCCTCTCCCCGTAATGCTGACCCTCTCCCCGTGGCACTGACCCTCTCTCAGTGATGCTGAAACTCTCCCAATGATGATGACCCTCTCCTAGTGACACTGACCCTCTCCCAATGACATTGATGTTGTACCCGGAACGCTGAACCTCTCACCGTGATGATGACCCTCTCCCCGTAATGCTGACCCTCTCCCAGTGATGCTGAAACTCTCCCTGTGATGCTTATCCTCTCCCCATGACGCTGACGTTGTACACGGGATGCTGACCCTCTCCCCGTGGCACTGACCCTCTCTCAGTGATGCTGAAACTCTCCCAATGATGATGACCCTTTCCTAGTGACATTGATCCTCTCCCCATGACATTGATGTTGCACCCGGAACGCTGAACCTCTCACCGTGACGATGACCCTCTCCCCATGTCGCTGGCCCTCTCCCTGTGACGCTGACACTGTACCCGGGATGCTGAAACTCTCCCCGGGACACTGACACTCTCCCTGTGATGCTGACTCTCTCCCCATGTTGCTGGCCCTCTCCTCGTGTCACTGACCCTCTCCCCATAGTCTTGGCAATCTCCCCATGATGCTGACCATCTCTACGTACCCTGACCCACTCTCCGTGATACTAACCGTCTCCCCGTGATGCTGACCCTCTCCCAGTGACCCTGGGCTTCTCCCCGTGAGCTTGGCCCTCTCCCAGTGACGCTGACACTCTCCCCGTGAGCTTGGCCCTCTCCACGTGATGCTGACCCTCTCCTTGTTACACTGACATTCCCGATAATGGAGACCCTCTCCGCATGACGCAGACACTCTCCCCCTATGCTGACACTCTCCCCATGATGCAGACCCTCTCCCCGTGACGCTGACACTCTCCCCATGATGCAGACCCTCTCCCTATGATGCTGACCCTCTCCCCATGACGTAGACAATCTACCAGTGATACTGAACTTCTCCCCATGTTGATGACCCTCTCCCAGTGATGTTGACACACTCCCCATGAGGCTGACCCACTCCCAGTGATGCTGACCCTCTCTGCATGACTCTTATCCTCTCCCTGTAATGCTGACCCTCTCCCAGTGACACTGAACATCACCCAATGACGATGACCCTCTCCCAGTGACACTGAACATCACCCAATGACGATGACCCTCTCCCAGTGACGCGGACCCTCTCCCTGTGATGCTTCCCCTCTCCCCATGATGTTGACATTGTACCTGGAACGCTGACACTCTCACCGTGACGCTGACCCTCTCCCCGTGTCGCTGGCGCTCTCCCCGTCACAATAACCCTCTCCCAGGGACAGGAAACCTCTCCCAATGACGATGACCCTCTCCCAGTGACTCTGATCCTCTCTCAATGACACTGACCCTCTCCCACTGACACTGACACACTCCCCGTGAAGCTGACCTACTCCCAGTGACACTGACCCGCTCCCAGTGATACTGAACTTCTCCATATGACGCTGATCCTCTCCCAGTGACACTGAACATCACCCAATGACGATGACCCTCTCCCAGTGACGCCGACCCTCTCCTTGTGACGCTTACCATCTCCCCGTGACGTTGACGTTGTACCCGGAAGGCTCACCCTCTCACCATGACTCTGACCCTCTCCCCATGTCGCTGGCTCTCTCCCCGTATCACTTGCCCTCTCCAAGTGACACTAACCCTCTCCCCATGGCGCTGACCCTCTCCCAGTGAAGCTGACCCTCTCCCAGTAACACTGACCCTCTCCCAATGACGATGACCCTCTCCCTATGACACTGACCCTCTCCCTAGGACACTGACCCTCTCCATATTACGATGACATTCTCCCAGTGACGCTGACCTTCTCCCACTGACACTGACACACTCCCCGTGATGCTGACCCTCTCCCCGTGACGCTGACCCTCTTCCAGTGACGCTGACCCTCTCCCTGTGACGCTGACCCTCTCCCTGTGACGCTGACCCTCTCTCCATGAATTTGACCCTCTCCCAGTGACACTGAACCTCTCAATATTACAATGACCTCTCACCGTAATGCTGACCCTCTCCCAGTGATGCTGAAACTCGCCCTGCGATGCTTACCATCGCCCCTTGACATTGACGTTGTACCCGGAATGCTGACCCTCTCCCCGTGTCACTAACCCTCTCCCTGAAATGCTGACCCTCTCCCTGTGAAGCTTATCCTCTCCCCATGACGCTGACGTTGTACACGGGATGCTGACCCTCTCCCAGTGACCCTGAGCCTCTCCCCATGAGCTTGGCCCTCTCCCCATGATGCTGACCCTCTCCCGACGATGCTGAGCCTCTCCCCGTGGCACTGACCCTCTCTCAGTGATGCTGAAACTCTCCCAATGACGATGACCCTTTCCTAGTGACACTGACCCTCTCCCCATGACATTGATGTTGTACCCGGAATGCTGAACCTCTCACCATGACGATGACCCTCTCCCCGTGTCGCTGGCCCTCTCCCTGTGATGCTGACACTGTACCCGGGATG
This sequence comes from Isurus oxyrinchus, assembly GCA_026770705.1. Taxonomy (NCBI): domain Eukaryota; kingdom Metazoa; phylum Chordata; class Chondrichthyes; order Lamniformes; family Lamnidae; genus Isurus; species Isurus oxyrinchus. The sequence goes on along the minus strand of JANJGN010000287.1, from coordinate 595,024 downwards.
CTGAAACTCTCCCCGGGACACTGACCCTCTCCCTGTGATGCTGACACTCTCCCCATGTCGCTGGCCCTCTCCTCGTGTCACTGACCCTCTCCCCATAGTCTTGGCAATCTCCCCATGATGCTGACCATCTCTACGTACCCTGACCCGCTCTCCGTGATGCTAACCGTCTCCCCTTGATGCTGACCCTCTCCCAGTGACCCTGAGCTTCTCCCCATGAGCTTGGCCCTCTCCCTGTGACGTTGACACTCTCCCCGTGAGCTTGGCCCTCTCCTTGTGATGCTGACCCTCTCCTTGTTACACTGACATTCCCGATGATGCAGACCCTCTCCCCATGACGCTGACACTCTCCCCATGAAGCAGACACTCTCCCCATGATGCAGACACTCTCCCCATGATGCAGACCCTCTCCCCATGACGCTGACACTCTCCCCATGATGCAGACCCTCTCCCTATGATGCTGACACTCTCTGCATGACTCTTATCCTCTCCCTGTAATGCTGACCCTCTCCCAGTGACACTGAACATCACCCAATGACGATGACTGTCTCCCAGTGACGCGGACCCTCTCCTTGTGACGCTTACCATCTCCCCGTGACGTTGACGTTGTACCCGGAAGGCTCACCCTCTCACCATGACTCTGACCCTCTCCCCATGTCGCTGGCTCTCTCCCCGTATCACTTGCCCTCTCCAAGTGACACTAACCCTCTCCCCATGGCGCTGACCCTCTCCCAGTGAAGCTGACCCTCTCCCAGTAACACTGACCCTCTCCCAATGACGATGACCCTCTCCCTATGACACTGACCCTCTCCCTAGGACACTGACCCTCTCCATATTACGATGACATTCTCCCAGTGACGCTGACCTTCTCCCACTGACACTGACACACTCCCCGTGATGCTGACCCTCTCCCCGTGACGCTGACCCTCTTCCAGTGACGCTGACCCTCTCCCTGTGACGCTGACCCTCTCCCTGTGACGCTGACCCTCTCTCCATGAATTTGACCCTCTCCCAGTGACACTGAACCTCTCAATATTACAATGACCTCTCACCGTAATGCTGACCCTCTCCCAGTGATGCTGAAACTCGCCCTGCGATGCTTACCATCGCCCCTTGACATTGACGTTGTACCCGGAATGCTGACCCTCTCCCCGTGTCACTAACCCTCTCCCTGAAATGCTGACCCTCTCCCTGTGAAGCTTATCCTCTCCCCATGACGCTGACGTTGTACACGGGATGCTGACCCTCTCCCAGTGACCCTGAGCCTCTCCCCATGAGCTTGGCCCTCTCCCCATGATGCTGACCCTCTCCCGACGATGCTGAGCCTCTCCCCGTGGCACTGACCCTCTCTCAGTGATGCTGAAACTCTCCCAATGACGATGACCCTTTCCTAGTGACACTGACCCTCTCCCCATGACATTGATGTTGTACCCGGAATGCTGAACCTCTCACCATGACGATGACCCTCTCCCCGTGTCGCTGGCCCTCTCCCTGTGATGCTGACACTGTACCCGGGATGCTGAAACTCTCCCCGGGACACTGACCCTCTCCCTGTGATGCTGACACTCTCCCCATGTCGCTGGCCCTCTCCTCGTGTCACTGACCCTCTCCCCATAGTCTTGGCAATCTCCCCATGATGCTGACCATCTCTACGTACCCTGACCCGCTCTCCGTGATGCTAACCGTCTCCCCTTGATGCTGACCCTCTCCCAGTGACCCTGAGCTTCTCCCCATGAGCTTGGCCCTCTCCCTGTGACGTTGACACTCTCCCCGTGAGCTTGGCCCTCTCCTTGTGATGCTGACCCTCTCCTTGTTACACTGACATTCCCGATGATGCAGACCCTCTCCCCATGACGCTGACACTCTCCCCATGAAGCAGACACTCTCCCCATGATGCAGACACTCTCCCCATGATGCAGACCCTCTCCCCATGACGCTGACACTCTCCCCATGATGCAGACCCTCTCCCTATGATGCTGACACTCTCTGCATGACTCTTATCCTCTCCCTGTAATGCTGACCCTCTCCCAGTGACACTGAACATCACCCAATGACGATGACTGTCTCCCAGTGACGCGGACCCTCTCCCTGTGATGCTTACCCTCTCCCCATGATGTTGACGTTGTACCCGGAAGGCTCACCCTCTCACCGTGACTCTGACCCTCTCCCCATGTCGCTGGCTCTCTCCCCGTATCACTTGCCCTCTCCAAGTGACACTAACCCTCCCCCCGTGACGCTAACCCTCTCCCCATGGCGCTGACTCTCTCCCAGTGAAGCTGACCCTCTCCCAGTAACACTGAAACTCTCCCAATGACGATGACCCTCTCCCAGTGGCGCTGATCCTATCCCTATGACATGACCCTCTCCCAATGACGATGACCCTCTCCCAGTGGCGCTGACCCTCTCCCAGTGACACTGACCCTCTCCCAGTGACACTGACCCTCTCCCAGTGACACTGACCCTCTCCCAGTGACACTGACCCTCTCCCAGTGACGATCACCCTCTCCATATTAGGATGACATTCTCCCAATGATGCAGACCCTCTCTCTATGACACTGACCCTCTCCAAATGACGCTGACCTTCTCTCACTGACACTGACACACTCCCCATGATGCTGACCCTCTACCCGTGACGCTGACCCTCTCCCAGTGACGCTGACCCTCTCCCATGAAGCTGACCCTCTCCCAGTGACACCGAACCTCTCAATATTACAATGACCTCTCACCGTAATGCTGACCCTCTCCCAGTGATGCTGAAACTCGCCCTGCGATGCTTACCATCTCCCCTTGACATTGACGTTGTACCCGGAATGCTGACCCTCTCCCCGTGTCGCTGACCCTCTCCCCGTGTCACTAACCCTCTCCCTGAAATGCTGACCCTCTCCCTGTGATGCTTATCCTCTCCCCATGACGCTGACATTGTACACGGGATGCTGACCCTCTCCCCGTAATGCTGAGCCTCTCCCCGTGGCACTGACCCTCTCTCAGTGATGCTGAAACTCTCCCAATGATGATGACCCTCTCCTAGTGACACTGACCGTCTCCACATGACATTGATGTTGTACCCGGAACGCTGAACCTCTCACCGTGAAGATGACCCTCTCCCTGTGTCTCTGGCCCTCTCCCTGTGATGCTGACACTGTACCCGGGATGCTGAAATGCTCCCCGGGACACTGACACTCTCCCTGTGATGCTGACTCTCTCCCCATGTCGCTGGACCTCTCCTCGTGTCACTGACCCTCTCCCCATAGTCTTGGCCCTCTCTCCATGATGCTGACCATCTCTACGTACCCTGACCCACTCTCCATGATGCTAACCGTCTCCCCGTGATGCTGACCCTCTCCCAGTGACCCTGGGATTCTCCCCATGAGCTTGGCTCTCTCCCTGTGACGCTGACACTCTCCCCGTGAGCTTGGCCCTCTCCTCGTGACGCTGACCCTCTCCTTGTTACACTGACATTCCTGATGATGCAGACCCTCTCCCCATGACGCTGACACTCTCCCCATGAAGCAGACACTCTCCCCATGATGCAGACACTCTCCCCCTACGCTGACACTCTCCCCATGATGCAGACCCTCTCCCCATGACGCTGACACTCTCCCCATGATGCAGAACATCTCCCAGTGATGCTGACACTCTCCCCATGACGTAGACAATCTACCAGTGATACTGAACTTCTCCCCATGTTGGTGACCCTCTCCCAGTGATGTTGACACACTTCCCATGAAGCTGACCCACTCCCAGTGATGCTGACCCTCTCTGCATGACTCTTATCCTCTCCCTGTGATGCTGACCCTCTCCCAGTGACACTGAACATCACCCAATGATGCTGACCCTCTCCCAGTGACACTGAACATCACCCAATGATGATGACCCTCTCCCAGGGACATTGAACATCACCCAATGACGATGAACCTCTCCCAGTGACGCGGACTCTCTCCCTGTGATGCTTACCCTCTCCCCATGATGTTGACATTGTACCTGGAACGCTGACACTCTCACCGTGACGCTGACCCTTTCCCCGTGTCGCTGGTGCTCTCCCCGTCACACTAACCCTCTCCCAGGGACAGGAAACCTCTCCCAATGACGATGACCCTCTCCCAGTGACTCTGATCCTCTCTCAATGACACTGACCCTCTCCCACTGACACTGACACACTCCCCGTGAAGCTGACCTACTCCCAGTGACACTGACCCGCTCCCAGTGATACTGAACTTCTCCATATGACGCTGATACTCTCCCAGTGACACTGAACATCACCCAATGACGATGACCCTCTCCCAGTGACGCCGACCCTCTCCTTGTGACGCTTACCATCTCCCCGTGACGTTGACGTTGTACCCGGAAGGCTCACCCTCTCACCATGACTCTGACCCTCTCCCCATGTCGCTGGCTCTCTCCCCGTATCACTTGCCCTCTCCAAGTGACACTAACCCTCCCCCCGTGACGCTAACCCTCTCCCCATGGCGCTGACCCTCTCCCAGTGAAGCTGACCCTCTCCCAGTAACACTGAAACTCTCCCAATGACGATGACCCTCTCCCAGTGGCGCTGATCCTATCCCTATGACATGACCCTCTCCCAATGACGATGACCCTCTCCCAGTGGCGCTGACCCTCTCCCAGTGACACTGACCCTCTCCCAGTGACACTGACCCTCTCCCAATGACGATCACCCTCTCCATATTAGGATGACATTCTCCCAATGATGCAGACCCTCTCTCTATGACACTGACCCTCTCCAAATGACGCTGACCTTCTCTCACTGACACTGACACACTCCCCATGATGCTGACCCTCTACCCGTGACGCTGACCCTCTCCCAGTGACGCTGACCCTCTCCCATGAAGCTGACCCTCTCCCAGTGACACCGAACCTCTCAATATTACAATGACCTCTCACAGTAATGCTGACCCTCTCCCAGTGATGCTGAAACTCGCCCTGCGATGCTTACCATCTCCCCTTGACATTGACGTTGTACCCGGAATGCTGACCCTCTCCCCGTGTCGCTGACCCTCTCCCCGTGTCACTAACCCTCTCCCTGAAATGCTGACCCTCTCCCTGTGATGCTTATCCTCTCCCCATGACGCTGACATTGTACACGGGATGCTGACCCTCTCCCCGTAATGCTGAGCCTCTCCCTGTGGCACTGACCCTCTCTCAGTGATGCTGAAACTCTCCCAATGATGATGACCCTCTCCTAGTGACACTGACCCTCTCCCAATGACATTGATGTTGTACCCGGAACGCTGAACCTCTCACCGTGACGATGACCCTCTCCCTGTGTCTCTGGCCCTCTCCCTGTGATGCTGACACTGTACCCGGGATGCTGAAATGCTCCCCGGGACACTGACACTCTCCCTGTGATGCTGACTCTCTCCCCATGTCGCTGGACCTCTCCTCGTGTCACTGACCCTCTCCCCATAGTCTTGGCCCTCTCTCCATGATGCTGAACATCTCTACGTACCCTGACCCACTCTCCATGATGCTAACCGTCTCCCCATGATGCTGACCCTCTCCCAGTGACCCTGGGATTCTCCCCATGAGCTTGGCTCTCTCCCTGTGACGCTGACACTCTCCCCGTGAGCTTGGCCCTCTCCTCGTGACGCTGACCCTCTCCTTGTTACACTGACATTCCTGATGATGCAGACCCTCTCCCCATGACGCTGACACTCTCCCCATGAAGCAGACACTCTCCCCATGATGCAGACACTCTCCCCCTACGCTGACACTCTCCCCATGATGCAGACCCTCTCCCCATGACGCTGACACTCTCCCCATGATGCAGAACATCTCCCAGTGATGCTGACACTCTCCCCATGACGTAGACAATCTACCAGTGATACTGAACTTCTCCCCATGTTGGTGACCCTCTCCCAGTGATGTTGACACACTTCCCATGAAGCTGACCCACTCCCAGTGATGCTGACCCTCTCTGCATGACTCTTATCCTCTCCCTGTGATGCTGACCCTCTCCCAGTGACACTGAACATCACCCAATGATGCTGACCCTCTCCCAGTGACACTGAACATCACCCAATGATGATGACCCTCTCCCAGGGACATTGAACATCACCCAATGACGATGAACCTCTCCCAGTGACGCGGACTCTCTCCCTGTGATGCTTACCCTCTCCCCATGATGTTGACATTGTACCTGGAACGCTGACACTCTCACCGTGACGCTGACCCTTTCCCCGTGTCGCTGGTGCTCTCCCCGTCACACTAACCCTCTCCCAGGGACAGGAAACCTCTCCCAATGACGATGACCCTCTCCCAGTGACTCTGATCCTCTCTCAATGACACTGACCCTCTCCCACTGACACTGACACACTCCCCGTGAAGCTGACCTACTCCCAGTGACACTGACCCACTCCCAGTGATACTGAACTTCTCCACATGACGCTGATCCTCTCCCAGTGACACTGAACATCATGCTGATCCTCTCCCAGTGACACTGAACATCACCCAATGACGATGACCCTCTCCCAGTGACGCCGACCTTCTCCCTGTGACGCTTACCATCTCCCCGTGATGTTGACGTTGTACCCGGAAGGCTCACCCTCTCACCGTGACTCTGACCCTCTCTCCATGTCGCTGGCTCTCTCCCCATATCACTTGCCCTCTCCAAGTGACACTAACCCTCTCCCCGTGACACTAACCCTCTCCCCATGGCGCTGACCCTCTCACAGTAACACTGAAACTCTCCCAATGACGATGACCCTCTCCCAGTAACACTGACCCTCTCCCAATGACGATGACCCTCTCCACATTAGGATGACATTCTCCCAATGATGCAGACCCTCTCCCAGTGACACTGACCCTCTCCAAATGACGCTGACCTTCTCCCACTGACACTGACACACTCCCGTGATGCTGACCCTCGCCCCGTGATGCTGACCCTCTCCCAGTGATGCTGACCCTCTCCCAGTGACATTGAACCTCTCAGTATTACAATGACCTCTCACCGTAATGCTGACCCTCTCCCAGTGATGCTGAAACTCTCCCTGTGACGCTTACCATCGCCCCATGACTTTGACGTTGTACCCGGAATGCTGACCCTCTCACCGTGACTGACCATCTCCCTGTGTCGCTGGCCCTCTTCCCGTGACACTAACCCTCTCCCCATGACTCAAACACTCTCCCCGTGATACAGACCCTCCACCCATGACTCTAACCCTCTCCCCATGATGCTGACCCTCTCCCCAAGGCGCTGACCCTCTCCCCAAGGCGCTGACCCTCTCCCAGTGAAGCTGACCCTCTCCCAGTAACACTGACCCTCTCCCAATGACGATGACCCTCTCCCAGTGACGCTAACCCTCTCCCCATGGCGCTGACCCTCTCCCAGTGAAGCTGACCCTCTCCCAGTAACACTGAAACTCTCCCAATGACGATGACCCTCTCCCAGTGGTGCTGACCCTCTCCCTATGACACTGACCCTCTCCCTATGATGATGACGCTCTCCCAGTGACACTGACCCTCTCCAAATGATGCTGACCTTCTCCCACTGACATTGACACACACTCCCCTTGAAGCTGACCCTCTCCCAGTGACACTGACCCTCTTCCAGTGATGCTGACCCTCTCCCAGTGATGCTGACCCTCTCCCAGTGACACTGACCCTCTCCCAGTGATGCTGACCCTCTCCCCATGAAGCTTGACACTCTCCCAGTGACGCTGACACTGTACCCGGGATGCTGAAACTCTCCCCGGGACACTGACCCTCTCCCTGTGATGCTGACTCTCTCCCCATGTCGCTGGTCCTCTCCTCATGTCACTGACCCTCTCCCCATAGTCTTGGCTCTCTCCCCATGATGCTGACCATCTCTACGTACCCTGACCCACTCTCCGTGATGCTAACCGTCTCCCCGTGATGCTGACCCTCTCCCAGTGACCCTGAGCTTCTCCCCATGAGCTTGGCCCTCTCCCAGTGATGCTGACACTCTCCTTGTTACACTGACATTCCCGATGATGCAGACCCTCTCCCCGTGATGCTGACACTCTCCCCATGATGCAGACACTCTCCCCATGATGCAGACACTCTCCTCATGATGCAGTCCCTCTCCCCGTTACGCTGACACTCTCCCCATGATGCAGACCCTCTCCCTATGATGCTGACACTCTCCCCATGATGTAGACAATCTACCAGTGATGCTGAACCTCTCCCCATGTCGTTGACCCACTCCCAGTGATGCTGACACACTCCCCGTGACGCTGACCCACTCCCAGTAATGCTGACCCTCTCTGCATGACTCTTATCCTCTCCCTGTGATGCTGACCCTCTCCCCATGATGTTGACATAGTACCTGGAATGCTGACACTCTCACTGTGTCGCTGGCCCTCTCCCCGTCACACTAACCCTCTCCTAGGGACAGTAAACCTCTCCCAATGACGATGACCCTCTCCCAGTGACACTTTCCCACTCCCAATGACGATGACCCTCTCCCCATGACGCTGACCCTCTTCCAGTGATGCTGATCCACTCCTTGTGATGCTGACCCACTCCCCGTGTTGCTGGCCCTCTCCCAGTGACCCTGAGCCTCTCCCCATGAGCTTGGCCCTCTCCCCGTGATGCTGATACTCTCCCCATGAGCTTGGCCCTCTCCTCGTGATGCTGACCCTCTCCCTGTGTCGGTGACTCTCACCCAGTGACACTGACCATCTCCTTGTAACACTGACCCTCTCCCGATAATGCTGACCCTCTCCCAGTGATGCTGACACTCTCCCCTTGTCTGTTAACCTCTCCCAGTGACACTGACCCTCTCCTTGTTACACTGACCCTCTCCCAATGATGCTGACCCTCTACCAGTGACACTGACCCTCTCCTTGTTACACTGACCCTCTACCAGTGACACTGACGCACACTCAGTGACGCTGACCCTCTCCGCTTGACTCTTATCCTCTCCCCATGATGCTGACCCTCTCCCATTGACACTGAACCTCTCCCAATGACGATGATCCTCTCCCAGTTACGCTGAAACTCTCCTTGTGATGCTGACACTCCCCCTGTTATGCTTATCTTCTCCCCATGACGTTGACGTTGTACCCGGAATGCTGACCCTCTCACCATGATGCTGACCCTCTCCCCATGTCGCTGGACCTCTCCCTGTGACACTGACCCTCTTCCCATGACCCTAACACTCTCCCAGTGACACTGAACATCACCCAATGACGATGACCCTCTCCCAGTGACGCCGACCCTCTCCCTGTGATGCTTACCATCTCCCCGTGACGCTGACGTTGTACCTGGAAGGCTCACCCTCTCACCGTGACTCTGACCCTCTCCCCATGTCGCTGGCTCTCTCCCCGTATCACTTGCCCTCTCCAAGTGACACTAACCCTCTCCCCGTGACGCTAACCCACTCCCCATGGCGCTAACCCTCTCCCAGTGAAGCTGACCCTCTCCCAGTAACACTGAAACTCTCCCAATGACGATGACCCTCTCCCAGTGGCGCTGACCCTCTCCCTATGACACTGACCCTCTCCCAATGATGATGACCCTCTCCCAGTGGTGCAGACCCTCTCCCAGTGACACTGACCCTCTCTCTATGACACTGACCCTCTCCAAATGACGCTGACCTTCTCTCACTGACACTGACACACTCCCCGTGATGTTGACCCTCTCCCCGTGACGCAGACCCTCTCCCAGTGACACTGAACCTCTCAATATTACAATGACCTCTCACCGTAATGCTGACCCTTTCCCAGTGATGATGAAACTCTCCCTTTGACGCTGACCCTCTCCCCATGAAGCTGACCCTCTCCCAGTGACACTGAACCTCTCAATATTACAATGACCTCTCACCGTAATGCTGACCCTCTCCCCGTGACGCTGACCCTCTCCCAGTGACGCTGACCCTCTCCCCATGACGCTGACCCTCTCCCAGTGACACTGAACCTCTCAATATTACAATGACCTCTCACCGTAATGCTGACCCTCTCCCAGTGATGCTGAAACTCGCCCTGCAATGCTTACCATCTCCCCGTGACTTTGACGTTGTACCCAGAATGCTCACCCTCTCCCCGTGTCACTGACCCTCTCCCCGTGTCACTGACCTTCTCCCTGAAATGCTGACCCTCTCCCTGTGATGCTTATCCTCTCCCCATGACGCTGACGTTGTACACGGGATGCTGAAACTCTCCCTGTGGCACTGACCCTCTCTCAGTGATGCTGAAACTCTCCCAATGATGATGACCCTCTCCTAGTGACACTGACCCTCTCCCCATGACATTGATGTTGTACCCGGAATGCTGAACCTCTCACCGTGACGATAACCCTCTCCCCGTGTCTCTGGCCCTCTCCCTGTGACACTGACACTGTACCCAGGATGCTGAAACTCTCCCCGGGACACTGACCCTCTCCCTGTGATGCTGACTCTCTCCCCATGTCGCTGGCCCTCTCCTCGTGTCACTGACCCTCTCCCCATAGTCTTGGCAATCTCCCCATGATGCTGACCATCTCTACGTACCCTGACCCACTCTCCGTGATGCTAACCGTCTCCCCGTGATGCTGACCCTCTCCCAGTGACCCTGGGCTTCTCCCCATGAGCTTGGCCCTCTCCACGTGATGCTGACACTCTCCCCGTGAGCTTGGCCCTCTCCCAGTGACGCTGACACTCTCCCCGTGAGCTTGGCCCTCTCCTCTTGACGCTGACCCTCTCCTTGTTACACTAACATTCCTGATGATGCAGACCCTCTCCCCATGATGCTGACACTCTCCCCATGAAGCAGACACTCTCCCCATGATGCAGACACTCTCCCCCTACGCTGACACTCTCCCCATGATGCAGACCCTCTCCCCATGACGCTGACACTCTCCCCATGAAGCAGACACTCTCCCCATGATGCAGACACTCTCCCCATGATGCTGACACTCTCCCCCTACGCTGACACTCTCCCCCTACGCTGACACTCTCCCCATGATGCAGACCCTCTCCCCATGATGCAGACCCTCTCCCCATGATGCTGACACTCTCCCCATGAAGCAGACACTCTCCCCATGATGCAGACACTCTCCCCCTACGCTGACACTCTCCCCATGATGCAGACCCTCTCCCCATGATGCAGACCCTCTCCCCATGACGCTGACACTCTCCCCATGAAGCAGACACTCTCCCCATGATGCAGACACTCTCCCCATGATGCTGACACTCTCCCCCTACGCTGACACTCTCCCCCTACGCTGACACTCTCCCCATGATGCAGACCCTCTCCCCATGATGCAGACCCTCTCCCCATGATGCTGACACTCTCCCCATGATGCAGAACCTCTCCCAGTGATGCTGACACTCTCCCCATGACGTAGACAATCTACCAGTGATACTGAACTTCTCCCCATGTTGGTGACCCTCTCCCAGTGATGTTGACACACTCCCCATGAAGCTGACCCACTCCCAGTGATGCTGACCCTCACTGCATGACTCTTATCCTCTCCCTGTGATGCTGACCCTCTCCCAGTGACACTGAACATCACCCAATGACGCTGACCCTCTCCCAGTGACACTGAACATCACCCAATGACAATGACCCTCTCCCAGTGACGCGGACCCTCTCCCCGTGATGTTGACATTGTACCAGGAACGCTGACACTCTCACCGTGACGCTGAACCTCTCCCCATGTCGCTGGCACTCTCCCCGTCACACTAACCCTCTCCCAGGGACAGGAAACCTCTCCCAATGACAATGACCCTCTCCCAGTGACACTGAACATCACCCAGTGACGATGACGCTCTCCCAGTGACGCGGACCCTCTCCCTGTGATGCTTACCCTCTCCCCATGATGTTGACATTGTACCTGGAATGCTGACACTCTCACCGTGACGCTGGCCCTCTCCCCGTCACACTAACCCTCTCCCAGGGACAGGAAACCTCTCCCAATGACGATGACCCTCTCCCAGTGACTCTGATCCTCTCCCAGTGACTCTGATCCTCTCCCACTGACACTGACACACTCCCCGTGAAGCTGACCTACTCCCAGTGACACTGACCCGCTCCCAGTGATACTGAAATTTTCCATATGACGCTGATCCTCTCCCAGTGACACTGAACATCACCCAATGACGCCGACCATCTCCCCGTGACGTTGACGTTGTACCCGGAAGGCTCACCCTCTCACCATGACTCTGACCCTCTCCCCATCTCGCTGGCTCTCTCCCCGTATCACTTGCCCTCTCCAAGTGACACTAACCCTCTCCCCATGGCGCTGACCCTCTCCCAGTGAAGCTGACCCTCTCCCAGTAACACTGAAACTCTCCCAATGACGATGACCCTCTCCCAGTGGCGCTGACCCTCTCCCTATGATGATGACCCTCTCCATATTACGATGACATTCTCCCAGTGATGCAGACCCTCTCCCAGTGACACTGACCCTCTCCAAATGACGCTGACCTTCTCCCAATGACACTGACACACTCCCCGTGACGCTGACCCTCTCCCCATGAAGCTGACCCTCTCCCAGTGACACCGAACCTCTCAATATTACAATGACCTCTCACCGTAATGCTGACCCTCTCCCAGTGATGCTGACCCTCTCCCAGTGACACCGAACCTCTCAATATTACAATGACCTCTCACCGTAATGCTGACCCTCTCCCAGTGATGCTGAAACTCGCCCTGCGATGCTTACCATCTCCCCGTGACTTTGACGTTGTACCCAGAATGCTCACCCTCTCCCCGTGTCACTGACCCTCTCCCCGTGTCACTAACCCTCTCCCTGAAATGCTGACCCTCTCTCTGTGATGCTGAAACTCTCCCAATGACGCTGACGTTGTACACGGGATGCTGACCCTCTCCCCGTAATGCTGACCCTCTCCCAGTGATGCTGAAACTCTCCCTGTGACGCTTACCATCTCCCCGTGACGTTGACGTTGTACCCGGAATGCTGACCCTCTCACCGTGACTGACCATCTCCCTGTGTCGCTGGCCCTCTTCCCGTGACACAAAACCTCTCCCCATGACTCAAACCCTCTCCCCATGATGCTAACCCTCTCCCCATGGCGCTGACCCTCTCCCAGTGAAGCTGACCCTCTCCCAGTAACACTGAAACTCTCCCAATGACGATGACCCTCTCCCAGTGGTGCTGACCCTCTCCCTATGACGCTGACCCTCTCCCAATGATGATGACGCTCTCCCAGTGGCGCTGACCCTCTCCCTATGACGCTGACCCTCTCCCAATGATGATGACGCTCTCCCAGTGACGCTGACCCTCTCCATATTACGATGACCCTCTCCCAGTGACACTGACCCTCTCCCTATGATGATGACGCTCTCCCAGTGACACTGACCCTCTCCAAATGATGCTGACCTTCTCCCACTGACATTGACACACACTCCCCATGAAGCTGACCCTCTCCCAGTGACACTGACCCTCTCCCTGTGATGCTGACCCTCTCCCAGTGACCCTGAGCTTCTCCCCATGAGCTTGGCCCTCTCCCAGTGATGCTGACACTCTCCTTGTTGCACTGACATTCCCGATGATGCAGACCCTCTCCCCGTGATGCTGACACTCTCCCCATGATGCAGACACTCTCCCCATGATGCAGTCCCTCTCCCCGTGACGCTGAGACTCTCCCCATGATGCAGACCCTCTCCCTATGATGCTGACACTCTCCCCATGATGTAGACAATCTACCAGTGATGCTGAACCTCTCCCCATGTCGTTGACCCACTCCCAGTGATGCTGACACACTCCCCGTGACGCTGACCCACTCCCAGTAATGCTGACCCTCTCTGCATGACTCTTATCCTCTCCCTGTGATGCTGCCCCTCTCCCCATGTCGCTGGCCCTCTCCCCGTCACACTAACCCTCTCCCAGGGACAGTAAACCTCTCCCAATGACGATGACCCTCTCCTAGTGACGCTTTCCCACTCCCAATGACGATGACCCTCTCCCCGTGACGCTGGCCCTTTCTCCGTGAAGCTGACCCTCTCCCCATGACGCTGACCCTCTTCCAGTGATGCTGATCCACTCCTTGTGATGCTGACCCACTCCCCGTGTCGCTGGCCCTCTCCCAGTGACCCTGAGCCTCTCCCCATGAGCTTGGCCCTCTCCCCGTGATGCTGATACTCTCCCCATGAGCTTGGCCCTCTCCTCGTGATGCTGACCCTCTCCCTGTGTCGGTGACTCTCACCCAGTGACACTGACCATCTCCTTGTAACACTGACCCTCTCCCGATAATGCTGACCCTCTCCCTGTGATGCTGACACTCTCCCCTTGTCTGTTAACCTCTCTCCCAGTGACACTGACCTTCTCCTTGTTACACTGACCCTCTCCCGACGATGCTGACCCTCTACCAGTGACACTGACCCTCTCCTTGTTACACTGACCCTCTACCAGTGACACTGACGCACACTCAGTGACGCTGACCCTCTCCGCTGGACTCTTATCCTCTCCCCATGATGCTGACCCTCTCCCATTGACACTGAACCTCTCCCAATGACGATGACCCTCTGCCAGTGACACTGACCCTCTCTCTATTACACTGACCCTCTCCGAATGATGCTGACCCTCTCCCACTGACACTGACACACTCCCCGGGAAGCTGACCCTCTCCCAGTGACACTGAACATCTCCATATTATGATGATCCTCTCCCAGTGATGTTGATGTTGTATCCAGAACGCTGACCCTCTCCCAGTGTTGCTGACCCTCTCCCCATGACACTGACCCTCTCACCGTGACTCTAACCCTCTCCCCATGACGCTGAACCTCTCCCCATGATGCTGACGTTGTACACGGGACGCTGACCCTCTCCCCGTGTTGCTGACCCTCTCCCAATGATGATGAACCTCTCCCAATGATGATGACCCTCTCCCAGTGATGCTGACGTTGTACCCGGAACTCTGACCCTCTCACCATGACGATGACCCTCTCCCCGTGTCGCTGACCCTCTCCCTGTGACACTGACACTGTACCCAGGATGCTGAACCTCTCCCCGTGACACTGACCCTCTCCCTGTGATGCTGACACTCTCCCCATGTCGCTGGCCCTCTCCTCATGTCACTGACTCTCTCCCCATAGTCTTGGCCCTCTCCCCATGATGCTGACCATCTCTACATACCCTGACCCACTCTCCATGATGCTAACCATCTCCCTGTGATGCTGACCCTCTCCCAGTGACGCTGACCCTCTCCGCATGACTCTTATCCTCTCCCTGTGATGTTGAACCTCTCCCCATGTCGCTGGCCCTCTCCCCGTGACGCTAACCCTCTCCCAGTAACACTAAACCTCTCCCGACGATGCTGACGTTGTACCCGGGATGCTAACCCTCTCACCGTGATGCTGACCCTCTCCCCATGTCGCTGACCCTTTTCCAGTGATGATGATCCACTCCCTGTGATGCTGACCCTCTCCCTGTATCGCTGGCCCTCTCCCAGTGACCCTGAGCCTCTCCCCAGGAGCTTGGCCCTCTCCCTGTGACGCTGACACTCTCCCCGTGAGCTTGGCCCTCTCCTTGTTAAGCTGACCCTCTCCCCATAACCTTGGCCCCTCTCCCCATGATGTCGACCCTCTCACCATGACTTTGACCCTTTCCCCGTGTCGGTGACCCTCTCCCAGTGACACTGAACCTTTCCTTGTTACACTGACCCTCTCTCAATGATGCTGACCCTCTCCCAGTGACACTGACCCTCTCCGCTTGACACTTATTCTCTCCCTGTGACACTTAACCTCTCCCCATGACGTTGACGTTGTACCCAGAACGCTGACCCTCTCACCGTGACTCTGACCCTCTCCCCATGTGGCCCTCTCCCAGTGTCACTGGCCCTCTCCCCATGACACTAACCCTCTCCCCGTGACAGTAACCCTCTCCCCAAGATGCTGACCCTCTCCCTGTGATGCTTACCCTCTCCCCATGATGCTGACGTTGTACGCGGGTTGCTGAACCTCTCCCCAAGACGCTGACTCTCTCCCCATGATGCTGACCCTCTCCCAGTGAAGCAGACACCCTCCTAGTGATGCTGAAACTCTCCCAATGACGATGACCCGCTCCTAGTGACCCTGACCCTCTCCCCGTGATGTTGACATTGTACCCGGAAAGCTGACCCTCTCACCGTGATGATGACCCTCTCCCCGTGTTGCTGACCCTCTCCCTGTGACGCTGATGTTGTACCCAGGATGCTGAAACGCTCCCCATGACACTGACCCTCTCCCTGTGATGCTGACTCTCTTGCTGTGTCGCTGGCCCTCTCCTCATGTCACTGACCTTCTCCCCATAGTCTTGGCTCTCTCCCCATGACACTGACCCTCTCTCCATAACCTTGGCCCTCTCCCCATGATGCTGACCATTCCCACGTACCCTGACCCACGCCCCGTGATGCTAACCGTCTCCCCGTGATGCTGACCCTCTCCCAGTGACATTTACCTTCTCCCCGTGAAGCTGACCCACTCATCGTGATGCAGACCCTCTCCCCGTGATGCTGACATTCTCCCCATGATGCTGACCCTGTACCCGTAGCGCTGTCCCTCTCCCAGTGATGCTGAAACTCTCCCAATGACGATGACCCTCTCCTTGTGACGCTGACCCTCTCCCCATGACGTTGACATTGTACCCAGAACATTGACCCTCTAACCGTGACGATGACCCTCTCCCCGTGTCGCTGGCCCTCTCCCTGTGATGCTGACGTTGTACCCGGGACGCTGAACCTCTCCCTGTGATGCTGACTCTCTCCCCGTGTCGCTAGCCCTCTCCCCATAGTCTTGGCCCTCTCCCCATGATGCTGACCATCTCCATGTACCCTGATCCGCTCCCCATGATGCTAACCATCTCCCCGTGATGCTGACCCTCTCCCTGTGACATTTACCCTCTCCCCGTGAAGCTGACCCACTCACCGTGATGCAGACCCTCTCCTTGTGACGCTGACACTCCCCCCATGATGCTGACCCTGTACCCGTGACGTTGACAATCTACCAGTGATGCTGAACCTCTCTCCATGTCGGTGACGCCCTCCCAGTGATGCTGACCATCTCCCAGTGATGGTGACCCTCTCCCAAAGATGCTGACACACTCCCCGTGAAGCTGACCTGCTCCCAATGACGATGATCCTCTCCCAGTGACGCTAACCCTCTCCCTGTGACGCTTACCCTCTCCCCATGATGTTGACGTTGTACCCGGAACTCTGACACTCTCACCATGACGCTGGCCCTCTCCCCATTCCACTTACCGTCTCCCAGTGACTCTAAACCTCTCCCAGTGACACTAAACCTCTCTCAATGACGATAACCCTCTCCCTGTGATTCTTTCCCTCTCCCGATGACGCTGACATTGTACCCGGGTCGCTGACACTCTCACCGTGATGCTGACCCTCTCTCCGTGATGCTGACCCTCTCCCCATAATGCTGACCCTCTCCCCATGACGTTGACATTGTACCCGGAACCCTGACACTCTTACCATGATGCTGACCCTCTCCCAGTGACGTTGTCCCACTCTCAATGATGATGACCCTCTCCCTGTGATGTTTACCCTCTCCCGATGACGCTGACATTGTACCCGTGATGCTGACCCTCTCAACGTGACGCTGACTCTCTCCCCGTGTCGGTGACCCTCTCCCTATGACGCTGACCCTCTCCCAATGATGATGACGCTCTCCCAGTGGCGCTGACCCTCTCCCTATGATGCTGACCCTCTCCCAATGATGATGACGCTCTCCCAGTGACGCTGACCCTCTCCATATTACGATGACCCTCTCCCAGTGACACTGACCCTCTCCAAATGATGCTGACCTTCTCCCACTGACATTGACACACTCCCCATGAAGCTGACCCTCTCCCAGTGACACTGACCCTCTCCCCGTGAAGCTGACCCTCTCCCAGTGACGCTGAAACTCTCCCTGCAATGCTTATCGTCTCCCTGTGACTTTGACGTTGTACCCGGAATGCTGACCCTCTCCCCATAACGATGACCCTCTCCCTGTGGCACTGACCCTCCCCCTGTGACACTGACACTGTACCCAGGATGCTGAAACTCTCTCCGGGACACTGACCCTCTCCCTGTGATGCTGACTCTCTCCCCATGTTGCTGGCCCTCTCCCAGTGACCCTGAGCTTCTCCCCGTGAGCTTGGCCCTCTCCCAGTGATGCTGACACTCTCCTTGTTGCACTGACATTCCCGATGATGCAGACCCTCTCCCCGTGATGCTGACACTCTCCCCATGATGCAGACACTCTCCCCATGATGCAGTCCCTCTCCCCGTGACGCTGAGACTCTCCCCATGATGCAGACCCTCTCCCTATGATGCTGACACTCTCCCCATGATGTAGACAATCTACCAGTGATGCTGAACCTCTCCCCATGTCGTTGACCCACTCCCAGTGATGCTGACACACTCCCCGTGACGCTGACCCACTCCCAGTAATGCTGACCCTCTCTGCATGACTCTTATCCTCTCCCTGTGATGCTGCCCCTCTCCCCATGTCGCTGGCCCTCTCCCCGTCACACTAACCCTCTCCCAGGGACAGTAAACCTCTCCCAATGACGATGACCCTCTCCTAGTGACGCTTTCCCACTCCCAATGACGATGACCCTCTCCCCGTGACGCTGGCCCTTTCTCCGTGAAGCTGACCCTCTCCCCATGACGCTGACCCTCTTCCAGTGATGCTGATCCACTCCTTGTGATGCTGACCCACTCCCCGTGTCGCTGGCCCTCTCCCAGTGACCCTGAGCCTCTCCCCATGAGCTTGGCCCTCTCCCCGTGATGCTGATACTCTCCTCATGAGCTTGGCCCTCTCCTCGTGATGCTGACCCTCTCCCTGTGTCGGTGACTCTCACCCAGTGACACTGACCATCTCCTTGTAACACTGACCCTCTCCCGATAATGCTGACCCTCTCCCTGTGATGCTGACACTCTCCCCTTGTCTGTTAACCTCTCTCCCAGTGACACTGACCTTCTCCTTGTTACACTGACCCTCTCCCGACGATGCTGACCCTCTACCAGTGACACTGACCCTCTCCTTGTTACACTGACCCTCTACCAGTGACACTGACGCACACTCAGTGACGCTGACCCTCTCCGCTGGACTCTTATCCTCTCCCCATGATGCTGACCCTCTCCCATTGACACTGAACCTCTCCCAATGACGATGACCCTCTGCCAGTGACACTGACCCTCTCTCTATTACACTGACCCTCTCCGAATGATGCTGACCCTCTCCCACTGACACTGACACACTCCCCGGGAAGCTGACCCACTCCCAGTGACACTGACCCTCTCCCAGTGACACTGAACATCTCCATATTATGATGATCCTCTCCCAGTAATGTTGATGTTGTATCCAGAACGCTGACCCTCTCCCAGTGTTGCTGACCCTCTCCCCATGACACTGACCCTCTCACCGTGACTCTAACCCTCTCCCCATGACGCTGAACCTCTCCCCATGATGCTGACGTTGTACCCGGAACTCTGACCCTCTCACCATGACGATGACCCTCTCCCCGTGTCGCTGACCCTCTCCCTGTGACGCTGACACTGTACCCAGGATGCTGAACCTCTCCCCGTGACACTGACCCTCTCCCTGTGATGCTGACACTCTCCCCATGTCGCTGGCCCTCTCCTCATGTCACTGACTCTCTCCCCATAGTCTTGGCCCTCTCCCCATGATGCTGACCATCTCTACGTACCCTGACCCACTCTCCATGATGCTAACCATCTCCCTGTGATGCTGACCCTCTCCCAGTGACCCTGAGCTTCTCCCCATGATCTTGGCCCTCTCCCCATGATGCTGACCCTCTTCCCATGATGCAGACCTTCTCCCCGTGATGCTGACTCTCTCCCCATGATGTGGACAATCTACCAGTGATGCTGAACCTATCCCCATGTCGGTGACCCACTCCCAGTGATGCTGACCCTCTCCCAGTGACGCTGACCCTCTCCGCATGACTCTTATCCTCTCCCTGTGATGTTGAACCTCTCCCCATGTCGCTGGCCCTCTCCCCGTGACGCTAACCCTCTCCCAGTAACACTAAACCTCTCCCGACGATGCTGACGTTGTACCCGGGATGCTAACCCTCTCACCGTGATGCTGACCCTCTCCCCATGTCGCTGACCCTTTTCCAGTGATGATGATCCACTCCCTGTGATGCTGACCCTCTCCCTGTATCGCTGGCCCACTCCCAGTGACCCTGAGCCTCTCCCCAGGAGCTTGGCCCTCTCCCAGTGACACTGACCCTCTCCCAGTGATGCTGACCCTCTCCCCGTGAAGCTGACCCTCTCCCAGTGACGCTGAAACTCTCCCTGCAATGCTTATCATCTCCCTGTGACTTTGACGTTGTACCCGGAATGCTGACCCTCTCCCCATAACGATGACCCTCTCCCTGTGGCACTGACCCTCCCCCTGTGACACTGACACTGTACCCAGGATGCTGAAACTCTCTCCGGGACACTGACCCTCTCCCTGTGATGCTGACTCTCTCCCCATGTTGCTGGCCCTCTCCCAGTGACCCTGAGCTTCTCCCCATGAGCTTGGCCCTCTCCCAGTGATGCTGACACTCTCCTTGTTGCACTGACATTCCCGATGATGCAGACCCTCTCCCCGTGATGCTGACACTCTCCCCATGATGCAGACACTCTCCCCATGATGCAGTCCCTCTCCCCGTGACGCTGAGACTCTCCCCATGATGCAGACCCTCTCCCTATGATGCTGACACTCTCCCCATGATGTAGACAATCTACCAGTGATGCTGAACCTCTCCCCATGTCGTTGACCCACTCCCAGTGATGCTGACACACTCCCCGTGACGCTGACCCACTCCCAGTAATGCTGACCCTCTCTGCATGACTCTTATCCTCTCCCTGTGATGCTGCCCCTCTCCCCATGTCGCTGGCCCTCTCCCCGTCACACTAACCCTCTCCCAGGGACAGTAAACCTCTCCCAATGACGATGACCCTCTCCTAGTGACGCTTTCCCACTCCCAATGACGATGACCCTCTCCCCGTGACGCTGGCCCTTTCTCCGTGAAGCTGACCCTCTCCCCATGACGCTGACCCTCTTCCAGTGATGCTGATCCACTCCTTGTGATGCTGACCCACTCCCCGTGTCGCTGGCCCTCTCCCAGTGACCCTGAGCCTCTCCCCATGAGCTTGGCCCTCTCCCCGTGATGCTGATACTCTCCTCATGAGCTTGGCCCTCTCCTCGTGATGCTGACCCTCTCCCTGTGTCGGTGACTCTCACCCAGTGACACTGACCATCTCCTTGTAACACTGACCCTCTCCCGATAATGCTGACCCTCTCCCTGTGATGCTGACACTCTCCCCTTGTCTGTTAACCTCTCTCCCAGTGACACTGACCTTCTCCTTGTTACACTGACCCTCTCCCGACGATGCTGACCCTCTACCAGTGACACTGACCCTCTCCTTGTTACACTGACCCTCTACCAGTGACACTGACGCACACTCAGTGACGCTGACCCTCTCCGCTGGACTCTTATCCTCTCCCCATGATGCTGACCCTCTCCCATTGACACTGAACCTCTCCCAATGACGATGACCCTCTGCCAGTGACACTGACCCTCTCTCTATTACACTGACCCTCTCCGAATGATGCTGACCCTCTCCCACTGACACTGACACACTCCCCGGGAAGCTGACCCACTCCCAGTGACACTGACCCTCTCCCAGTGACACTGAACATCTCCATATTATGATGATCCTCTCCCAGTGATGTTGATGTTGTATCCAGAACGCTGACCCTCTCCCAGTGTTGCTGACCCTCTCCCCATGACACTGACCCTCTCACCGTGACTCTAACCCTCTCCCCATGACGCTGAACCTCTCCCCATGATGCTGACGTTGTACCCGGAACTCTGACCCTCTCACCATGACGATGACCCTCTCCCCGTGTCGCTGACCCTCTCCCTGTGACGCTGACACTGTACCCAGGATGCTGAACCTCTCCCCGTGACACTGACCCTCTCCCTGTGATGCTGACACTCTCCCCATGTCGCTGGCCCTCTCCTCATGTCACTGACTCTCTCCCCATAGTCTTGGCCCTCTCCCCATGATGCTGACCATCTCTACATACCCTGACCCACTCTCCATGATGCTAACCGTCTCCCTGTGATGCTGACCCTCTCCCAGTGACCCTGAGCTTCTCCCCATGATCTTGGCCCTCTCCCCATGATGCTGACCCTCTTCCCATGATGCAGACCTTCTCCCCGTGATGCTGACTCTCTCCCCATGATGTGGACAATCTACCAGTGATGCTGAACCTATCCCCATGTCGGTGACCCACTCCCAGTGATGCTGACCCTCTCCCAGTGACGCTGACCCTCTCCGCATGACTCTTATCCTCTCCCTGTGATGTTGAACCTCTCCCCATGTCGCTGGCCCTCTCCCCGTGACGCTAACCCTCTCCCAGTAACACTAAACCTCTCCCGACGATGCTGACGTTGTACCCGGGATGCTAACCCTCTCACCGTGATGCTGACCCTCTCCCCATGTCGCTGACCCTTTTCCAGTGATGATGATCCACTCCCTGTGATGCTGACCCTCTCCCTGTATCGCTGGCCCTCTCCCAGTGACCCTGAGCCTCTCCCCAGGAGCTTGGCCCTCTCCCTGTGACGCTGACACTCTCCCCGTGAGCTTGGCCCTCTCCTTGTTAAGCTGACCCTCTCCCCATAACCTTGGCCCCTCTCCCCATGATGTCGACCCTCTCACCATGACTTTGACCCTTTCCCCGTGTCGGTGACCCTCTCCCAGTGACACTGAACCTTTCCTTGTTACACTGACCCTCTCTCAATGATGCTGACCCTCTCCCAGTGACACTGACCCTCTCCGCTTGACACTTATTCTCTCCCTGTGACGCTTAACCTCTCCCCGTGACGTTGACGTTGTACCCAGAACGCTGACCCTCTCACCGTGACTCTGACCCTCTCCCCATGTGGCCCTCTCCCAGTGTCACTGGCCCTCTCCCCATGACACTAATCCTCTTCCCGTGACAGTAACCCTCTCCCCAAGATGCTGACCCTCTCCCTGTGATGCTTACCCTCTCCCCATGATGCTGACGTTGTACGCGGGTTGCTGAACCTCTCCCCAAGACGCTGACTCTCTCCCCATGATGCTGACCCTCTCCCAGTGAAGCAGACACCCTCCTAGTGATGCTGAAACTCTCCCAATGACGATGACCCGCTCCTAGTGACACTGACCCTCTCCCCGTGATGTTGACATTGTACCCGGAAAGCTGACCCTCTCACCGTGATGATGACCCTCTCCCCGTGTTGCTGACCCTCTCCCTGTGACGCTGATGTTGTACCCAGGATGCTGAAACGCTCCCCATGACACTGACCCTCTCCCTGTGATGCTGACTCTCTTGCTGTGTCGCTGGCCCTCTCCTCATGTCACTGACCTTCTCCCCATAGTCTTGGCTCTCTCCCCATGACACTGACCCTCTCTCCATAACCTTGGCCCTCTCCCCATGATGCTGACCATTCCCACGTACCCTGACCCACGCCCCGTGATGCTAACCGTCTCCCCGTGATGCTGACCCTCTCCCAGTGACATTTACCTTCTCCCCGTGAAGCTGACCCACTCATCGTGATGCAGACCCTCTCCCCGTGATGCTGACATTCTCCCCATGATGCTGACCCTGTACCCGTAGCGCTGTCCCTCTCCCAGTGATGCTGAAACTCTCCCAATGACGATGACCCTCTCCTTGTGACGCTGACCCTCTCCCCATGACGTTGACATTGTACCCAGAACACTGACCCTCTAACCGTGACGATGACCCTCTCCCCGTGTCGCTGGCCCTCTCCCTGTGATGCTGACGTTGTACCCGGGACGCTGAACCTCTCCCTGTGATGCTGACTCTCTCCACGTGTCGCTAGCCCTCTCCCCATAGTCTTGGCCCTCTCCCCATGATGCTGACCATCTCCATGTACCCTGATCCGCTCCCCATGATGCTAACCATCTCCCCGTGATGCTGACCCTCTCCCTGTGACATTTACCCTCTCCCCGTGAAGCTGACCCACTCACCGTGATGCAGACCCTCTCCTTGTGACGCTGACACTCCCCCCATGATGCTGACCCTGTACCCGTGACGTTGACAATCTACCAGTGATGCTGAACCTCTCTCCATGTCGGTGACGCCCTCCCAGTGATGCTGACCATCTCCCAGTGATGGTGACCCTCTCCCAAAGATGCTGACACACTCCCCGTGAAGCTGACCTGCTCCCAATGACCATGATCCTCTCCCAGTGACGCTAACCCTCTCCCTGTGACGCTTACCCTCTCCCCATGATGTTGACGTTGTACCCGGAACTCTGACACTCTCACCATGACGCTGGCCCTCTCCCCATTCCACTTACCGTCTCCCAGTGACTCTAAACCTCTCCCAGTGACACTAAATCTCTCTCAATGACGATAACCCTCTCCCTGTGATTCTTTCCCTCTCCCGATGACGCTGACATTGTACCCGGGTCGCTGACACTCTCACCGTGATGCTGACCCTCTCTCCGTGATGCTGACCCTCTCCCCATAATGCTGACCCTCTCCCCATGACGTTGACATTGTACCCGGAACCCTGACACTCTTACCATGATGCTGACCCTCTCCCAGTGACGTTGTCCCACTCTCAATGATGATGACCCTCTCCCTGTGATGTTTACCCTCTCCCGATGACGCTGACATTGTACCCGTGATGCTGACCCTCTCAACGTGACGCTGACTCTCTCCCCGTGTCGGTGACCCTCTCCCAGTGACGCTGACCCTCTCCCAGTGACGCTGACCCTCTCCCAGTGACGCTGACCCTCTCCCAGTGATAGTGAACCTCTCCACATGACGATGACCCTCTCCCTGTGATGCTGACCCTCTTCCCAGTGACGCTGAAACTCGCCCAATGACGATGACACTCTCGTAGTGACGCTGACCCTCTCCCCATGATATTGGTGTTGTACCCAGAACGCTGACCCTCTCCCCATGATGATGACCCTCTCCCCATGTCGCTGACCCTCTCCGTGTGACGCTGACATTGTACCCGGGAAGCTGAATCTCTCCGCGTGACACTGACCCTCTCCCTGTGATGCTGATTCTCCCCCATGTCGCTGGCTCTCTCCTCGTGTCACTGACTCTCTCCCCGTAACCTTGGCCCTCTCCTCATGATGCTGGCCATCTCCACGTACCCTGACCCACTTTCCGTGATGTTAACCATCTCCCCGTGATGCTGACCCTCTCCCAGTGACATTTACCTTCTCCCCGTCAAGCTGATCCACTCATAGTGATGCAGACTCTCCCCATGATGCTGACCCTCTCCCCGTGACGTTGACAATCTACCAGTGACGCTGAACCTCTCCCCATGTCGGTGACCCACTCCCAGTGATGCTGACCCTCTCCCAGTGACACTGACCCTCTCTCAATGATGCTGACACACTCCCCGTGATGCTGACCCTCTCCCCGTGACGTTGACAATCTACCAGTGACGCTGAACCTCTCCCCATGTCGGTGACACTCTCCCAGTGACACTGACCCTCTCTCAGTGATGCAGACACACTCCCTGTGAAGCTGACCCGCTCCCAGTGAACCTGACCCTCTCCGCATGACTCCTATCCTCTCCCAGTGATGCCAACCCTCTCCCTGTGATGCTGACCCTCTCCCCATGACATTGACATTGTACCCGGAATGCTGACCCACTCCCCGTGTTGCTGGCCCTCTCCCCATCACACTAACTCTCTGCCAGTGACACTGACCCTCTCCCAGTGACACTAAACCTCTCACAATGACGATGACCCTCTCCCTGTGACACTTACCCTCTCCTGATGATGCTGACATTGTACCCAGAATGCTGACCCTCTCACCGTGACACTGACCCTCTCTCCATGATGCTGACCCTCTCCCCCAGACGCTGACCCTCTCACCGTGAAGCTGACCCTCTCCCCATGATGCTGACCCTTCCAGTGATGCTGATCTACTCCCTGTGATGTTAACCCTCTCCCAGTGACGCTGAGCCTCTCCCCATGAGCTTGGCCCTCTCCCCATGACGTTGACCCTTTCCCCGTTTCGGTGACCCTCTCCCTGTGACACTGACCCTCTCTCCATGACGCTGACATTGTACCCGTGATGCTGACCCTCTCCCCGTGACTCTGACTCTCTGCCCGTGATGCTGACCCTCTCCCAGTGATGCTGACCCACTCACCGTGACGCTGACCCTCTCCCCGTGACTCTGACTCTCTCCCCATGATGCTGACCCTCTCCCATTGATGCTGAAACTCTCCCAATGACGATGAACCTCTCCTAATAAACCCTGACCCTCTCCCCGTGACGTTGATGTTGTACCCGGAATACTGACCCTCTCCCGTGATGATGACCCTCTCCCTGTGTCGCTGGCGCTCTCCCTGTGACGCTGACGTTGTACCCGGAACGCTGAACCTCTCCCTGTGATGCTGACTCTATCTCCACGTCCCTGGCCCTCTCCCCATAACCTTGGCCCTCTCCCCATGATGCTGACCCTCTCACCGTGATGTTGACCCTCATCCCGTGACGCTTACCCTCTCCCTGTGATGCTGACTCTCTCCCCGTGTCGCTGGCCCTCTCCCCATGATGCTGACTCTCTCCCAGTAACCTTGGCCCTCTCCCCATGACGCTGACCCTCTCCCAGTAACCTCGGCCCTCTCCCCATGATTCTGATCATCTCCACGTACCCTGACCCGCTCTCCGTGACGCTGACCCTCTCCACGTATGCTGACCCTCTCCCAGTGACATTTACCTTCTCCCCATGAAGCTGATCCATTCAGGGTGATGCTTACCCTCTCCCGATGATGCTGCCAATCTCCCCATGATGCAGACCCTCTCCCCATGTTGCTGGCCCTCTCCCCATCACACTACCCTCTCCCAGTGACACTAACCCTCTCCCAGTGACGTTGTCCCACTCCCAATGATGATGACCCTGTACCCGTGACGTTGACAATCTACCAGTGATGCTGAACCTCTCTCCATAGTCTTGGCCCTCTCCCCATGACGCTGAACCTCTCCCAGTAACCTTGGCCCTCTCCCCATGATGCTGACCATCTCCACATACCCTGACCTGCTCTCCGTGATGCTAACCGTCTCCCTGTGATGCTGTCCCTCTCCCAGTGACACTGAACATCTCCCCGTGATGCTGACCCTCTCCCAGTGACATTTACCTTCTCCCCGTGATGCAGACCCTCTCCCCGTGACGCTGACATTCTCCCCATGATGCAGACCCTCTCCCCGTGATGCTGAACATCTCCCAGTGACGCTGACCCTCTCCCAGTGATGCTGACCCTCTCCCAGTGATGCTGACCCTCTCCCAGTGATGCTGAACATCTCCCAGTGACGCTGACCCTCTCCCAGTGACGCTGAACATCTCCCAGTGACGCTGAACATCTCCCAGTGATGCTGACCCTCTCCCAGTGATGCTGACCCTCTCCCAGTGACGCTGACCCTCTCCCAGTGATGCTGAACATCTCCCAGTGACGCTGAACATCTCCCAGTGACGCTGACCCTCTCACTGTGACACTGACCCCATCATCGTGACGTTGATCCTCTCTCCGTGGTGCTGACACTCTCCCCATGAAGCTGACCCTCTCCCCATGATGTCGACCCGCTCCCCATGTCGCTAATGGTCTCCCCATGATGCTGGCCCTCTCCCTTTAATGCTGACCTTCTCCCCGTGAAGCTTACCCTCTCCCCATGACACTGACCCTCGCCCCATGACCATCGCCCTCTTTCCATGACCCTGGCCTTCTCCCCATGAACCTGACCCTCTCCGTGTCCCCGGCCCTCTCCCCTTGATGCTTACCCTTGCCCCATGACATTGACCCTCTCCCAGTGACGCTGAACTGCTCCCCATGTCGGTGAACCTCTCCCAATGACGCTGACACACTCCCCGTGATGCTGACACACTCACAGTGACGCTAACCATCTCCATGTGATGCTGATCCTCTCCCTGTGATGCTGACCCTCTCCCCATGTAGCTGGCCCTCTCCCCATGACGCTGACACTCTCCCCATTACGCTGAGCTTATCCCGGTGACTTTGACCCTCTCCCAGTGATGCTGACACACTCCCCATGAAGCTGACCATCTCCCAATGACACTGACCCTCTAGGCTTGACTCTTATCCTCTTGCCGTAATGCTGACCCTCTCCCTGAGACACTAACCCTCTCTCCGTGACACAAACCCTCTTCCAGTGACACTAACCCTCTCCCAATAACGTTGAAGCTCTCCCAGTGATGCTGACCCTCTCCCTGTGACGCTGACCCTCTCGGAGTGATGCTGACCCATTCCCCGTGATGCTGACCCTCTCCCAGTAATGCTGACCCTCTCCTTGTGGCTTTGACGTTATACCCATAACGCTGACCCTCTCACCGTGATGATGACCCTCTCCCCGTGTCGCTGGCCCTCTCCTTGTGACACTGACATTGTACTCGGGATGCTGAACCTCTCCCCGTGACATGGACCCTCTCCCCATGAAGCTGACCCTTTCCCAGTGACGCTGAACCTCTCCCCATGACTCTGAACCTCTCCCCGTGACTCGGACCCTCTTCCCATGAAACTAACCCTCTCCCCATGTCGCTGGCCTTCTCCCCATGACGTTGACCTTCTACTCGTGATGCTGTCCTTCTCCCCATGACCCTGACCATCACTCCATGACGCTAACCATCCCCCAGTAATGCTGACCCTCTCCCCTTGAGGCTGAACGTCTCCCCTTGACACTGACCCTCTCCCCATGTCACTGGCCTCCTGCCAGTGACCCTAACAATCTCTCCATGTGTCCCTGACCCTGTCCCCATGTCACTGTCCTTCTCCTCGTGATGCTAATGCTCTCCCCGATGCTGGCCCTCTCCCCTTAACGCTAACCTTCTCCCCGTGAAGCTTACCCTCTCCCCATGACACTGACCCTCTTCCCATGACCCTGGCCCTCTCCCCCGATCCTGACCTTCTCCCCGTGACACTAAGCCACTTCCGATGACACTAAGCACCTCCCCATGACCCTGGCCCTCTCCCAGTGACACTGACCCTCTCCCCATGAAGCCGCCATCGTCCCATGACCTTGGCCCTCTCCCCATGACCACGACACTCTCCCCGTGACACTTACCCTCTCCCCCTGACACTGACACTCTCCTCGTGACCCTGAGCCTCTCCCCGTGTTACTGGCCCTCTCCCCATTATGCTAACCCTCTGCCTATAACCCTAACACTCTCCCCGTGTTGCTGACCTTCTCCCCATGACGCTTACACTCTCCTCGTGGCTCTTACCCTCTCTCTGCAGTGCTAACAGTCTCCCCATGAACCTGGCCCTCTCCCCATGATGCTGACCCTCTCCCCATACCCTAACCCACTCCCTGTGAACTTGGCCCTCTCCCCGTGATGCTGACACACTCCCCGTGTCGCTGGCCTGCTCCCCATGACCATGACCACTCCCCTTGATGCTTACCGTTGCCCCATGACATTAACCCTCTCCCAGGAACGCTGAAACTCTCCCAGTGTCGGTGACCCTCTCCCAGTGACGCTGACCCTCTCCCAGTGATGCTGTCCCTCTATCAGTGAAGCTGACACACTCCCCATGATGCTGACCCTCTCCCAGTAATGCTGAACCCCCCACCCATGTCGGTGACCCTCTCCCAGTGATGCTGACCCTGTCCCTGTGATGCTTACCCTCTCCCCATGATGTTTACGTTGTAGCCAGGACGCTGATCCTCTCACCATGACACTGAAACTCTTCCAGTGTCGGTGACCCTCTCCCAGTGACGCTGAACCTCTCCCCGTGTCGGTGACCCTCTCCCAGTGACACTGACCCTCTCCCAGTGACGCTGACCCTCTCCCCATGACGTTGACATGGCACCCGGAACACTGACCCTCTCCCCTTGTCGTTGGCCCTCTCCCCATGACACTAACCCTCTCCCCGTGACACTAACCCTCTCCGAGTGACACTAACCCTCTCCCCGTGACACTAACCCTCTCCGAGTGACACTAACCTCTCCCTGTGACGCTGACATTGTGCCCGTGATGCTGAACCTCTCCCTGTGACGCTGATGTTGTACCCAGAATGCTGACCCTCTCACCATGATGATGACTCTCTCCCCGTATCGCTGGCCCTCTCCCTGTGATGCTGACGTTTTACCCGGAATGCAGAACCTCTCCCCTTGAAACTGACCCTCTCCCCATGACTCTGACTTTCTCCCAGTGACGCAGACGCTCTCCCCCTGACACTGACCCTCTTCCCATGACACTGACCATCTTTCCGTGATGCTAACCTTCCCCCGGTGATGCTGACCCTCTCCCCTTGAGGCTGACACTCTCTCCCCATGACACTGACCCTCTCCCCATGACCATGGCACTCTTCCAATGACCATAGCCCCTCTCCCAGATCCTGACATTCTCCTGGTGACACTAAGTCTCCCCCAATGATGCTAAGCACCTCTCCATGACCCTGGCCCTCTCCCCGTGACCCTGACCCTCTCCCCGTGACCTTGACCTTCTCCCCTTAACTCTGACCTTCTCCCCATGAAGCTTACCCTCTCCCCATGACACTGACCCTCTCCCCATGACCATGGCACTCTTCCAATGACCATAGCCCCTCTCCCAGATCCTGACATTCTCCTGGTGACACTAAGTCTCCCCCAATGATGCTAAGCACCTCTCCATGACCCTGGCCCTCTCCCCGTGACCCTGACCTTCTCCTCGTGATGCTTACCCTCTCCCTGTGACCCTGACCCTCTCCCCGTGTCGCTGACACTCTACCCATGAGCCTGCCCCTATCCCGGTGATGCTTACCCTCTCCCCGTGTCACTGGACCTCTCTCCATAACCCAGGCCCTCTCCCCATGATGCTGACCCTCTCCCCGTGTTACTGGCCTGATCCCCATGACACTGACCATCTCCCCTTGACGCTTACCGCTTACCCTGGCCCCGTGATGTTGAACCTCTCCCCGTGTCGGTGACCCTCGCCCAGGGACACTGACCCTCTCCCAGTGACACTGAACTTCTCCCCATGTTGCTGACCTTCTCCGTATGACGCTAACCTTCTCCCCGTGACGCTGAACATCTCCCCATAACCCTGGCCCTCTCCCCATGATGCTGATCCTCTCTCCATACTCTGACCCGCTCCCCGTGACACTAACCATTTCCCCGTTTCGTTGACCCTCTCCCAGTGATGTTGACCCTCTCCCTTTGATGCTTACCCTCTCCCAGTGATGCTGACCCTCTCTCTGTGTCACTAATGCTCTCCCCATGACACTGGCCCTCTCCCTTTAATGCTGACCCTCTCCTCATGACACTGACCCTCTCCTCATGACACTGACCCTCTCCTCATGACGCTGACACTCTGCCCGTCTCACTGGCCCTCTCCTGGTAACGTTGACGTTGTACCCAGAAAGCTGACCCACTCACCGTGACGATGACCCTCTCCCCGTGTCACTGGCCCTCTCCCTGTGACGCTGACTTAGGACCCGGGATGCTGAAGCTCTCCCCGTGACACTAAGCCTCTCCCGATGACGCTAAGCATCTCCCCGTGACCCTGCTCCTCTCCCTGTGACCCTGGCACTGTCCCCGTGATACTTACCCTCTCCCCATGACCCTGACCCTCTCCCCATGTTGCTTACCCTCTCCCCGTGATGCTGACTCTCTCCCCGTAATCCTGACCCACTCCCCGTCTCACTGGCCCTCTCCCTGTTATGCTGACCCTCTCCCAGTGATGCAGACCCTCTCCCAGTGATGTTTTCCCTCTCAACGTGTCGGTGACCCTCTCCCCGTGACGTTGACCCTCTTTCCGTGAAGCTGATGCTCTCCCCGTGATCCTGACTTTCTCCCAGTGAGGTCTACCCTCTCCCCATGATGCTGACCCTCTCCCAGTGATGCTGATCCACTCCCTGTGATGCTGACCCTCTCCCAGTGACCCTGACCCTCTCCCCATGAGCTTGGCCTCCTCCTTGTGACGCTGGCCCTCTCCCCAAACCTTGGCCCTCTCCCCATGATGCCAAACCTCTCACCGTGATGTTGACCCTCTCCCCATGTCGGTGACCCGCTCCCAATGACGATGACCCTCTCGTTGTGACACTTACCATCTCCCTGTGATGCTGTTGTTGTACATGGTACGCTGACCCTCTCACCATGACGCTGACCCTCTCACCATGACGCTGACCCTCTCACCGCGACGCTGACCCCATCACTGTGACGCTGACCCCATCACTGTGACGCTGACCTTCTCACTGTGACGCTGATCCCATCACCGTGACGCTGACCCCATCACCGTGACGCTGACCCCATCACCGTGACGCTGACCCCATCACCGTGACGCTGACCCCATCACCGTGACGCTGACCCTCTCTCCATTTTGCTGACCCTCTCCCCATGATGCTGACCCGCTCCCCGTGTCACTAATGCTCTCCCCATGACACTGGCCCTCTCCCTTTAACGCTGACCTTCTCCCCATGAAGCTTACCCTCTCCCCATGACACTGACCCTCGGCCCATGACCATGGCCATCTTCCCATGATGCTGACCATCTCCACATACCCTGACCGTCTCCCCGTGATGCTGACCCTCTCCCAATGATGTTTACCCTCTCCCCGTGAAGCTGACCCACTCACCGTGATGCAGACCCTCTCCCCATGTTGCTGACCTTCTTCCAGTGATGCTGACAATCTACCAGTGACACTGAACCTCTCCCCAAGTCAATGACCCTCTCCCAGTGATGTTGACCATCTCCCAGTGACACTGACCCTCTCCCAGTTATGCTGACCCTCTCCTTGTGAAGTTTACCATCTCCCCATGATGTTGACATTGTACCCGTGATGCTGACATGCTCACCATGATGCTGACCCTCTCCCCGTAACAATAACCCTCTCCCCATGACACTAACCCTCTCCCAGTTATGCTGAACCTCTCCCAGTGATGCTGACCCTCTCCCCATGACGCTGACCCTCTCCCAGTGATGCTGACCCTCTCCTTGTGACGTTGATGTTGTACCTGGAACACTGACTCTCTCACCGTGATGATGACCCTCTCCCCGTGTCGCTGCCCCTCTCCCTGTGACGCTGACATTGTACTCGGGATGCTGAACATCTCCCCATGACATGGACCCGCTCCCCATGAAGCTGAACCTCTCCCAGTGATGCTGACCATCTCCCCGTGACTCTGAACCTCTCCCCGTGACTCTGAACCTCTCCCCATGACTCTGAACCTCTCCCCGTGACTCTGAACCTCTCCCCGTGACACTTAACCCTCTCCCTGTGATGCTAACAGTCTCCCTGTGACCCTGGCCCTCTCCCAGTGACGCTGAATCTCTCCCCGTGATGCTAACCTTCTCCCTAAGATGCTGACCCTCTCCCCTTAACTCTGACCCTCTCCCCATGACCATGGCACCCTTCCAATGACCATGGCCCTCTCTCCCAGATCCTGACATTCTCCCGGTGACACTAAGCCTCCCCCAAAGACGCTAAGCATCTCCCCATGACCCTGACCCTCTCCCCATGATGCTTACCTTCTCCCTGTGACCCTGACCCTCTCCCATGTCGCTGACACTCTCCCCGTGAGCCTGCCCCTATCCCCGTGATGCTTACCCTCTCCCCGTGACCCTGACCCTCTCCCCGTGTCACTGGCCCTCTCCCCATAACCCAGGCCCTCTCCCCATGATGCTGACCCTCTCCCCATACACTAACCTGCTCCCTGTGACCCTGGCCCTATCCCTGTGATGCGAACACACTCCCCGTGTCGCTGGCCTGCTCCCCATGACCCTGACCCTCTCCCCTTGATGCTTACCCTGGCCCCGTGACGCTGAACCTCTCCCCGTGTCGGTGACCCTTGCCCAGGGACGCTGAACTTCTCCCCATATTGCTGGCCTTCTCCGTATGACGCTGACCTTCTCCCCATGATGCTGACCCTCTCTCCATACTCTGACCCGCTCCCCATGACACTAACCCTCTCCCCGTTTCGGTGACCCTCTCCCAGTGATGCTGATGTTGCACCCGGAATGCCGACCCTCTCTCCATGACAGTAAGCCACTCCCGATGATGCTAAGCATCTCCCCATGACCTTGGCCCTCTCCCCATGATGCCGAACCTCTCACCGTGACGTTGACCCTCTTCTCGTGTCAGTGACCCTCTCCCAGTGACACTGAGACACTCCCCGTGATGCTGACCCTCTCCGCTTGACTCTTACCCTCTCGCCGTGACGCTGACCCTCTCCCAGTGACACTAAACCTCCCCCAATGATGATGACCTTCTCCCAGTTACGCTGACCCTCTCCCAGTTACGCTGACCCTCTCCTTGTGACGCTGACCCCATCACCGTGACGCTGACCCTCTCACTGTGACGCTAACCCCATCACCGTGACGCTGACCCTCTCACTGTGATGCTGACCCCATCACCATGACGCTGACCCTCTCACTGTGACGCTGACCCCATCACCGTGACACTGACCCTCTCCCCATGATGCCCACCTGCTCCCCGTGTCACTAATGCTCTCCCAACGATGCTGGCCCTCTCCCTTTAATGCTGACCTTCTCCCCGTGAAGCTTACCCTCTCCCCATGACACTGACCCTCGCCCATGACCATCGCCCTCTTCCCATGACCCTGGCTTTCTCCCCATGAACCTGACCCTCTCCCCGTGACACTGATCCCTTCCCAGTGATGCTGACTCTCTCCGTGTCGCTGGCCCGCTCCTCGTTCCACTGACCCTCTCCCCATGATGCTGACCATTTCCACGAACCCTGACCTGCTCCCCGTGATGCTGACCCTCTCCCAATGACGTTTACCCTCTCCCCGTGAAGCTGACCCACTCACCATGATGCAGACCTTCTCCCCGTGACACTGACACTCTCCTCATGGTGCTGACCCTCTCCCCATGATGTTGACAATATACCAGTGACAACAGAACCTCTCCCCAAGTCAATGACCCTCTCCCAGTGACACTGACCCTCTCCCAGTGACACTGACCCTCTCCCAGTGATGCTGACACACTCTCCGTGAAGCTGACCCTCTCCCAGTGATGCTGTCCCTCTCCCTGTGATGCTTACCCTCTCCCCATGACGTTGACGTTGTACCCGGAATGCTGACACTCTCACCGTGAAGCTGACCCACTCCCTGTGTCGCTGGCCCTCTCCCCATGACACTAACCCTCTCCCAGTGACACTAAACCTCTCCAAATGACGATGACCCTCACCCTGTGACGCTTACCGTCTCCCCATGACGCAGACATTGTACCCGGGACGCTGACCCCATCTCCGTGATGCTGACCCTCTCTCCGTGATGCTGACCCTCTCTCCGTGATGCTGACCCTCTCTCCGTGATGCTGACCCTCTCTCCGTGATGCTGACCCTCTCTCCATGATGCTGACCCTCTCCCTATGATCCTGATGCTCTCCCCATGATGCCGACCCTCTCCCAGTGACGCACACCCTCCCCCCACGTCGCTGTCCTTCTCCCCGCGACGTTAAAGCTCTCCCCATGACACTGGCCCTCTCCTCTTAATGCTGACCTTCTCCCCGTGAAGCATACCCTCTCCCCATGACACTGACCCTCTCCCCATGACCCATGGCCCTCTTCCCATGATCCTGAACTTCTCCTATCACACTAACCCTCTCCCAGTGATGCTAAGCATCTCCCCGTGACCCTGGCCCTCTCCCAGTGTCCCGGACCCTATCCCCATGACCCTGACCCTCTCCCTGTGACCTTGACCCTTTCCCCATGACCCTGACACTCTCCCCATGTCGCTGGCCCTCTCCCCGTGATGCTGACCCTCTCCCCCAACCCTAAACTACTCCCCATGACACTGACCCTCTCCCCATGACTCTGACCATCTCCCCGTGACACTGACCCTCTCCCCATGACACTGGCCCTCTCCCCATGACACTGACCTTCTACCCTTGATGCGGACCCTCTCCCAGTGACGCTAACATTCTCCCCGTGATACTGGCCTTCTCCCCGTGACCCTGACCATCTCTCTGTGATGCTAACCTTCCCCCGGTAATGCTGACCCTCTCCCCTTGAGGCTGAACCTCTCCCCATGACACTGACCCTCTCCCCATGTCGCTGGCCTCCTGCCAGTGACCCTAACACTCCCCCCGTGTCCCTGACCCTGTCCCCATGTCGCTGTCCTTTCTCCGTGATGCTAACATTCTCCCCGTGATGCTGGCCCTCTCCCCATGATACTGAACCTCCCCCCATGACCATGGCCCTCTTTGGATGAACCTGGCCCTCTCCCCATGACCCTGACCTTTTCCCTGTGACACTAACCCTCTCCTGGTGATGCTAAGCATCTCCCCATGACCCTGGATCTCTCCTAATGATGCAGACCATCTTCCCGTGATGCTAACCCTCTCCGTGACCCTGACACTCTCCCCATGACACTTACCCTCTCCTGGTGATGCTTACCCTCTCCCTGTGATGGTAACAGTCTCCCTGTGACCCTGGCCCTCTCCCCATGATGTCGACACACTCCCCATTTCGCTGGCCTGCTCCCCATGACCATGACCCTCTCCTTTTGACGCTTACACTTGCCCCGTGACATACACCCGCTCTCAGTTACGCTGAACCTCTCCCCATGTCGGTGACCCTCTCCCAGTGATGCAAACACACTCCCCATGATGCTCACCTGCTCTCAATGATGCTGACATTCTCCCCGTGACAATGACCCTCTCCTAGTGACGTTTACCCTCTCTCCATGACGCTGACAATCTTCCAGTGACGCTGACCCTCTCCCTGTGATGCTGACCCTCTCCCCATGTCACTGGCAATCTCCCTGTAATGCTGACACTCTCCCCATTACGAAGACTCTCTCCCTGTGACCATGACCCTCTCCCAGTGAGACTGAACCTCTCCCCGTGTAAGTGACCCTGTGCCAGTGACGCTGACCCTCTCGCCGTGATGCCAACCTTCTCCTGGAGATGCTAGCCCTCTCCCCATGACACTTAACCCTCTTCCTGTGATGCTAACAGTCTCCCCATGACCCTGACCCTCTCCTCATGATGCTAGCCTTCTCCCGGTGATACTAACCCTCTCCCAGTGACACTGACCCTCTCCCCATGACGCTAACCTTCTCCCAGTGATTCTAACCCTCTCCCTGTCACGCTGACCCTCTCCCCGTGACACTAACCTTCTCCCTAAGATGCTGACCCTCAACCCGTGACAATGACCCTCTCCCTATGTCGCTGGCATTCTCCCCATGACCCTGACCCTCTCCCCCGACCCTAAACTACTCTCCATGACACTGACCCTCTCCCCATGACTCTGACCCTCTCCCCGTGACGCTGACCCTCTCCCCGTGACGCTGACCCTCTCCCCGTGACACTAACCTTCTCCCCGTGACCCTGCCCATCTCTCCGTGACACTAACCTTCCCTGGGTAATGCTGAGCCTCTCCCCTTGATGCTGAACCTCTCCCCATGACACTGAACCTCTCCCCATGTTGCTGGCCTACTGCCAGTGACCCTAACACTCTTCCCGTGTCCCTGAACCTGTCCCCATGTCGCTGTCCTTCTCCCCATGATGCTGACCCTCTACCCGTAACATTGACAGTGACGCTGAACCTCTCCCCATGTTGTTGACCCTCTCCCAGTGATGCTGACCCTCTCCCTGTGATGCTGAAACTCTCCCAATGATGATGAACCTCTCCTAGTGACGCTGACCCTCTCCCTGTGACACTGATGTTGTACCCGGGCCTCTGACCCTCTCACCATGCCCTTGGTCTTATCCCCGTGACACTGACCCTCTCCCCGTCACACTGACCCTCTCTCCATGCCCTTGGCCTTATCCCCGTGACCCTGACCCTCTCCCCGTGACACTGACCCTCTCCCTGTGTCGCTGGCCTTCTCCCCATGACCCTGACCTCTCCACCTTGCCCCTAAACTTCTCCCAGTGACACTGACCATCTCCCCGTGACCCTGACCCTCTCCCCGTGACACTGACACTCTCCCATGAGGCTAACCTTCTCCCGGTGATGCTAATACTCTCCCTGTGACGCTGACCCTCTCCCCATGACACTAACCTTCTCCCTAAGATGCTGACCCTCAAACCGTGACAATGACCCTCTCCCTGTGTCGCTGGCATTCTCCCCGTGACCCTAACCCTCTCCCCTGATCCTAAACTACTCCCCATGACACTGACCCTCTCCCAGTGACTCTGACCCTCCCTGTGTCGCTGGCATTCTCCCCGTGACCCTAAACCTCTCCCCTGATCCTAAACTACTCCCCATGACACTGACCCTCTCCCAGTGACTCTGACCCTCTCCCTGTGACACTGACCCTCTCCCTGTGATGCTAACCTTCTCCCCGTCATGCTGGTCTTCTCCCCGTGACCCTGCCCATCTCTCCGTGACACTAACCTTCCCTCGGTGATGCTGAGCCTCTCCCCTTGATGCTGAACCTCTCCCCATGACACTGACCCTCTCTCCATGTTGATGGCCTCCTGCCAGTGACCCTAACACTCTCCCCATGTCCCTGAACCTGTCCCCATGTCGCTGTCCTTTTCCTTGTGATGCTGACCCTCTACCTGTGACACGGACCCTCTCCCTGTGTCGTTGGCCTTCTTCCTGGGACCCTGACCTCTCCGCCTGACCCCTACACTTCTCCCCGTGACCCTGCCCATCTCTCCGTGACACTAACCTTCCCTCGGTGATGCTGAGCCTCTCCCCTTGATGCTGAACCTCTCCCCATGACACTGAACCTCTCCCCATGTTGATGGCCTCCTGCCAGTGACCCTAACACTCTCCCCATGTCCCTGAACCTGTCCCCATGTCGCTGTCCTTCTCCTTGTGATGCTGACCCTCTACCTGTGACACGGACCCTCTCCCTGTGTCGTTGGCCTTCTTCCTGGGACCCTGACCTCTCCGCCTGACCCCTACACTTCTCCCCATGACACTGACCATCTCCCCATGATACAGACCCTCTCCCCGTGACACTGACCCTCTCCCCGTCACACTGACCCTCTCTCCATGCCCTTGGCCTTATCCCCGTGACCCTGACCCTCTCCCTGTGACACTGACCCTCTCCCTGTGTCGCTGGCCTTCTTCCCGGGACCCTGACCTCTCCGCCTGACCCCTACACTTCTCCCCATGACACTGACCATCTCCCTGTGACATTGACCTCTCCCCATGACACTGACCATCTCCCAATGATACAGACCCTCTCCCCGTGACACTGACCCTCTCCCCGTCACACTGACCCTCTCCCCATGTTGATGGCCTCCTGCCAGTGACCCTAACACTCTCCCCGTGTCCCTGAACCTGTACCCATGTCGCTGTCCTTCTCCTTGTGATGCTGACCCTCTACCTGTGACACGGACCCTCTCCCTGTGTCGTTGGCCTTCTTCCCAGGACCCTGAGCTCTCCACCTGACCCCTACACTTCTCCCCATGACACTGACCATCTCTCCATGATACAGACCCTCTCCCCGTGACACTGACCCTCTCCCCGTCACACTGACCCTCTCTCCATGCCCTTGGCCTTATCCCCGTGACCCTGACCCTCTCCCCGTGACACTGAACCTCTCCCTGTGTTGCTGGCCTTCCCGGGACCCTGACCTCTCCGCATGACCCCTAAACTTCTCCCCATGACACTGACCATCTCCCCTTGACATTGACCTCTCCCCATGACATTGACCATCTCCCCATGATACAGACCCTCTCCCCGTGACATTGACCCTCTCCCTGTCACACTGACCCTCTCTCCATGCCCTTGGCCTTATCCCCGTGACCCTGACCCTCACCCCGTGACACTGAACCTCTCCCTGTGTCGCTGGCCTTCTCCCCATGACCCTGACCTCTCCGCATGACCCCTACACTTCTCCCCATGACACTGACCATCTCCCGTGACACTGACCCTCTCCCCATGACACTGACCATCTCCCCATGATACAGACCCTCTCCCCGTGACACTGACCCTCTCCCCGTCACACTGACCCACTCTCCATGCCCTTGGCCTTATCCCCGTGACCCTGACCCTCACCCCGTGACACTGACCCTCTCCCTGTGTCGCTGGCCTTCTCCCCGTGACCCTGACATCTCCGCATGACCCCTATACTTCTCCCCATGACACTGACCATCTCCCCATGATACAGACCCTCTCCCCGTGACACTGACCCTCTCTCCATGCCTTTGGCCTTATCCCCGTGACCCTGACCCTCACCCCGTGACACTGACCCTCTCCCTGTGTCGCTGGCCTTCTTCCCGGTACCCTGACCTCTCTGCATGACCCCTACACTTCTCCCCATGACACTGACCATCTCCCCGTGACATTGACCCTCTCCCCATGACACTGGCCATCTCCCCATGACCCTGACCCTCTCCCCATGACACTGACCCTCTCCCTGTGTCGCTGGCCTTCTCCCCGTGACCCTGACCTCTCCACCTGGCCCCTAAACTTCTCCCCATGACACTGAAACTCTCCCATGAGGCTAACCTTCTCCTGGTGATGCTAATCCTCTCCCTGTGATGCTGACACTCTCCCCCTGATGCTAACCTTCTCCGAGTGACATTTACCCTCTCGCCGTGAAGCTGCCCCACTCACCATAATGCAGACACTCTCCTTGTGACACTGACACTCTCCCCATGATGCTGACCCTCTCCCCGTAATGTTGACACTCTCCCCATGATGCTGACCCTCTCCCCATAACGCTGACACTCTCCCCATGAAGCTGACCCTCTCCCGGAGATGCTAACCTTCTCCCGGTGATGCTAACCTTCTCCTGGTGACACTAACCTTCTCCCGGTGACGCTATACTTCTCCCTGTCATGCTGACCCTCTCCCCATGACACTAACCTTCTCCCTAAGATGCTGACTCTCAAACCGTCACAATGACCCTCTCCCTGTGTCGCTGGCTTTCTCCCCGTGACCCTGACCCTCTCCCCAAACCCTAAACTACTCCCCATGACACTGACCCTCTCCTCATGACTCTGACCCTCTCCCTATGACACTGACCCTCTCCTCATGACGCTGGCCTTCTCCCCGTGACCCTGACCATCTCTCTGTGACGGTAAACTTCCCCTGGTAATGCTGACCCTCTCTCCTTGAGGCTGAACCTCTCCCCATGACACTGACTCTTCCTCATGTCGCTGGCCTCCTGCCAGTCACCCTAACACTCTCCCCATGTCACTGAACCAGTACCCATGTCGCTGTCCTTCTCCCCATGATGCTAATGCTCTCCTCGTGATCCTGGCCCTCTCCCCATGACCATGGCCCTCTCCCCATGAACTTGACCTTCTCCCTGTGAAAGTAACCCTCTCCCGGTGACACTAAGCATCTCCCCATGACACTGGTCCTCTCCCAGTGACCCGGGCCCTCTCCCCGTGACCCTGACCCTCTCCCCATGATGCTTACCCTCTACCTGTGACCCTGACCCTCACCCCGTGACACTGACCCTCTCCCTGTGTCGTTGGCCTTCTTCCTGGTACCCTGACCTCTCCGCATGACCCCTACACTTCTCCCCATGACACTGACCATCTCCCCGTGACATTGACCCTCTCCCCATGACACTGACCCTCTCCCTGTGTCGCTGGCCTTCTCCCCGTGACCCTGACCTCTCCACCTGGCCCCTAAACCTCTCCCCGTGACACTGACATTCTCCCATGAAGCTAACCTTCTCCATGTGATGCTAATCCTCTCCCTGTGATGCTGACACTCTCCCCCTGATGCTAACCTTCTCCCAGTGACATTTACCCTCTCGCCGTGAAGCTGCCCCACTCACCATACTGCAGACCCTCTCCTTGTGACACTGACACTCTCCCCATGATGCTGACCCTCTCCCCGTAACGTTGACACTCTCCCCATGATGCTGACCCTCTCCCCATAACGCTGACACTCTCCCCATGAAGCTGACCCTCTCCCGGTGATGCTAACCTTCTCCCGGTGATGCTAACCTTCTCCCGATGACATTAACCTTCTCCCAGTGACGTTAACCTTCTCCCTGTCATGCTGACCCTCTCCCCATGACACTAAACTTCTCCCTAAGATGCTGACCCTCAAACCGTCACAATGACCCTCTCCGTGTTTCGCTGGCTTTCTCCCCGTGACCCTGACCCTCTCCCCAGACCCTAAACTATTCCCTATGACACTGACCCTCTCCTCGTGACGCTGGCCTTCTCCCCGTGACCCTGACCATCTCTCCGTGACGCTAACCTTCCCCCGGTAATGCTGACGCTCTCCCCTTGAGGCTGAACCTCTCCCCATGACACTGACCCTCTCCCCATGTCGCTGGCCTCCTGCCAGTGACCCTAACACTCTCCCCGTGTCACTGAACATGTACCCATGTCGCTGTCCTTCTCCCCATGATGCTAATGCTCTCCTCGTGACGCTGGCCCTCTCCCCATGAACATGGCCCTCTCCCCATGAACTTGACCTTCTCCCTGTGAAAGTAACCCTCTCCCGGTGACACTAAGCATCTCCCCATGACACTGGTCCTCTCCTAGTGACCCGGGCCCTCTCCCCGTGACCCTGACCCTCTCCCCATGATGCTTACCCTCTCCCTTTGACCCTGACCCTCACCCCGTGTCGCTGACACTCTCCCCATGACCCTGACTCTCTCCCTGTGTTGCTGGCCCTCTCCCCGTGATGCTGCCCCTCTCCCTGTGACCCTGACGCTCTCCCCCTGTTGCTGACCTTCTCCCCATAATGCTTACCCTCTCTCTGTGATGCTTACCCTCTCCCTGTGAGGCTGACACACTCCCTATGTTGTTGGCCTGCTCCCCATGACCATGACCCTCTCCCCTTGACACATCCCTCGCCCGTGACATACACCCGCTCTTAGTTATGCTGAACCTCTCCCCGTGTCTGTGACCCTAACCCAGTGACATTTACCTTCTCCCCATGATGCTGACACTTTTCCAGTGATGCTGATCGTCTCCCTGTGATGCTGACCCTCTCCCTATGTCGCTGGCCCTCTCCCTGTGACGTTGACCCTCTCCCAGTGACGCTGACCCTCTCCCCGTGATGTTGACTTTCTCCCAGTGACGTTTACCCTCTCCCCATGACGCTGACCCTCTTCCAGTGTCGCTGATCCTCTCCTTGACAGTGACCCTCTCCCCGTGACGCTGACCCTCTCCTCATCACTCTGACCCTCTCCCCG
The DNA here is from genome assembly GCA_026770705.1 of Isurus oxyrinchus. Lineage (NCBI taxonomy): Eukaryota > Metazoa > Chordata > Chondrichthyes > Lamniformes > Lamnidae > Isurus > Isurus oxyrinchus. The sequence goes on along the minus strand of JANJGN010000287.1, from coordinate 552,037 downwards.
TGATTCTGACCCTCTCCCCGTGACACTGGTCCTCTTCCCATGACACTGGCCCTCTCCCCAAGTTGCTGACCTTGTCCCCGTGTTGCTAATGCTCTCCCCGTGACGATGGACCTCTCCCCTTAATGCTGACCTTCTCCCTGTGAATCTTACCCTCTTCTCATGACACCGACCCTCTCGCCATGACCATGGCCCTCTTCCCATGACCCTGACCTCCTCCCTGTGACATTAATCCTCTCCCGGTGATGCTAAGCATTTCCCCGTCACCCTAACCCTCTCCCCGTGATGCTTACCCTCTCCCCGTGACCCTGGACCACTCCCCCGTGATGCTGACACTCTCCCAGTGACACTGAGCCTCTCTCCATGTCCTTGGCCTTATCCCCGTGACCCTGATGCTCTCCGCCTGACCCCTAAACTTCTCCTGGGGACACTGACCCTCTCCCCGTCACACTGACCCTCTCCCTGTCACACTGACCTTCTCCCCGTGATGCTGACCCTCTCCCCGTGATGCTGACCCTCTCCCTGTGACACTTAACCCCCTTCCTGTGATGCTAACAGTCTCCCCGTGACCTTGGCCCTCTCCCCATGATGCTGACCCGCTCCTCATGATGCTAGCCTTCTCCCGGTGATACTAACCCTCTCCCAGTGACACTGACCCTCTCCCCATGATGTTAACCTTCTCACGGTGATGCTAACCCTCTCCCTGTCATGCTGACCCTCTCCCTGTCTGCTGACCCTCTCCCCATGAAACTAACCTTCTCCCTAAGATGCTGACCCTCAACCCGTGACAATGACCCTCTCCCTGTGTCGCTGGCATTCTCCCTGTGACCCTGACCCTCTCCCCCGACCCTAAACTACTCTCCATGACACTGACCCTCTCCCCGTGACACTGACCCTCTCCCCGTGACTCTGACCCTCTCCCCGTGACTCTGACCCTCTCCCCGTGACTCTGACCCTCTCCCCGTGACACTGACCCTCTCCCCGTGATGCTCACCTTTTCCCCGTGATGCTGGTCTTCTCCCCATGACCCTGCCAATCTCTCCGTGATGCTAACCTTCCCTCGGTAATGTTGACCTTCTCCCCTTGAGGCTGAACCTCTCCCCATGACACTGACCCTCTCCCCATGTTGCTGGCCTCCTGCCAGTGACCCTAACACTCTCCCCGTGCCCCTGAACCTGTCCCCATGTCGGTGTCCTGCTCCGCATGATGCTGACCCTCTACCCATGACACGGACCCTCTCCTCATGTACTGGTCTTCTCCCCATCAAACTGACCCTCTCCCCATCAAACTGACCCTCTCTCGGTCAAACTGACCCTCTCTCGGTCAAACTGAACCTCTCTCCATCACACTGACTCTCTCTCCGTCACACTGACACTCTCCCCGTGACACTGACCCTATCTCCATGTCCTTGGCCTTATCCCTGTGACACCGCCCCACTCCCTGTGTCGCTGGCCTTCTCCCCATGACCCTGACCTCTCCACCTGGCCCCTAAACTTCTCCCCATGACACTGACCATCTCCCCGTGACACTGACACTCTCCCATGAGCCTAACCTTCTCCATGTGATGCTAATACTCTCCCTGTGACGCTGACCCTCTCCCCGTGATGCTAACCTTCTCCCAGTGACATTTACCCTCTCACCGTGAAGCTGCCCAACTCACCAGAATGCAGACCCTCTCCTTGTGACACTGACACTCTCCCCATGATGCTGACCCTCTCCCCATAACGATGACACTCTGCCAGTGATGCTGAACCTCTCCCCGTGTCGGTGACCCGCTCCCCGTGATGCTAACCTTCTCTCGGTGATGCTAACCTTCTCCCGGTGATGCTAACCTTCTCCTGGTGATGCTAGCCTTCTCCCCGTCATGCTAACCTTCTACCAGTGATGCTGAACCTCTCCGCATGATGCTAACCTTCTCCTGGTGATGCTGAACCTCTCCCCATGTCGGTGACCCTCTCCCAGTGACGCTGACCCTCTCCACATGATGCTTACCTTCTCTTGGTGATGCTAACCCTCTCCCTGTCACGCTGACCCTCTCCCCGTGACACTGACTTTCTCCCTAAGATGCTGAACCTCAACCCGTGACAATGACCCTCTCCCTGTATTGCTGGCATTCTCCCCGTGACACTGACCCTCTCCCCGTGACACTGACCCTCTCCCCGTGATGCTAACTTTCTCCCCGTCATGCTGGTCTTCTCCCCATGACCCTGCCCATCTCTCCATGATGCTAACCTTCCCTCGGTAATGCTGACCCTCTCCCCTTGAGGCTGAACCTCTCCCCATGACACTGACTCTCTCCCCATGTTGATGGCCTCCTGTGTGACCCTAACACTCTCCCCGTGTCCCTGAGCCTCTCCCCATGTCGGTGTCCTTCTCCCCGTGATGCAGACCCTCTCCTCATGTATTGGTCTTCTCCCCATCAAACTGACCCTCTCTCCATCACACTGACCCTCTCCCAGTGACACTGACCCTCTCTCCATGTCCTTGGCCTTATCCCCGTGACCCTGACCCTCTCCGCCTGACTCCTAAACTTCTCCCCGTGACACTGACCATCTCCCCGTGACACTGACCATCTCCCCGTGATACTGACCATCTCCCCGTGATACTGACCCTCTCTCCATGTCCTTGGCCTTCTCCCCATGACCCTGACTCTCCACCTGGCCCCTAAACTTATCCCCGTGACACTGACCATCTCCCCATGACACTGACCATCTCCCTGTGACACTGACCATCTCCCAAGAGGCTAACCTTCTCCCGGTGATGCTAATACTCTCCCTGTGACGCTGACACTCTCCCCGTGACGCTAACCTTATATCAGTGACATTTACCCTCTCGCCGTGAAGCTGCCCAACTCACCATAATGCAGACCCTCTCCTTGTGACACTGACACTCTCCCCATGATGCTGACCCTCTCCCCGTAACGTTGACACTCTCCCCATGATGCTGACCCTCTCCCCATAATGCTGACACTCTCCCAGTGACGCTAAACCTCTCCCTGTGATGCTGAAACTCTCCCAATGACGATGAACCTCTCCTAGTGACGCTGACCTCTCCCTGTGATGTTGACGCTGTACCCGGAATGCTGACACTCTCACCGTGACGATGACCCTCTCCCCGTGTCGCTGGCCCTCTCCCTGTGACGCTGATGATGTACCCAGTGACGCTGAACCTCTTACCATGAAGCTGACCTTCTCCCGGTGATGCTAACCTTCTCCCGGTGATGCTAACGTTCTCCCTGTCCGCTGACCCTCTCCCCATGACACTAACCTTCTCCCTAAGATGCTGACCCTCAAACCGTCACAATGACCCTCTCCCTGTGTCGCTGGCTTTCTCCACATGACCCTGACCCTCTCCCCCGACCCTAAACTACTCCCCATGTCAGTGACCCTCTCCCCGTGACTCTGACCCTCTCCCTATGACACTGCCCCTCTCCCCGTGATGCTGGCCTTCTCCCCGTGACCCTAACCATCTCTCCGTGACGCTAACCTTCCCCCAGTAATGCTGACCCTCTCCCCTTGAGGCTGAACCTCTCCCCATGACAATGACTCTCTCCCCATGACTCTGACCCTCTCCCTTTGACTCTGACCCTCTCCCCATGACTCTGACCCTCTCCCCATGACACTGACCCTCTCCCCATGACACTGACCCTCTCCCCATGACACTGACCCTCTCCTCATGTCGCTGGCCTCCTGCCACTGACCCTAACACTCTCCCCGTGTCCTTGACCTTGTCCCCATGTCGCTGTCCTTCTCCCCGTGATGTTAATGCTCTCCCCGTGACGCTGGCCCTCTCCCCATAACCATGGCCCTCTTCCCATGAACCTGGCCCTCTCCCCATGAACCGGACCTTCTCCTTGTGAAAGTAACCCTCTCCCGGTGACACTAAGCATCTCCCCATGACCCTGGCCCTCTCCCAGTGACCCGGCCTTCTCCCTGTGACCCTGACCCTCTCCCCGTGATCCTGACGCCCTCCCTGTGTTGCTGACCTTCTCCCCATGATACTATCCCTCTCTCTATGATGCTGACCCTCTCCCTGTGAGGCTGAACCTCTCCCCATGACACTGTCCCTCTCCCCATGTTGCTGACCTCCTGCCAGTGACCCTAACACTCTCCCCGTGTCACTGACCTTGTACCCATGTCGCTGTCCTTCTCCCCATGATGCTAATGCTTTCCCCGTGATGTTGGCCCTCTCCCCATGACCATGGCCCTCTCCCCGTGATGCTTACCTCTCCCTGTGACCCTGACCCTCACCCCGTGTCGCTGACACTCTCCCCGTCACCCTGCCCCTCTCCCCATGAACCTGACTCTCTCCGTGTTGCTGACCCTCTCCCCGTGATGCTGACCCTCTCCCTGTGACCCTGACACTCTCCCCGTGTTGCTGACCTTCTCCCCATGACGCTTACCCTCTCTCTGTGATGCTTACCCTCTCCCTGTGAGGCTGACACACTCCCCATGTTGGTCGCCTGCTCCCCATGACCATGACACTCTCCCCTTGACGCATCCCTTGCCCCGTGACATACACCCACTCTCAGTTACGCTGAACCTCTCCCCGTATCGGTGACCCTCTCCTAGTGACACTGACACACTCCCCATGATGCTGACATGCTCTCAGTGATGCTAACCCTCTCCCCGTGACACTGACCCTCTCCCAGTGACATTTACCCTCTCCCCATGATGCTGACACTCTTCCAGTGTCGTTGGCCCTCTCACTGTGACGCTGACACTCTCCCCATTATGCTGACCCTCTCCCTGTGACGTTGACCCTCTCTCAGTGATGCTGAACCTCTCCCCATGTCAGTGACCCTCTCCCAGTGACACCGACCCTCTCCCTGTGTCACTGGCCTTCTCCCTGTGACCCTGAACTCTCCGCCTTACCCCTAAACTTCTCCCTGTGACATTGAGCATCTCCCCGTGACACTGACAGTCTCCCATGAGGTTAACCTTCTCCCGGTGATGCTAATCCTCTCCCTGTGACGCTGACACTCTCCCCGTGATGCTAACCTTCTCCCAGTGACATTTACCCTCTCGCTGTGAAGCTGCCCCACTCCCCATGTCGCAGACCCTCTTCTTGTGACACTGACACTCTCCCCATGATGCTGACCCTCTCCCCATAATGTTGACACTCTGCCAGTGACGGTGAACCTCTCCCCGTGTCGGTGACCCTCTCACCATGAAGCTGACCCTCTCCCCATCATGCTAACCTTCTCCCGGTGATGCTAACCTTCTCCCTAAGATGCTGACCCTCAAACCATGACAATGACCCTCTCCCTGTGTCGCTGGCATTCTCCCCGTGACCCTGACCCTCTCCCCTGACCCTAAACTACTCCCCATGACCTGACCCTCACCCCGTGACACTGACTCTCTCCCTATGACACTGGCCTTCTCCCCGTGACCCTGCCCATCTCTCCGTGACGCTAACCTTCCCCTGGTAATGCGGACCCTCTCCCCTTGAGGCTGAACCTCTCCCCATAACATTGACACTCTCCCCATGACATTGACCCTCTCCCCATGACTCTGGCCCTCTCCCTCTGACACTGACCCTCTCCTCGTGATGCTGGCCTTCTCCCCGTGACCCTGACCATCTCTCCGTGACGCTAACCTTACCCCGGTAATGCTGACCCTCTCCCCTTGAGGCTGAACCTCTCCCCATGACACTGTCCCTCTCCCCATGTCGCTGACCTCCTGCCAGTGACCCTAACACTCTCCCCGTGTCACTGACCTTGTCCCCATGTCGCTGTCCTTCTCCCCATGATGCTAATGCTTTCCCCGTGATGTTGGCCCTCTCCCCATGACCATGGCCCTCTCCCCGTGATGCTTACCTCTCCCTGTGACCCTGACTCTCACCCCGTGTCGCTGACACTCTCCCCGTCACCCTGCCCCTCTCCCCATGAACCTGACTCTCTCCGTGTTGCTGACCCTCTCCCTGTGATGCTGACCCTCTCCCTGTGACTCTGACACTCTCCCCGTGTTGCTGACCTTCTCCCCATGATGCTTACCCTCTCTCTGTGATGCTTACCCTCTCCCTGTGAGGCTGACACACTCCCCATGTTGGTCGCCTGCTCCCCATGACCATGACACTCTCCCCTTGACGCATCCCTTGCCCCGTGACATACACCCACTCTCAGTTACGCTGAACCTCTCCCCGTATCGGTGACCCTCTCCTAGTGACACTGACACACTCCCCATGATGCTGACAGGATCTCAGTGATGCTAACCCTCTCCCCGTGACACTGACCCTCTCCCAGTGACATTTACACTCTCCACATGACGCTGACAATCTTCCAGTGATGCTGATCATCCCCCATGTGATGCTGACCCTCTCCCCGTGTCGCTGGCCCTCTCACTGTGACGCTGACACTCTCCCCATTATGCTGACCCTCTCCCTGTGATGCTGATCCTCTCCCCGTGTCGCTGGCCCTCTCACCGTGACGCTGACACTCTCCCCATTATGCTGACCCTCTCCCTGTGATGTTGACCCTCACTCAGTGATACTGAACCTCGACCCGTGTCGGTGACCCTCTCCCAGTGTCGCTGACCCTCTCCCCATGACGCTGACCCTCTTCCTGTGACACTGATCCTCTCCTTGACACTGACCCTCTCCCCGTGAAGCTGACCCTCTCCTCATCACTCTGACCCTCCCCCGTGACTCTGACCCTCTCCTCATGACACTGGTCCTCTTCCCGTGACACTGGCCCTCTCCCCATGTCGCTGACCCTCTCGCCGTGACACTGACCCTCTCTCCATGATGCTAACCTTCCCCCAGTGATGCTGACCCTCTCCCCTTGAGGCTGCTGCTCTCCCTGTGTCTTGACCCTGTCCCCATGTTGCTGTCCTTGTCCCCGTGTTGCTAATGCTCTCCCCGTGACGCTGGACCTCACCCCTTAATGCTGACCTTCTCCCCGTGAAGCTTACCCTCTCCCCATGACACCGACCCTCTCGCCATGACCATGGCCCTCTCTCAATGACCCTGACCTCCTTCCTGTGACACTAATCCTCTTCCGGTGATGCTAAGCATCTCTCTGTCACCCTGACCCTCTCACCGTGATGCTTACCCTCTCGCTGTGACCCTGACCTTCTCCCCGTGTCACTGACACTCTCCCCACGATGCTGACCCTCTCCTCATACCCTAACCCGCTCCCTGTGACCCTGGCCCTCTCCCCCTGATGCTGACACACTCCCCGTGTCACTGGCCTTCTCCCCATGACCATGACACTCACCCCTTGACGCTTACCCTTGCCCTGTGACATTAACCATCTCCCAGTGATGCTGGCCCTCTCCCAGGGACGCTAAAGCTCTCCCCGTGTCGGTGACCCTCTCCCAGTGACGCTGACCCTCTCCCCGTGATGCTGACCTTCTCCCTGTGATGCTGACCCTCTCCCATTGACGCTGACCCTCTCCCCGTGATGCTGACCTTCTCCCTGTGATGCTGAAACTCTCCCTGTGATGCCAACATTCTCCCACTGACACTGGCCTTCTCTCCGTGACCCTCTCCCCGTGATGCTGACCCTCTCCCAGTGATGCTGAACCTCTCCCTGTGATGCTAACCTTCTCCTGCTGACACTGGCCTTCTCTCCGTGACCCTCTCCCCGTGATGCTGACCCTCTCCCAGTGATGCTGACCGTCTCCTCATGTCGCTGGCCTTCTCCCCGTGATGCTGATCCGCTCCCAGTGACTCTGACCCTCTCCCCATGATGCTGACCCTCTCCCTGTGATGCTGACAGTCTCCCCGTGATGCCGACCGTCTCCCCATGACGCTGACCCTCTCCCCATGTGCTGGTCTTCTCCCCATCACACTGACCCTCTCTCCATGACACTGACACTCTCCCCATGAAGCTGACCCTCTCTACGTGATCCTGTCCCTCTCCATGTGTCGCTGGCCCTCTCCCCATGATGCTGACCCTCTACCTATGACCCTGACACTTTCCCCATGTTGCTGACCTTTTCCCCATGATGCTCACCTTCTCCCAGTGATGCTGACACTCTCCCCATGATGTTGACCCTCTCCCAGTGATGCTGACACACTCCTCCTGAAAACTGAAGCTGACCCGCTCCCAGTGATGTTTACCCTCTCCCCATGACGCTGAACCTCTTCCAGTGATGCTGATCCTCTCCTTGACGCTGACCCTCTCCCCGTGACTCTGACCCTCTCCCCGTGACACTGGTCCTCTTCCCGTGACACTGGCCCTCTCCCCATCTCGCTGACCTTATACCCGTGACGCTGAACCTGTCACCGTGATGCTGACCCTCTCCCAGTGACACTGACCCTCTCCCCATGACGCCAAGCCTCTCGCCGTGACACTGACCCTCTCTCCGTGATGCTAACCTTCCCCCGGTAATGCTGACCCGCTCCCCTTGAGGCTGCTGTTCTCCCCATGTCCCTGACCCTGTCCCCATGTCGCTGTCCTTGTCCCCGTGTTGCTAATGCTCTCCCCGTGACGCTGGACATCACCCCTTAATGCTGACCTTCTCCCCGTGAAGCTTACCCTCTCCCCATGACACCGACCCTCTCACCATGACCGTGGCCTTCTCTCAATGACCCTGACCTCCTCCCTGTGACACTAATCCTCTCCCGGTGATGCTAAGCATCTCTCTGTCACCCTGACCCTCTCACCGTGATGCTTACCCTCTCGCTGTGACCCTGACCTTCTCCCCGTGTCACTGACACTCTCCCCACGATGCTGACCCTCTCCTCGTACCCTAACCCGCTCCCTGTGACCCTGGCCCTCTGCCCCTGATGCTGACACACTCCCCGTGTCGCTGGCCTTCTCCCCATGACCATGACACTCACCCCTTGACGCTTACCCTTGCCCTGTGACATTAACCATCTCCCAGTGATGCTGGCCCTCTCCCAGGGACGCTAAAGCTCTCCCCGTGTCGGTGACCCTCTCCCAGTGATGCTGACCCTCTCCCCATGATGCTGACCTTCTCCCTGTGATGCTGAACCTCTCCCTGTGACGCTAACCTTCTCCCGCTGACACTGGCCTTCTCTCCGTGACCCTCTCCCCGTGTCGGTGACCCTCTCCCAGTGATGCTGACCGTCTCCTCATGTCGCTGGCCTTCTCCCCATGATGCTGACCCGCTCCCAATGACTCTGACCCTCTCCCCATGATGCTGACCCGCTCCCAGTGACTCTGACCCTCTCCCCATGATGCTGACCCTCTTCCCGTGATGCTGACTGTCTCCCCGTGACGCTGACCCTCTCCCCATGTGCTGGTCTTCTCCCCATCACACTGACCCTCTCTCCATGACACTGACACTCTCCCCATGATGCTGACCCTCTTCCCGTGATGCTGACCCTCTCCCCATGATGCTGACCCTCTCCCCATGATGCTGACCCTCTTCCCGTGATGCTGACCCTCTCCCCATGATGCTGACCCTCTCCCCATGATGCTGACCATCTCCCCGTGATGCTGACCATCTCCCCGTGACGCTGACCCTCTCGCCATGTGCTGGTCTTCTCCCCATCACACTGACCCTCTCTCCATGACACTGACAATCTCCCCATGAACTGACCCTCTCTCCGTGATCCTGTCCCTCTCCATGTGTCACTGGCCCTCTCCCCATGATGCTGACCCTCTCCCCATGTGCTGGTCTTCTCCCCATGATGCTCACCTTCTCCCAGTGATGCTGACACTCTCCCCATGATGTTGACCCTCTCCCAGTGACACTGACCCTCTCCCAGTGACACTGACACACTCCTCCTGAAAACTGAAGCTGACCCGCTCCCAGTGATGTTTACCCTCTCCCCATGACTCTGAACCTCTTCCAGTGATGCTGATCCTCTCCTTGACGCTGACCCTCTCCCCGTGACTCTGACCCTCTCCCCGTGACACTGGTCCTCTTCCCGTGACACTGGCCCTCTCCCCATCTCGCTGACCTTATACCCGTGATGCTGAACCTGTCACCGTGATGCTGACCCTCTCCCAGTGACACTGACCCTCTCCCCATGATGCCAACCCTCTCGCCGTGACACTGACCCTCTCTCCGTGATGCTAACCTTCCCCCGTGATGCTGACCCTCTCCCCTTGAGGCTGCTGTTCTCCCCGTGTCCCTGACCCTGTCCCCATGTCGCTGTCCTTGTCCCCGTGTTGCTAATGGTCTCCCCGTGATGCTGGACCTCTCCCCATGACACCGACCTTCTCGCCATGACCATGGCCCTCTCCCAATGACCCTGACCTCCTCCCTGTGACACTAATACTCTCCTGGTGATGCTAAGCATCTCCCAGTGACCCTGGCACTCTCCCCGTCACCCTGACACTCTCCCCATGATGCTTACCCTCTTCTCGTACCCTAACCCACTCCCTGTGACCCTGACCCTCTCCCCATGTCACTGACACTCTCCCCACGATGCTGACCCTCTCCTCGTACCCTAACCCACTCCCTGTGACCCTGGCCCTCTCCCCCTGATGTTGACACACTCCCCGTGTCACTGGCCTGCTCCCCATGACCATGATATTCACCCCTTGCCCTGTGACATTAACCATCTCCCAGTGATGCTGGCCCTCTCCCAGGGAGGCTGAGCTTCTCCCTGTGATGCTGACAGACTTCCCTGTGATGCTGACCCTCTCCCAGTGATGCTGACTGTCTCCCCATGTCGCTGGCCTTCTCTGTATGACGCCTACCCTCTCCTCATGATGCTGACACTCTCCCAGTGAAGCTGACCTTCTCCCAGTGAAGTTTTCCCTCTCCCTGTGACACTGACCCTCTCCCCATGTGCTGGTCTTCTCCCCATCACACTGACCCTCTCCCCATGATGCTGACCCTCTCCCCGTAACACTGATCTTCTCCCTATGACACTGACCCTCTGCCCGTGATCCTGTCCCTCTCCATGTGTCGCTGGCCCTCTCCCCGTGATGCTGACCCTCTCCCTATGACCCTGACACTTTCCCCGTGTTGCTGAACTTTTCCCCATGACGCTCACCTTCTCCCAGTGACACTGACACTCTCCCCATGATGTTGACACTCTCCCAGTGAAGCTTAACCTCTCCCCGTGTCGGTGACCTTCTCCCAGTGACGGTGACCCTCTCCCAGTGACACTGACCCTCCAAGTGATGCTGACACACACCTCCTGAAGCTGACCCACTCCCAGTGACACTCAACCTCTCACATTGACGCTGACCCTCTCCCTGTGACGCTGACCCTCTCCCCATGACGTCAACGTTGTACCCGGAATGCTAACACTCTCACCGTGACGTTGACCATCTCCCCTTGTCATTGCCCTCTCCCCGTGACACTAACCCTCTCCCAGTGACACTAAACCTCTCCAAGTGATGCTGACACTCTCCCCATTACGCTGAACCTCTCCCCGTGTCGGTGACTCTCTCCCTGTGATGCTGACACTCTCCCCATTACGCTGAACCTCTCCCCGTGTCGGTGACTCTCTCCCTGTGATGCTGACACTCTCCCCATTATGCTGACCCTCTCCCTGTGGTGCTGACCCTCTCCCAGTGATGCTGACCCTCTCCCCATGTCGTTGACCCTCTCCCTGTGACGCTGACCCTCTCCCAGTGATGCTGACATTCTCTCCATTACGCTGACCCTCTTCCAGTGATGCTGACCCTCTCCTAGTGATGCTGAACCTCTCCCAGTGTCGGTGACCCTCTCCATGTGATGCTGATCTTCTCCCCGTGATTTGACCCGCTCCCAGTGAAGTTGACCCTCTCTCTGTGAAGCTGACCATCTCCCCATGACGCTGACACTCTCCCAGTGAAGTTGACTCTCTTCCAGTGATGCTGAAACTCTCCCAGTGTCGGTGACCCTCTCCATGTGATGCTGATCTTCTCCCCATGACGCTGACACTCTCCCAGTGAAGTTGACCCTCGCCCAGTGACGCTAACCCTCTCCCCATGACGCTGACACTCTCCCAGTGAAGTTGACCCTCGCCCAGTGACGCTAACCCTCTCCCCGTGTCACTGACACTCTCTCAGTGAAGCTGACCCTCTCCCTGTGATGCTGACCCACTCCCCGTGTCGCTGACCTTCTCCCCGTGATGCTGATCCTATCCCCATTACGCTGACCCTCTCCCTGTGACGTTGACCCTCTCCCAGGGTTGCTGAACCTCTCCCCGTGTCAGTGACTCTGTGATGCTGATTCTCTCCATGTGATGCTGAACTTCTCCCCGTTATGTTGACCCACTCCCAGTGACGCTGACCCTCTCTCCGTGATGCTGACGCTTTCCCTGTGATGTTTACCCTCTCCCAATGATGCTGACCCTCTTCCATTGATGCTGATCCACTCCCAGTGTCGCTGACCCTCTCCCCGTGATGCTGACCCTCTCCCCGTAATCCTGGCCTTCTCCCCAAGATGCTGACCCTCTCCACGTACCCTGACCTGCTCCCTGTGATGCTTACCCTCTCCCCATGACGCTGACCCTCTCCCCATGATGCTGACCCTCTCCCAGTGACACTAAACCTCTCCCAATGATGATACCATCTCCCAGTGACGCTGACCCTCTCCGTGTGACACTTACCCTCTCTCCATGATGTTGACATTGTACCTGGAACACTGACACTCTCACCGTAACGCTGACCCGCCTCCCATGTCATTGCCCTCTCCACATGACACTAACCCTCACCCAGTGACACTAAACCTCTCCCAATGATGATGACCCTCTCCCAGTGACGCAGACCCTCTCCCCATGACACTAACACTCTCCCCATGACCCTGGCCCTCTTCCCATGAACCTGACCTTCTTCCCTTGACACTAACCCTCTCCCGGTGACGCTAGGCTTCTCCACGTAACCCTGGCCCTCTCCCTGTCACCATGACCCTTTCCCCATGATGCTTACCCTCTTCCCGTGACGCTGATGCTCTCACCATGATGCTTACCCGCTCCCTACGATCCTGACACTCTCCCCGTGTGGCTGACCGTCTCCCCATTACGCTTACCTTCTCTCCGTGACGCTTACCCTCTCCTTGTGATGCTAACAGTCTCCCCGTGACCCGGGCCCTCTCCCTGTGATGCTGACACGCTCCCCGTGTCACTGGCCTACTCCCAATAACGCTAAACCTCTCTCCGTGATGCTGACCCTCTCTCCGTGACGCTGACTCTCCGTGACGCTGACCCTCTCTCCGTGATGCTGAATCTCTCCCAGTGACGCAGACTCTCTCCCAGTGACGCTGACCCTCTCCCCGTGTTGTGACCCTCTCTCCTTGATGCTGACCCTCTCCCCATTATGCTGACCATCTCCCTGTGATGTTGACCCTCTCCCAGGGATGCTGAACCTCTCCCAGGGATGGTGAACCTCCGCCCGTGTTGGGGACCCTCTCCCTGTGACACTGACCCTCTCCCAGTGATGCTGAACATCACCCGTGTCGGTGACTCTCTCCTAGTGATGTTGAACCTCTCCCAGTGATGCTGAACTTCTGCCCGTGTCGGTGACCCTTGTGACGCTGACCTTCTCCCCGTGTTGTGACCCTCTCTCCTTGATGCTGACCCTCTCCCAGTGATGCTGAACATCACCCCGTGTCGGTGACTCTCTCCCAGTGATGCTGAACTTCTGCCCGTGTCGGTGACCCTCTCCCTGTGACGCTGACCTTCTCCCCGTGATGTTGACCCGCTCCTAGTGACACTGACCCTCTACCAGTGACACTGACTTCTCCCAGTGATGCTGACCTTCTCCCGTTGACGCTTAGCCTGGCCTCATGATGCTGAACTTCTCCCCGTGTCGGTGACCCTCTCCCAGTGATGCTGACACTCTCCCTGTGACGCTGACACACTCCCAGTGACGCTGACCCTCTCCTCATGTTGCTGGCCTTTTCTGTATGATGCTGACCGTCTCCCCGTGCTGCTGACCCTCTCCCAGTGACATTTTCCCTCTCCCCATGACGCTGACCCTCTCCCCGTGACACTGACACTCTCCCCATGTCCTTGGCTTTATTCCTGTGACCCTCTGCCAGTGATGCTGGCCCTTTCCCAGGGACGCTGACCCTCTCCCTATGTCGGTGACCCTCTCCCAGTGTTGCTGACCCTCTCCCAGTGATGTTTTCCATCTCCCTATGATGCTGCCCCTCTCCCCCGTGACCCTGACCCTCTCCCTGTGACCCTGACCCTCTCCCCTTGTCGCTGACACTCTCCCTGTGACGCTAACCTTCTACCCCTGACACCGGCCTTCTCCCCGTGACCCTCTCCCCATGACGCTGACTTATCCCCATGTCGCTGACCATCTCCCAGTGACGTTTACCCTCTCCCCATGAAGCTGACCCTCTCCCTGTGACATTTACCCTCTCCCAATGATGTTTTCCATCTCCCCATGATGCTGCCACTCTCCCCGTGTTGGTGACCCTCTCCATGTGACGCTGAACCTCTCCCAGTGAAGCTGACCCCCTCTCAGTGATGTTTACCCTCTCCCCATTACACTGACAATCTTCCAGTGATACTGACCCTCTCCCTGTGATGCTGACCCACTCACCATGTCACTGACCCTCTCCCCATTACGCTGACCCTCTCCCTGTGACGTTGACCCTCTCCCAGGGTTGCTGAACCTCTCCCCGTGTCAGTGACTCTGTGATGCTGATTCTCTCCATGTGATGCTGAACTTCTCCCCGTTATGTTGACCCACTCCCAGTGACGCTGACCCTCTCTCCGTGATGTTGACGCTTTCCCTGTGATGTTTACCCTCTCCCAATGACGCTGACCCTCTTCCATTGATGCTGATCCACTCCCAGTGTCGCTGACCCTCTCCCCGTGATGCTGACCCTCTCCCCATAATCCTGGCCCTCTTCCCAAGATGCAGAACCTCTCCACGTACCCTGACCTGCTCCCTATGATGCAGTCCCTCTCCCCATGATGCTGACCCTCTCCCCATGATTCTGACCCTCTCCCCATGATTCTGACCCTCTCCCCATGATTCTGACCCTCTCGAAGTGACACTAACCCTCTCCCGGTGACGCTAGGCATCTCCACGTAACCCTGGCCCTCTCCCTGTCACCATGACCCTTTCCCCATGATGCTTACCCTCTCCCCGTGACGCTGATGCTCTCACCATGATGCTTACCTGCTCCCTACGATCCTGACACTCTCCCCGTGTGGCTGACCGTCTCCCCATTACGCTTACCTTCTCTCCGTGATGCTTACCCTCTCCATGTGATGCTAACAGTCTCCACATGACCCGGGCCCTCTCCCCGTGATGCTGACACACTCCCCGTGTCACTGGCCTGCTCCCAATAACGCTAACCCTCTCTCCGTGATGCTGACCCTCTCTCCGTGACACTGATTCTCTCTCCGTGACGCTGACCCTCTCTCCGTGACGCTGACCCTCTCTCCGTGACGCTGAC
Organism: Isurus oxyrinchus; assembly: GCA_026770705.1. NCBI lineage: Eukaryota > Metazoa > Chordata > Chondrichthyes > Lamniformes > Lamnidae > Isurus > Isurus oxyrinchus. The sequence goes on along the minus strand of JANJGN010000287.1, from coordinate 536,765 downwards.
CCTCTCTCCGTGATGCTGAATCTCTCCCAGTGACGCTGACTCTCTCCCAGTGACGCTGACACTCTCTCCATGACACTGACCCTCTCCCCGTGACGCTGACTCTCTCTCCGTGACGCTGACACTCTCTCCGTGACACTGACCCTCTCCCCGTGATGCTGACTCTCTCCATGACGCTGACACTCTCTCCATGACACTGACCCTCTCCCCGTGATGCTGACTCTCTCTCCGTGACGCTGACCCTCTCTCCGTGACGCTGACCCTCTCTCCCAGTGACACTGACACTCTCTCTATGACACTGACCCTCTCCCTGTGACGCTGACTCTCTCTCCGTGACACTGACCCTCTCTCCGTGACACTGACTCTCTCCTAGTGACACTGACCCTCTACCAGTGACACTGACTTCTCCCCATGATGCTGACCTTCTCCTGTTGACACTTAGCCTGGCCTCATGATGCTGAACCTCTCCCCGTGTCGGTGACCCTCTCCCAGTGATGCTGACACTCTCCCTGTGACGCTGACACACTCCCCTTGACGCTGACCCTCTCCTCATGTTGCTGGCCTTTTCTGTATGATGCTGACCGTCGCCCCGTGCTGCTGACTCTCTCCCAGTGACATTTTCCCTCTCCCCATGACGCTGACTCTCTCTCCTTGACGCTGACTGTCTTCCCATGACGCTGACCCTCTCCCCGTGACACTGACACTCTTCCCATGTCCTTGGCCTTATTCCTGTGACCCTCTGCCAGTGATGCTGGCCCTTTCCCAGGGACGCTGAACCTCTCCCAATGTCGGTGACCCTCTCCCAGTGATGCTGACCCTCTCCCCGTGACACTGACCCTCTCCCCGTGACACTGACCCTCTCCCCATGTTGCTGGCCTTCTCTGTATGATGCTGACCTTCTCCCTGTGATGCTGAACCTCTCCCTGTGACGCTAACCTTCTACCCCTGACACTGGCCTTCTCCCCATGACCCTCTCCCCATGACGCTGACTTATCCCCCTGTCGCTGACCATCTCCCTGTGACATTTACCCTCTCCCAATGATGTTTTCCATCTCCCCATGATGCTGCCGCTCTCCCCCGTGACCCTGACCCTCTCCCTGTGACCCTGACCCTCTCCCCTTGTCACTGACACTCTCCCCGTGGCGCTGACACTTGCTCCATGACCCTGATCCTCTCCATGTGTTGCTGGCCCTCTCCCCATGATGCTGACCCTCTCCCTATTACCCTGACACTCTCCCCATGTTGCTGACCTTTTCCCCATGATGCTTACCCTCTCCTCGTGATACTTACCTTCTCCCCGTGACGCTGACCCTCTCCCAGTGATGTTTACACTCTCCCCGTGAAGCTGACCCACTCACCGTGATGCAGACCCTATCCCCATGATGCTGACCCTATCCCCATGATGCTGACCCTCTCCTCATGTCGCTGACCGTCTCCCCCTGATGCTGACCCTCTCCCTGTGACGTTCACCCTCTCCCAGGGATGCTGAACCTCTCCCAGTGATGCTGACCCCCTCTCAGTGAGGTTTACCCTCTCCCCATTACACTGACAATCTTTCAGTGATACTGACCCTCTCCCTGTGATGCTGACCCACTCCCCGTGTCGCTGACCCTCTCCCCGTGATGCTGACCCTCTCCCCATTACGCTGACCCTCTCCCTGTGACGTTGACCCTCTCCCAGGGTTGCTGAACCTCTCCCCGTGTCAGTGACTCTCTGTGATGCTGATTCTCTCCATGTGATGCTGAAATTCTCCCCGTTATGTTGACCCACTCCCAGTGACGCTGACCCTCTCTCCGTAATCCTGGCCCTCTCCCCAAGATGCTAACCCTCTCCACGTACCCTGACCTGCTCCCTGTGATGCTTACCCTCTCCCCATGATGCTGATCCTCTCCCCATGATGCTGACCCTCTCCCAGTGACACTAAACCTCTCCCAATGATGATACCATCTCCCAGTGACGCTGACCCTCTCCGTGTGACACTTACCCTCTCTCCATGATGTTGACATTGTACCTGGAACACTGACACTCTCACCGTGACGCTGACCCTCTTCCCATGTCATTGCCCTCTCCACATGACACTAACCCTCACCCAGTGACACTAAACCTCTCCCAATGATGATGACCCTCTCCCAGTGACGCAGACCTTCTCCCCATGACACTAACACTCTCCCCATGACCCTGGCCCTCTTCCCATGAACCTGACCTTCTTCACTTGACACTAACCCTCTCCCGGTGACGCTAGGCATCTCCACGTAACCCTGGCCCTCTCCCTGTCACCATGACCCTTTCCCCATGATGCTTACCCTCTTCCCGTGACGCTGATGCTCTCACCATGATGCTTACCCGCTCCCTACGATCCTGACACTCTCCCCGTGTGGCTGACCGTCTCCCCATTATGCTTACCTTCTCTCCGTGACGCTTACCCTCTCCTTGTGATGCTAACAGTCTCCCCGTGACCCGGGCCCTCTCCCCGTGATGCTGACACACTCCCCGTGTCAGTGGCCTGCTCCCAATAACGCTAACCCTCTCTCCGTGATGCTGACCCTCTCTCCGTGACGCTGACTCTCCGTGACGCTGACCCTCTCTCCGTGATGCTGAATCTCTCCCAGTGACGCAGACTCTCTCCCAGTGACGCTGACACTCTCTCCATGACACTGACACTCTCCCCGTGATGCTGACTCTCTCTCCGTGACACTGACTCTCTCTCCGTGACACTGACTCTCTCCCAGTGACGCTGACACTCTCTCCATGACACTGACCGTCTCCCCGTGACGTTGACCCTCTCCCAGTGATGCTGACTCTCTCCCAGTGACGCTGACCCTCTCCCCGTGTTGTGACCCTCTCTCCTTGATGCTGACCCTCTCCCCATTATGCTGACCCTCTCCCTGTAATGTTGACCCTCTCCCAGGGATGCTGAACCTCTCCCCGTGTTGGTGACGCTCTCCCTGTGACACTGACCCTCTCCCAGTGATGCTGAACATCACCCCGTGTCGGTGACTCTCTCCTAGTGATGTTGAACCTCTCCCAGTGATGCTGAACTTCTGCCTGTGTCGGTGACCCTCTCCCTGTGACGCTGACCTTCTCCCCGTGTTGACCCGCTCCTAGTGACACTGACCCTCTACCAGTGACACTGACTTCTCCCAGTGATGCTGACCTTCTCCTGTTGACACTTAGCCTGGCCTCATGATGCTGAACCTCTCCCCGTGTCGGTGACCCTCTCCCAGTGATGCTGACACTCTCCCTGTGATGCTGACCCACTCCCCTTGACGCTGACCCTCTCCCAGTGACACTGACCCTCTCCTCATGTTGCTGGCCTTTTCTGTATGATGCTGACCGTCTCCCCGTGCTGCTGACTCTCTCCCACTGATATTTTCCCTCTCCCCATGACGCTGACCCTCTCTCCTTGACGCTGACTGTCTTCCCATGACGCTGACCCTCTCCCCGTGACACTGACACTCTCCCCATGTCCTTGGCCTTATTCCTGTGACCCTCTGCCAGTGATGCTGGCCCTTTCCCAGGGACGCTGAACCTCTCCCAGTGTTGCTGACCCTCTCCCAGTGATGCTGACCCTCTCCCCGTGACACTGACCCTCTGCCCGTGACGCTGACCCTCTCCCCATGTTGCTGGCCTTCTCTGTATGATGCTGACCTTCTCCCTGTGATGCTGAACCTCTCCCTGTGACGCTAACCTTCTACCCCTGACACTGGCCTTCTCCCCGTGACCCTCTCCCCATGACGCTGACTTATCCCCATGTCGCTGACCATCTCCCAGTAACGTTTACCCTCTCCCCATGAAGCTGACCCTCTCCCAGTGACATTTACCCTCTCCCAATGATGTTTTCCATCTCCCCATGATGCTGCCACTCTCCCCCGTGACCCTGACCCTCTCCCTGTGACCCTGACCCTCTCCCCTTGTCGCTGACACTCTCCCCGTGACGCTGACACTTGCTCCATGACCCTGATCCTCTCCATGTGTTGCTGGCCCTCTCCCCATGATGCTGACCCTCTCCCTATTACCCTGACACTCTCCCCATGTTGCTGACCTTTTCCCCATGATGCTTACCCTCTCCTCGTGATACTTACCTTCTCCCCGTGACGCTGACCCTCTCCCAGTGATGTTTACACTCTCCCCGCGAAGCTGACCCACTCACCGTGATGCAGACCCTATCCCCATGATGCTGACCCTCACCCCATGATGCTGACCCTCTCCATGTGTCGCTGACCGTCTCCCCCTGATGCTGACCCTCTCCCTGTGACGTTCACCCTCTCCCAGGGATGCTGACCCCCTCTCAGTGACGTTTACCCTCTCCCCATTACACTGACAATCTTTCAGTGATACTGACCCTCTCCCCGTGTCGCTGACCCTCTCCCCGTGATGCTGACCCTCTCCCCATTACGCTGACCCTCTCCCTGTGACGTTGACCCTCTCCCAGGGTTGCTGAACCTCTCCCCGTGTCAGTGACTCTCTGTGATGCTGATTCTCTCCATGTGATGCTGAAATTCTCCCCGCTATGTTGACCCGCTCCCAGTGACACTGACCCTCTCTCCGTAATCCTGGCCCTCTCCCCAAGATGCTGACCCTCTCCACGTACCCTGACCTGCTCCCTGTGATGCTTACCCTCTCCCCATGATGCTGATCCTCTCCCCATGATGCTGACCCTCTCCCCATGATGCTGACCCTCTCCCAGTGACACTAAACCTCTCCCAATGATGATGACCCTCTCCCTGTGACACTTACCCTCTCTCCATGATGTTGACATTGTACCTGGAACACTGACACTCTCACCGTAACGCTGACCCTCTTCCCATGTCATTGCCCTCTCCATATGACACTAACCCTCACCCAGTGACACTAAACCTCTCCCAATGATGATGACCCTCTCCCAGTGACACTGACCCTCTCCCAGTGATGCTGAACATCACCCCGTGTTGGTGACTCTCTCCTAGTGATGTTGAACCTCTCCCAGTGATGCTGAACTTCTGCCCGTGTCGGTGACCCTTGTGACGCTGACCTTCTCCCCGTGATGTTGACCCGCTCCTAGTGACACTGACCCTCTACCAGTGACACTGACTTCTCCCAGTGATGCTGACCTTCTCCCGTTGACACTTAGCCTGGCCTCATGATGCTGAACTTCTCCCCGTGTCGGTGACCCTCTCCCAGTGATGCTGACACTCTCCCTGTGACGCTGACCCTCTCCCCATGTTGCTGGCCTTCTCTGTATGATGCTGACCCTCTCCCTGTGACGCTGACCCTCGCCCAGTGATGCTGAACATCACCCCGTGTCGGTGACTCTCTCCTAGTGATGCTGACACTCTCCCTGTGACACTGACCCACTCCCCTTGACGCTGACCCTCTCCCAGTGACACTGACCCTCTCCTCATGTTGCTGGCCTTTTCTGTATGATGCTGACCGTCTCCCCGTGCTGCTGACCCTCTCCCAGTGACATTTTCCCTCTCCCCATGACGCTGACCCTCTCTCCTTGATGCTGACTGTCTTCCCATGACGCTGACCCTCTCCCCGTGAGACTGACCTTCTCCCCATGTCCTTGGCCTTATTCCTGTGACCCTCTGCCAGTGATCCTGGCCCTCTCCCTATGTCGGTGACCCTCTCCCAGTGTTGCTGACCCTCTCCCAGTGATGCTGACCCTCTCCCCGTGACGCTGACACTCTCCCTGTGACGCTGACCCTCTCCCCGTGACGCTGACCCTCTCCCCATGTTGCTGGCCTTCTCTGTATGATGCTGACCTTTTCCCTGTGATGCTGAACCTCTCCCTGTGACGCTAACCTTCTACCCGACACTGGCCTTCTCCCCGTGACCCTCTCCCCATGACGCTGACTTATCCCCATGTCGCTGACCATCTCCCAGTGACGTTTACCCTCTCCCCATGAAGCTGACAATCTCCCAGTGACATTTACCCTCTCCCAATGATGTTTTCCATCTCCCCATGATGCTGCCACTCTCCCCCGTGACCCAGACCCTCTCCCTGTGACCCTGACCCTCTTCCTGTGACCCTGACGCTCTCCCCTTGTCGCTGACACTCTCCCCGTGATGCTGACACTTGCTCCATGACCCTGATCCTCTCCATGTGTTGCTGGCACTCTCCGCATGATGCTGACCCTCTCCCTATTACCCTGACACTCTCCCCATGTTGCTGACCTATTCCCCATGACGCTTACCCTCTCCTCGTGATACATACCCTCTCCCCATGACGCTTACCCTCTCCCCATGATACTTACCCTCTCCCCATGTTGCTGACCTTTTCCCCATGATGCTTACCCTCTCCTCGTGATACTTACCTTCTCCCCGTGACGCTGACCCTCTCCCAGTGATGTTTACACTCTCCCCGTGAAGCTGACCCACTCACCGTGATGCAGACCCTATCCCCATGATGCTGACCCTCACCCCATGATGCTGACCCTCTCCCCGTGTCGCTGACCGTCTCCCCCTGATGCTGACCCTCTCCCTGTGACGTTCACCCTCTCCCAGGGATGCTGAACCTCTCCCAGTGATGCTGACCCCCTCTCAGTGAGGTTTACCCTCTCCCCATTACACTGACAATCTTTCAGTGATACTGACCCTCTCCCTGTGATGCTGACCCTCTCCCCGTGTCGCTGACCCTCTCCCCATGATGCTGACCCTCTCCCCATTACGCTGACCCTCTCCCTGTGATGCTGACCCACTCCCCGTGTCGCTGATCCTCTCCCTGTGATGCTGACCCTCTCCCCATTACACTGACCCTCTCCATGTGACACTTACCCTCTCCCAATGATGTTGACATTGTACATGGAACACTGACACTCTCACCGTGAAGCTGACCCTGTTCCCATGTCATTGCCCTCTCCACATGACACTAACCCTCACCCAGTGACACTAAACCTCTCCCAATGATGATGACCCTCTCCCAGTGACGCAGACCCTCTCCCAGTGACACTAACACTCTCCCCATGACCCTGGCCCTCTTCCCATGAACCTGACCTTCTTCCCTTGACACTAACCCTCTCCCGGTGACGCTAGGCATCTCCACGTAACCCTGGCCCTCTCCCTGTCACCATGACCCTTTCCCCATGATGCTTACCCTCTCCCCGTGACACTGATGCTCTCACCATGATGCTTACCTGCTCCCTACGATCCTGACACTCTCCCCGTGTGGCTGACCGTCTCCCCATTACGCTTACCTTCTCTCCGTGACGCTTACCCTCTCCTTGTGATGCTAACAGTCTCCCCATGACCCGGGCCCTCTCCCCGTGATGCTGACACACTCCCCGTGTCACTGGCCTGCTCCCAATAACGCTAACCCTCTCTCCGTGATGCTGACCCTCTCTCCGTGACGCTGATTCTCTCTCCGTGACGCTGACCCTCTCTCCGTGACGCTGACCCTCTCTCCGTGACGCTGACCCTCTCTCCGTGACGCTGACTCTCTCCCAGTGACGCTGACCCTCTCTCCGTGACGCTGACCCTCTCTCCATGACGCTGACCCTCTCTCCGTGACGCTGACCCTCTCTCCGTGACGCTGACTCTCTCCCAGTGACACTGACTCTCTCCCAGTGACGCTGATTCTCTCTCCGTGACACTGACCCTCTCTCCGTGACGCTCTCTCCCAGTGACGCTGACTCTCTCCCAGATACGCTGACCCTCTCCCCGTGTTGTGACCCTCTCTCCTTGATGCTGACCCTCTCCCTGTGACGCTGACCCTCTCCCAGTGATGCTGAACATCACCCCGTGTCGGTGACTCTCTCCTAGTGATGTTGAACCTCTCCCAGTGATGCTGAACTTCTGCCCGTGTCGGTGACCCTCTCCCTGTGATGCTGACCTTCTCCCCGTGATGTTGACCCGCTCCTAGTGACACTGACCCTCTACCAGTGACACTGACTTCTCCCAGTGATGCTGACCTTCTCCCGTTGATGCTTAGCCTGGCCTCATGATGCTGAACCTCTCCCCGTGTCGGTGACCCTCTCCCAGTGATGCTGACACTCTCCCTGTGACGCTGACACACTCCCCTTGACGCTGACCCTCTCCTCATGTTGCTGGCCTTTTCTGTATGATGCTGACCGTCTCCCCGTGCTGCTGACTCTCTCCCAGTGACATTTTCCCTCTCCCCATGACGCTGACTCTCTCTCCTTGATGCTGACTGTCTTCACATGACGCTGACCCTCTCCCCGTGACACTGACACTCTCCCCATGTCCTTGGCCTTATTCCTGTGACCCTCTGCCAGTGATGCTGGCCCGTTCCCAGGGACACTGAACTCTCCCTATGTCGGTGACCCTCTCCCAGTGTTGCTGACCCTCTCCCAGTGATGCTGACCCTCTCCCCGTGATGCTGACCTTCTCCCCATGTCCTTGGCCTTATCCCTGTGACCCTTTGCCAGTGATGCTGGCCCTCTCCCAGTGATGCTGACCCTCTCCCTATGTCGGTGACCCTCTCCCAGTGTTGCTGACCCTCTCCCAGTGATGCTGACCCTCTCCCAGTGATGCTGACCCTCTCCCCATGACGCTGACCCTCTCCCCATGTTGCTGGCCTTCTCTGTATGATGCTGACCTTCTCCCTGTGATGCTGAACCTCTCCCTGTGACGCTAACCTTTTACCCCTGACACTGGCCTTCTCCCCGTGACCCTCTCCCCATGACGCTGACTTATCCCCATGTCGCTGACCATCTCCCTGTGACATTTACCCTCTCCCAATGATGTTTTCCATCTCCCCATGATGCTGCCCCTCTCCCTGTGACCCTGACCCTCTCCCCTTGTCGCTGACACTCTCCCCGTGATGCTGACACTTGCTCCATGACCCTGATCCTCTCCATGTGTTGCTGGCCCTCTCCCCATGATGCTGACCCTCTCCCTATTACCCTGACACTCTCCCCGTGTTGCTGACCTTTTCCCCATGATGCTTACCCTCTCCTCGTGATACTTACCTTCTCCCCGTGACGCTGACCCTCTCCCAGTGATGTTTACACTCTCCCCGTGAAGCTGACCCACTCACCGTGATGCAGACCCTATCCCCATGATTTTCACCCTCACCCCGTGATGCTGACCCTCTGCCCGTGTCGCTGACCGTCTCTCCCTGATGCTGACCCTCTCCCTGTGACGTTGACCCTCTCCCAGGGATGCTGAACCTCTCCCCGTGTCGGTGACCCTCTCCATGTGACACTGACCCTCTCCCAGTGATGCTGAACATCTCCCCATAATCTTATCCCTCCCTCCATGATGCTAACCCTCTCCACGTACCCTGACCCGCTCCCCGTGACGCTAACCGTCTCCCCGTGACACTGACCATCTCACAGTGACATTTGTCATCACTCCGTGAAGCTGACCCACTCTCCGTGACGCTGACTCTCTCCCCGTAACATTGACACTCTCCTCATGATGCTGACCCTCTCCCAGTGACATTTACCCTCTCCCAATGATGTTTTGAATCTCCCCATGACGCTGACCCTCTCCCCGTGATGCTGACCCTCTCCCCGTGACGCTGACCCTCTCCCCGTGATGCTGACCCTCTTCCCGTGACGCTGACCCTCTCCCCATCACACTGAACCTCTCCCCGTGACACTGACCCTCTCCCCATCACACTGACCCTCTCCCCATGTCCTTGGCCTAATCCCCGTGACACTGACCCTCTCCCTGTGTCACCGGCCTTCTCCCCATAACCCTGATCTTTCCACCTGACCCCTTATCTTCTCCCCGTGACACTGACCATCTCCCCATGTTGCTGACCTTCTCCCCATGACACAGACAGTATACCCTTGACGCTGACCCTCTCCCCGTGACGCTGACCCTCTCCCCGTGACGCTGACCCTCTCCCCGTGACGGTGACCCTCTCCCCGTGACGCTGACCCTCTCCCCGTGACGCTGACCCTCTCCCCATGTTGCTGGCCTCCTGCCAGTGACCCTAACACTCTCCCCTTGTCCCTGACCCTGTCCCCATGTTGCTGTCCTTCTCCCTGTGATGCTAATGCTCTCCCTGTGGCCCTGGCCCTCTCCACATGAAGCTTACCCTTCCCCATGACATTGAACCACTCTCCATGACCATAGCCCTCTTCCCATGACCCTGACCTTCTCCCCATGACACAAATCCTCTCCCGGTGATGCTAAGCATCTCCCCACGACCCTGGCCCTCTCCCTGTGGCCCTGACCCTCTCCCCGTGTCGCTGATACTCTCCCCGTGATGCTGACACTAGCCCCGTGACCCTGATCCTCTCCATGTGTTGCTGGCCCTCTCCCCGTGATGCTGACCCTCTCCCTATTACCCTGACATTCTCCCCTTGTTGCTGACCTTTCCCCATGACGCTTACCCTCTCCCCATGATACTTACCATCTCCCTGTGATGTTTACACTCTCCCCATGAAGCTGACCCACTCACCGTGATGCAGACCCTCTCCTCATGATGCTCACCCTCACCCCATGACGCTGACACTCTCCCAGTGATGCTGGACATCTCCCCATGTCAGTGACTCTCTCCCAGTGATGCTGACCCTCTCCCAGGGATGCTGACCCTCTCCCAGCGATGCTGACCCTCTCCCAGCGATGCTGACCCTCTCCCAGCGATGCTGACCCTCTCCCAGCGATGCTGACCCTCTCCCAGCGATGCTGACCCTCTCCCAGCGATGCTGACCCTCTCCCAGCGATGCTGACCCTCTCCCAGCGATGCTGACCCTCCCCCAGCGATGCTGACCCTCTCCCAGCGATGCTGACCCTCCCCCAGCGATGCTGACCCTCTCCCAGCGATGCTGACCCTCTCCCAGTGATGCTGACCCTCTCCCAGTGATGCTGACCCTCTCCCAGTGATGCTGAACCCATCCCCGTGTCGCTGAACCCATCCCCGTGTCGCTGAACCTATCCCCGTGTCGCTGACCCTCTCCCCGTGTCGCTGACGCTCTCCCCGTGATGCTGACGCTCTCCCCGTGATGCTGACGCTCTCCCCGTGATGCTGACGCTCTCCCCGTGATGCTGACGCTCTCCCCGTGATGCTGACGCTCTCCCCGTGATGCTGACGCTCTCCCCGTGATGCTGATGCTCTCCCAATGACGCTGACCCTCTCCCCGTGATGCTGACACTCTCCTCGTGATGCTGATGCTCTCCCAATGACGCTGACCCTCTTCCAGTGATCTTGGTCCACTCCCTGTGTCGCTGCCCCTCTCCCCATGACACTGACCCTCTCCCCGTAATCCTGGCCCTCTCCCCATGATGCTGACCCTCTCCACATACCCTGACCCACTCCCCGTGATGCTAAAAGTCTCCCCGTGATGCTTACCTTCTCCCCGTGATGCTGACCTTCTCCCCGTAATCTTGGCCCTCTCCCCATGATGCTGACCCTCTCCACGTACCCTGACCCATTCCCCTTGATGCTGACCCTCTCCTAGAGACGCTGACCCTCTCCCAGTGACATTTACCATCTCCCCGTGAAGCTGACCCTCTCTCGCTGATGCTGACCCTCTCCCCGTGACGCTGACAGTGATGTCCTGGAGCTGAGATGACTGACCTTCAACAACCACAACCATCTTCCTTTGTGCTAGGTATGACTCCAACCAGCGGAGAGTTTTCCCCCTGATTCCCATTGACTCCAGTTTTCCTAGGGCTCCTTGATGCCAAATAGGGAAGATGATCGTATAGTGGTATTGTTACTGGTCTATTGATCCAGAGACCCAGGGTGATGCTCTGGGGACCCGGGTTAAAATCTAACCATTGAAGATGGTGGAATTTGAATTCAATAAAATCTGGTATTAAAAGTCTAATGATGACCAAGAAACCATTGCTGGTTGTTGTAAAAACCCATCTGGGTCACTAATGTCCTTTAGAGGAAGGAAATCTGCTGTCCTTACCTGGTCTGGCTGACATGTGACTCCAGACCCACAGCAATGTGGTTGACTCTGAAATGGTTGAGCTAGACACTCTGTTGTATCAAACTGCTACAAAGTCACAAAAAAGGGATGAAACCGGACGGACCACCCGGCATCGAGCTAGGCACTGAAAACGACAACGGCAAACTCAGCCCTGCCGACCCTGCAAACTCCTCCTTACTAACATCTGGGGGCTAGTGTCAAAATTGGGAGAGCTGTCTCACAGACTAGTCAAGCAACAGCCTGACATAGTCATCCTCAAGGAATCATACCTTACAGATAATGTGCCATAAGATGTCGGGGAAGTAGGCCATTCAGCCCATCGATTCTGCTCCGCCATTCAATGAGACCATGACTGATCTGATAATCCTCAACTCCACTTTCCTGCCTTTTCCCCATAACCCTTGATTCCCTTACTGATTAAAAATCTGTCTACCTCAGCCTTGAATATACTTAACGACCCAGCCTCTACAGCCCTCTGTGGTAAAGAATTCCACAGATTCACTACCCTCTGAGAGAAGAAATTCCTCCTTATCTCTGTTTTAAATGGGTGACCCCTTACTCTGAGATTATACCCTCTAGTCCTAGACTCTCCCACAAGGGGAAACAACCTCTCAGCATCTACCCTGTCAAGACCCCTAAGAATCTTATATATTTCAATAAGGTCGCCTCTCATTCTTCTAAACTCCAATAAGCACAGGCCCAACTTACCCAACCTCTCATTAGAAAATCCCTCCATACCCAGGATCAACCTAGTGACCCTTCTCTGGACTGCCTCCAATGTCAGTATATCTTTCCTTAGATAAGGGGACCAGAACTGTTCACAGTATTCTAGCTGTGGTCTAACTAGTGCCTTGTATAGTTTTAGCAAGACTTCCCTATTTTTATACTCCATTCCCTTTGAAATAAAGGCCAGCATTCCATTTGCCTTACCTATTCCCTGCTGATGGATTTTTACAGAAATCAACAATGATTTCATGGTCATTATTAGACTTTTCATTCCAGTTTTTATTTCCCTGCCATGGTGAGATTTGTACCTGGGTCCCCAGAGCATTCCCCCTGGCTCTCTGGGCTGGTGACAAACCCACTCTGCCATCGCCTCCCCCTGTCCACTTGTAGAATTGATAAATCCTGATGGTGATGGTGCCTTACCACCCAGTGCTGTCAGTGTTTGGAGTCTGACCCCTGATTCACATTCAGCAGCTGTGAGCTGACAGTTAGCAGAGAATTTGGAGAGATTGTTCATTCAGTCCAGCTGCTGGCAACATGCTGAGCTACACCTCCACTCGTCCCCAATACATTGTGAGGCCAGGAAAGCAGGAATGGCAATTCCTCACAGGACTCAACACTATTCTTTATCTGCCACACACAACACACCCTCCATAGACACAATTCATTACACTTAACAGCTTATTCCGATTAATCCGAATCCGTCTATTAGAGCAGGTAGCTGGATATGTGTGGGTAGCTTTCAGTTTTACAATTAATGGATACACAAATGCCCAGAGATGTGAACATGATTGTTACTGGCAGTAAATTAACTGCAGCACTCGCAGTCCATTTAAAAGAGAGCTCCATAGTGAATTGGACAATATTGCTTTTAAACTACCGTTGCATTCCAGATCAATCTTTGCTTCAAGCTTCACCACTCAAAGGTCCAGTTTTATGTCGATCTCTGTCAGGATATACAAACATTCCAACACACATACAAACATCTAAATTAGGGGAGCAGGAGTGGCCATTCAGCCCCTCGAGCCTGCTCCACCATTCAATAAGATCACGGCTGATCTGAATGTAATCTCAACCCCACATTCCTGCCGACCCCCGATAACCTTTCACCCCTTGTTAATCAAGAATCTATCTCGCTCTGCCTTAAAAATATTCTAAGACTCTGCTCCCACCTCCCTTTGAGGAAGAGAGTTCCAAAGATTCACAACGCACTGAGTGAAAAATTTCACCTCATCTCCATTTTAAATGAGCGACCCCTTATTTTTCAACAGTGACCCCTAGTTTCAGATTATCCCACAAGAGGAAACACCCTCTCCACATCCACCCTGTCGAGACCCCTCAGGGTCTTAAAGGTTTAAATCAAGTTGCCTCTTACTCTTCTAAACTCCTGTGACTACAAGCCTAACCTCTCCAATCTTTCCTCATATGACAACCCGCCCATTCCAGGTATTAGTCTGGTAAACACTCTCTGAACTGCTTCTAACACATTTACATCTTTCTTCAAATAAGGAGACCAATACTGTACACAATACTCCAGATGTGGTCTCACCAATACCCTGTACAACTGAAGTATAACCTCCCTATTTTTATATTCAATTCTCCTCACATTAAATAACATTCTAGTAACTTTCCTAATTACCTGTTGTACCTGCAAACTAACCTTTTGTGATTCATGCACTAGGACACCCAGATCCCTCTGAATCTCAGAGCTCTGCAAACTCTCACCATTTAGATTATAAGCTTCTTACTTTCCTACCTATCTTTGTGTCATCAGCAAATTTAGCAATTATTCCTTCAGACCCTTCATCCAAATCATTTCTATAAATTGTAAAAGGCTGATGCCCCAGCACTGATCCCTGTAGCACATCACTCGCCACAAGCTGCCAATCAGAAAATGACCCATTTATGCCAACTCTGTTTCCTGTTAGCTAGCCAATCCTCTATCCGTGCCAATATGTTACCCCCTACACCATGAGCTTTTATTTCCTGCAATAACCTTTGATGTGGCACTTTATCAAATGCCTTCTGGAAATCGAAGTACAGTGCATCCACCCGGTCCCCTTTATCCACAGCACATGTGACTCTTTCAAAGAACTCCAATAAGTTGGTTAAAGATGGGGCAGGGTTTTGAGGTCATTGGGAAGGTCTGGGAGCAAACAGGAAACCACCCTGTCCGTGATCAGCCCCTGACTCTGATTTCACGCCAATTAACGGCCAGCTCGTGTGAAACAGGCACTGCCAGGCTCAGCGATGCCCGAGTGGGAGCTGACATCAGTGCAGGCATGGGGAATGGGGGATGAAAACTCCCTGAAGGCAGAGAGCTGCCGAATTTTAAACCCTTAAATAAAGATTTTAAAACCCTGGAGAAAATTTCCACACATAAGAATCACTCACGGATACATGATGATAAAAATTCTGCCCACAAACCTCATCTCGCCCTTGGATGAGGTCTCCTCAAAATTCCAGAGGCCACCTGGTTGATTCGCTGGCCTGCCAACTATAACGTCGGATGAGCAGTGAAAAATTATCGCTAATTTAATTGATTAATGGCCTTAGTTGGCCTCTGAATTGTTGGCGGGCGCGATGACATTGAGATGCTCGGCTGATGTTATTGAGAAGCTGTTTCACGCTCAGGCATGCACCAACACACCAAGTGGAAAATCCTGCCATGATTTATCTTTCACAAAACCATGATGACCCTATCAGCAAGCGGAGCTCATGTGCCTCCTCTTCCCCTGCCTGTGGTATAAAGTGTCCTGTTTGTTGGAAATTTCACATTCTTGTGTTTGTCCTGATGAGTGCAATATGAAAAGATTCAGCAACACATCTCTTTTTAGCAACATTCAAGCTCTGTACTACTGAGCAACTGTCAGTTACAATACAAATAACAACATTCCCAGCACTGAAAATATAATTTGACAAGCAGAAAGTGTTATGACCGATGCAGTTGGTAAAGGGGAGTTATTTAAAATCCCAGAGGGAAACTTGAAACGACTGTCATAACCTATAATTTTAAGTGTTATGTTTGAGATGCGACTAATTTCAGGAATCAGACCCTTAGTTCTCAAGGTTTTACATTAAACTAAGTGAAATATTTTATTAATTTACACTGGTTAAACTATCTATACACATGGCTACAAATTACTACTATCATAACTTTTAACAAATTCCCAAACGAATCTCCATTAAGGCAACAGCAACCCATAGACTTAACCAGAAACCAGGCAAAGCATTTTCACCTTACACATTCAAAATGAGATTCTTTTCACTTTGGTTCCTGTGGAGCCAGTTGGAGGCTTACAGCTGCCTTTTGATCTCACATTACCCCTGCACTGACCTGGAAACTGAAGTTAAACCTACCACCACTAATTGAATGTAAATTCTCATTATATCACCAGCCCCTTTGAACTCCACCTCATCTAACAATAAAACCCCTTTCGTAGTATCAATACTATTAGGAATTTAAACATTGCTTGGTCTCTGCTAGCTGGGTGCCAGATTTCACTTCCCTCCTAGGGAGACTATTTGCTAGAGTGGTTGGGGAGGGTTTAAACTAAAATGGCAGGGGGATGGGAATCTATGCAAGGAATCAGAGGAAGGGGAATCAAGCACAAGAACAAAAGACAGAAAGGGGAATAAGAAAAGTGATAGGCAGAGAAATCAAGGGCAAGAATCAAACAGGGTCTCAGTGAAAAATAGTGGGAACGGGACAAGTAATGTTAAGGAGACAAGCCTTAAGGCTTTGTGCCTTAACGTGAGGATGAATTAACCGTGTAGATAGATGTAAACAAGTATGATACAGTTGGGATTACGGACACATGGCTGCAGAGTGACCAGGGGTGGGAACTGAATATCCAGGGGTATTCAGTGTTTAGGAAGGACAGAAAAAAAGGAAGAGGCGGTGGAGTTGCATTGCTGATAAAAGAGGAAATTAACGCAATAGTGAGGAAAGATATGAGGTCCGACGATGTGGAATCTGTATGGGTAGAACTGAGAAACACTAGTGGGGGTTGTATATAAACCCCCAAACTGTAATGGTGATGTTGGGAATGGCATTAAACAGGAAATTAGAGACACATGTAATAAAGGAACATCTGTAATGATGGGTGACTTTAATCTGCATATAGATTGGGCAAATCAAATTAGTAACAATACCGGAGAGGAGGAATTCCTGGAGTGTATACGGGATGGTTTTCTGGACCAATACATTGAGGAAACAACTAGAGAACAGGCCAAAAACAAAAATACCTGGAAAAACTCTGCAGGTCCAACAGCATCTGCGGAGAGGAACACAGTGAATGTTTCGAGTCCGTGTGACTCTTCAACAGAACTAAGTAAAAATAGGAAAGAGGTGAAATATAAGCTGGTTAAGGGGGGGGAAGTAGAGCTGGAAAGAGGACCAGTGATAGGTGGAGGCAAAGGAGAGATTGCCAAAGATGTCATAGACAAAAGGACAAATGGGTGTTGACGGTGGTGATATTATCTAATGAATGTGCTAATGGGGACATTAAGGGTAGCAAGTAGGACAAGCTAGTGGCAGATGGCCCTAGTGGGGGTGGGATGGGGGAGAGGATCGAAATGGGCTAAAAGGTGGAGATAAAACAATAGATCAAAATAAATTTTAAAATAGGTGGGAAAAGAAAAACATATTTTTTTAAATTATAAATTACTGGAAAAAGGGGTATTGGAAAGGGGGTGGGGATGGGGGAGGGAGTTCACGATCTAAAATTATTGAATTCAATATTCAGTCTGGAAGGCTGTAAAGTGCCTAGTCGGAAGATGAGGTGTTGTTCCTCCAGTTTGCGTTGGGCTTCACTGGAACAATGCAGCAAGCCAAGGACAGACATGTGGGCAAGAGAGCAGGGTGGAGTGTTAAAATGGCAAGCAACAGGGAGGTTTGGGTCATTCTTGCGGACAGACCGCAGGTGTTCTGCAAAGCGGTCGCCCAGTTTACGTTTGGTCTCTCCAATGTAGAGGAGACCGCATTGGGAGCAACGAATGCAGTAGACTAAGTTGGGGGAAGTGCAAGTGAAATGCTGCTTCACTTGAAAGGAGTGTTTGGGTCTTTGGACGATGAGGAGAGAGGAAGTAAAGGGGCAGGTGTTGCATCTTCTGCGGTTTCATGGGAAGGTGCCGTGGGAGGGGGTTGAGGTGTAGGGGGTGATGGAGGAGTGGACCAGGGTGTCCCGGAGGGAACGATCCCTGTGGAAAGCATCCAGAAGGGGTTAAGGGAAGATGTGTTTGGTGGTGGAATCATGCTGGAGTTGGCGGAAATGGCGGAGGATGATCCTTTGAATGTGGAGGCTGGTGGGGTGATAAGTGAGGACAATTATGTTTCTGGGAGGGAGGAGAAGGTGTGAGAGCAGATGCGCAGGAGATAGGCCGGACATGGTTGAGTGCCCTGTCAACCACCGTGGGTGGAAAACCTCGGTTAAGGAAGAAGGAAGACATGTCAGAGGAGGCCATCCTCGACTGGGTATTGTGGAATGAGAAAGGAATAATGGGCAATCTAGTTGTGTGAGGCCCCTTGGGGATGAGCGACCACAATATGATAGAATTCTTCATCCAGATGGAGAGTGACATAGTTGATTCTGAGACTAGGGTTCTGAATCTTAATAAAGGAAACTACGATGATATGAGGTGCGAATGGCTATGATGGATTGGGAAACATTACTTAAAGGGATGACGGTGGATAGGCAATGGCAAATGTTCAAAGAGCAAATGGGTGAACTGCAGCAATTGTTTATTCCTGTCTGGCGCAAAAGTAAAACAGGAAAGGTGGCCAAACCATGGCTTACAAGGGAACTTAGAGATAGTATTAGATCCAAGGAAGAGGCACACAAACTGGCCAGAAAAAAACAATAGACCTGAGGATTGGGAGCAGTTTAGAATTCAGCAAAGGAGAACCAAGGGATTGATTAAGAAGGGGAAAATAGATTATGAGAGTAAGCTTGAGGGGAACATAAAAACTGACTGTAAAAGTTTCTATAGGTATGTGGAGAGAAAAAGATTGGTGAAGACAAATGTAGGTCCCTTACAGTCAGAAACAGGGGAATTTATAATGGGGAACAAAGAAATGGCTGACCAACTAAATACATACACTTTGGTTCTGTCTTCACAAAGGAGGACACTAATAACATACCAGAAATGTTGGGGAACACTGGGTTTAGTGAGAGGGAGGAACTGAAAGTAATCAGTATTAGTAGTGAAATGGTGCTGGGGAAATTGATGGGATTGAAGGCCGATAAATCCCCAGGGCCTGATAATCTACATCCCAAAGTACTTAAGGAAGTGGCCCCAGAAATAGTGGATGCATTGGTGGTCATCTTCCGAGATTCCACAGGCTCTGGAACAGTTCCTACAGATTGGAGGGTAGCTAATGTAACCCCAATATTTAAAAAGGGAGGTAGAGAGGAAACAGGGAATTATAGACCAGTCAGCCTGACGTTGGTGGTGGAGAAAATTCTAGAGTCCATTATATAAAAGATTTAATAGCTGAGCACGTGGAAAACAGTGGCAGAATCGGACAGAGTCAGCATGGATTTACAAAAGGGAAATCATGCTTGACAAATCTACTGGAATTTTTCGAGGATGTAACTAGTAGAGTTGCTGAGGGGGAGTCAGTGGATGTGGTTTATTTGTACTTTCAGAAGGCTTTCGACAAGATCCCACATCAGAGATTAGCGTGTAAAATTAAACTGCATGGGATTGGGGGTAGTGTATTGAGATGGATAGAAAACTGGTTGGCAGACTGGAAACAAAGAATAGGAATAAACGGGTCTTTTTCCGAATGGCAGGCAGTGACTAGTGGGATACCGCAGGGATCGGTGCTGGGACCCCAGTTATTCACAATATATATTAATAATTTAGATAAGGGAACTAAATGTAATATCTCCAAATTTGCAGATGACACAAAGCTGGGTGGGAGGGTGAGCTGTGAGGAAGATGCAGAGATGCTTCAGTGTGATGTGGACAAGCTGAGTGAGTGGGCAAATGCATGGCAGATGCAGTATAATGTGGATAAATGTGAGGTTATCCACTTTGGTAAAAAACAGGAAGGCAGATTATTATCTGAATGGCTATAAATTGAGAGAGGGGAATGTGCAACGAGACCTGGGTGTCCTTGTACACCAGTCGCTGAAGGTAAGCATGCAGGTGCAGCAGGCGGTAAAGAAGGCAAATGGTATGTTGGCCTTCATAGCATGAGGATTCGAGTACAGGAACAGGGATGTCTTGCTGCAATTGTACAGGGCCTTGGTGTGACCACACCTGGAATATTGTGTGCAGTTTTGGTCTCCTTATCTGAGGAAGGATGTTCTTGCTATAGAGGGAGTGCAGCGAATGTTTTCCAGACTGATTCCTGGGATGGCGGGACTGACATATGAGGAGTAATTGAGTTGGTTAGGATTATATTCACTGGAGTTCAGAAGAATGAGGAGGGATCTCATAGAAACCTATAAAATTCTAACAGGACTAGACAGGGTAGATGCAGGAAGGATGTTCCCGATGGGGGGAGAGTCCAGAACCAGGGGTCACAGTCTGAGGATACGGGGTAGACCATTTAGGACTGAGATGAGGAGAAATTTCTTCACCCAGAGAGTGGTGAGCCTGTGGAATTCGTTACCACAGAAAGTAGTTGAGACCAAAACATTGTATGTCTTCAAGAAGGAGTTAGATATAGCTCTTGGGACGAAAGGGATCAAAGGGTATGGGGAGAAAGTGGGAGCAGGCTATTGAGTTGGATGATCAGCCATGATCATAATGAATGGTGGAGCAGGCTCGAAGGGCCGAATGGCCTACTCCTGCTCCTAGTTTCTATGTTTCTATTTCTTGAATGCTTTGTTGAAAAAAATGCAAATACCTCTCTGTTAACATCTCAAAACTAGTCCATATCAGAGCACCCAGACTAGCTGGCTTTAATCCAATTAAGACACACCCACAGACTAAATCTTTATTTTTAAAAGAAAATTATTTTCCAATAATATTATAAACATTAATAGCTTCATGACAAAGGTGCCTTTCTTTCAGAATTCAGCCTAAGACCATAAGATATAGGAGCAGAAATTAGGCCATTCGGCCCATCGAGTCTGCTCCGCCATTCAATCATGGCTGATAAGTTTCTCAATTCCATTCTCCTGCCTTCTCCCCATAACCTTTGACCCCCTTACTAATCAAGAACCTACCTATCTCGGTCTTAAATACACTCAATGACCTGGCCTCCAAAGCCTTCTGTGGCAATGAATTCCATAGATTCACCACTCTCTGGCTAAAGAAGTTTCTCCTCATCTCTGTTCTAAAAGGTCTTCCCTTTACTCTGAGGCTGTGCCCTCGGGTCCTAGTCTCTCCTACTAATGGAAACATCTTCCCCACGTCCACTCTATCCAGGCCTTTCAGTATTCTGTAAGTTTCAGTCAGATCCCCCCTCATCCTTCTAAACTCCATCGAGTATAGACCCAGAGTCCTCAAATGTTCCTCATATGTTAAGCCTTTCATTCCTGGGATCATTCTCGTGAACCTCCTCTGGACCCTCTCCAGGGCCAGCACATCCTTCCTGAGATACGGGGCCCAAAATTGCTCACAATATTCGAAATGTGGTCTGACCAGAGCCTTATAAATCCTCAGCAGCACATCCCTGCTTTTATATTCTAATCCTCTCGAAATAAATGCCAACATTGCATCTGCCTTCCTAACCACCGACTCAACCTGCAAGTTAACCTTAAGAGAATCCTGGACTAGGACTCCCAAGTCCCTTTGCACTCCAGATTTCTGAATTCTCTCCCCACTTAGAAAATAGTCTATGCCTCTATTCTTCCTACAAAGTGCATGACCTCACACTTCCCCACGTTGTATTCCATCTGCCACTTCTCTGCCCATTCTCCTAACCTGTCCAAATCCTTCTGCAGCCTCCCCACCTCCTCAATACTACCTGTCCCTCCACCTATCTTTGTATCATCTGCAAACTTAGCCAGGATGCCCTCAGTTCCTTCATCTAGATCATTAATGTATAAAGTGAAAAGTTGTGGTCCCAACACTGACCCCTGCGGAACTCCACTAGTCACCGGCCGCCATCCTGAGAAGGTCCCCCTTATCCCCACTCTCTGCCTCCTCCCAGACAGCCAATCTTCTATCCATGCTAGTACCTTGCCTGTAACACCATGGGCCCTTATCTTACTGAGCAGCCTCCTGTGCGGCACCTTGTCAAAGGCCTTCTGGAAGTCCAAGTAGATAACATCCATAGGCTCTCCTTTGTCTAACCAGCTCGATACCTCCTCAAAGAATTCTAACAGGTTTGTCAGGCATGACCTCCCCTTGATGAAACCATGCTGACTTTGCCCTATTTTACCATGCACTTCCAAGTATTCTGAAATCTCATCCTTAATACCGGACTCTAAAATCTTACCAACAACCGAGGTCAGGCTAATCGGCCTGTAATTTCCCGTCTTTTGCCTCACTCCCTTCTTAAACAGGGGGAGGTTACATTAGCGATTTTCCAGTCCTCTGGGACCCTCCCTGACTCCAGTGATTCCTGAAAGATCACCATTAATGCCTTCACTATCTCTTCAGCTATCTCCTTCAGAACTCTGGGGTGTAATCCATCTGGTCCAGGTGATTTATTCACCTTCAGACCTTTCAGTTTTCCTATCACCACCTCCTTGGTAATGGCCACCATACTCACCTCTGCCCCCGACTCTCTTGAACTTTGGGGATGTCACTCATGTCTTCCACTGTGAAGACTGACGCAGGGTACCTATTCAGTTCCTCCGCCATTTCTTCTACTACTACTACTTCTCCAGCGTCATTTTCCAGCGGCCCAATGTCCACTTTTGCCTCTCTCTTACCCTTTATATATCTAAAAAATCTCTTCCAACCCTCTTCTATATTACTGGCTAGTTTCCCCTCATATTTAATCTTCTCCCTCCTTATTTCTTTTTTAGTTGTCCTCTGTTGGTCTTTGTAGACTTCCCAATCCCCTGGTTTCCCACTGCTCTTCGCCACATTGTATGCTTTCTCTTTAGCTTTTATGCTGTCCCTGACTTCCCTTGTCAGCCATGGTTGCCTCGTCCTCCCTTTAGTATGCTTCTTCTTCCTAGGGATGAATTTTTGCTGTGTCTCCCAAATTACTCCCAGAAACTCCTGCCATTGCTGTTCCACTGTCTTTCCTGCTAGGCTCATCTCCCAGTCAATTCTGGCCAGCTCCTCCCTCATGCCTCTGTAGTTGTCTTTATTCAACTGTAATACTGTTACATCTGATTCCAGCTTTTTCCTCTCAAATTGCAGGGTAAATTCTATCATATTATGGTCACTTCCTCCTAAGGGTTCCTTCACCTTAAGCTCCCTAATCAAATCTGCCTCATTACACATCACTAAATCTAGAATTGCCTGTTCCCTAGTGGGCTCCACCACAAGCTGCTCCAAAAAGCTGCTCCATCTCATAGACATTCCACAAATTCCTTTTCTTGGGATCCACTACCAACCTGATTTTCCCAGTCTACCTGCATATTGAAATCCCCCATGATCACTGTAACCTTGCCTTTCTTACACACCTTTTCTATCTCCTGGTGTACCTTGTGCCCCACATCCTGACTACTGTTCGGAGGCCTGTACATAACTCCCATTATGGTTTTTTTACCTTTGCAGTTCCTCAACTCTACCCCCACAGATTCTACATCATCTGACCCTACGTCATTTCTTGCTATCGATTTAATTTCATTTCTTACTAACAAAGCAACCCCACCCCCTCTGCCAACCTGCCTATCTTTTCGATGGGATGTATATCCTTGGATATTTAGCTCCCAGTCCTGATCCCCTTGCAGCCATGTCTCCGTGATGCCCACCACATCATACCTGCCAATTTCAATCTGTGCCACAAGCTCATTTACCTTATTTCATATACTGCGTGCATTCAGATACAACACCTTCAGTCCTGTATTTCCCGTTCCCTTTCTCATTGTCGTCCCTTTATCTGATGTGCTTGAAGTTAGATTCCTAGCCCTTTCCAAACACTCTGTCCTATTTTGTGTTCTGGAGACTTTAATAGCCTCTCCTGGGCTCTCCTTTCTTTTCAGTTTTTTCATAATTTTCCATGAAGTTGAATCCACCCCCCCACACGCTAACCTGCTGCTTTGTTTCCCATTAGTCATACTTCTTGGAGTTTTATCCTTCCCTTCCCCCCACTTTCTAGTTTAAAGTCCTGTTGACCACCCTATTTACCCTTCGCTAGAACATTGGTCCCAGATCGGTTCAGGTGGAGACCGTCCCAACGGTACAGATCCCTCCTGTTCCAATACTGATGCCAGTGCCCCACGAAATGGAACCCCTCTTTCCCACACCACTCCTTTAGCCACGTGTTTACTTCCCTTATTCTCACGTCCCTATGCCAATTTGCACGTGGCTCAGTTAGTAATCCGGAGATTATAACCCTTGAGGACCTGTTCTTTAATTTAGTTCCTAGTTCCTGATAATCCCCAAACAGGTCCTCTTTCCTAGTCTTACCTATGTTATTTGTCCCAACGTGGACCACAACAACTGGATCCTTCCCCCTCCCTCTCCAATATCCTTTCAAGCCGGTCAGAGATGTCCCTCACCCTGGCACCGGGCAGGAAACATACCATGCAGGACTCTCGATCCTGCTTACAAAGGAAGCTATCAATTCCCCTAATTATAGAACCCCCTACAACTACCACTTGTCTTTTTGCTCCCCCCTCTTGAATGGCCTCCTGTGTCACGGTGCTGTGGTCAGCTGGCTCATCCTCCCTACAGCCCTGTTCCTCATCCACACAGGGAGCAAGTACCTCGTACCTGTTGGACAAGGTCAAGAGCTGAGGCTCCTCTGTTCCTGAACACAGGATCCCTCTACCTGCCTCACTTGCAGTCACACCCTGCTGACCCTGACCACTGACTAAACTTGAGGTACTTAATCTACCGGGTGTGACCGCCTCCTGCTACAAAGCGTCCAGGTAACTCTCTCCCTCCCGGATGTGCTGCAGTGTCCGGAGCTCGGACTCCAGCTCATCAATTCTGAGCCAGAGTTCCTCCCGCAACCAGCACTTGCTGCAGATGTGGTCACTGCGGCTCACAACGGGATCTGCCAGCTCCCACATCATACAGCTACAGCACATCACCTACCCAGCCATCTCCACTTAGATAATTAATTTATTAATTAGCTTTGCATTTTTTTTTCAAATTTGGCGCAGATTTCCTACCAACCAATCAGGTCACAGCTTTCCTGTGTCGTCACTTTTTCAGTTTTGGCTTCAGTTACTCTGTGCCCCGAGGTCACCGCTCCAGTGCTCCTCCCTCCGAGTCTGCTGCCTGGAGACAAGGCCGCCAATCCCCAAGGTAAGCTAGATTTATACTCACCGCTCCGGTGCTCCTCCCTCCGAGTCTGCTGCCTGGAGACAAGGCCGCCAATCCCCAAGGTAAGCTAGATTTATACTCACCGCTCCGGTGCTCCTCCCTCCGAGTCTGCTCCCAGGAGTTACTCAACAATCAGCTGCTTTCTCTTTAAAATCCACTTTCAGAAGTGTGTCCCTCGCTAGTCTGGTGAACTCCTGAAGTCACTGCCTCTTCCTCTTTTTTTTTTAGGTTTGAGGAGGGATGGAGACACTACAGCAATGTAATGTTTGGGAATATTCCGTTCTTTGATAATGGGTCTTCCTCGATTCCCTCCTGAGTCGTGGTGACTGTGATGACTGCTCCCAGAATGCTTCAGTCACTTCTCACCAGCGCCCTCTGTTGGATCACTGAGGATGCGATGGAGATAAGGTCACCTGATGCCTTCAAAAGGGGGTGGGATCATTCTCCGAAGACAAAAAGTGTACAGGGCTAAGGGGAAAAGGAGGGAGTGGAAAGAGGGGAATAGCTGTTTCAGAGCTCAGCTCAGAAATGATGGGCTGAATGGCCTCCTTCTGTGCCGTAACTATTCTATGACTCAATGATTCTAATTTCATTGTTATTGGAGTTTTGTAAAATATAAACGTTATTCTGCCATTTGTAGTCTGTTAATAGTTATCTGTCTTTCTGTACATGTCAGTGAGGATCCTTCATTCTGATTGGTTGTGGAGCCACATCATTACTTCCTGTGCTTACACACACCGTGGGCTGAATATTACAGGGAAGGGGGTGGGCAGAAAGCTCGTCCCCACCCTGAAACCATGTCAGTGTGAGGCTGAGTGACTCCACACCGAGCAGCCCCACCGCAAGGCTCACTGTCGAGGCCTGAGTGGGTCTTCCAACCCTCATTGTCCTGATTGGCCGAAGGCAAAGCCAGTCAGTGAAGAGTGGATCCAGGGAGCAGGGATGTCCGGGCTCCTGGACCAGGAGGGGCTGGGAGTGTTACGGCCAGGGGTAGTGGGGGGAGAGGCTGGGTTTAAGAGAGAGGGAGTTAGGAAGAAAGGAGGGGTTTCAGTCTAAGGGAGGGGGCAGCCCCAAAGAGTGACTCCCCCACCACTTCACCATTTAAAATTGGGCTTT
The DNA here is from genome assembly GCA_026770705.1 of Isurus oxyrinchus. Lineage (NCBI taxonomy): Eukaryota > Metazoa > Chordata > Chondrichthyes > Lamniformes > Lamnidae > Isurus > Isurus oxyrinchus. Next base: position 510,735 of record JANJGN010000287.1, on the reverse strand, counting down.
TTATTCCCAGCCTGTGTGTGGATTATCATCAAAGTCAACTGGCTCGATATCAAGTCTAATTGACCCTAAAATGTTGAAAATGTTCTTTTCAATATGGCTGGCGAGTACCATGGGGGTGAGCACAGGGGTAGGTGTGAAGTTGGTGGTATGTGGGTCTACCCAATTTTACAGGTCCCCCAATGTCAAACGCCTAGACGGGAAGCATCAGATAGAGCCCGCGCAGCTACCCTGACCTGCAGCTATAACGACAGCAAGTTGTTCCTCGGGGCTCAGTTATAGTCTATGATCTATAAGAATAATGAATAGTGGGCACTGCCCCTTTACCACTAACCATAACGTCCAAGCCAACGAGGACACAGCTCCAAACCCCAAGCTGTACACAACTGCATAGCCAGGGCACAGGTTTACAAAGGAAGTGAAGAAACACCTCTCTAAAGCTTATCAGCACAGGATAGCCAAAATACATCAGAACCAATGAAATCTATTTTTGAGGCAGGAAAGGTAGGAGATAGAAAGAGATTGGACAGACTTTTTCAAGCAATGAGGATTTCCAATGGACAGAGAGTCTTTAATGGATGGAGAATGCCAACATTCAGAAATGGTGAATGAAAGGTGAAGGCAGATACCAGGGGGATCACTTGGCCCAGGAGATGGTGAGTAACCCAGAGGCCCACGGTGATGCTCTGGGAAACCAAGTACAAATCCCAGGACAACGGCAGCTGGAATTTAAATTCAGTGAATAATCGGGAATAGAAGGCTAGTCTCGATAATAGTGACTACGAAACAATATTCAGTTGATGCCCTTTAGGGAAGGAAATCTGTCAACCTTTCCGAGCTACATGTGACTCCAGACCCACAACAATGTGCTTGACTCTGAAATGCTAAGCGAGACACTCAGTTTGAGGGCAGTTCGGGCTGGGTAGTAAATGCTGGGCGAGCCATTGACACCCACACCCTGTGATAGAATCACGTTCAAAAAACACAAGAGTGAAACAAACAACTCTCGTCAGAGATGAGGAATGATACTCCCCAGTCCGGGCATTTTACCATTTGAAAATATATCAGAATCACAGAATGGTTAGATCCCACAAGGGAACATTCAGCCCATCATGTCTGCACCAGGTTTCTCAGTGAGCTATCCCTCAATGACACCCCCACAACTTCAACCCATAACACTGCACATCATTCCTGTTCTCAGAGTGAAGCAAGTCCCTTTTTCAATCATTCGATTGAACCTGTCTCCCCCACACTCTCAGACAGTGCATTCCAGATCCGAACCACTCGATTGACCCTGTCTCCACCACACTCTCAGACAGTGCATTCCAGATCCTAACCACTCGATTGACCCTGTCTCCCCCACACTCTCAGACAGTGCATTCCAGACCCTAACCACTCGATTGACCCTGTCTCCCCCACACTCTCAGACAGTGTGTTCCAGACCCTAACCACTCGATTGACCCTGTCTCCCCCACACTCTCAGACAGTGTGTTCCAGATCCTAACCACTCGATTGACCCTGTCTCCCCCACACTCTCAGACAGTGTGTTCCAGATCCTAACCACTCGATTAACCCTGTCTCCCCCACACTCTCAGACAGTGCATTCCAGATCCTAACCACTCGATTGACCATGTGTCGCCCACACTCTCAGACAGCCGAAAGGAGCGAGAATGCCAGAAGGACTGAGTGTGGGGGGAGCGCGCGCGCGTGGGGGGAGTGTGCGCATGTGTGGGGAGTGTGCGTGTGTGTGGGGAGTGTGCGTGTGGGGAGACTGCGTGTGGGGAGACTGCGTGTGGGGAGACTGCGTGTGGGGAGAGTGCGTGTGGGGAGAGTGTGCCTGTGTGTGTGGGGAGTGTGTGTGTGTAGGGTGTGTGTGTGTGGGGAGTGTGTGTGTGTGTGGGGAGTGTGTGTGTGGGGAGAGAGTGTGTGTGGGGAGAGTGTGTGTGTGGGGAGAGCGTGTGTGTGGGGAGAGTGTGTGTGTGGGGAGAGTGTGTGTGTGTGTGTGTGTGTGGGGAGTGTGTGTGTGTGGGGAGTGTGTGTGTGGAGAGTGTGTGTGTGTGGGGAGTGTGTGTGTGTGGGGAGAGTGCGTGTGGGGAGACTGCGTGTGGGGAGAGTGCATGTGGGGAGAGTGTGCCTGTGTGTGTGGGGAGTGTGTGTGTGTAGGGTGTGTGTGTGTGGGGAGTGTGTGTGTGTGTGTGGGGAGTGTGTGTGTGGGGAGAGAGTGTGTGTGGGGAGAGAGTGTGTGTGGGGAGAGTGTGTGTGTGGGGAGAGTGTGTGTGTGGGGAGAGTGTGTGTGTGGGGAGAGTGTGTGTGTGGGGAGAGTGTGTGTGTGGGGAGAGTGTGTGTGTGTGTGTGTGTGGGGAGTGTGTGTGTGTGGGGAGTGTGTGTTTAGGGAGTGTGTGTGTGGGGAGTGTGTGTGTGGGGAGTGTGTGTGTGTGGGGAGTGTGTGTGTGTGGGGAGTGTGTGTGTGTGGGGAGAGTGTGTCTCTGTGTGTGGGGAGAGTGTGTGTGTGGGGAGTGTGTGTGTGTGGGGAGAGAGTGTGTGTGGGGAGAGTGTGTGTGTGGGGAGAGTGTGTGTGTGGGGAGAGTGTGTGTGTGGGGAGAGTGTGTGTGTGGGGAGAGTGTGTGTGTGGGGAGAGTGTGTGTGTGGGGAGAGTGTGTGTGTGTGTGTGGGGAGTGTGTGTGTGTGGGGAGTGTGTGTTTAGGGAGTGTGTGTGTGGGGAGTGTGTGTGTGGGGAGTGTGTGTGTGTGGGGAGTGTGTGTGTGTGGGGAGTGTGTGTGTGTGGGGAGAGTGTGTCTGTGTGTGTGGGGAGAGTGTGTGTGTGGGGAGTGTGTGTGTGTGGGGAGTGTGTGTGTGTGTGGGGACTGTGTGTGTGGGGAGAGGGTTTGTGTGGGGAGAGTGTGTGTGTGGGGAGAGAGTGTGTGTGGGGAGAGTGTGTGTGTGGGGAGAGAGTGTGTGTGGGGAGAGCGTGTGTGTGGGGAGAGCGTGTGTGTGGGGAGAGCGTGTGTGTGGGGAGAGTGTGTGTGTGGGGAGAGTGTGTGTGTGGGGAGAGTGTGTGTGTGGGGAGAGTGTGTGTGTGTGTGTGTGTGTGTGGGGAGTGTGTGTGTGGAGAGTGTGTGTGTGTGGGGAGTGTGTGTGTGTGGGGAGAGTACGTGTGGGGAGACTGCGTGTGGGGAGAGTGCGTGTGGGGAGAGTGTGCCTGTGTGTGTGGGGCGTGTGTGTGTGTAGGGTGTGTGTGTGGGGGGAGTGTGTGTGTGTGGGGGGAGTGTGTGTGTGGGGAGAGAGTGTGTGTGGGGAGAGAGTGTGTGTGGGGAGAGTGTGTGTGTGGGGAGAGTGTGTGTGTGGGGAGAGTGTGTGTGTGGGGAGAGTGTGTGTGTGGGGAGAGTGTGTGTGTGGGTAGAGTGTGTGTGTGTGTGTGTGTGGGGGGAGTGTGTGTGTGTGGGGAGTGTGTGTTTAGGGAGTGTGTGTGTGGGGAGAGTGTGTGGGGAGTGTGTGTGTGTGGGGAGTGTGTGTGTGTGGGGAGTGTGTGTGTGTGGGGAGAGTGTGTCTGTGTGTGTGGGGAGAGTGTGTGTGTGGGGAGTGTGTGTGTGTGGGGAGTGTGTGTGTGTGTGGGGAGTGTGTGTGTGTGTGGGGAGAGGGTTTGTGTGGGGAGAGTGTGTGTGTGGGGAGAGAGTGTGTGTGGGGAGAGTGTGTGTGTGGGGAGAGAGTGTGTGTGGGGAGAGTGTGTGTGTGGGGAGAGTGTGTGTGTGGGGAGAGTGTGTGTGTGGGGAGAGTGTGTGTGTGGGGAGAGTGTGTGTGTGGGGAGAGTGTGTGTGGGGAGAGTGTGTGTGTGGGGAGAGTGTGTGTGTGGGGAGAGTGTGTGTGTGGGGAGAGTGTGTGTGTGGGGAGAGTGTGTGTGGGGAGAGTGTGTGTGTGGGGAGAGTGTGTGTGTGGGGAGAGTGGGTGTGTGGGGAGAGTGGGTGTGTGGGGAGAGTGTGTGTGTGGGGAGAGTGTGTGTGTGGGGTGTGTGTGTGTGTGTGGGGAGTGTGTGTGTGTGGGGAGAGTGTGTGTGGGGAGAGTGTGTGTGTGGGGAGAGTGTGTGTGTGGGGAGAGTGCGCGTGTGGGGAGAGTGCGCGTGTGGGGAGAGTGCGCAAGTGGGGAGAGTGCGCGTGTGGGGAGAGTGCGCGTGTGGGGAGAGTGCGCGTGTGGGGAGAGTGCGCGTGTGGGGAGAGTGCGCGTGTGGGGAGAGTTCGCGTGTGGGGAGAGTGCGCGTGTGGGGAGAGTGCGCGTGTGGGGAGAGTGCGCGTGTGGGGAGAGTGCGCGTGTGGGGAGAGTGCGCGTGTGGGGAGAATGCGCGTGTGGGGAGAATGCGCGTGTGGGGAGTGTGTGTGTGTGTGTGTGGAGAGCGTATGTGTGTGTGGGGAGCCTGTGTGTGTGTGGGGAGCGTGTGTGTGTGGGGAGCGTGTGTGTGTGGGGAGCGTGTGAGTGTGGGGAGCGTGTGTGTGTGGGGAGTGTGTGTGTGGGGAGTGTGTGTGGGGTGTGTGTGTGTGTGGGGAGTGTGTGTGTGTGGGGAGTGTGTGTGTGTGGGGAGTGTGTGTGTGTGTGGGGAGTGTGTGTGTGTGTGTGGGGAGTGTGCGTGTGTGTGGGGAGAGTGTGTGTGTGTGGGGAGAGTGTGTGGGGCGAGTGTGTGTGTGGGGCGAGTGTGTGTGTGGGGCGAGCGTGTGTGTGGGGCGAGCGTGTGTGTGGGGCGAGCGTGTGTGTGGGGCGAGCGTGTGTGTGGGGCGAGCGTGTGTGTGGGGCGAGCGTGTGTGTGGGGCGAGCGTGTGTGTGGGGCGAGCGTGTGTGTGGGGCGAGCGTGTGTGTGGGGCGAGCGCGTGTGTGTGGCGAGTGTGTGTATGTGTGGGGAGTGTGTGTGTGTGTGGGGAGTGTGTGTGGGGATTGTGTGCGTGGGGAGTGTGTGTGGGGCGAGTGTGTGTGTGGGGCGAGTGTGTGTGTGGGGCGAGTGTGTGTGTGGGGCGAGTGTGTGTGTGGGGCGAGTGTGTGTGTGGGGCGAGTGTGTGTGTGGGGCGAGTGTGTGTGTGGGGCGAGCGTGTGTGTGGGGCGAGCGTGTGTGTGGGGCGAGTGTGTGTGTGGGGCGAGTGTCTGTGTGTGGCGAGTGTCTGTGTGTGGCGAGTGTCTGTGTGTGGGGAGTGTGTGTATGTGTGGGGAGTGTGTGTGTGTGGGGAGTGTGTGTGGGGATTGTGTGAGTGGGGAGTGTGCGTGGGGAGCGTGTGTGTGTGTGGGGAGATTGTGTGTGTGGGGCGAGTGTGTGTGTGGGGAGTGTATGTGTGTGTGTGTGTGTGGAGTGTGTGTGTGTGAGGGGATTGTGTGTGTGGGGAGTGTGCGTGGGGAGTGTGCGTGTGTGGGGAGAGTGTGTGAGGCGAGTGTGTGTGGGGCGAGTGTGTGTGTGGGGCGAGTGTGTGTGTGTGGCGAGAGTGTGTGTTTGGGGAGAGTGTGTGTGTGTGGGGAGAGTGTGTGAGGTGTGTGGGGAAGGTGTGTCAGGTGTGTGGGGAGTGTGCGTGTGGGGAGAGTGTGCGTGTGGGGAGAGTGTGCGTGTGGGGAGAGTGTGTGTGGGGAGTGTGTGTGTGTGTGTGTGGGGAGATTGTGTGTGTGGGGAGTGTGTGTGTGTGGGGAGTGTGTGTGTGTGTGTGTGTGGGGAGCGTATGTGTGTGTGGGGAGCGTGTGTGTGTTGGGAGCGTGTGTGTGTGGGGAGCGTGTGTGTTTTGGGAGCGTGTGTGTTTTGGGAGCGTGTGTGTGTGGGGAGCATGTGTGTGTGGGGAGCGTGTGTGTGTGGGGAGTGTGTGCGTGGGGAGTGTGTGCGTGGGGAGTGTGCGTGGGGAGTGTGCGTGGGGAGTGTGCGTGGGGAGTGCGCGTGTGTGTGGGGAGAGTGCGTGTGTGTGGGGAGAGTGTGTGTGTGTGGGGCGAGTGTGTGTGTGGGGAGTGTGTGTGTGGGGAGTGTGTGTGTGGGGAGTGTGTGTGTGGGGAGTGTGTGTGTGGGGAGTGTGTGTGTGGGGAGTGTGTGTGTGGGGATTGTGTGTGTGGGGAGTGTGCGTGTGGGGACTGTGTGTGTGGGGAGTGTGTGTGTGGGGTGTGTGTGTGTGTGGGGAGTGTGTGCGTGTGGGGAGTGTGTGTGTGTGGGGAGTGTGTGTGTGTGTGTGGGGTGCGTGTGTGTGTGTGGGGAGTGTGTGTGTGTGTGGGGAGTGTGTGTGTGTGGGGAGTGTGTGTGTGTGGGGAGTGTGTGTGTGTGGGGGGATTGTGTGTGTGTGTGGGGAGTGTGTGTGAGGTGTGAGGGGAGAGTGTGTGTGAGGTGTGAGTGGAGAGTGTGTGTGTGGGGAGAGTGTGTGTGTGGGGAGAGTGTGTGTGTGGGGAGAGTGTGTGTGTGGGGAGAGTGTGTGTGTGGGGAGAGTGTGTGTGTGGGGAGAGTGTGTGTGTGGGGAGAGTGTGTGTGTGTGGGGAGAGTGTGTGTGTGGGGAGAGTGTGTGAGGTGTGTGTGGGGAGAGTGTGTGAGGTGTGTGTGGGGAGAGTGTGTGAGGTGTGTGGGGAGAGTGTGTGAGGTGTGTGGGGAGAGTGTGTGAGGTGTGTGGGGAGAGTGTGTGAGGTGTGTGGGGAGAGTGTGTGAGGTGTGTGGGGAGAGTGTGTGAGGTGTGTGGGGAGAGTGTGTGAGGTGTGTGGGGAGAGTGTGCGAGGTGTGTGGGGAGAGTGTGTGAGGTGTGTGGGGAGAGTGTGTGAGGTGTGTGGGGAGAGTGTGTGTGTGGGGAGAGTGTGTGAGGTGTGTGGGGAGAGTGTGTGAGGTGTGTGGGGAGACTGTGTGTGTGGGGAGTGTGTATGTGTGTGTGGGAAATTGTGTGTGTGGGGAGTGTGTGTATGTGTGTGTGGGGAGCGTATGTGTGTGTGGGGAGCCTGTGTGTGTGTGGGGAGCGTGTGTGTGTGTGGGGAGCGTGTGTGTGTGTGGGGAGCGTGTGTGTGTGTGGGGAGCGTGTGTGTGTTGGGAGCGTGTGTGTGTTGGGAGCGTGTGTGTGTGGGGAGCGTGTGTGTGTGGGGAGCGTGTGTGTGTGGGGAGCGTGCGTGTGTGGGGAGCGTGTGTGTGTGGGGAGTGTGTGTGTGTGGGGGGATTGTGTGTGTGTGTGGGGAGTGTGTGTGCGGGGAGTGTGTGTGCGGGGAGAGTGTGTGCGGGGAGAGTGTGTGTGGGGAGTGTGTGTGTGGGGTGTGTGTGTGTGTGGGGAGTGTGTGTGTGTGTGGGGAGCGTGTGTGTGTGTGGGGAGCGTGTGTGTGTGTGGGGAGTGTGTCTGGGAGTTTGTGTGTGTGTGTGGGGAGTGTGTGTGTGTGGGGGGATTGTGTGTGGGGAGTGTGTGTGAGGTGTGAGGGGAGAGTGTGTGTGAGGTGTGAGGGGAGAGTGTGTGTGAGGTGTGTGGGGAGAGTGTGTGTGTGGGGAGTGTGTGTGTGTGTGTGGGGAGATTGTGTGTGTGGGGAGTGTGTGTGTGGGGAGTGTGTGTGTGGGGAGTGTGTGTGTGGGGAGTGTGTGTGTGGGGAGTGTGTGTGTGGGGAGTGTGTGTGTGGGGAGTGTGTGTGTGGGGAGTGTGTGTGTGGGGAGTGTGTGTGTGGGGAGTGTGTGTGTGTGGGGCGATTGTGTGTGTGGGGAGTGTGTGTGAGGTGTGAGGGGAGAGTGTGTGTGAGGTGTGAGGGGAGAGTGTGTGTGAGGTGTGAGGGGAGAGTGTGTGTGAGGTGTGAGGGGAGAGTGTGTGTGTGTGTGGGGAGCGTGTGTGTGGGGAGTGTGTGTGTGTGGGGGGATTGTGTGTGTGGGGAGTGTGTGTGAGGTGTGAGGGGAGAGTGTGTGTGAGGTGTGAGGGGAGAGTGTGTGTGAGGTGTGAGGGGAGAGTGTGTGTGTGGGGAGAGTGTGTGTGTGTGTGGGGAGCGTGTGTGTGTGGGGAGCGTGTGTGTGTGGGGGGATTGTGTGTGTGGGGAGTGTGTGTGAGGTGTGAGGGGAGAGTGTGTGTGAGGTGTGAGGGGAGAGTGTGTGTGAGGTGTGAGGGGAGAGTGTGTGTGTGGGGAGAGTGTGTGTGTGTGTGGGGAGCGTGTGTGTGTGGGGAGCGTGTGTGTGTGGGGAGCGTGTGTGTGTGGGGAGCGTGTGTGTGTGGGGAGCGTGTGCGTGGGGAGTGTGTGCGTGGGGAGTGTGCGTGCGGGGAGAGTGTGTGCGGGGAGAGTGTGCGCGGGGAGAGTGTGCGTGTGGGGAGAGTGTGCGTGTGGGGAGAGTGTGCGTGTGGGGAGAGTGTGCGTGTGGGGAGAGTGTGCGTGTGGGGAGAGTGTGCGTGTGGGGAGAGTGTGCGTGTGGGGAGAGTGTGCGTGTGGGGAGAGTGTGCTTGTGGGGAGAGTGTGCGTGTGGGGAGAGTGTGCGTGTGGGGAGAGTGTGCGTGTGGGGAGAGTGTGCGTGTGGGGAGAGTGTGCGTGTGGGGAGAGTGTGCGTGTGGGGAGAGTGTGCGTGTGGGGAGAGTGTGCGTGTGGGGAGAGTGTGCGTGTGTGTGGGGGGGGAGTGTGTGTGTGGGGAGAGTGTGTGTGTGTGGGGAGAGTGTGTGTGTGGGGAGAGTGTGTGAGGTGTGTGTGGGGAGAGTGTGTGAGGTGTGTGGGGAGAGTGTGTGAGGTGTGTGGGGAGAGTGTGTGAGGTGTGTGGGGAGAGTGTGTGAGGTGTGTGGGGAGAGTGTGTGAGGTGTGTGGGGAGAGTGTGTGAGGTGTGTGGGGAGAGTGTGTGTGTGGGGAGTGTGTGTGTGTGGGGAGTGTGTGTGTGTGGGGAGTGTGTGTGTGTGTGTGTGGGGAGCGTATGTGTGTGTGGGGAGCGTTTGTGTGTGTGGGGAGCGTGTGTGTGTGTGGGGAGCGTGTGTGTGTGTGGGGAGCGTGTGTGTGTGTGGGGAGCGTGTGTGTGTGTGGGGAGCGTGTGTGTGTGGGGAGCGTGTTTGTGTGGGGAGCGTGTGTGTGTGGGGAGCGTGTGTGTGTGGGGAGCGTGTGTGTGTGGGGAGCGTGTGTGTGGGGAGTGTGTGTGTGGGGAGTGTTTGTGTGGGGAGTGTGTGTGCGGGGAGAGTGTGTGTGGGGAGTGTGTGTGGGAGATTGTGTGTGTGTGTGGGGAGTGTGTGTGTGTGTGTGGGGAGTGTGTGTGGGGATTGTGTGCGTGGGGAGTGTGTGTGGGGATTGTGTGCGTGGGGAGTGTGTGTGGGGATTGTGTGCGTGGGGAGTGTGTGTGGGGATTGTGTGCGTGGGGAGTGTGTGTGTGTGTGGGGAGTGTGTGTGTGGGGAGTGTGTGTGTGGGGAGTGCGTGTGTGGGGAGTGTGTGGGGCGAGTGTGTGTGTGGGGCGAGTGTGTGTGTGGGGAGTGTGTGTGTGTGGGGAGAGTGTGTGTGTGGGGAGAGTGTGTGAGCTGTGTAGGGAGAGTGTGTGTGGGGAGTGTGTGTGAGGTGTGTGGGGAGAGTGTGTCAGGTGTGTGGGGAGTGTGCGTGTGGGGAGAGTGTGCGTGTGGGGAGAGTGTGCGTGTGGGGAGAGTGTGCGTGTGGGGAGAGTGTGCGTGTGGGGAGAGTGTGCGTGTGGGGAGAGTGTGTGTGTGTGTGGGGAGATTGTGTGTGTGGGGAGTGTGTGTGTGTGGGGAGTGTGTGTGTGTGTGTGTGTGGGGAGCGTATGTGTGTGTGGGGAGCCTGTGTGTGCGTGGGGAGCGTGTGTGTGTGTGGGGAGCGTGTGTGTGTTGCGAGCGTATGTGTGTGGGGAGCGTGTGTGTGTAGAGCGTGTGTGTGTGTAGAGCGTGTGTGTGTGGGGAGCGTGTGTGTGTGGGGAGTGTGTGTGTGGGGAGTGTGTGTGTGGGGAGTGTGTGTGTGGGGAGTGTGTGTGTGGGGAGTGTGTGTGTGGGGAGTGTGTGTGTGGGGAGTGTGTGTGTGGGGAGTGTGTGTGTGGGGAGTGTGTGTGTGGGGAGTGTGTGTGTGGGGTGTGTGTGTGTGTGGGGAGTGTGTGTGTGTGTGTGGGGAGTGTGTGTGTGTGTGTATGGGGAGTGTGTGTGTGTGTGTATGGGGAGTGTGTGTGTGTGTGGGGATTGTGTGTGTGGGGAGTGTGCGTGGGGAGTGTGCGTGTGTGCGGGGAGAGTGTGTGTGTGTGGGGAGTGTGTGTGTGTGGGGAGTGTGTGTATGTGTGGGGAGTGTGTGTGTGTGTGGGGAGTGTGTGTGTGTGTGGGGAGTGTGTGTGTGTGTGGGGAGTGTGTGTGGGGATTGTGTGCGTGGGGAGTGTGTGTGGGGATTGTGTGCGTGGGGAGTGTGAGTGGGGAGGGTGCGTGGGGAGTGTGTGTGTGTGTGGGGAGTGTGTGTGTGGGGAGTGTGTGTGTGGGGAGTGTGTGGGGCGAGTGTGTGTGGGGAGAGTGTGTGTGTGGGGCGAGTGTGTGTGTGGGGAGTGTGTGTGTGTGGGGAGAGTGTGTGTGTGGGGAGAGTGTGTGAGCTGTGTAGGGAGAGTGTGTGTGGGGAGTGTGTGTGAGGTGTGTGGGGAGAGTGTGTCAGGTGTGTGGGGAGTGTGTGTGTGGGGAGAGTGTGTCAGGTGTGTGGGGAGTGTGCGTGTGGGGAGAGTGTGCGTGTGGGGAGAGTGTGCGTGTGGGGAAAGTGTGCGTGTGGGGAGAGTGTGCGTGTGGGGAGAGTGTGCGTGTGGGGAGAGTGTGCGTGTGGGGAGAGTGTGCGTGTGGGGAGAGTGTGCGTGTGGGGAGTGTGTGTATGTGTGGGGAGTGTGTGTGTGTGTGGGGAGCGTGTGTGTGTGTGGGGAGAGTGTGTGAGGTGTGAGGGGAGAGTGTGTGTGAGGTGTGAGGGGAGAGTGTGTGTGAGGTGTGAGGGGAGAGTGTGTGTGAGGTGTGAGGGGAGAGTGTGTGAGGTGTGAGGGGAGAGTGTGTGTGTGGGGAGAGCGTGTGTGTGTGTGGGGAGCGTGTGTGTGTGTGGGGAGCGTGTGCGTGGGGTGTGAGGGGAGAGTGTGCGTGAGGTGTGAGGGGAGAGTGTGCGTGAGGTGTGAGGGGAGAGTGTGCGTGAGGTGTGAGGGGAGAGTGTGCGTGAGGTGTGAGGGGAGAGTGTGCGTGCGTGTGGGGAGAGTGTGCGTGCGTGTGGGGAGAGTGCGCGTGCGTGTGGGGAGAGGTGCGCGTGCTTGTGGGGAGAGTGCGCGTGCGTGTGGGGAGAGGTGCGCGGCGTGTGGGGAGAGTGCGCGTGCGTGTGGGGAGAGTGCGCGTGCGTGTGGGGAGAGTGCGCGTGCGTGTGGGGAGAGTGCGCGTGCGTGTGGGGAGAGTGCGCGTGCGTGTGGGGAGAGTGCGCGTGCGTGTGGGGGAGAGTGCGCGTGCGTGTGGGGAGAGTGCGCGTGCGTGTGGGGAGAGTGCGCGTGCGTGTGGGGAGAGTGCGCGTGCGTGTGGGGAGAGTGCGCGCGCGTGTGGGGAGAGTGCGCGCGCGTGTGGGGAGAGTGCGCGCGCGTGTGGGGAGAGTGCGCGCGCGTGTGGGGAGAGTGCGCGCGCGTGTGGGGAGAGTGCGCGCGCGTGTGGGGAGAGTGCGCGCGCGTGTGGGGAGAGTGCGCGCGCGTGTGGGGAGAGTGCGCGCGCGTGTGGGGAGAGTGCGCGCGCGTGTGGGGAGAGTGCGCGCGCGTGTGGGGAGAGTGCGCGCGCGTGTGGGGGAGAGTGCGCGCGCGTGTGGGGAGAGTGCGCGCGCGTGTGGGGAGAGTGCGCGCGCGTGTGGGGAGAGTGCGCGCGCGTGTGGGGAGAGTGCGCGCGCGTGTGGGGAGAGTGCGCGCGCGTGTGGGGAGAGTGCGCGCGCGTGTGGGGAGAGTGCGCGCGCGTGTGGGGAGAGTGCGCGCGCGTGTGGGGAGAGTGCGCGCGCGTGTGGGGAGAGTGCGCGCGCGTGTGGGGAGAGTGCGCGCGCGTGTGGGGAGAGTGCGCGCGCGTGTGGGGAGAGTGCGCGCGCGTGTGGGGAGAGTGCGCGCGCGTGTGGGGAGAGTGCGCGCGCGTGTGGGGGAGAGTGCGCGCGCGTGTGGGGAGAGTGCGCGCGCGTGTGGGGAGAGTGCGCGCGCGTGTGGGGAGAGTGCGCGCGCGTGTGGGGAGAGTGCGCGCGCGTGTGGGGAGAGTGCGCGCGCGTGTGGGGAGAGTGCGCGCGCGTGTGGGGAGAGTGCGCGCGCGTGTGGGGAGAGTGCGCGCGCGTGTGGGGAGAGTGCGCGCGCGTGTGGGGAGAGTGCGCGCGCGTGTGGGGAGAGTGCGCGCGCGTGTGGGGAGAGTGCGGCGCGCGTGTGGGGAGAGTGCGCGCGCGTGTGGGGAGAGTGCGCGCGCGTGTGGGGAGAGTGCGCGCGCGTTGTGGGGAGAGTGCGCGCGGCGTGTGGGGAGAGTGCGCGCGCGTGTGGGGAGAGTGCGCGCGCGTGTGGGGAGAGTGCGCGCGCGTGTGGGGAGAGTGCGCGCGCGTGTGGGGAGAGTGCGCGCGCGTGTGGGGAGAGTGCGCGCGCGTGTGGGGAGAGTGCGCGCGCGTGTGGGGAGAGTGCGCGCGCGTGTGGGGAGAGTGTGCGCGCGCGTGTGGGGAGAGTGTGCGCGCGTGTGGGGAGAGTGTGCGCGCGTGTGGGGAGAGTGTGCGCGCGTGTGGGGAGAGTGTGCGCGCGTGTGGGGAGAGTGTGCGCGCGTGTGGGGAGAGTGTGCGCGCGTGTGGGGAGAGTGTGCGCGCGTGTGGGGAGAGTGTGCGCGCGTGTGGGGAGAGTGTGCGCGCGTGTGGGGAGAGTGTGCGCGCGTGTGGGGAGAGTGTGCGCGCGTGTGGGGAGAGTGTGCGCGCGTGTGGGGGAGAGTGTGCGCGCGTGTGGGGAGAGTGTGCGCGCGTGTGGGGAGAGTGTGCGCGCGTGTGGGGAGAGTGTGCGCGCGTGTGGGGAGAGTGTGCGCGCGTGTGGGGAGAGTGTGCGCGCGTGTGGGGAGAGTGTGCGCGCGTGTGGGGAGAGTGTGCGCGCGTGTGGGGAGAGTGTGCGCGCGTGTGGGGAGAGTGTGCGCGCGTGTGGGGAGAGTGTGCGCGCGTGTGGGGAGAGTGTGCGCGCGTGTGGGGAGAGTGTGCGCGCGTGTGGGGAGAGTGTGCGCGCGTGTGGGGAGAGTGTGCGCGCGTGTGGGGAGAGTGTGCGCGCGTGTGGGGAGAGTGTGCGCGCGTGTGGGGAGAGTGTGCGCGCGTGTGGGGAGAGTGTGCGCGCGTGTGGGGAGAGTGTGCGCGCGTGTGGGGAGAGTGTGCGCGCGTGTGGGGAGAGTGTGTGCGCGCGTGTGGGGAGAGTGTGCGCGCGCGTGTGGGGAGAGTGTGCGCGCGTGTGGGGAGAGTGTGCGCGCGTGTGGGGAGAGTGTGCGCGCGTGTGGGGAGAGTGTGCGCGCGTGTGGGGAGAGTGTGCGCGCGTGTGGGGAGAGTGTGCGCGGTGTGGGGAGAGTGTGCGCGCGTGTGGGAGAGTGTGCGCGCGTGTGGGGGAGAGTGTGCGCGCGTGTGGGGAGAGTGTGCGCGCGTGTGGGGAGAGTGTGCGCGCGTGTGGGGAGAGTGTGCGCGCGTGTGGGGAGAGTGTGCGCGCGTGTGGGGAGAGTGTGCGCGCGTGTGGGGAGAGTGTGCGCGCGTTGTGGGGAGAGTGTGCGCGCGTGTGGGGGAGAGTGTGCGCGCGTGTGGGGAGAGTGTGCGCGCGTGTGGGGAGAGTGTGCGCGCGTGTGGGGAGAGTGTGCGCGCGTGTGGGGAGAGTGTGCGCGCGTGTGGGGAGAGTGTGCGCGCGTGTGGGGAGAGTGTGCGTGCGTGTGGGGAGAGTGTGCGTGCGTGTGGGGAGAGTGTGCGTGCGTGTGGGGAGAGTGTGCGTGCGTGTGGGGAGAGTGTGCGTGCGTGTGGGGAGAGTGTGCGTGCGTGTGGGGAGAGTGTGCGTGCGTGTGGGGAGTGTGGGGAGAGTGTGCGTGCGTGTGGGGAGAGTGTGCGTGCGTGTGGGGAGAGTGTGCGTGCGTGTGGGGAGAGTGTGCGTGCGTGTGGGGAGAGTGTGCGTGCGTGTGGGGAGAGTGTGCGTGCGTGTGGGGAGAGTGTGCGTGCGTGTGGGGAGAGTGTGCGTGCGTGTGGGGAGAGTGTGCGTGCGTGTGGGGAGAGTGTGCGTGCGTGTGGGGAGAGTGTGCGTGCGTGTGGGGAGAGTGTGCGTGCGTGTGGGAGAGTGTGCGTGCGTGTGGGGAGAGTGTGCGTGCGTGTGGGGAGAGTGTGCTGCGTGTGGGGAGAGTGTGCGTGTGGGGAGAGTGTGCGTGTGGGGAGAGTGTGCGTCGTGGGGAGAGTGTGCGTGTGGGGAGAGTGTGCGTGTGGGGAGAGTGTGCGTGTGGGGAGAGTGTGCGTGTGGGGAGAGTGTGCGTGTGGGGAGAGTGTGCGTGTGGGGAGAGTGTGCGTGTGGGAGAGTGTGCGTGTGGGGAGAGTGTGCGTGTGGGGAGAGTGTGCGTGTGGGGAGAGTGTGCGTGTGGGGAGAGTGTGCGTGTGGGGAGAGTGTGCGTGTGGGGAGAGTGTGCGTGTGGGGAGAGTGTGCGTGTGGGGAGAGTGTGCGTGTGGGGAGAGTGTGCGTGTGGGGAGAGTGTGCGTGTGGAGAGTGTGCGTGTGGGGGAGAGTGTGCGTGTGGGGAGAGTGTGCGTGTGGGAGAGTGTGCGTGTGGGGAGAGTGTGCGTGTGGGGAGAGTGTGCGTGTGGGGAGAGTGTGCGTGTGGGGAGAGTGTGCGTGTGGGGAGAGTGTGCGTGTGGGGAGAGTGTGCGTGTGGGGAGAGTGTGCGTGTGGGGAGAGTGTGCTGTGGGGGAGAGTGTGCGTGTGGGGAGAGTGTGCGTGTGGGGAGAGTGTGCGTGTGGGGAGAGAGTGCGTGTGGGGAGAGTGTGCGTGTGGGGAGAGTGTGCGTGTGGGGAGAGTGTGCGTGTGGGGAGAGTGTGCGTGTGGGGAGAGTGTGCGTGAGTGCGTGTGGGGAGAGTGTGCGTGTGTGTGGGGAGAGTGTGCGTGTGTGTGGGGAGAGTGTGCGTGTGTGTGGGGAGAGTGTGCGTGTGTGTGGGGAGAGTGTGTGTGGGGAGTGTGTGTGTGTGTGTGTGGGGAGATTGTGTGTGTGGGGAGTGTGTGTGTGTGGGGAGTGTGTGTGTGTGTGTGTGGGGAGCGTATGTGTGTGTGGGGAGCCTGTGTGTGTGTGGGGAGCGTGTGTGTGTGTGGGGAGCGTGTGTGTGTTGCGAGCGTATGTGTGTGGGGAGCGTGTGTGTGTGGGGAGCGTGTGTGTGTGGGGAGTGTGTGTGTGGGGAGTGTGTGTGGGGAGTGTGTGTGTGGGGAGTGTGCGTGTGGGGAGTGTGTGTGTGGGGAGTGTGTGTGTGGGGAGTGTGTGTGTGGGGAGTGTGCGTGTGGGGAGTGTGCGTGTGGGGAGTGTGCGTGTGGGGAGTGTGTGTGTGGGGAGTGTGTGTGTGGGGAGTGTGTGTGTGGGGAGTGTGTGTGTGGGGTGTGTGTGTGTGTGGGGAGTGTGTGTGTGTGTGTGGGGAGTGTGTGTGTGTGTGTGGGGAGTGTGTGTGTGTCTGTATGGGGAGTGTGTGTGTGTGTGGGGATTGTGTGTGTGGGGAGTGTGCGTGAGTGCGAGGAGAGTGTGTGTGTGTGGGGAGTGTGTGCATGTGTGGGGAGTGTGTGTGTGTGTGGGGAGTGTGTGTGTGTGTGGGGAGTGTGTGTGTGTGTGTGGGGAGTGTGTGTGTGGGGAGTGTGTGTGTGGGGCGAGTGTGTGTGTGGGGCGAGTGTGTGTGTGGGGCGAGTGTGTGTGTGGGGCGAGTGTGTGTGTGGGGCGAGTGTGTGGTGTGGGGGCGAGTGTGTGTGTGGGGCGAGTGTGTGTGTGGGGGCGAGTGTGTGTGTGGGGAGATTGTGTGTGTGTGTGGGGAGATTGTGTGTGTGTGTGGGGAGATTGTGTGTGTGTGTGGGAGATTGTGTGTGTGTGGGGAGTGTGTGTGTGTGGGGATTGTGTGTGTGGGGAGAGAGTGTGTGTGTGGGGCGAGTGTGTGTGTGGGGCGAGTGTGTGTGTGGGGCGAGTGTGTGTGTGGGGCGAGTGTGTGTGTGGGGCGAGTGTGTGTGTGGGGCGAGTGTGTGTGTGGGGCGAGTGTGTGTGTGGGGCGAGTGTGTGTGTGGGGCGAGTGTGTGTGTGGGGCGAGTGTGTGTGTGGGGCGAGTGTGTGTGTGTGGGGAGAGTGTGTGTGTGTGGGGAGAGTGTGTGTGGGGAGAGTGTGTGTGGGGAGAGTGTGTGAGGTGTGTGGGGAGAGTGTGTCAGGTGTGTGGGGAGAGTGTGTCAGGTGTGTGGGGAGAGTGTGTCAGGTGTGTGGGGAGCGTGTGTGTGTGGGGAGCGTGTGTGTGTGGGGAGCGTGTGTGTGTGGGGAGCGTGTGTGTGTGGGGAGCGTGTGTGTGTGGGGAGCGTGTGTGTGGGGAGTGTGTGTGTGGGGAGTGTGTGTATGGGGAGTGTGTGTGTGGGGAGTGTGTGTGTGGGGAGTGTGTGTGTGGGGAGTGTGTGTGTGGGGAGTGTGTGTGTGGGGAGTGTGTATGTGGGGAGTGTGTGTGTGGGGAGTGTGTGTGTGGGGAGTGTGTGTGTGGGGAGTGTGTGTGTGTGGGGAGAGTGTGTGTGTGGGGAGAGTGTGTGTGTGTGTGGGGAGAGTGTGTGTGTGGGGGAGTGTGTGTGTGTGTGGGGAGTGTGTGTGTGTTGGGGGAGTGTGTGTGTGGGGGGAGAGTGTGTGTGGGGGGAGAGTGTGTGAGGTGTGTGGGGAGAGTGTGTGAGGTGTGTGGGGAGAGTGTGTGTGGGGAGAGTGTGTGAGGTGTGTGGGGAGAGTGTGTCAGGTGTGTGGGGAGAGTGTGTCAGGTGTGTGGGGAGCGTGTGTGTGTGGGGAGCGTGTGTGTGTGGGGAGCGTGTGTGTGTGGGGAGCGTGTGTGTGTGGGGAGCGTGTGTGTGTGGGGAGTGTGTGTGTGGGGAGTGTGTGTGTGGGGAGTGTGTGTGTGGGGAGTGTGTGTATGGGGAGTGTGTGTGTGGGGAGTGTGTGTGTGGGGAGTGTGTGTGTGGGGAGTGTGTGTGTGGGGAGTGTGTGTGTGGGGAGTGTGTGTGTGGGGAGTGTGTGTGTGGGGAGTGTGTGTGTGGGGAGTGTGTGTGTGTGGGGAGAGTGTGTGTGTGGGGAGTGTGTGTGTGTGTGGGGAGTGTGTGTGTGTGTGGGGAGTGTGTGTGTGTTGGGGGAGTGTGTGTGTGTTGGGGGAGTGTGTGTGTGGGGGGAGAGTGTGTGTGGGGGGAGAGTGTGTGTGTGGGGAGAGAGTGTGTGTGGGGAGAGAGTGTGTGTGGGGAGAGAGTGTGTGTGTCGGGGGAGAGTGTGTGTGTGGGGGGAGAGTGTGTGTGTGTGGGGAGTGTGTGTGTGGGGAGTGTGTGTGTGTGTGGGGAGAGTGTGTGTGTGTGTGGGGAGATTGTGTGTGTGTGTGGGGAGCGTGTGTGTGTGTGTGGGGAGCGTATGTGTGTGTGGGGAGCGCGTGTGTGTGGGGAGCGTGTGTGTGTGTGTGTGGGGAGCGCATGTGTGTGTGGGGAGCGTGTGTGTGTGGGGAGCGTGTGTGTGTGGGGAGCGTGTGTGTGTGGGGAGCGTGTGTGTGTGGGGAGCGTGTGTGTGTGGGGAGCGTGTGTGTGTGGGGAGCGTGTGTGTGTGGGGAGCGTGTGTGTGTGGGGAGCGTGTGTGTGTGGGGAGCGTGTGTGTGTGGGGAGCGTGTGTGTTTGGGGAGTGTGTGTGTGGAGTGTGTGTGTGTGCGTGGGGAGAGTGTGTGTGTGTGTGGGGGGAGTGTGCGTGTGGGGAGAGTGTGCGTGTGGGGAGAGTGTGCGTGTGGGGAGAGTGTGCGTGTGGGGAGAGTGTGCGTGTGGGGAGAGTGTGCGTGTGGGGAGAGTGTGCGTGTGGGGAGAGTGTGCGTGTGGGGAGAGTGTGCGTGTGGGGAGAGTGTGCGTGTGGGGAGAGTGTGCGTGTGGGGAGAGTGTGCGTGTGGGGAGAGTGTGCGTGTGTGTGGGGAGAGTGTGTGTGGGGAGTGTGTGTGTGTGTGTGGGGAGATTGTGTGTGTGGGGAGTGTGTGTGTGTGGGGAGTGTGTGTGTGTGTGTGTGTGGGGAGCGTATGTGTGTGTGGGGAGCCTGTGTGTGTGTGGGGAGCGTGTGTGTGTGTGGGGAGCGTGTGTGTGTTGCGAGCGTATGTGTGTGGGGAGCGGGTGTGTGTAGAGCGTGTGTGTGTGGGGAGCGTGTGTGTGTGGGGAGTGTGTGTGTGGGGAGTGTGTGTGTGTGTGTGGGGAGATTGTGTGTGTGGGGAGTGTGTGTGTGTGGGGAGTGTGTGTGTGTGTGTGTGGGGAGCGTATGTGTGTGTGGGGAGCCTGTGTGTGTGTGGGGAGCGTGTGTGTGTGTGGGGAGCGTGTGTGTGTTGCGAGCGTATGTGTGTGGGGAGCGTGTGTGTGTAGAGCGTGTGTGTGTGGGGAGCGTGTGTGTGTGGGGAGTGTGTGTGTGGGGAGTGTGTGTGTGGGGAGTGTGTGTGTGGGGAGCGTGTGTGTGGGGAGTGTGTGTGTGGGGAGTGTGTGTGTGGGGAGTGTGTGTGTGGGGAGTGTGTGTGTGGGGAGTGTGTGTGTGGGGAGTGTGTGTGTGGGGAGTGTGTGTGTGGGGAGTGTGTGTGTGGGGAGTGTGTGTGTGGGGAGTGTGTGTGTGGGGAGTGTGTGTGTGGGGAGTGTGTGTGTGGGGAGTGTGTGTGTGGGTTGTGTGTGTGTGTGGGGAGTGTGTGTGTGTGTGTGGGGAGTGTGTGTGTGTGTGTGGGGGAGTGTGTGTGTGTGTGTATGGGGAGTGTGTGTGTGTGTGGGGATTGTGTGTGTGGGGAGTGTGCGTGAGTGCGAGGAGAGTGTGTGTGTGTGGGGAGTGTGTGTATGTGTGGGGAGTGTGTGTGTGTGTGGGGAGTGTGTGTGTGTGTGGGGAGTGTGTGTGTGTGTGTGTGTGGGGAGTGTGTGTGGGGATTGTGTGCGTGGGGAGTGTGTGTGGGTATTGTGTGCGTGGGGAGTGTGAGTGGGGAGTGTGTGTGGGGAGTGTGTGTGTGTGTGGGGAGTGTGTGTGTGTGTGGGGAGTGTGTGTGTGGGGAGTGTGTGTGTGGGGCGAGTGTGTGTGTGGGGCGAGTGTGTGTGTGGGGCGAGTGTGTGTGTGGGGCGAGTGTGTGTGCGGGGCGAGTGTGCGTGCGGGGAGAGTGTGCGTGTGGGGAGAGTGTGCGTGTGGGGAGAGTGTGCGTGTGGGGAGAGTGTGCGTGTGGGGAGAGTGTGCGTGTGGGGAGAGTGTGCGTGTGGGGAGAGTGTGCGTGTGGGGAGAGTGTGCGTGTGGGGAGAGTGTGCGTGTGGGGAGAGTGTGCGTGTGGGGAGAGTGTGCGTGTGGGGAGAGTGTGCGTGTGGGGAGAGTGTGCGTGTGGGGAGAGTGTGCGTGTGGGGAGAGTGTGCGTGTGGGGAGAGTGTGCGTGTGGGGAGAGTGTGCGTGTGGGGAGAGTGTGCGTGTGGGGAGAGTGTGCGTGTGGGGAGAGTCTGCGTGTGGGGAGAGTGTGCGTGTGGGGAGAGTGTGCGTGTGGGGAGAGTGTGCGTGTGGGGAGAGTGTGCGTGTGGGGAGAGTGTGCGTGTGGGGAGAGTGTGCGTGTGTGTGGGGAGAGTGTGCGTGTGTGTGGGGAGAGTGTGTGTGGGGAGTGTGTGTGTGTGTGAGGGGAGATTGTGTGTGTGGGGAGTGTGTGTGTGTGGGGAGTGTGTGTGTGTGTGTGTGGGGAGCGTATGTGTGTGTGGGGAGCCTGTGTGTGTGTGGGGAGCGTGTGTGTGTGTGGGGAGCGTGTGTGTGTTGCGAGCGTATGTGTGTGGGGAGCGTGTGTGTGTAGAGCGTGTGTGTGTGGGGAGCGTGTGTGTGTGGGGAGTGTGTGTGTGGGGAGTGTGTGTGGGGAGTGTGTGTGTGGGGAGTGTGCGTGTGGGGAGTGTGTGTGTGGGGAGTGTGTGTGTGGGGAGTGTGCGTGTGGGGAGTGTGCGTGTGGGGAGTGTGTGTGTGTGGGGAGTGTGTGTGTGGGGAGTGTGTGTGTGGGGTGTGTGTGTGTGTGGGGAGTGTGTGTGTGTGTGTGGGGAGTGTGTGTGGGGAGTGTGTGTGTGTGTGGGGAGTGTGTGTGTGTGTGTGGGGAGTGTGTGTGTGTCTGTATGGGGAGTGTGTGTGTGTGTGGGGATTGTGTGTGTGGGGAGTGTGCGTGAGTGCGAGGAGAGTGTGTGTGTGTGGGGAGTGTGTGTATGTGTGGGGAGTGTGTGTGTGTGTGGGGAGTGTGTGTGTGTGTGGGGAGTGTGTGTGTGTGTGTGTGTGGGGAGTGTGTGTGGGGATTGTGTGCGTGGGGAGTGTGTGTGGGGATTGTGTGCGTGGGGAGTGTGAGTGTGTGTGTGGAGAGTGTGTGTGTGTGTGGGGAGTGTGTGTGTGGGGCGAGTGTGTGTGTGGGGCGAGTGTGTGTGTGGGGCGAGTGTGTGTGTGGGGCGAGTGTGTGTGTGTGTGGGGAGATTGTGTGTGTGTGTGGGGAGATTGTGTGTGTGTGTGGGGAGATTGTGTGTGTGTGTGGGGAGATTGTGTGTGTGTGTGGGGAGATTGTGTGTGTGTGTGGGGAGATTGTGTGTGTGTGTGGGGAGTGTGTGTGTGTGGGGAGAGAGTGTGTGGGGAGAGAGTGTGTGTGTGGGGCGAGTGTGTGTGTGGGGCGAGTGTGTGTGTGGGGCGAGTGTGTGTGTGGGGCGAGTGTGTGTGTGGGGCGAGTGTGTGTGTGGGGCGAGTGTGTGTGTGGGGCGAGTGTGTGTGTGGGGCGAGTGTGTGTGTGGGGAGTGTGTGTGTGGGGCGAGTGTGTGTGTGTGGGGAGAGTGTGTGTGGGGCGAGTGTGTGTGTGGGGAGTGTGTGTGTGGGGAGTGTGTGTGTGGGGCGAGTGTGTGTGTGGGGCGAGTGTGTGTGTGGGGCGAGTGTGTGTGTGGGGCGAGTGTGTGTGTGGGGCGAGTGTGTGTGTGTGGCGAGTGTGTGTGTGGGGAGAGTGTGTGTGGGGAGAGTGTGTGTGTGGGGCGAGTGTGTGTGTGGGGCGAGTGTGTGTGTGGGGCGAGTGTGTGTGTGGGGCGAGTGTGTGTGTGGGGAGAGTGTGTGTGTGTGGGGAGAGTGTGTGTGGGGAGAGTGTGTGTGGGGAGAGTGTGTCAGGTGTGTGGGGAGAGTGTGTCAGGTGTGTGGGGAGAGTGTGTCAGGTGTGTGGGGAGAGTGTGTCAGGTGTGTGGGGAGCGTGTGTGTGTGGGGAGCGTGTGTGTGTGGGGAGCGTGTGTGTGTGGGGAGCGTGTGTGTGTGGGGAGCGTGTGTGTGTGGGGAGCATGTGTGTGTGGGGAGCGTGTGTGTGAGGAGTGTGTGTGTGGGGAGTGTGTGTATGGGGAGTGTGTGTGTGGGGAGTGTGTGTGTGGGGAGTGTGTGTGTGGGGAGTGTGTGTGTGGGGAGTGTGTGTGTGGGGAGTGTGTGTGTGGGGAGTGTGTGTGTGGGGCGAGTGTGTGTGTGGGGAGTGTGTGTGTGGGGCGAGTGTGTGTGTGGGGAGTGTGTGTGTGGGGCGAGTGTGTGTGTGTGGGGAGAGTGTGTGTGGGGCGAGTGTGTGTGTGGGGAGTGTGTGTGTGGGGAGTGTGTGTGTGGGGCGAGTGTGTGTGTGGGGCGAGTGTGTGTGTGGGGCGAGTGTGTGTGTGGGGCGAGTGTGTGTGTGGGGCGAGTGTGTGTGTGTGGCGAGTGTGTGTGTGGGGAGAGTGTGTGTGGGGAGAGTGTGTGTGTGGGGCGAGTGTGTGTGTGGGGCGAGTGTGTGTGTGGGGCGAGTGTGTGTGTGGGGCGAGTGTGTGTGTGGGGAGAGTGTGTGTGTGTGGGGAGAGTGTGTGTGGGGAGAGTGTGTGTGGGGAGAGTGTGTCAGGTGTGTGGGGAGAGTGTGTCAGGTGTGTGGGGAGAGTGTGTCAGGTGTGTGGGGAGAGTGTGTCAGGTGTGTGGGGAGCGTGTGTGTGTGGGGAGCGTGTGTGTGTGGGGAGCGTGTGTGTGTGGGGAGCGTGTGTGTGTGGGGAGCGTGTGTGTGTGGGGAGCATGTGTGTGTGGG
Organism: Isurus oxyrinchus; assembly: GCA_026770705.1. Taxonomy (NCBI): domain Eukaryota; kingdom Metazoa; phylum Chordata; class Chondrichthyes; order Lamniformes; family Lamnidae; genus Isurus; species Isurus oxyrinchus. The sequence continues at coordinate 488,622 of JANJGN010000287.1, read as the reverse complement.
GAGCGTGTGTGTGAGGAGTGTGTGTGTGGGGAGTGTGTGTATGGGGAGTGTGTGTGTGGGGAGTGTGTGTGTGGGGAGTGTGTGTGTGGGGAGTGTGTGTGTGGGGAGTGTGTGTGTGGGGAGTGTGTGTGTGGGGAGTGTGTGTGTGGGGAGTGTGTGTGTGGGGAGTGTGTGTGTGGGGAGTGTGTGTGTGGGGAGTGTGTGTGTGTGGGGAGAGTGTGTGTGTGGGGAGAGTGTGTGTGTGTGTGGGGAGAGTGTGTGTGTGGGGAGTGTGTGTGTGTGTGGGGAGTGTGTGTGTGTTGGGGGAGTGTGTGTGTGGGGGGAGAGTGTGTGTGGGGGGAGAGTGTGTGAGGTGTGTGGGGAGAGTGTGTGAGGTGTGTGGGGAGAGTGTGTGTGGGGAGAGTTTGTGAGGTGTGTGGGGAGAGTGTGTCAGGTGTGTGGGGAGAGTGTGTCAGGTGTGTGGGGAGCGTGTGTGTGTGGGGAGCGTGTGTGTGTGGGGAGCGTGTGTGTGTGGGGAGCGTGTGTGTGTGGGGAGCGTGTGTGTGTGGGGAGCGTGTGTGTGTGGGGAGTGTGTGTGTGGGGAGTGTGTGTGTGGGGAGTGTGCGTGTGGGGAGTGTGCGTGTGGGGAGTGTGTGTGTGGGGAGTGTGTGTGTGGGGAGTGTGTGTGTGGGGAGTGTGTGTGTGGGGAGTGTGTGTGTGGGGTGTGTGTGTGTGGGGAGTGTGTGTGTGGGGAGTGTGTGTGTGGGGAGTGTGTGTGTGTGGGGAGAGTGTGTGTGTGTGTGGGGAGAGTGTGTGTGTGGGGAGTGTGTGTGTGTGTGGGGAGTGTGTGTGTGTTGGGGGAGTGTGTGTGTGTTGGGGGAGTGTGTGTGTGGGGGGAGAGTGTGTGTGGGGGGAGAGTGTGTGTGTGGGGAGAGAGTGTGTGTGGGGAGAGAGTGTGTGTGGGGAGAGAGTGTGTGTGTCGGGGGATAGTGTGTGTGTGGGGGGAGAGTGTGTGTGTGTGGGGAGTGTGTGTGTGGGGAGTGTGTGTGTGGGGAGTGTGTGTGTGTGTGGGGAGAGTGTGTGTGTGTGTGGGGAGCGTGTGTGTGTGTGTGTGGGGAGCGCATGTGTGTGTGGGGAGCGTGTGTGTGTGGGGAGCGTGTGTGTGTGCGGAGCGTGTGTGTGTGGGGAGCGTGTGTGTGTGGGGAGCGTGTGTGTGTGGGGAGCGTGTGTGTGTGGGGAGCGTGTGTGTGTGGGGAGCGTGTGTGTGTGGGGAGCGTGTGTGTGTGGGGAGCGTGTGTGTGTGGGGAGCGTGTGTGTGTGTGTGTGGGGAGCGCATGTGTGTGTGGGGAGCGTGTGTGTGTGGGGAGCGTGTGTGTGTGCGGAGCGTGTGTGTGTGGGGAGCGTGTGTGTGTGGGGAGCGTGTGTGTGCGGGGCGAGTGTGTGTGTGTGTGGGGAGATTGTGTGTGTGTGTGGGGAGATTGTGTGTGTGTGCGGGGAGATTGTGTGTGTGTGTGGGGAGTGCGTGTGTGTGGGGATTGTGTGTGTGGGGAGAGAGTGTGTGTGTGGGGAGCGTGTGTGTGTGGGGAGCGTGTGTGTGGGGAGTGTGTGTGTGTAGTGTGTGTGTGTGCGTGGGGAGAGTGTGTGTGCGTGTGGGGGGAGTGTGCGTGTGGGGAGAGTGTGCGTGTGGGGAGAGTGTGCGTGTGGGGAGAGTGTGCGTGTGGGGAGAGTGTGCGTGTGGGGAGAGTGTGCGTGTGGGGAGAGTGTGCGTGTGGGGAGAGTGTGCGTGTGGGGAGAGTGTGCGTGTGGGGAGAGTGTGCGTGTGGGGAGAGTGTGCGTGTGGGGAGAGTGTGCGTGTGGGGAGAGTGTGCGTGTGGGGAGAGTGTGCGTGTGGGGAGAGTGTGCGTGTGGGGAGAGTGTGCGTGTGGGGAGAGTGTGCGTGTGGGGAGAGTGTGCGTGTGGGGAGAGTGTGCGTGTGGGGAGAGTGTGCGTGTGGGGAGAGTGTGCGTGTGGGGAGAGTGTGCGTGTGGGGAGAGTGTGCGTGTGGGGAGAGTGTGCGTGTGGGGAGAGTGTGCGTGTGGGGAGAGTGTGCGTGTGGGGAGAGTGTGCGTGTGTGTGGGGAGAGTGTGTGTGGGGAGTGTGTGTGTGTGTGTGGGGAGATTGTGTGTGTGGGGAGTGTGTGTGTGTGGGGAGTGTGTGTGTGTGTGTGTGGGGAGCGTATGTGTGTGTGGGGAGCCTGTGTGTGTGTGGGGAGCGTGTGTGTGTGTGGGGAGCGTGTGTGTGTTGCGAGCGTATGTGTGTGGGGAGCGTGTGTGTGTAGAGCGTGTGTGTGTGGGGAGCGTGTGTGTGTGGGGAGTGTGTGTGTGGGGAGTGTGTGTGTGGGGAGTGTGTGTGTGGGGAGTGTGTGTGTGGGGAGTGTGTGTGTGGGGAGTGTGTGTGTGGGGAGTGTGTGTGTGGGGAGTGTGTGTGTGGGGAGTGTGTGTGTGGGGAGTGTGTGTGTGGGGAGTGTGTGTGTGGGGAGTGTGTGTGTGGGGAGTGTGTGTGTGGGGAGTGTGTGTGTGGGGAGTGTGTGTGTGGGGAGTGTGTGTGTGGGGAGTGTGTGTGTGGGGAGTGTGTGCGTGGGGAGTGTGTGTGTGGGGAGTGTGTGTGTGGGTTGTGTGTGTGTGTGGGGAGTGTGTGTGTGTGTGTGGGGAGTGTGTGTGTGTGTGTGGGGAGTGTGTGTGTGTGTGTATGGGGAGTGTGTGTGTGTGTGGGGATTGTGTGTGTGGGGAGTGTGCGTGAGTGCGAGGAGAGTGTGTGTGTGTGGGGAGTGTGTGTGTGTGTGGGGAGTGTGTGTGTGTGTGGGGAGTGTGTGTGTGTGTGGGGAGTGTGTGTGTGTGTGTGTGGGGAGTGTGTGTGTGTGTGTGTGTGGGGAGTGTGTGTGGGGATTGTGTGCGTGGGGAGTGTGTGTGGGTATTGTGTGCGTGGGGAGTGTGAGTGGGGAGTGTGTGTGGGGAGTGTGTGTGTGTGTGGGGAGTGTGTGTGTGGGGAGTGTGTGTGTGGGGCGAGTGTGTGTGTGGGGCAAGTGTGTGTGTGGGGCGAGTGTGTGTGTGGGGCGAGTGTGTGTGTGGGGCGAGTGTGTGTGCGGGGCGAGTGTGTGTGCGGGGCGAGTGTGTGTGTGTGAGGGGAGATTGTGTGTGTGTGTGGGGAGATTGTGTGTGTGTGCGGGGAGATTGTGTGTGTGTGTGGGGAGTGTGTGTGTGTGGGGATTGTGTGTGTGGGGAGAGAGTGTGTGTGTGGGGCGAGTGTGTGTGTGGGGCGAGTGTGTGTGTGGGGCGAGTGTGCGTGTGGGGAGAGTGTGCGTGTGGGGAGAGTGTGCGTGTGGGGAGAGTGTGCGTGTGGGGAGAGTGTGCGTGTGGGGAGAGTGTGCGTGTGGGGAGAGTGTGCGTGTGGGGAGAGTGTGCGTGTGGGGAGAGTGTGCGTGTGGGGAGAGTGTGCGTGTGGGGAGAGTGTGCGTGTGGGGAAAGTGTGCGTGTGGGGAGAGTGTGCGTGTGGGGAGAGTGTGCGTGTGGGGAGAGTGTGCGTGTAGGGAGAGTGTGCGTGTGGGGAGAGTGTGCGTGTGGGGAGAGTGTGCGTGTGGGGAGAGTGTGCGTGTGGGGAGAGTGTGCGTGTGGGGAGAGTGTGCGTGTGGGGAGAGTGTGCGTGTGGGGAGAGTGTGCGTGTGGGGAGAGTGTGCGTGTGGGGAGAGTGTGCGTGTGGGGAGAGTGTGCGTGTGGGGAGAGTGTGCGTGTGGGGAGAGTGTGCGTGTGGGGAGAGTGTGCGTGTGGGGAGAGTGTGCGTGTGGGGAGAGTGTGCGTGTGTGTGGGGAGAGTGTGCGTGTGTGTGGGGAGAGTGTGCGTGTGTGTGGGGAGAGTGTGTGTGGGGAGTGTGTGTGTGTGTGTGGGGAGATTGTGTGTGTGGGGAGTGTGTGTGTGTGGGGAGTGTGTGTGTGTGTGTGTGGGGAGCGTATGTGTGTGTGGGGAGCCTGTGTGTGTGTGGGGAGCGTGTGTGTGTGTGGGGAGCGTGTGTGTGTTGCGAGCGTATGTGTGTGGGGAGCGTGTGTGTGTAGAGCGTGTGTGTGTGGGGAGCGTGTGTGTGTGGGGAGTGTGTGTGTGGGGAGTGTGTGTGTGGGGAGTGTGTGTGGGGAGTGTGTGTGTGGGGAGTGTGCGTGTGGGGAGTGTGTGTGTGGGGAGTGTGTGTGTGGGGAGTGTGTGTGTGGGGAGTGTGCGTGTGGGGAGTGTGCGTGTGGGGAGTGTGTGTGTGGGGAGTGTGTGTGTGGGGAGTGTGTGTGTGGGGAGTGTGTGTGTGGGGAGTGTGTGTGTGGGGTGTGTGTGTGTGTGGGGAGTGTGTGTGTGTGTGTGGGGAGTGTGTGTGTGTGTGTGGGGAGTGTGTGTGTGTGGGGAGTGTGTGTGTGTGTGGGGATTGTGTGTGTGGGGAGTGTGCGTGAGTGCGAGGAGAGTGTGTGTGTGTGTGTGGGGAGTGTGTGTGTGTGGGGAGTGTGTGTGTGTGTGGGGATTGTGTGTGTGTGTGGGGAGTGTGTGTGTGTGGGGAGTGTGTGTGTGTGTGGGGATTGTGTGTGTGGGGAGTGTGCGTGAGTGCGAGGAGAGTGTGTGTGTGTGGGGAGTGTGTGTATGTGTGGGGAGTGTGTGTGTGTGTGGGGAGTGTGTGTGTGTGTGGGGAGTGTGTGTGTGTGTGTGTGTGTGTGGGGAGTGTGTGTGGGGATTGTGTGCGTGGGGAGTGTGTGTGGGGATTGTGTGCGTGGGGAGTGTGAGTGGGGAGTGTGTGTGGAGAGTGTGTGTGTGTGTGGGGAGTGTGTGTGTGGGGCGAGTGTGTGTGTGGGGCGAGTGTGTGTGTGGGGCGAGTGTGTGTGTGGGGCGAGTGTGTGTGTGGGGCGAGTGTGTGTGTGGGGCGAGTGTGTGTGTGGGGCGAGTGTGTGTGTGGGGCGAGTGTGTGTGTGGGGCGAGTGTGTGTGTGGGGCGAGTGTGTGTGTGGGGAGATTGTGTGTGTGTGTGGGGAGATTGTGTGTGTGTGTGGGGAGATTGTGTGTGTGTGTGGGGAGATTGTGTGTGTGTGTGGGGAGATTGTGTGTGTGTGTGGGGAGATTGTGTGTGTGTGTGGGGAGTGTGTGTGTGTGGGGATTGTGTGTGTGGGGAGAGAGTGTGTGTGTGGGGCGAGTGTGTGTGTGGGGCGAGTGTGTGTGTGGGGCGAGTGTGTGTGTGGGGCGAGTGTGTGTGTGGGGCGAGTGTGTGTGTGTGGGGAGTGTGTGTGTGGGGCGAGTGTGTGTGTGGGGCGAGTGTGTGTGTGGGGCGAGTGTGTGTGTGGGGCGAGTGTGTGTGTGGGGCGAGTGTGTGTGTGGGGCGAGTGTGTGTGTGGGGCGAGTGTGTGTGTGGGGCGAGTGTGTGTGTGGGGCGAGTGTGTGTGTGGGGCGAGTGTGTGTGTGGGGCGAGTGTGTGTGTGGGGCGAGTGTGTGTGTGGGGCGAGTGTGTGTGTGGGGCGAGTGTGTGTGTGGGGCGAGTGTGTGTGTGGGGCGAGTGTGTGTGTGTGGGGAGAGTGTGTGTGTGTGGGGAGAGTGTGTGTGGGGAGAGTGTGTGTGGGGAGAGTGTGTCAGGTGTGTGGGGAGAGTGTGTCAGGTGTGTGGGGAGAGTGTGTCAGGTGTGTGGGGAGAGTGTGTCAGGTGTGTGGGGAGCGTGTGTGTGTGGGGAGCGTGTGTGTGTGGGGAGCGTGTGTGTGTGGGGAGCGTGTGTGTGTGGGGAGCGTGTGTGTGTGGGGAGCGTGTGTGTGGGGAGCGTGTGTGTGGGGAGTGTGTGTATGGGGAGTGTGTGTGTGGGGAGTGTGTGTGTGGGGAGTGTGTGTGTGGGGAGTGTGTGTGTGGGGAGTGTGTGTGTGGGGAGTGTGTATGTGGGGAGTGTGTGTGTGGGGAGTGTGTGTGTGGGGAGTGTGTGTGTGGGGAGTGTGTGTGTGTGGGGAGAGTGTGTGTGTGGGGAGAGTGTGTGTGTGTGTGGGGAGAGTGTGTGTGTAGGGAGTGTGTGTGTGTGGGGAGTGTGTGTGTGTTGGGGGAGTGTGTGTGTGGGGGGAGAGTGTGTGTGGGGGGAGAGTGTGTGAGGTGTGTGGGGAGAGTGTGTGAGGTGTGTGGGGAGAGTGTGTGTGGGGAGAGTGTGTGAGGTGTGTGGGGAGAGTGTGTCAGGTGTGTGGGGAGAGTGTGTCAGGTGTGTGGGGAGCGTGTGTGTGTGTGGGGAGCGTGTGTGTGTGTGGGGAGCGTGTGTGTGTGTGGGGAGCGTGTGTGTGTGGGGAGCGTGTGTGTGTGGGGAGCGTGTGTGTGTGGGGAGCGTGTGTGTGTGGGGAGTGTGTGTGTGGGGAGTGTGTGTGTGGGGAGTGTGTGTCTGGGGAGTGTGTGTCTGGGGAGTGTGTGTGTGGGGAGTGTGTGTGTGGGGAGTGTGTGTGTGGGGAGTGTGTGTGTGGGGAGTGTGTGTGTGGGGAGTGGGTGTGTGGGGAGTGTGTGTGTGGGGAGTGTGTGTGTGGGAAGTGTGTGTGTGGGGAGTGTGTGTGTGTGGGGAGAGTGTGTGTGTGTGTGGGGAGAGTGTGTGTGTGGGGAGTGTGTGTGTGTGTGGGGAGTGTGTGTGTGTTGGGGGAGTGTGTGTGTGTTGGGGGAGTGTGTGTGTGGGGGGAGAGTGTGTGTGGGGGGAGAGTGTGTGTGTGGGGAGAGAGTGTGTGTGGGGAGAGAGTGTGTGTGGGGAGAGAGTGTGTGTGTCGGGGGAGAGTGTGTGTGTGGGGGGAGAGTGTGTGTGTGTGGGGAGTGTGTGTGTGGGGAGTGTGTGTGTGGGGAGTGTGTGTGTGTGTGGGGAGAGTGTGTGTGTGTGTGGGGAGATTGTGTGTGTGTGTGGGGAGCGTGTGTGTGTGTGTGGGGAGCGTATGTGTGTGTGGGGAGCGCGTGTGTGTGGGGAGCGTGTGTGTGTGTGTGTGGGGAGCGCATGTGTGTGTGGGGAGCGTGTGTGTGTGGGGAGCGTGTGTGTGTGCGGAGCGTGTGTGTGTGGGGAGCGTGTGTGTGTGCGGAGCGTGTGTGTGTGCGGAGCGTGTGTGTGTGGGGAGCGTGTGTGTGTGGGGAGCGTGTGTGTGTGGGGAGCGTGTGTGTGTGGGGAGCGTGTGTGTGTGGGGAGCGTGTGTGTGTGGGGAGCGTGTGTGTGTGGGGAGTGTGTGTGTGGAGTGTGTGTGTGTGCGTGGGGAGAGTGTGTGTTTGTGTGGGGGGAGTGTGCGTGTGGGGAGAGTGTGCGTGTGGGGAGAGTGTGCGTGTGGGGAGAGTGTGCGTGTGGGGAGAGTGTGCGTGTGGGGAGAGTGTGCGTGTGGGGAGAGTGTGCGTGTGGGGAGAGTGTGCGTGTGGGGAGAGTGTGCGTGTGGGGAGAGTGTGCGTGTGGGGAGAGTGTGCGTGTGGGGAGAGTGTGCGTGTGGGGAGAGTGTGTGTGTGGGGAGAGTGTGCGTGTGGGGAGAGTGTGCGTGTGTGTGGGGAGAGTGTGTGTGGGGAGTGTGTGTGTGTGTGTGGGGAGATTGTGTGTGGGGAGTGTGTGTGTGTGTGTGTGGGGAGCGTATGTGTGTGTGGGGAGCCTGTGTGTGTGTGGGGAGCGTGTGTGTGTGTGGGGAGCGTGTGTGTGTTGCGAGCGTATGTGTGTGGGGAGCGTGTGTGTGTAGAGCGTGTGTGTGTGGGGAGCGTGTGTGTGTGGGGAGTGTGTGTGTGGGGAGTGTGTGTGTGGGGAGTGTGTGTGTGGGGAGTGTGTGTGTGGGGAGTGTGTGTGTGGGGAGTGTGTGTGTGGGGAGTGTGTGTGTGGGGAGTGTGTGTGTGGGGAGTGTGTGTGTGGGGAGTGTGTGTGTGGGGAGTGTGTGTGTGGGGAGTGTGTGTGTGGGGAGTGTGTGTGTGGGGAGTGTGTGTGTGGGGAGTGTGTGTGTGGGGAGTGTGTGTGTGGGGAGTGTGTGTGTGGGTTGTGTGTGTGTGTGGGGAGTGTGTGTGTGTGTGTGGGGAGTGTGTGTGTGTGTGTGGGGAGTGTGTGTGTGTGTGTATGGGGAGTGTGTGTGTGTGTGGGGATTGTGTGTGTGGGGAGTGTGCGTGAGTGCGAGGAGAGTGTGTGTGTGTGGGGAGTCTGTGTATGTGTGGGGAGTGTGTGTGTGTGTGGGGAGTGTGTGTGTGTGTGGGGAGTGTGTGTGTGTGTGTGTGTGGGGAGTGTGTGTGGGGATTGTGTGCGTGGGGAGTGTGTGTGGGTATTGTGTGCGTGGGGAGTGTGAGTGGGGAGTGTGTGTGGGGAGTGTGTGTGTGTGTGGGGAGTGTGTGTGTGGGGAGTGTGTGTGGGGCGAGTGTGTGTGTGGGGCAAGTGTGTGTGTGGGGCGAGTGTGTGTGTGGGGCGAGTGTGTGTGTGGGGCGAGTGTGTGTGCGGGGCGAGTGTGTGTGCGGGGCGAGTGTGTGTGTGTGTGGGGAGATTGTGTGTGTGTGTGGGGAGATTGTGTGTGTGTGCGGGGAGATTGTGTGTGTGTGTGGGGAGTGTGTGTGTGTGGGGATTGTGTGTGTGGGGAGAGAGTGTGTGTGTGGGGCGAGTGTGTGTGTGGGGCGAGTGTGTGTGTGGGGCGAGTGTGTGTGTGGGGCGAGTGTGTGTGTGGGGCGAGTGTGTGTGTGGGGCGAGTGTGTGTGTGGGGCGAGTGTGTGTGTGGGGCGAGTGTGTGTGTGTGGCGAGTGTGTGTGTGTGGGGAGAGTGTGTGTGTGGGGAGAGTGTGTGTGTGGGGAGAGTGTGTGTGTGGGGAGAGTGTGTGAGGTGTGTGGGGAGAGTGTGTGAGGTGTGTGGGGAGAGTGTGTGTGGGGAGAGTGTGTCAGGTGTGTGGGTAGAGTGTGTCAGGTGTGTGGGGAGAGTGTGTCAGGTGTGTGGGGAGAGTGTGTCAGGTGTGTGGGGAGCGTGTGTGTGTGGGGAGCGTGTGTGTGTGGGGAGCGTGTGTGTGTGGGGAGCGTGTGTGTGTGGGGAGCGTGTGTGTGTGGGGAGCGTGTGTGTGTGGGGAGTGTGTGTGTGGGGAGTGTGTGTGTGGGGAGTGTGTGTGTGGGGAGTGTGTGTGTGGGGAGTGTGTGTGTGGGGAGTGTGTGTGTGGGGAGTGTGTGTGTGGGGAGTGTGTGTGTGGGGAGTGTGTGTGTGGGGAGTGTGTGTGTGGGGAGTGTGTGTGTGGGGAGTGTGTGTGTGGGGAGTGTGTGTGTGGGGAGAGTGTGTGTGTGGGGAGAGTGTGTGTGTGTGTGGGGGGAGTGTGTGTGTGGGGAGTGTGTGTGTGTGTGGGGAGTGTGTGTGTGTTGGGGGAGTGTGTGTGTGGGGGGAGAGTGTGTGTGGGGGGAGAGTGTGTGTGTGGGGAGAGAGTGTGTGTGGGGAGAGAGTGTGTGTGGGGAGAGAGTGTGTGTGTCGGGGGAGAGTGTGTGTGTGGGGGGAGAGTGTTTGTGTGTGGGGAGTGTGTGTGTGGGGAGTGTGTGTGTGTGTGGGGAGAGTGTGTGTGTGTGTGGGGAGATTGTGTGTGTGTGTGGGGAGCGTGTGTGTGTGTGTGGGGAGCGTATGTGTGTGTGGGGAGCGCGTGTGTGTGGGGAGCGTGTGTGTGTGTGTGTGGGGAGCGTGTGTGTGTGGGGAGCGTGTGTGTGTGGGGAGCGTATGTGTGTGGGGAGCGTGTGTGTGTGGGGAGCGTGTGTGTGTGGGGAGCGTGTGTGTGTGGGGAGCGTGTGTGTGTGTGGAGCGTGTGTGTGTGGGGAGCGTGTGTGTGTGGGGAGCGTGTGTGTGTGGGGAGCGTGTGTGTGTGGGGAGCGTGTGTGTGTGGGGAGCGTGTGTGTGTGGGGAGCGTGTGTGTGTGGGGAGTGTGTGTGTGGAGTGTGTGTGTGTGTGTGGGGAGAGTGTGTGTGTGTGTGGGGGGAGTGTGTGTGTGTGTGTGGGGAGTGTGTGTGTGTGGGGAGTGTGTGTGTGTGGGGAGTGTGTGTGTGTGGGGAGTGTGTGTGTGTGGGGAGAGAGTGTGTGTGGGGAGAGAGTGTGTGTGTGGGGGAGAGTGTGTATGTGGGGGAGAGTGTGTGAGTGTGGGGGGAGAGTGTGTGTATGGGGGGAGAGTGTGTGTGTGGGGGGAGAGTGTGTGTGTGGGGGGAGAGTGTGTGTGTGGGGAGAGTGTGTGTGTGGGGAGAGTGTGTGTGTGGGGAGTGTGTGTGTGTGTGTGTGGGGAGTGTGTGTGTGGGGGGAGAGTGTGTATGTGTGGGGAGTGTGTGTGTGTGGGGGGAGAGTGTGTGTGTGTGGGGGGAGAGTGTGTGTGTGTGGGGAGTGTGTCTGTGTGTGGGGAGAGTGTGTGCGGGGAGTGTGTGTGTGCGGGGAGAGTGTGTGCGGGGAGTGTGTGTGTGGGGAGAGTGTGTGTGTGGGGAGAGTGTGTGTGTGGGGAGAGTGTGTGTGTGGGGAGTGTGTGTGTGTGTGGGGAGAGTGTGTGTGTGGGGAGTGTGTGTGTGTGGGGAGAGTGTGTGTGGGGAGTGTGTGTGTGTGGGGAGTGTGTGTGTGGGGAGTGTGTGTGGGGAGTGTGTGTGTGTGTGTGGGGTGAGTGCGTGTGTGTGTGTGTGGAGAGTGTGTGTGTGTGGGGAGAGTGTGTGTGTGTGTGGGGAGAGTGTGTGTGTGTGTGGGGAGTGTGTGTGTGTGTGGGGAGTGTGTGTGTGTGTGGGGAGTGTGTGTGTGTGGGGAGTGTGTGTGTGTGTGGGGAGTGTGTGTGTGTGGGGGGAGAGTGTGTGTGTGTCTGGGGGGAGTGTGTGTGTGGGGGGGAGAGTGTGTGTGGGGGGAGAGTGTGTGTGTGGGGAGAGAGTGTGTGTGTTGGGGTGAGAGTGTGTGTGTTGGGGTAGAGTGTGTGTGTTGGGGTAGAGTGTGTGCGTGGGGGGGAGAGTGTGTGTGTGTGGGGAGAGTGTGTGTGTGTGGGGAGAGTGTGTGTGTGTGTGGGGAGAGTGTGTGTGTGTGTGGGGAGATTGTGTGTGTGTGTGGGGAGCGTGTGTGTGTGGGGAGCGTGTGTGTGTGGGGAGCGTGTGTGTGTGGGGAGCGTGTGTGTGTGGGGAGCGTGTGTGTGTGGGGAGCGTGTGTGTGTGGGGAGCGTGTGTGTGTGGGGAGCGTGTGTGTGTGGGGAGCGTGTGTGTGGGGAGCGTGTGTGTTGGGAGCGTGCGTGTGGGGGGAGTGTGCGTGTGGGGGGAGTGTGCGTGTGGGGGGAGTGTGCGTGTGGGGGGAGTGTGTGTGTGGGGGGAGTGTGTGTGTGGGGGGAGTGTGTGTGTGGGGGGAGTGTGTGTGTGGGGAGAGAGTGTGTGTGGGGAGAGAGTGTGTGTGTGGGGGGAGAGTGTGTGTGTGTGGGGGGGAGAGTGTGTGTGTGTGGGGGGAGTGTGTGTGTGTGGGGGGAGTGTGTGTGTGTGTGGGGGGAGAGTGTGTGTGTGGGGGGAGAGTGTGTGTGTGTGGGGGGAGAGTGTGTGTGTGTGGGGGGAGTGTGTGTGTGTGGGGGGAGTGTGTGTGTGTGTGGGGGGAGAGTGTGTGTGTGGGGAGAGTGTGTGTGTGGGGAGTGTGTGTGTGTGTGTGGGGGGAGTGTGTGTGTGTGGGGAGTGTGTGAGTGTGGGGAGTGTGTGAGTGTGGGGAGTGTGTGTGTGTGTGGGGAGTGTGTGTGTGTGTGGGGGGAGAGTGTGTGTGTGGGGAGAGTGTGTGTGGGGAGTGTGTGTGTGTGTGTGTGGGGGGAGTGTGTGTGTGTGGGGAGTGTGTGTGTGTGGGGAGTGTGTGAGTGTGGGGAGTGTGTGTGTGTGTGGGGAGTGTGTGTGTGTGGGGGGAGAGTGTGCGTGTGGGGAGAGTGTGCGTGTGGGGAGAGTGTGCGTGTGGGGAGAGTGTGCGTGTGTGTGGGGAGAGTGTGTGTGGGGAGTGTGTGTGTGTGTGTGGGGAGATTGTGTGTGTGGGGAGTGTGTGTGTGTGGGGAGTGTGTGTGTGTGTGTGTGGGGAGCCTATGTGTGTGTGGGGAGCCTGTGTGTGTGTGGGGAGCGTGTGTGTGTGTGGGGAGCGTGTGTGTGTTGCGAGCGTATGTGTGTGGGGAGCGTGTGTGTGTAGAGCGTGTGTGTGTGGGGAGCGTGTGTGTGTTGCGAGCGTATGTGTGTGGGGAGCGTGTGTGTGTAGAGCATGTGTGTGTGGGGAGCGTGTGTGTGTGGGGAGTGTGTGTGTGGGGAGTGTGTGTGTGGGGAGTGTGTGTGTGTGGGAGTGTGTGTGTGTGGGGAGTGTGTGTGTGGGGAGTGTGTGTGTGGGGAGTGTGTGTGTGGGGAGTGTGTGTGTGGGGAGTGTGTGTGTGGGGTGTGTGTGTGTGTGGGGAGTGTGTGTGTGTGTGTGGGGAGTGTGTGTGTGTGTGTGGGGAGTGTGTGTGTGTGTGTATGGGGAGTGTGTGTGTGTGTGGGGATTGTGTGTGTGGGGAGTGTGCGTGAGTGCGAGGAGAGTGTGTGTGTGTGGGGAGTGTGTGTGTGTGTGGGGAGTGTGTGTGTGTGTGGGGAGTGTGTGTGTGTGGGGGGGAGAGTGTGTGTGTGTGGGGGGAGTGTGTGTGTGTGGGGGGAGTGTGTGTGTGTGTGGGGGGAGAGTGTGTGTGTGGGGAGAGTGTGTGTGTGGGGAGTGTGTGTGTGTGTGTGGGGGGAGTGTGTGTGTGTGGGGAGTGTGTGAGTGTGGGGAGTGTGTGTGTGTGTGGGGAGTGTGTGTGTGTGTGGGGGGAGAGTGTGTGTGTGGGGAGAGTGTGTGTGGGGAGTGTGTGTGTGTGTGTGTGTGGGGGGAGTGTGTGTGTGTGGGGAGTGTGTGTGTGTGGGGAGTGTGTGAGTGTGGGGAGTGTGTGTGTGTGTGGGGAGTGTGTGTGTGTGGGGGGAGAGTGTGCGTGTGGGGAGAGTGTGCGTGTGGGGAGAGTGTGCGTGTGGGGAGAGTGTGCGTGTGTGTGGGGAGAGTGTGTGTGGGGAGTGTGTGTGTGTGTGGGGAGATTGTGTGTGTGGGGAGTGTGTGTGTGTGGGGAGTGTGTGTGTGTGTGTGTGGGGAGCCTATGTGTGTGTGGGGAGCCTGTGTGTGTGTGGGGAGCGTGTGTGTGTGTGTGGGGAGCGTGTGTGTGTTGCGAGCGTATGTGTGTGGGGAGCGTGTGTGTGTAGAGCGTGTGTGTGTGGGGAGCGTGTGTGTGTTGCGAGCGTATGTGTGTGGGGAGCGTGTGTGTGTAGAGCGTGTGTGTGTGGGGAGCGTGTGTGTGTGGGGAGTGTGTGTGTGGGGAGTGTGTGTGTGGGGAGTGTGTGTGTGGGGAGTGTGTGTGTGTGGGGAGTGTGTGTGTGGGGAGTGTGTGTGTGGGGAGTGTGTGTGTGGGGAGTGTGTGTGTGGGGAGTGTGTGTGTGGGGTGTGTGTGTGTGTGGGGAGTGTGTGTGTGTGTGTGGGGAGTGTGTGTGTGTGTGTGGGGAGTGTGTGTGTGTGTGTATGGGGAGTGTGTGTGTGTGTGGGGATTGTGTGTGTGGGGAGTGTGCGTGAGTGCGAGGAGAGTGTGTGTGTGTGGGGAGTGTGTGTGTGTGTGGGGCGAGTGTGTGTGTGTGGCGAGTGTGTGTGTGGGGCGAGTGTGTGTGTGGGGCGAGTGTGTGTGTGGGGCGAGTGTGTGTGTGGGGAGAGTGTGTGTGTGGGGAGAGTGTGTGTGTGGGGAGAGTGTGTGAGGTGTGTGGGGAGAGTGTGTGAGGTGTGTGGGGAGAGTGTGTGTGGGGAGAGTGTGTCAGGTGTGTGGGGAGAGTGTGTCAGGTGTGTGGGGAGCGTGTGTCAGGTGTGTGGGGAGCGTGTGTGTGTGGGGAGCGTGTGTGTGTGGGGAGCGTGTGTGTGTGGGGAGCGTGTGTGTGTGGGGAGCGTGTGTGTGTGGGGAGCGTGTGTGTGTGGGGAGTGTGTGTGTGGGGAGTGTGTGTGTGGGGAGTGTGTGTGTGGGGAGTGTGTGTATGGGGAGTGTGTGTGTGGGGAGTGTGTGTGTGGGGAGTGTGTGTGTGGGGAGTGTGTGTGTGGGGAGTGTGTGTGTGGGGAGTGTGTGTGTGGGGAGTGTGTGTGTGGGGAGTGTGTGTGTGGGGAGTGTGTGTGTGTGGGGAGAGTGTGTGTGTGTGTGGGGAGAGTGTGTGTGTGGGGAGTGTGTGTGTGTGTGGGGAGTGTGTGTGTTTTGGGGGAGTGTGTGTGTGGGGGGAGAGTGTGTGTGGGGGGAGAGTGTGTGTGTGGGGAGAGAGTGTGTGTGGGGAGAGAGTGTGTGTGGGGAGAGAGTGTGTGTGTCGGGGGAGAGTGTGTGTGTGGGGGGAGAGTGTGTGTGTGTGGGGAGTGTGTGTGTGGGGAGTGTGTGTGTGGGGAGTGTGTGTGTGTGGGGAGAGTGTGTGTGTGTGTGGGGAGATTGTGTGTGTGTGTGGGGAGCGTGTGTGTGTGTGTGGGGAGCGTATGTGTGTGTGGGGAGCGCGTGTGTGTGGGGAGCGTGTGTGTGTGTGTGTGGGGAGCGTGTGTGTGTGGGGAGCGTGTGTGTGTGGGGAGCGTGTGTGTGTGGGGAGCGTGTGTGTGTGGGGAGCGTGTGTGTGTGGGGAGCGTGTGTGTGTGGGGGAGCGTGTGTGTGTGGGGAGCGTGTGTGTGTGGGGAGCGTGTGTGTGTGGGGAGCGTGTGTGTGTGGGGAGCGTGTGTGTGTGGGGAGCGTGTGTGTGTGGGGAGCGTGTGTGTGTGGGGAGCGTGTGTGTGTGGGGAGCGTGTGTGTGTGGGGAGCGTGTGTGTGTGGGGAGCGTGTGTGTGTGGGGAGCGTGTGTGTGTGGGGAGTGTGTGTGTGGAGTGTGTGTGTGTGTGTGGGGAGAGTGTGTGTGTGTGTGGGGGGAGTGTGTGTGTGTGTGTGGGGAGTGTGTGTGTGTGGGGAGTGTGTGTGTGTGGGGAGTGTGTGTGTGTGGGGAGTGTGTGTGTGTGGGGAGAGAGTGTGTGTGGGGAGAGAGTGTGTGTGGGGAGAGAGTGTGTGTGTGGGGGAGAGTGTGTATGTGGGGGAGAGTGTGTGTGTGTGGGGGGAGAGTGTGTGTATGGGGGGAGAGTGTGTGTGTGGGGGGAGAGTGTGTGTGTGGGGGGAGAGTGTGTGTGTGGGGAGAGTGTGTGTGTGGGGAGAGTGTGTGTGTGGGGAGTGTGTGTGTGTGTGTGTGGAGAGTGTGTGTGTGTGTGGGGAGTGTGTGTGTGTGTGGGGAGTGTGTGTGTGTGTGGGGAGTGTGTGTGTGTGTGGGGAGTGTGTGTGTGTGTGGGGAGAGTGTGTGTGTGTGTGGGGGGGAGTGTGTGTGTGTGGGGAGTGTGTGTGTGTGGGGAGTGTGTATGTGTGGGGAGTGTGTGCATGTGTGGGGAGTGTGTGTGTGGGGGGAGAGTGTGTATGTGTGGGGAGTGTGTGTGTGTGGGGGGAGAGTGTGTGTGTGTGGGGGGAGAGTGTGTGTGTGTGGGGAGTGTGTCTGTGTGTGGGGAGAGTGTGTGCGGGGAGTGTGTGTGTGCGGGGAGAGTGTGTGCGGGGGAGTGTGTGTGTGGGGAGAGTGTGTGTGTGGGGAGTGTGTGTGTGTGGGGAGAGTGTGTGTGTGGGGAGTGTGTGTGTGGGGAGAGTGTGTGTGTGGGGAGTGTGTGTGTGTGGGGAGAGTGTGTGTGGGGAGTGTGTGTGTGTGGGGAGAGTGTGTGTGTGGGGAGTGTGTGTGTGTGGGGAGAGTGTGTGTGTGGGGAGAGTGTGTGTGTGGGGAGAGTGTGTGTGTGGGGAGTGTGTGTGTGTGTGTGTGGAGAGTGTGTGTGTGTGTGGGGAGTGTGTGTGTGTGGGGAGTGTGTGTGTGTGTGGGGAGTGTGTGTGTGTGTGGGTGGGGAGAGTGTGTGTGTGTGTGGGGGGAGTGTGTTTGTGTGGGGAGTGTGTGTGTGTGGGGAGTGTGTATGTGTGGGGAGTGTGTGCATGTGTGGGGAGTGTGTGTGTGGGGGGAGAGTGTGTATGTGTGGGGAGTGTGTGTGTGTGGGGGGAGAGTGTGTGTGTGTGGGGGGAGAGTGTGTGTGTGTGGGGAGTGTGTCTGTGTGTGGGGAGAGTGTGTGCGGGGAGTGTGTGTGTGCGGGGAGAGTGTGTGCGGGGAGTGTGTGTGTGGGGAGAGTGTGTGTGTGGGGAGTGTGTGTGTGTGGGGAGAGTGTGTGTGTGGGGAGTGTGTGTGTGTGGGGAGAGTGTGTGTGTGGGGAGTGTGTGTGTGTGGGGAGAGTGTGTGTGGGGAGTGTGTGTGTGTGGGGAGAGTGTGTGTGTGGGGAGTGTGTGTGTGTGGGGAGAGTGTGTGTGTGGGGAGAGTGTGTGTGTGGGGAGTGTGTGTGTGGGGAGTGTGTGTGGGGAGTGTGTGTGTGTGTGTGGGGTGAGTGCGTGTGTGTGTGTGTGGAGAGTGTGTGTGTGTGGGGAGAGTGTGTGTGTGTGTGGGGAGAGTGTGTGTGTGTGTGGGGAGTGTGTGTGTGTGTGGGGAGTGTGTGTGTGTGTGGGGAGAGAGTGTGTGTGTTGGGGTAGAGTGTGTGTGTTGGGGTAGAGTGTGTGCGTGGGGGGAGAGTGTGTGTGTGTGGGGAGAGTGTGTGTGTGGGGAGAGTGTGTGTGTGTGTGGGGAGAGTGTGTGTGTGTGTGGGGAGATTGTGTGTGTGTGTGGGGAGCGTGTGTGTGTGGGGAGCGTGTGTGTGTGGGGAGCGTGTGTGTGTGGGGAGCGTGTGTGTGGGGAGCGTGTGTGTTGGGAGCGTGTGTGTGGGGGGGAGTGTGCGTGTGGGGGGAGTGTGCGTGTGGGGGGAGTGTGCGTGTGGGGGGAGTGTGTGTGTGGGGGGAGTGTGTGTGTGGGGGGAGTGTGTGTGTGGGGGGAGTGTGTGTGTGGGGAGAGAGTGTGTGTGGGGAGAGAGTGTGTGTGTGGGGGGAGAGTGTGTGTGTGTGGGGGGGAGAGTGTGTGTGTGTGGGGGGAGTGTGTGTGTGTGGGGGGAGTGTGTGTGTGTGTGGGGGGAGAGTGTGTGTGTGGGGAGAGTGTGTGTGGGGAGTGTGTGTGTGTGTGTGGGGGGAGTGTGTGTGTGTGGGGAGTGTGTGAGTGTGGGGAGTGTGTGTGTGTGTGGGGAGTGTGTGTGTGTGGGGGAGAGTGTGTGTGTGGGGAGAGTGTGTGTGTGGGGGGAGTGTGTGTGTGTGGGGAGTGTGTGTGTGTGGGGAGTGTGTGAGTGTGGGGAGTGTGTGTGTGTGTGGGGAGTGTGTGTGTGTGGGGGGAGAGTGTGTGTGTGGGGGGAGAGTGTGTGTGTGGGGAGAGAGTGTGTGTGTGGGGAGAGTGTGTGTGTGGGGAGTGTGTGTGTGTGTGGGGAGTGTGTGTGTGTGGGGGGAGAGTGTGTGTGTGGGGGGAGAGTGTGTGTGTGGGGAGAGAGTGTGTGTGTGGGGAGTGTGTGAGTGTGGGGAGTGTGTGTGTGGGGAGAGTGTGTGTGTGTGTGGGGAGAGTGTGTGTGTGGGGAGTGTGTGAGTGTGGGGAGTGTGTGTGTGTGGGGAGAGTGTGTGTGTGTGTGGGGAGTGTGTGAGTGTGGGGAGTGTGTGTGTGTGTGGGGAGTGTGTGTGTGTGGGGGGAGAGTGTGTGTGTGTGGGGAGAGTGTGTGTGGGGGGTGTGTGTGTGGGGAGAGTGTGTGGGGAGAGTGTGTGTGGGTGGGGGGAGAGTGTGTGTGTGGGGAGTGTGTGTGTGGGGAGTGTGTGTGGGGGGAGTGTGTGTGTGTGGGGAGTGTGTGTGTGTGTGGGGAGTGTGTGTGTGTGTGTGGGGGGAGAGTGTGTGTGTGGGGAGAGTGTGTGTGTGGGGAGAGTGTGTGTGTGGGGGGAGAGAGTGTGTGTGGGGGGAGAGTGTGTGTGTGGGGAGAGTGTGTGTGTGGGGAGAGTGTGTGTGGGGGGTGTAGTCCTACCCCGGGGAGAGTCAAGCTGCTGCTGCCCCTGAGATGACACCCCGGGGTTGAATGGCCTCACAGCCCTGAGGAGAGTGGGTTTGGAGCCTCTCCGGGAGGAGGGAGCAGCTAGAAATCGCCAGGAGGTGAATTGCTGCCTCGGAGTGAGGGGACTGGCCTTTCCTTCAGCCTCTGCTCCCTCCCCAGAGCTGCTTGACAGTCAGTCCCAGAGCGAGTGCTCTTTGTGTCTGCATCCCATTCCCACACAGTTAGCGAATGAAGCCTCTTCTCCTAGCGGATTGGACAACATGCCTCTCTGCAGCCTGGAGGCGAGTAACATGTAGACACACGAATCTCATTTGCTGGTCTTTCCCACGATGTTGGCAGGATTGGAGTGACACTTGCAGGTTTTGTTTGACTGGAACTTGGCTTTGATCCCAGGATATGGCAGCTCCCGCTTTTCACCGGCATCTGATGAGGAATTGGGGAAAAGCCACATCGCCGGCTGCTCTCCACATCCCCCACCTCCCAATTTGCATCGAACCCTCAATTATGAAAGGAGCACATGCAGCTCGTTAAATAATTCGCAAAGCTGCAAACCCTTGTGCAGAGGGGGTTTCTCACTTCCCTGATTCTCCCTGGGGAGTTCCAGAATCTGTCAGACCTCAGGAAAGCCTCTCCAAACGCAGCTACAGAAACTCCTGCGGCCACTCAGGCGTGAGGAGAATGCAGAAATCACTCACACTGCTGACTGAAATGTTTCATTCATTCCAGCTCCAATATGGAAAGGTGCAGGAAAATGGCATCAATTAGTGGGAAGTGGGAATAGAGACCTTTCTGCCCAGAGTGGGATTGCAGCTGCCCCCCAGAGCACCTACGGCCATCCTGTCACTCTCCCTCCCTCCCTCCCTCCCTCCCCTCATCGACAGGACCAAGCACAGCATCAGTACAAACTCCCCAGAGCTGGAGAACTGGAGAAAGGAGATGAGCCACAGTCAGCAAAACAATAGCAGATGGAGCTGGAAAGGGCCAGATGAATACAGAATAGAAACATCCAAACATAGAAACTAGGAGGAGGAGTAGGCCATTCGGCCCTTTGAGCCTGCTCTGCCATTCAATATGATCATGGCTGATGCTCTATCCCAACACTGTACTCCCGCTCTCTCCCCAGACCACTTGATGCTTTTAGAGTCCAGAAATCTATCTATTTCCTTCTTAAACATATTCAGTGATTTGGCCTCCACAGCTTCTGTGGTAGAGAATTCCACAGGTTCACCACCCTCTGAGTGAAGAAGTTTCTCCTCATCTCAGTCCTGTATCCTGTATCCTGAGACTGTGACCCCTTGTTCTAGACCCCCCCAGTCAGAGGAAACATCATCCCTGCATCCAGTCTGTTCAGCCCTGTCAGAATTTTATATGTTTCAATGAGATCCCCTCTCATACTTCTAAACTCCAGTGAATACAGGCCTAGTCGGCCCAATCTCCCCTCATACTACAATCCTGCCACCCCAGGAATCAGTCTGGTGAACCTTCACTGCACTCCCTCTATGGCAAGTATATCCTTTCTTAGGTAAGGAGAGCAAAACTGCACACACTTCTCCAGGTGTGGTCCCACCAAGGCCCTGTACAGCTGCAGTAACACATCCTTGCTCCTGTACTCAAGTCCTCTCACAATGAAGGCCAACATACCATTTACCTTCTTAACTGCTTGCTGCACCCACATGCTTGCTTTCAGTGACTGGTGTACAAGGACACCCAGGTCCCTTTGTACATTAACATTTCCCAGTCTATCACCATTTAAATAATACTCTGCCATTCTGTTTTTCCTACAAAGTGGATAATTCACACTTATGCATTTGATGCATTTTGGGAGGACTAACACAGCAAAGGCAGTATGCAATGAATGGTTGGACCCCAAGAAGTACTGAGGATCAGATGGACCTTGGTGTACATTTCCATAGATCCCTGAAGGCAGCAGCACAGGTAGATATATATTGTGAATAACTGGGGCCCAAGCACTGATCCCTGCGGTACCCGACTAGTCACTGCCTGCCACTCTGAAAAAGACCCATTTATTCCTACGCTCTGTTTCCTGTCTGCTTAATTCTCAATCCATGTCAATATGTTCCCCCCAATCCCATGTGCTTTATTTTTAAACACTAACCTCTATGTGGGACTTTATCAAAAGCTTCCTGAAAATCCAAATACTACACATCCACTGGTTCTCCCTTATCTATTCTGCTAGTTACATCCTCAAAAAACTCCCATTGGTTTGTCAAACATGGTTTCCCTTTCGTAAACCCATGGTGACTTTGTCTAATCCCGTTGACATTTTCTAAGTGTCCTGTTATCACATCTTTTATAATAGGCTCTAGCATTTTCCCTACTACTGATGTTAGGCTAACCGGTCTGTAATTCCCTGTTTTCTCCCTCCCTCCTTTTTTAAAGAGCGAGGTTACATTTGCCACCCTCCAATCTGCTGGGACTGTTCCAGAATCTACAGGATTTTGGAAGATGACAACCAACACATCCACTATTTCCAAGGCCACCTCCTTTAGTCCTGGGATGTAGATTTCTGGGATGTAGATTTCTGGGATGTAGATTTCTGGGATGTAGATTTCTGGGATGTAGATTTCTGGGATGTAGATTTCTGGGATGTAGATTTCTGGGATGTAGATTTCTGGGATGTAGATTTCTGGGCCCTGGGGATTTATCAGCTTCAGCCCCATTCATTTCTCCAGCACTATCATTTTAGTAATACTAATTTCCTTCAATTCCTCCTTCTCACTCAACTCTTGATTCCCTGGTATTCCTGGGAAGTTATTTGTGTCTTCCTCTGTGAAGTAGTACTAAAGTAGTTGTTTAGTTGCTCTGCCATTTCCTTGTTCTCTATTATAAATTCTCCTATTTCAGACTGTAAGGGACCTACATTTGCCTTCACTAATCTTTTTCCTTTTACATCCTTATAGAAACTTTTACAGTCCGTTTTTATGTTCTCCCCGAATTTACTCTCGTACTCTATTTTTCCCTCTTTTTCAATCTCTTGGTCCCTCTTTGCTGAATTCGAAACTGCTCCCAATCCTCAGGCTTGCTACTTTTTCTAGCAACTTTATATGACCCCTCTTTGGATCTAATACTATCCTTAAATACTTTTGTTAGCTATGGTTGGGCCACTTTTCCTGTTGTGATTTTGTGCCAGACAGGAATGTGTAACTGTTGCAATGCATACATTCGTCCCTTAAGTATTAGTCATTGCCCATTCACTGTCATGTATTAGGACACAGCTGATGGTAAAGGCTGAGTTGTTCAAATCCCGGAGGGAAACTTGAAACATAAGTCATAACCCATTTTTGCAATTTGCATATTTCAAGATGCAGGCTTTGAATTCAGTACTAATAAGACCACCAAGTCTCAAGAGATTTTTTATAAAGCTAAATTAAACGTTTATTATTACAGGAAAGATTGTAAACACAAACATACATCTACAAAATTTCCATAACAACTACAAAAATCCCCTAATTAATCTGACTCTCAGTTACACAACAGTAAAACTCAGATCTAACAGACCTCTGGCAAAGCACACCCTGGACAGTCACATTCAAAATGAGTTTCCTTCAGCTCTGGGTCCTTGCAGACAGCAGCTTGAGGCTTCCAAGCTGAAGGCTTTAGATCTTAGAACCCCTCTCCTTTTACCAACAGCCTTCTCTACCTTTATACACACTTTCCTCTTTGAATGGAAATTCCCATTGTATCACTAGATTTTTGGAACTTCACCTCTTCTAACAATAATACCCTTTTGTAACACCAATTTTATTAGTAATCCTTGGGAAAAAATAAACAAACACAATGTTTCTGAGCTTCACCAGGTTAGGTGTAATACTTGACCCCCTCTCTTTGAATACAAGCTACACTTAATTGTTTAAATTAAAAATGCAAATTACCCCAATGTTTACCTAATTAACATTTCAAAGCTACTTCTATACATCAAAACCTCTCAACCAGCTGGCTTATATCCAATTAAGACACACACACACACACAAACAGACACACACGCACACACGCACACACGCACCACTAAGCTCTACTTTAAAATCATTTCCAATAACATTAAAGACATGACGATATCTTCTTGACACATGCCTTTTAATGGAGTTCCCCAATCTATCCAAGCCAACTCACACCTCACGCTTTCCTAGTTTCCTTTCTTTAGATTTAGGTCCCAAGTTTTGGTCTGGACGACTTCATTTTCCATCCTAATGAAGAATTTTATCATGTTCCCTAATGGACCCCACACAACATGATTATTAATTAACCCCTTCTCATGGCACTAAACCAAATCTAGGATAGTCTGTTCCTGAGTCGGTTCCTCGATGTTCTGGTCTGAAAAACCATCTCGTACACACTCTAGGAATTCATCCACCACAGTATTATTGTTCATTTGGTTTGCCCAGTCTATATGTAGATTAAAGACACCCATGATTACTGTAGCACCCTGGTTACATGCATCTCTAATTTTCTGTTTAACGCTGTCCCCTACTTCATCCCAACTGTTTGAAGGCCTATTGACAAATCCCACGAATGCTTTCTGCCCCTTGTTGCTTCTGAGCTCCACCCAGGCTGGTTTGAAATCGAGATTTTCTGAGCCAATATCCACTCTCACTATCTCACTTTCATCCTAAACTAACAATGCCACCCCACCTCCATTCCCTCCATGTCTACATATCGATACCCTTGGATATTCAATTCCCAGCTGTGGTCACCCTCCAGCCATGTCCCTGTAATCAGAACCAGATCCAATACGCTTAGATATACGAGTGCTGTTAACTTGTCTACCCTGTTGTGGATGATCCATGGATTCAGATACAGTGACTGTAGACATGGATTCTTAAAATCTGAACAAACCTCTTTTTATACCATGCTCCTACTGGCTGCCCACCCATGTTTCCATTGCAGTACACTTCTGGTTTCTACTTGACAGACTTTCATTTCGATCATTGTTTCCCTCTCCTGTGTCACCCCAATCTGGATCCCATCCCTCGGCCAACATCGTTTCAAAACTCGTCTACAGATCCAGCAAATACACCGGCAAGGATATTTGGCCCAGGGCCTGATGGGGTGCAACCCATCCGGCATGCAAAGGTTAGGGGAGGAATACAACATCTGAGAGTGTGGGGCAGACAGGGCCAATCGGGGGGGGCTAGGATCTGGAATGCACTGTCAGAGAGCATGGGGGAGACAGGGTCAATCGAGTGGTTGGAGTCTGCAATGCACTGCCTGAGAGTCTGGGGGAGACAGGGTCAATCGAGTGGTTAGGATCTGGAATGCACTGTCTGAGAGTGTGGGGGAGACAGGGTCAATCGAGTGGTTAGGATCTGGAATACACTGTCTGAGAGTGTGGTGGAGACAGGGTCAATCGAATGTTTAGGGTCTGGAATGCACTGTCTGAGAGTGTGGGGGAGACAGGGTCAATCGAGTGTTTAGGGTCTGGAATGCACTGTCTGAGAGTGTGGGGGAGACAGGGTCAATCGAGTGGTTAGGATCTGGAATGCACTGTCTGAGAGTGTAGGGGAGACAGGGTCAATCGAGTGTTTAGGGTCTGGAATTCACTGACTGAGAGTGTGGGGGAGACAGGGTCAATCGAGTGGTTAGGATCTGGAATGCACTGTCTGAGAGTGTAGGGGAGACAGGGTCAATCGAGTGGTTAGGATCTGGAATGCACTGTCTGAGAGTGTGGAGGAGACAGGGTCAATCGAGTGGTTAGGATCTGGAATGCACTGTCTGAGAGTGTAGGGGAGACAGGGTCAATCGAGTGGTTAGGATCTGGAATGCACTGTCTGAGAGTGTGGGGGAGACAGGGTCAATCGAGTGGTTAGGATCTGGAATGCACTGTCTGAGAGTGCGGTGGAGCCAGGGTCAATCGAGTGGTTAGGGTATGGAATGCACTGTCTGAGAGTGTGGGGGACACATGGTCAATCGAGTGGTTAGGGTCTGGAATGCACTGTCTGAGAGTGTAGGGGAGACAGGGTCAATCGAGTGGTTAGGATCTGGAATTCACTGTCTGAGAGTGTGGTGGAGATAAGATCAATTGAGTGGTTAGCGTCTGGTATGTACTCTCTGAGAGTGTGCTGGAGACAGGGTCAATTGAATAGTTTGGGTCTGGAATGCACTGTCTGAAAGTGTGGAGCAGACAGGTTCAATCGAGTGGTTAGGATCTGGAATGCACTGTCTGAGAGTGTGGGGGAGACAGGGTCAATCGAGTGGTTAGGGTCTGGAATGCACTGTCTGAGAGTGTGGTGGAGACAGAGTCAATCGAGCGGTTAGGATCTGGAAAGCACTGTCTGAGTGTGTGGTGGAGACAGGGTCAATCGAGTGGTTAGGATCTGGAAAGCACTGTCTGAGAGTGTGGTGGAGACAGGGTCAATCGAGTGGTCAGGGTCTGGAATGCACTGTCTGAGAGTGTGGGGGAGATAAGATCAATTGAGTGGTTAGCGTCTGGTATGTACTCTCTGAGAGTGTGCTGGAGACAGGGTCAATTGAATAGATTGGGTCTGGAATGCACTGTCTGAAAGTGTGGAGCAGACAGGTTCAATCGAGTGGTTAGGGTCTGGAATGCACTGTCTGAGAGTGTGGTGGAGACAGAGTCAATCGAGCGGTTAGGATCTGGAATGCACTGTCTGAGAGTGTGGTGGAGACAGGGTGAATCGAGGGGTTAGGATCTGGAATGCACTGTCTGAGAGTGTGGGGGAGATGAGATCAATTGAGTGGTTAGCGTCTGGTATGTACTCTCTGAGAGTGTGCTGGAGACAGGGTCAATTGAATAGTTTGGGTCTGGAATGCACTGTCTGAAAGTGTGGAGCAGACAGGTTCAATCGAGTGGTTAGGATCTGGAATGCACTGTCTGAGAATGTGGGGGAGACAGGGTCAATCGAGTGGTTAGGATCTGGAATGCACTGTCTGAGAGTGTGGGGGAGACAGGGTCAATCGAGTGGTAAGGATCTGGAATGCACTGTCTGAAAGTGTGGGGGAGACAGGGTCAATCGAGTGGTTAGGATCTGGAATGCACTGTCTGAGAGTGTGGTGGAGATAAGATCAATTGAGTGGTTAGTGTCTGGTATGTACTCTCTGAGAGTGTGCTGGAGACAGGGTCAATTGAATAGTTTGGGTCTGGAATGCACTGTCTGAAAGTGTGGAGCAGACAGGTTCAATCGAGTGGTTAGGATCTGGAATGCGCTGTCTGAGAGTGTGGGGGAGACAGGGTCAATCGAGTGGTTTGGATCTGGAATGAACTGTCTGAGAGTGTGGGGGAGACAGGGTCAATCGAGTGGTTAGGATCTGGAATGCACTGTCTGAGAGTGTGGTGGAGACATGGTCAATCGAGTGCTTAGGATCTGGAATGCACTGTCTGAGAGTGAGGGGGAGACAGGGTCAATCGAGTGGTTAGGGTCTGGAATGCACTGTCTGAGAGTGTGGTGAAGATAAGATCAATTGAGTGGTTAGCGTCTGGTATGTACTCTCTGAGAGTGGGCTGGAGGCAGGGTCAATTGAATAGTTTGGGTCTGGAATGCACTGTCTGAAAGTGTGGAGCAGACAGGTTCAATCGAGTAGTTAGGATCTGGAATGCAGTGTCTGAGAGTGTGGGGGAGACAGGGTCAATCGAGTGGTTAGGATCTGGAATGCACTGTCTGAGAGTGTGGTGGAGACACAGTCAATCGAGTGGTTAGGATCTGGAATGCACTGTCTGAGAGTGTGGTGGAGACAGGGTCAATCGAGTGGTTAGGATCTGGAATGCACTGTCTGAGAGTGTGGCGGAGACAGGGTCAATCGAGTGGTTAGGATCTGGAATGCACTGTCTGAGAGTGTGGCGGAGACAGGGTCAATCGAATGGTTAGGATCTGGAATGAACTGTCTGAGAGTGTGGTGGAGACAGGGTCAATCGAGTGATTAGGGTCTGGAATGCACTGTCTGAGAGTGTGGGGGAGACAGGGTCAATCGAGTGGTTAGGATCTGGAATGCACTGTCTGAGAGTGTGGTGGAGACAGGGTCAATCGAGTGGTTAGGGTCTGGAATGCTCTGTCTGACAGTGTGGGGGAGACAGGGTCAATCGAGTGGTTAGCATCTGGAATGCACTGTCTGAGAGTGTGGGGGAGACAGGGTCAATCGAGTGGTTAGGGTCTGGAATGCACTGTCTGAGAGTGTGGGGGAGACAGGGTCAATTGAGTGGTTAGGATCTGGAATGCACTGTCTGAGAGTGTGGGGGAGACAGGGTCAATCGAGTGGTTAGGATCTGGAATGCACTGTCGGAGAATGTGGGGGAGACAGGGTCAATCGAGTGGTTAGGATCTGGAATGCACCGCCTGAGAGTGTGGGGGAGACAGGGTCAATCGAGTGGTTAGGATCTGGAATGCACTGTCTGAGAGTGTGGGGGAGACAGGGTCAATCGAGTGGTAAGGATCAGGAATGCACTGTCTGAAAGTGTGGGGGAGACAGGGTCAATCGAGTGGTTAGGATCTGGAATGCACTGTCTGAGAGTGTTGTGGAGACAGGGTCAATCGAGTGGTTAGGATCTGGAATGCACTGTCTGAGAGTGTGGCGGAGACAGGGTCAATCGAGTGGTTAGGATCTGGAATGCACGGTCTGAGAGTGTAGGGGAGACAAGGTCAATCGAGTGGTTAGGATCTGGAATGCACTGTCTGAGAGTGTAGGGGAGACAGGGTCAATCGAGTGGTTAGGATCTGGAATGCACTGTCTGAGAGTGTGGGGGAGACAGGGTCAATCGAGTGGTTAGGGTCTGGAATGCACTGTCTGAGAGTGTAGGGGCGACAGGGTCAATCGAGTGGTTAGGATCTGGAATTCACTGTCTGAGAGTGTGGTGGAGATAAGATCAATTGAGTGGTTAGCGTCTGGTATGTACTCTCTGAGAGTGTGCTGGAGACAGGGTCAATTGAATAGATTGGGTCTGGAATGCACTGTCTGAAAGTGTGGAGCAGACAGGTTCAATCGAGTGGTGAGGATCTGGAATGCACTGTCTGAGAGTGTGGTGGAGACAGAGTCAATCGAGCGGTTAGGATCTGGAATGCACTGTCTGAGAGTGTGGTGGAGACAGGGTCAATCGAGTGCTTAGGATCTGGAATGCACTGTCTGAGAGTGAGGGGCAGACAGGGTCAATCGAGTGGTTAGGGTCTGGAATGCACTGTCTGAGAGTGTGGTGGAGACAGGGTCAATCGAGCGGTTAGGAGCTGGAATGCACTGTCTGAGAGTGTGGGGGAGACAGGGTCAATCGAGTGGTTAGGATCTGGAATGCACTGTCTGAGAGTGTGGGGGACACATGGTCAATCGAGTGGTTAGGATCTGGAATGCACCGCCTGAGAGTGTGGGGGAGACAGGGTCAATCGAGTGGTTAGGATCTGGAATGCACTGTCTGAGAGTGTTGTGGAGACAGGGTCAATCGAGTGGTTAGGATCTGGAATGCACTGTCTGAGAGTGTGGCGGAGACAGGGTCAATCGAGTGGTTAAGATCTGGAATGCACGGTCTGAGAGTGTAGGGGAGACAGGGTCAATCGAGTGGTTAGGATCTGGAATGCACTGTCTAAGAGTGTGGTGGAGATAAGATCAATTGAGTGGTTAGTGTCTGGTATGTACTCTCTGAGAGTGTGCTGGAGACAGGGTCAATTGAATAGTTTGGGTCTGGAATGCACTGTCTGAAAGTGTGGAGCAGACAGGTTCAATCGAGTGGTTAGGATCTGGAATGCGCTGTCTGAGAGTGTGGGGGAGACAGGGTCAATCGAGTGGTTTGGATCTGGAATGAACTGTCTGAGAGTGTGGGGGAGACAGGGTCAATCGAGTGGTTAGGATCTGGAATGCACTGTCTGAGAGTGTGGTGGAGACATGGTCAATCGAGTGCTTAGGATCTGGAATGCACTGTCTGAGAGTGAGGGGGAGACAGGGTCAATCGAGTGGTTAG
Source organism: Isurus oxyrinchus (assembly GCA_026770705.1). NCBI lineage: Eukaryota > Metazoa > Chordata > Chondrichthyes > Lamniformes > Lamnidae > Isurus > Isurus oxyrinchus. Next base: position 460,782 of record JANJGN010000287.1, on the reverse strand, counting down.
GGTCTGGAATGCACTGTCTGAGAGTGTGGTGAAGATAAGATCAATTGAGTGGTTAGCGTCTGGTATGTACTCTCTGAGAGTGGGCTGGAGGCAGGGTCAATTGAATAGTTTGGGTCTGGAATGCACTGTCTGAAAGTGTGGAGCAGACAGGTTCAATCGAGTAGTTAGGATCTGGAATGCAGTGTCTGAGAGTGTGGGGGAGACAGGGTCAATCGAGTGGTTAGGATCTGGAATGCACTGTCTGAGAGTGTGGTGGAGACACAGTCAATCGAGTGGTTAGGATCTGGAATGCACTGTCTGAGAGTGTGGTGGAGACAGGGTCAATCGAGTGGTTAGGATCTGGAATGCACTGTCTGAGAGTGTGGCGGAGACAGGGTCAATCGAGTGGTTAGGATCTGGAATGCACTGTCTGAGAGTGTGGGGGAGACAGGGTCAATCGAATGGTTAGGATCTGGAATGAACTGTCTGAGAGTGTGGTGGAGACAGGGTCAATCGAGTGATTAGGGTCTGGAATGCACTGTCTGAGAGTGTGGGGGAGACAGGGTCAATCGAGTGGTTAGGATCTGGAATGCACTGTCTGAGAGTGTGGTGGAGACAGGGTCAATCGAGTGGTTAGGGTCTGGAATGCTCTGTCTGAGAGTGTGGGGGAGACAGGGTCAATCGAGTGGTTAGCATCTGGAATGCACTGTCTGAGAGTGTGGGGGAGACAGGGTCAATCGAGTGGTTAGGGTCTGGAATGCACTGTCTGAGAGTGTGGGGGAGACAGGGTCAATTGAGTGGTTAGGATCTGGAATGCACTGTCTGAGAGTGTGGTGGAGATAAGATCAATTGAGTGGTTAGCGTCTGGTATGTACTCTCTGAGAGTGTGCTGGAGACAGGGTCAAATGAATAGTTTGGGTCTGGAATGCACTGTCTGAAAGTGTGGAGCAGACAGGTTCAATCGAGTGCTTAGGATCTGGAATGCACTGTCTGAGTGTATGGTGGAGACAGGGTCAATCGAGCGGTTAGGATCTGGAATGCACTGTCTGAGAGTGTGGGGGAGACAGGGTCAATCGAGTGGTTAGGATCTGGAATGCACCGTCTGAGAATGTGGGGGAGACAGGGTCAATCGAGTGGTTAGGATCTGGAATGCACCGCCTGAGAGTGTGGGGGAGACAGGGTCAATCGAGTGGTTAGGATCTGGAATGCACTGTCTGAGAGTGTGGGGGAGACAGGGTCAATCGAGTGGTAAGGATCTGGAATGCACTGTCTGAAAGTGTGGGGGAGACAGGGTCAATCGAGTGGTTAGGATCTGGAATGCACTGTCTGAGAGTGTGGTGGAGATAAGATCAATTGAGTGGTTAATGTCTGGTATGTACTCTCTGAGAGTGTGCTGGAGACAGGGTCAATTGAATAGTTTGGGTCTGGAATGCACTGTCTGAAAGTGTGGAGCAGACAGGTTCAATCGAGTGGTTAGGATCTGGAATGCACTGTCTGAGAGTGTGGGGGAGACAGGGTCAATCGAGTGGTTAGGATCTGGAATGCGCTGTCTGAGAGTGTGGGGGAGACAGGGTCAATCGAGTGGTTTGGATCTGGAATGAACTGTCTGAGAGTGTGGGGGAGACAGGGTCAATCGAGTGGTTAGGATCTGGAATGCACTGTCTGAGAGTGTGGTGGAGACAGGGTCAATCGAGCGGTTAGGATCTGGAATGCACAGTCTGAGAGTGTGGGGGAGACAGGGTCAATCGAGTGGTTAGGATCTGGAATGCACTGTCTGAGAGTGTGGGGGACACATGGTCAATCAAGTGGTTACGATCTGGAATGCACCGCCTGAGAGTGTGGGGGAGACAGGGTCAATCGAGTGGTTAGGATCTGGAATGCACTGTCTGAGAGTGTTGTGGAGACAGGGTCAATCGAGTGGCTAGGATCTGGAATGCACTGTCTGAGAGTGTGGCGGAGACAGGGTCAATCGAGTGGTTAGGATCTGGAATGCACGGTCTGAGAGTGTAGGGGAGACAAGGTCAATCGAGTGGTTCGGATCTGGAATGCACTGTCTGAGAGTGTAGGGGAGACAGGGTCAATCGAGTGGTTAGGATCTGGAATGCACTGTCTGAGAGTGTGGGGGAGATGAGATCAATTGAGTGGTTAGCGTCTGGTATGTACTCTCTGAGAGTGTGCTGGAGACAGGGTCAAATGAATAGTTTGGGTCTGGAATGCACTGTCTGAAAGTGTGGAGCAGACAGGTTCAATCGAGTGCTTAGGATCTGGAATGCACTGTCTGAGAGTGAGGGGGAGACAGGGTCAATCGAGTGGTTAGGGTCTGGAATGCACTGTCTGAGAGTGTGGTGGAGACAGGGTCAATCGAGCGGTTAGGAGCTGGAATGCACTGTCTGAGAGTGTGGTGGAGACATGGTCAATCGAGTGGTTAGGATCTGGAATGCACTGTCTGAGAGTGTGGGGGACACATGGTCAATCGAGTGGTTAGGATCTGGAATGCACCGCCTGAGAGTGTGGGGGAGACAGGGTCAATCGAGTGGTTAGGGTCTGGAATGCACTGTCTGAGAGTGTGGTGGAGACAGGGTCAATCGAGCGGTTAGGAGCTGGAATGCACTGTCTGAGAGTGTGGGGGAGACAGGGTCAATCGAGTGGTTAGGATCTGGAATGCACTGTCTGAGAGTGTGGGGGACACATGGTCAATCGAGTGGTTAGGATCTGGAATGCACCGCCTGAGAGTGTGGGGGAGACAGGGTCAATCGAGTGGTTAGGATCTGGAATGCACTGTCTGAGAGTGTTGTGGAGACAGGGTCAATCGAGTGGTTAGGATCTGGAATGCACTGTCTGAGAGTGTGGCGGAGACAGGGTCAATCGAGTGGTTAAGATCTGGAATGCACGGTCTGAGAGTGTAGGGGAGACAGGGTCAATCGAGTGGTTAGGATCTGGAATGCACTGTCTAAGAGTGTGGTGGAGATAAGATCAATTGAGTGGTTAGTGTCTGGTATGTACTCTCTGAGAGTGTGCTGGAGACAGGGTCAATTGAATAGTTTGGGTCTGGAATGCACTGTCTGAAAGTGTGGAGCAGACAGGTTCAATCGAGTGGTTAGGATCTGGAATGCGCTGTCTGAGAGTGTGGGGGAGACAGGGTCAATCGAGTGGTTTGGATCTGGAATGAACTGTCTGAGAGTGTGGGGGAGACAGGGTCAATCGAGTGGTTAGGATCTGGAATGCACTGTCTGAGAGTGTGGTGGAGACATGGTCAATCGAGTGCTTAGGATCTGGAATGCACTGTCTGAGAGTGAGGGGGAGACAGGGTCAATCGAGTGGTTAGGGTCTGGAATGCACTGTCTGAGAGTGTGGTGAAGATAAGATCAATTGAGTGGTTAGCGTCTGGTATGTACTCTCTGAGAGTGGGCTGGAGGCAGGGTCAATTGAATAGTTTGGGTCTGGAATGCACTGTCTGAAAGTGTGGAGCAGACAGGTTCAATCGAGTAGTTAGGATCTGGAATGCAGTGTCTGAGAGTGTGGGGGAGACAGGGTCAATCGAGTGGTTAGGATCTGGAATGCACTGTCTGAGAGTGTGGTGGAGACACAGTCAATCGAGTGGTTAGGATCTGGAATGCACTGTCTGAGAGTGTGGTGGAGACAGGGTCAATCGAGTGGTTAGGATCTGGAATGCACTGTCTGAGAGTGTGGCGGAGACAGGGTCAATCGAGTGGTTAGGATCTGGAATGCACTGTCTGAGAGTGTGGGGGAGACAGGGTCAATCGAATGGTTAGGATCTGGAATGAACTGTCTGAGAGTGTGGTGGAGACAGGGTCAATCGAGTGATTAGGGTCTGGAATGCACTGTCTGAGAGTGTGGGGGAGACAGGGTCAATCGAGTGGTTAGGATCTGGAATGCACTGTCTGAGAGTGTGGTGGAGACAGGGTCAATCGAGTGGTTAGGGTCTGGAATGCTCTGTCTGAGAGTGTGGGGGAGACAGGGTCAATCGAGTGGTTAGCATCTGGAATGCACTGTCTGAGAGTGTGGGGGAGACAGGGTCAATCGAGTGGTTAGGGTCTGGAATGCACTGTCTGAGAGTGTGGGGGAGACAGGGTCAATTGAGTGGTTAGGATCTGGAATGCACTGTCTGAGAGTGTGGTGGAGATAAGATCAATTGAGTGGTTAGCGTCTGGTATGTACTCTCTGAGAGTGTGCTGGAGACAGGGTCAAATGAATAGTTTGGGTCTGGAATGCACTGTCTGAAAGTGTGGAGCAGACAGGTTCAATCGAGTGCTTAGGATCTGGAATGCACTGTCTGAGAGTATGGTGGAGACAGGGTCAATCGAGCGGTTAGGATCTGGAATGCACTGTCTGAGAGTGTGGGGGAGACAGGGTCAATCGAGTGGTTAGGATCTGGAATGCACCGTCTGAGAATGTGGGGGAGACAGGGTCAATCGAGTGGTTAGGATCTGGAATGCACCGCCTGAGAGTGTGGGGGAGACAGGGTCAATCGAGTGGTTAGGATCTGGAATGCACTGTCTGAGAGTGTGGGGGAGACAGGGTCAATCGAGTGGTAAGGATCTGGAATGCACTGTCTGAAAGTGTGGGGGAGACAGGGTCAATCGAGTGGTTAGGATCTGGAATGCACTGTCTGAGAGTGTGGTGGAGATAAGATCAATTGAGTGGTTAGTGTCTGGTATGTACTCTCTGAGAGTGTGCTGGAGACAGGGTCAATTGAATAGTTTGGGTCTGGAATGCACTGTCTGAAAGTGTGGAGCAGACAGGTTCAATCGAGTGGTTAGGATCTGGAATGCACTGTCTGAGAGTGTGGGGGAGACAGGGTCAATCGAGTGGTTAGGATCTGGAATGCGCTGTCTGAGAGTGTGGGGGAGACAGGGTCAATCGAGTGGTTTGGATCTGGAATGAACTGTCTGAGAGTGTGGGGGAGACAGGGTCAATCGAGTGGTTAGGATCTGGAATGCACTGTCTGAGAGTGTGGTGGAGACAGGGTCAATCGAGCGGTTAGGATCTGGAATGCACAGTCTGAGAGTGTGGGGGAGACAGGGTCAATCGAGTGGTTAGGATCTGGAATGCACTGTCTGAGAGTGTGGGGGACACATGGTCAATCAAGTGGTTACGATCTGGAATGCACCGCCTGAGAGTGTGGGGGAGACAGGGTCAATCGAGTGGTTAGGATCTGGAATGCACTGTCTGAGAGTGTTGTGGAGACAGGGTCAATCGAGTGGTTAGGATCTGGAATGCACTGTCTGAGAGTGTGGCGGAGACAGGGTCAATCGAGTGGTTAGGATCTGGAATGCACGGTCTGAGAGTGTAGGGGAGACAAGGTCAATCGAGTGGTTCGGATCTGGAATGCACTGTCTGAGAGTGTAGCGGAGACAGGGTCAATCGAGTGGTTAGGATCTGGAATGCACTGTCTGAGAGTGTGGGGGAGATGAGATCAATTGAGTGGTTAGCGTCTGGTATGTACTCTCTGAGAGTGTGCTGGAGACAGGGTCAAATGAATAGTTTGGGTCTGGAATGCACTGTCTGAAAGTGTGGAGCAGACAGGTTCAATCGAGTGCTTAGGATCTGGAATGCACTGTCTGAGAGTGTGGGGGAGATAAGATCAATTGAGTGGTTAGTGTCTGGTATGTACTCTCAGTTTGGGCTGGAGACAGGGTCAATTGAATAGTTTGGGTCTGGAATGCACTGTCTGAGAGTGTGCTGGAGACAGGGTCAATAGATTTGTTAGGATCTGGAATGCACTGTCTGAGAGTGTGGGGGAGACAGGGTCAATCGAGTGGTGAGGATCTGGAATGCACCGCCTGAGAGTGTGGGGGAGACAGGGTCAATCGAGTGGTTAGGATCTGGAATGCGCTGTCTGAGAGTGTGGGGGAGACAGGGTCAATCGAGTGGTTAAGATCTGGAATGCACTGTCTGAGAGTGTGGGGGAGACAGGGTCAATCGAGTGGTTAGGGTCTGGAATGCACTGTCTGAGAGTGTGGGGGAGATAAGATCAATTGAGTGGTTAGCGTCTGGTATGTACTCTCTGAGAGTGTGCTGGAGACAGGGTCAATTGAATAGTTTGGGTCTGGAATGCACTGTCTGAAAGTGTGGAGCAGACAGGTTCAATCGAGTGCTTAGGATCTGGAATGCACTGTCTGAGAGTGAGGGGCAGACAGGGTCAATCGAGCGGTTAGGAGCTGGAATGCACTGTCTGAGAGTGTGGGGGAGACAGGGTCAATCGAGTGGTTAGGATCTGGAATGCACTGTCTGAGAGTGTGGGGGACACATGGTCAATCGAGTGGTTAGGATCTGGAATGCACCGCCTGAGAGTGTGGGGGAGACAGGGTCAATCGAGTGGTTAGGATCTGGAATGCACTGTCTGAGAGTGTTGTGGAGACAGGGTCAATCGAGTGGTTAGGATCTGGAATGCACTGTCTGAGAGTGTGGCGGAGACAGGGTCAATCGAGTGGTTAGGATCTGGAATGCACGGTCTGAGAGTGTAGGGGAGACAGGGTCAATCGAGTGGTTAGGACCTGGAATGCACTGTCTAAGAGTGTGGTGGAGATAAGATCAATTGAGTGGTTAGTGTCTGGTATGTACTCTCTGAGAGTGTGCTGGAGACAGGGTCAATTGAATAGTTTGGGTCTGGAATGCACTGTCTGAAAGTGTGGAGCAGACAGGTTCAATCGAGTGGTTAGGATCTGGAATGCGCTGTCTGAGAGTGTGGGGGAGACAGGGTCAATCGAGTGGTTTGGATCTGGAATGAACTGTCTGAGAGTGTGGGGGAGACAGGGTCAATCGAGTGGTTAGGATCTGGAATGCACTGTCTGAGAGTGTGGTGGAGACATGGTCAATCGAGTGCTTAGGATCTGGAATGCACTGTCTGAGAGTGAGGGGGAGACAGGGTCAATCGAGTGGTTAGGGTCTGGAATGCACTGTCTGAGAGTGTGGTGAAGATAAGATCAATTGAGTGGTTAGCGTCTGGTATGTACTCTCTGAGAGTGGGCTGGAGGCAGGGTCAATTGAATAGTTTGGGTCTGGAATGCACTGTCTGAAAGTGTGGAGCAGACAGGTTCAATCGAGTAGTTAGGGTCTGGAATGCAGTGTCTGAGAGTGTGGGGGAGACAGGGTCAATCGAGTGGTTAGGATCTGGAATGCACTGTCTGAGAGTGTGGTGGAGACACAGTCAATCGAGTGGTTAGGATCTGGAATGCACTGTCTGAGAGTGTGGTGGAGACAGGGTCAATCGAGTGGTTAGGATCTGGAATGCACTGTCTGAGAGTGTGGCGGAGACAGGGTCAATCGAGTGGTTAGGATCTGGAATGCACTGTCTGAGAGTGTTGTGGAGACAGGGTCAATCGAGTGGTTAGGATCTGGAATGCACTGTCTGAGAGTGTGGCGGAGACAGGGTCAATCGAGTGGTTAGGATCTGGAATGCACGGTCTGAGAGTGTAGGGGAGACAAGGTCAATCGAGTGGTTCGGATCTGGAATGCACTGTCTGAGAGTGTAGGGGAGACAGGGTCAATCGAGTGGTTAGGATCTGGAATGCACTGTCTGAGAGTGTGGGGGAGATGAGATCAATTGAGTGGTTAGCGTCTGGTATGTACTCTCTGAGAGTGTGCTGGAGACAGGGTCAAATGAATAGTTTGGGTCTGGAATGCACTGTCTGAAAGTGTGGAGCAGACAGGTTCAATCGAGTGCTTAGGATCTGGAATGCACTGTCTGAGAGTGAGGGGGAGACAGGGTCAATCGAGTGGTTAGGGTCTGGAATGCACTGTCTGAGAGTGTGGTGGAGACAGGGTCAATCGAGCGGTTAGGATCTGGAATGCACTGTCTGAGAATGTGGGGGAGACAGGGTCAATCGAGTGGTTAGGATCTGGAATGCAGCGCCTGAGATTGTGGGGGAGACAGGGTCAATCGAGTGGTTAGGATCTGGAATGCACTGACTGAGAGTGTGGGGGAGACAGGGTCAATCGAGTGGTTAAGATCTGGAATGCACTGTCTGAGAGTGTGGGGGAGACAGGGTCAATCGAGTGGTAAGGATCTGGAATGCACTGTCTGAGAGGGTGGTGGAGATAAGATCAATTGAGTGGTTAGTGTCTGGTATGTACTCTCAGTTTGGGCTGGAGACAGGGTCAATTGAATAGTTTGGGTCTGGAATGCACTGTCTGAGAGTGTGCTGGAGACAGGGTCAATCGAGTTGTTAGGATCTGGAATGCACTGTCTGAGAGTGTGGGGGAGACAGGGTCAATCGAGTGGTGAGGATCTGGAATGCACCGCCTGAGAGTGTGGGGGAGACAGGGTCAATCGAGTGGTTAGGATCTGGAATGCGCTGTCTGAGAGTGTGGGGGAGACAGGGTCAATCGAGTGGTTAAGATCTGGAATGCACTGTCTGAGAGTGTGGGGGAGACAGGGTCAATCGAGTGGTTAGGGTCTGGAATGCACTGTCTGAGAGTGTGGGGGAGATAAGATCAATTGAGTGGTTAGCGTCTGGTATGTACTCTCTGAGAGTGTGCTGGAGACAGGGTCAATTGAATAGTTTGGGTCTGGAATGCACTGTCTGAAAGTGTGGAGCAGACAGGTTCAATCGAGTGCTTAGGATCTGGAATGCACTGTCTGAGAGTGAGGGGCAGACAGGGTCAATCGAGCGGTTAGGAGCTGGAATGCACTGTCTGAGAGTGTGGGGGAGACAGGGTCAATCGAGTGGTTAGGATCTGGAATGCACTGTCTGAGAGTGTGGGGGACACATGGTCAATCTAGTGGTTAGGATCTGGAATGCACCGCCTGAGAGTGTGGGGGAGACAGGGTCAATCGAGTGGTTAGGATCTGGAATGCACTGTCTGAGAGTGTTGTGGAGACAGGGTCAATCGAGTGGTTAGGATCTGGAATGCACTGTCTGAGAGTGTGGCGGAGACAGGGTCAATCGAGTGGTTAGGATCTGGAATGCACGGTCTGAGAGTGTAGGGGAGAAGGGTCAATCGAGTGGTTAGGACCTGGAATGCACTGTCTAAGAGTGTGGTGGAGATAAGATCAATTGAGTGGTTAGTGTCTGGTATGTACTCTCTGAGAGTGTGCAGGAGACAGGGTCAATTGAATAGTTTGGGTCTGGAATGCACTGTCTGAAAGTGTGGAGCAGACAGGTTCAATCGAGTGGTTAGGATCTGGAATGCGCTGTCTGAGAGTGTGGGGGAGACAGGGTCAATCGAGTGGTTAGGATCTGGAATGCACTGTCTGAGAGTGTGGTGGAGACATGGTCAATCGAGTGCTTAGGATCTGGAATGCACTGTCTGAGAGTGAGGGGGAGACAGGGTCAATCGAGTGGTTAGGGTCTGGAATGCACTGTCTGAGAGTGTGGTGAAGATAAGATCAATTGAGTGGTTAGCGTCTGGTATGTACTCTCTGAGAGTGGGCTGGAGGCAGGGTCAATTGAATAGTGTGGGTCTGGAATGCACTGTCTGAAAGTGTGGAGCAGACAGGTTCAATCGAGTAGTTAGGATCTGGAATGCAGTGTCTAAGAGTGTGGGGGAGACAGGGTCAATCGAGTGGTTAGGATCTGGAATGCACCGCCTGAGAGTGTGGGGGAGACAGGGTCAATCGAGTGGTTAGGATCTGGAATGCACTGTCTGAGAGTGTTGTGGAGACAGGGTCAATCGAGTGGTTAGGATCTGGAATGCACTGTCTGAGAGTGTGGCGGAGACAGGGTCAATCGAGTGGTTAAGATCTGGAATGCACGGTCTGAGAGTGTAGGGGAGACAGGGTCAATCGAGTGGTTAGGATCTGGAATGCACTGTCTAAGAGTGTGGTGGAGATAAGATCAATTGAGTGGTTAGTGTCTGGTATGTACTCTCTGAGAGTGTGCTGGAGACAGGTTCAATTGAATAGTTTGGGTCTGGAATGCACTGTCTGAAAGTGTGGAGCAGACAGGTTCAATCGAGTGGTTAGGATCTGGAATGCGCTGTCTGAGAGTGTGGGGGAGACAGGGTCAATCGAGTGGTTTGGATCTGGAATGAACTGTCTGAGAGTGTGGGGGAGACAGGGTCAATCGAGTGGTTAGGATCTGGAATGCACTGTCTGAGAGTGTGGCGGAGACATGGTCAATCGAGTGGTTAGGGTCTGGAATGCACTGTCTGAGAGTGTGGGGGAGACAGGGTCAATCGAGTGGTTAGGATCTGGAATGCACTGTCTGAGAGTGTGGTGAAGATAAGATCAATTGAGTGGTTAGCGTCTGGTATGTACTCTCAGAGAGTGGGCTGGAGGCAGGGTCAATTGAATAGTTTGGGTCTGGAATGCACTGTCTGAAAGTGTGGAGCAGACAGGTTCAATCGAGTGCTTAGGATCTGGAATGCACTGTCTGAGAGTATGGTGGAGACAGGGTCAATCGAGCGGTTAGGATCTGGAATGCACTGTCTGAGAGTGTGGGGGAGACAGGGTCAATCGAGTGGTAAGGATCTGGAATGCACCGTCTGAGAATGTGGGGGAGACAGGGTCAATCGAGTGGTTAGGATCTGGAATGCACCGCCTGAGAGTGTGGGGGAGACAGGGTCAATCGAGTGGTTAGGATCTGGAATGCACTGTCTGAGAGTGTGGGGGAGACAGGGTCAATCGAGTGGTAAGGATCTGGAATGCACTGTCTGAAAGTGTGGGGGAGACAGGGTCAATCGAGTGGTTAGGATCTGGAATGCACTGTCTGAGAGTGTGGTGGAGATAAGATCAATTGAGTGGTTAGTGTCTGGTATGTACTCTCTGAGAGTGTGCTGGAGACAGGGTCAATTGAATAGTTTGGGTCTGGAATGCACTGTCTGAAAGTGTGGAGCAGACAGGTTCAATCGAGTGGTTAGGATCTGGAATGCACTGTCTGAGAGTGTGGGGGAGACAGGGTCAATCGAGTGGTTAGGATCTGGAATGCGCTGTCTGAGAGTGTGGGGGAGACAGGGTCAATCGAGTGGTTTGGATCTGGAATGAACTGTCTGAGAGTGTGGGGGACACAGGGTCAATCGAGTGGTTAGGATCTGGAATGCACTGTCTGAGAGTGTGGTGGAGACAGGGTCAATCGAGCGGTTAGGATCTGGAATGCACAGTCTGAGAGTGTGGGGGAGACAGAGTCAATCGAGTGGTTAGGATCTGGAATGCACTGTCTGAGAGTGTGGGGGACACATGGCCAATCAAGTGGTTACGATCTGGAATGCACCGCCTGAGAGTGTGGGGGAGACAGGGTCAATCGAGTGGTTAGGATCTGGAATGCACTGTCTGAGAGTGTTGTGGAGACAGGGTCAATCGAGTGGTTAGGATCTGGAATGCACTGTCTGAGAGTGTGGCGGAGACAGGGTCAATCGAGTGGTTAGGATCTGGAATGCACGGTCTGAGAGTGTAGGGGAGACAAGGTCAATCGAGTGGTTAGGATCTGGAATGCACTGTCTGAGAGTGTAGGGGAGACAGGGTCAATCGAGTGGTTAGGATCTGGAATGCACTGTCTGAGAGTGTGGGGGAGACAAGGTCAATCGAGTGGTTAGGGTCTGGAATGCACTGTCTGAGAGTGTAGGGGCGACAGGGTCAATCGAGTGGTTAGGATCTGGAATTCACTGTCTGAGAGTGTGGTGGAGATAAGATCAATTGAGTGGTTAGCGTCTGGTATGTACTCTCTGAGAGTGTGCTGGAGACAGGGTCAATTGAATAGATTGGGTCTGGAATGCACTGTCTGAAAGTGTGGAGCAGACAGGTTCAATCGAGTGGTGAGGATCTGGAATGCACTGTCTGAGAGTGTGGTGGAGACAGAGTCAATCGAGCGGTTAGGATCTGGAATGCACTGTCTGAGAGTGTGGTGGAGACAGGGTGAATCGAGTGGTTAGGATCTGGAATGCACTGACTGAGAGTGTGGGGGAGACAGGGTCAATCGAGTGGTTAAGATCTGGAATGCACTGTCTGAGAGTGTGGGGGAGACAGGGTCAATCGAGTGGTAAGGATCTGGAATGCACTGTCTGAGAGGGTGGTGGAGATAAGATCAATTGAGTGGTTAGTGTCTGGTATGTACTCTCAGTTTGGGCTGGAGACAGGGTCAATTGAATAGTTTGGGTCTGGAATGCACTGTCTGAGAGTGTGCTGGAGACAGGGTCAATCGAGTTGTTAGGATCTGGAATGCACTGTCTGAGAGTGTGGGGGAGACAGGGTCAATCGAGTGGTGAGGATCTGGAATGCACCGCCTGAGAGTGTGGGGGAGACAGGGTCAATCGAGTGGTTAGGATCTGGAATGCGCTGTCTGAGAGTGTGGGGGAGACAGGGTCAATCGAGTGGTTAAGATCTGGAATGCACTGTCTGAGAGTGTGGGGGAGACAGGGTCAATCGAGTGGTTAGGGTCTGGAATGCACTGTCTGAGAGTGTGGGGGAGATAAGATCAATTGAGTGGTTAGCGTCTGGTATGTACTCTCTGAGAGTGTGCTGGAGACAGGGTCAATTGAATAGTTTGGGTCTGGAATGCACTGTCTGAAAGTGTGGAGCAGACAGGTTCAATCGAGTGCTTAGGATCTGGAATGCACTGTCTGAGAGTGAGGGGCAGACAGGGTCAATCGAGCGGTTAGGAGCTGGAATGCACTGTCTGAGAGTGTGGGGGAGACAGGGTCAATCGAGTGGTTAGGATCTGGAATGCACTGTCTGAGAGTGTGGGGGACACATGGTCAATCGAGTGGTTAGGATCTGGAATGCACCGCCTGAGAGTGTGGGGGAGACAGGGTCAATCGAGTGGTTAGGATCTGGAATGCACTGTCTGAGAGTGTTGTGGAGACAGGGTCAATCGAGTGGTTAGGATCTGGAATGCACTGTCTGAGAGTGTGGCGGAGACAGGGTCAATCGAGTGGTTAGGATCTGGAATGCACGGTCTGAGAGTGTAGGGGAGACAGGGTCAATCGAGTGGTTAGGACCTGGAATGCACTGTCTAAGAGTGTGGTGGAGATAAGATCAATTGAGTGGTTAGTGTCTGGTATGTACTCTCTGAGAGTGTGCTGGAGACAGGGTCAATTGAATAGTTTGGGTCTGGAATGCACTGTCTGAAAGTGTGGAGCAGACAGGTTCAATCGAGTGGTTAGGATCTGGAATGCGCTGTCTGAGAGTGTGGGGGAGACAGGGTCAATCGAGTGGTTTGGATCTGGAATGAACTGTCTGAGAGTGTGGGGGAGACAGGGTCAATCGAGTGGTTAGGATCTGGAATGCACTGTCTGAGAGTGTGGTGGAGACATGGTCAATCGAGTGCTTAGGATCTGGAATGCACTGTCTGAGAGTGAGGGGGAGACAGGGTCAATCGAGTGGTTAGGGTCTGGAATGCACTGTCTGAGAGTGTGGTGAAGATAAGATCAATTGAGTGGTTAGCGTCTGGTATGTACTCTCTGAGAGTGGGCTGGAGGCAGGGTCAATTGAATAGTTTGGGTCTGGAATGCACTGTCTGAAAGTGTGGAGCAGACAGGTTCAATCGAGTAGTTAGGATCTGGAATGCAGTGTCTGAGAGTGTGGGGGAGACAGGGTCAATCGAGTGGTTAGGATCTGGAATGCACTGTCTGAGAGTGTGGTGGAGACACAGTCAATCGAGTGGTTAGGATCTGGAATGCACTGTCTGAGAGTGTGGTGGAGACAGGGTCAATCGAGTGGTTAGGATCTGGAATGCACTGTCTGAGAGTGTGGCGGAGACAGGGTCAATCGAGTGGTTAGGATCTGGAATGCACTGTCTGAGAGTGTGGGGGAGACAGGGTCAATCGAATGGTTAGGATCTGGAATGAACTGTCTGAGAGTGTGGTGGAGACAGGGTCAATCGAGTGATTAGGGTCTGGAATGCACTGTCTGAGAGTGTGGGGGAGACAGGGTCAATCGAGTGGTTAGGATCTGGAATGCACTGTCTGAGAGTGTGGTGGAGACAGGGTCAATCGAGTGGTTAGGATCTGGAATGCACGGTCTGAGAGTGTGGGGGAGACAGGGTCAATCGAGTGGTTAGGATCTGGAATGCACTGTCTGAGAGTGTGGGGGAGACAGGGTCAATCGAGTGGTTAGGGTCTGGAATGCACTGTCTGAGAGTGTGGGGGAGACAGGGTCAATCGAGTGGTTAGGGTCTGGAATGCACTGTCTGAGAGTGTGGTGGAGATAAGATCAATTGAGTGGTTAGCGTCTGGTATGTACTCTCTGAGAGTGTGCTGGAGACAGGGTCAAATGAATAGTTTGGGTCTGGAATGCACTGTCTGAAAGTGTGGAGCAGACAGGTTCAATCGAGTGCTTAGGATCTGGAATGCACTGTCTGAGAGTATGGTGGAGACAGGGTCAATCGAGTGGTTAGGATCTGGAATGCACTGTCTGAGAGTGTGGGGGAGACAGGGTCAATCGAGTGGTTAGGATCTGGAATGCACCGCCTGAGAGTGTGGGGGAGACAGGGTCAATCGAGTGGTTAGGATCTGGAATGCACTGTCTGAGAGTGTGGGGGAGACAGGGTCAATCGAGTGGTAAGGATCTGGAATGCACTGTCTGAAAGTGTGGGGGAGACAGGGTCAATCGAGTGATTAGGGTCTGGAATGCACTGTCTGAGAGTGTGGGGGAGACAGGGTCAATCGAGTGGTTAGGATCTGGAATGCACTGTCTGAGAGTGTGGTGGAGACAGGGTCAATCGAGTGGTTAGGGTCTGGAATGCTCTGTCTGAGAGTGTGGTGGAGATAAGATCAATTGAGTGGTTAGTGTCTGGTATGTACTCTCTGAGAGTGTGCTGGAGACAGGGTCAATTGAATAGTTTGGGTCTGGAATGCACTGTCTGAAAGTGTGGAGCAGACAGGTTCAATCGAGTGGTTAGGATCTGGAATGCACTGTCTGAGAGTGTGGGGGAGACAGGGTCAATCGAGTGGTTAGGATCTGGAATGCGCTGTCTGAGAGTCTGGGGGACACATGGTCAATCAAGTGGTTACGATCTGGAATGCACCGCCTGAGAGTGTGGGGGAGACAGGGTCAATCGAGTGGTTAGGGTCTGGAATGCACTGTCTGAGAGTGTAGGGGCGACAGGGTCAATCGAGTGGTTAGGATCTGGAATGCACTGTCTGAGAGTGTGGTGGAGATAAGATCAATTGAGTGGTTAGCGTCTGGTATGTACTCTCTGAGAGTGTGCTGGAGACAGGGTCAATTGAATAGATTGGGTCTGGAATGCACTGTCTGAAAGTGTGGAGCAGACAGGTTCAATCGAGTGGTGAGGATCTGGAATGCACTGTCTGAGAGTGTGGTGGAGACAGAGTCAATCGAGCGGTTAGGATCTGGAATGCACTGTCTGAGAGTGTGGTGGAGACAGGGTGAATCGAGTGGTTAGGATCTGGAATGCACTGTCTGAGAGTGTGGGGGAGATGAGATCAATTGAGTGGTTAGCGTCTGGTATGTACTCTCTGAGAGTGTGCTGGAGACAGGGTCAAATGAATAGTTTGGGTCTGGAATGCACTGTCTGAGAGTGTGGTGGAGACACAGTCAATCGAGTGGTTAGGATCTGGAATGCACTGTCTGAGAGTGTGGTGGAGACAGGGTCAATCGAGTGGTTAGGATCTGGAATGCACTGTCTGAGAGTGTGGCGGAGACAGGGTCAATCGAGTGGTTAGGATCTGGAATGCACTGTCTGAGAGTGTGGGGGAGACAGGGTCAATCGAATGGTTAGGATCTGGAATGAACTGTCTGAGAGTGTGGTGGAGACAGGGTCAATCGAGTGATTAGGGTCTGGAATGCACTGTCTGAGAGTGTGGGGGAGACAGGGTCAATCGAGTGGTTAGGATCTGGAATGCACTGTCTGAGAGTGTGGTGGAGACAGGGTCAATCGAGTGGTTAGGGTCTGGAATGCTCTGTCTGAGAGTGTGGGGGAGACAGGGTCAATCGAGTGGTTAGCATCTGGAATGCACTGTCTGAGAGTGTGGGGGAGACAGGGTCAATCGAGTGGTTAGGGTCTGGAATGCACTGTCTGAGAGTGTGGGGGAGACAGGGTCAATTGAGTGGTTAGGATCTGGAATGCACTGTCTGAGAGTGTGGTGGAGATAAGATCAATTGAGTGGTTAGCGTCTGGTATGTACTCTCTGAGAGTGTGCTGGAGACAGGGTCAAATGAATAGTTTGGGTCTGGAATGCACTGTCTGAAAGTGTGGAGCAGACAGGTTCAATCGAGTGCTTAGGATCTGGAATGCACTGTCTGAGAGTATGGTGGAGACAGGGTCAATCGAGCGGTTAGGATCTGGAATGCACTGTCTGAGAGTGTGGGGGAGACAGGGTCAATCGAGTGGTTAGGATCTGGAATGCACCGTCTGAGAATGTGGGGGAGACAGGGTCAATCGAGTGGTTAGGATCTGGAATGCACCGCCTGAGAGTGTGGGGGAGACAGGGTCAATCGAGTGGTTAGGATCTGGAATGCACTGTCTGAGAGTGTGGGGGAGACAGGGTCAATCGAGTGGTAAGGATCTGGAATGCACTGTCTGAAAGTGTGGGGGAGACAGGGTCAATCGAGTGGTTAGGATCTGGAATGCACTGTCTGAGAGTGTGGTGGAGATAAGATCAATTGAGTGGTTAGTGTCTGGTATGTACTCTCTGAGAGTGTGCTGGAGACAGGGTCAATTGAATAGTTTGGGTCTGGAATGCACTGTCTGAAAGTGTGGAGCAGACAGGTTCAATCGAGTGGTTAGGATCTGGAATGCACTGTCTGAGAGTGTGGGGGAGACAGGGTCAATCGAGTGGTTAGGATCTGGAATGCGCTGTCTGAGAGTGTGGGGGAGACAGGGTCAATCGAGTGGTTTGGATCTGGAATGAACTGTCTGAGAGTGTGGGGGAGACAGGGTCAATCGAGTGGTTAGGATCTGGAATGCACTGTCTGAGAGTGTGGTGGAGACAGGGTCAATCGAGCGGTTAGGATCTGGAATGCACAGTCTGAGAGTGTGGGGGAGACAGGGTCAATCGAGTGGTTAGGATCTGGAATGCACTGTCTGAGAGTGTGGGGGACACATGGTCAATCAAGTGGTTACGATCTGGAATGCACCGCCTGAGAGTGTGGGGGAGACAGGGTCAATCGAGTGGTTAGGATCTGGAATGCACTGTCTGAGAGTGTTGTGGAGACAGGGTCAATCGAGTGGTTAGGATCTGGAATGCACTGTCTGAGAGTGTGGCGGAGACAGGGTCAATCGAGTGGTTAGGATCTGGAATGCACGGTCTGAGAGTGTAGGGGAGACAAGGTCAATCGAGTGGTTCGGATCTGGAATGCACTGTCTGAGAGTGTAGGGGAGACAGGGTCAATCGAGTGGTTAGGATCTGGAATGCACTGTCTGAGAGTGTGGGGGAGACAGGGTCAATCGAGTGGTTAGGGTCTGGAATGCACTGTCTGAGAGTGTAGGGGCGACAGGGTCAATCGAGTGGTTAGGATCTGGAATTCACTGTCTGAGAGTGTGGTGGAGATAAGATCAATTGAGTGGTTAGCGTCTGGTATGTACTCTCTGAGAGTGTGCTGGAGACAGGGTCAATTGAATAGATTGGGTCTGGAATGCACTGTCTGAAAGTGTGGAGCAGACAGGTTCAATCGAGTGGTGAGGATCTGGAATGCACTGTCTGAGAGTGTGGTGGAGACAGAGTCAATCGAGCGGTTAGGATCTGGAATGCACTGTCTGAGAGTGTGGTGGAGACAGGGTGAATCGAGTGGTTAGGATCTGGAATGCACTGTCTGAGAGTGTGGGGGAGATGAGATCAATTGAGTGGTTAGCGTCTGGTATGTACTCTCTGAGAGTGTGCTGGAGACAGGGTCAGATGAATAGTTTGGGTCTGGAATGCACTGTCTGAAAGTGTGGAGCAGACAGGTTCAATCGAGTGCTTAGGATCTGGAATGCACTGTCTGAGAGTGAGGGGGAGACAGGGTCAATCGAGTGGTTAGGGTCTGGAATGCACTGTCTGAGAGTGTGGTGGAGACAGGGTCAATCGAGCGGTTAGGATCTGGAATGCACTGTCTGAGAATGTGGGGGAGACAGGGTCAATCGAGTGGTTAGGATCTGGAATGCAGCGCCTGAGATTGTGGGGGAGACAGGGTCAATCGAGTGGTTAGGATCTGGAATGCACTGACTGAGAGTGTGGGGGAGACAGGGTCAATCGAGTGGTTAAGATCTGGAATGCACTGTCTGAGAGTGTGGGGGAGACAGGGTCAATCGAGTGGTAAGGATCTGGAATGCACTGTCTGAGAGGGTGGTGGAGATAAGATCAATTGAGTGGTTAGTGTCTGGTATGTACTCTCAGTTTGGGCTGGAGACAGGGTCAATTGAATAGTTTGGGTCTGGAATGCACTGTCTGAGAGTGTGCTGGAGACAGGGTCAATCGAGTTGTTAGGATCTGGAATGCACTGTCTGAGAGTGTGGGGGAGACAGGGTCAATCGAGTGGTGAGGATCTGGAATGCACCGCCTGAGAGTGTGGGGGAGACAGGGTCAATCGAGTGGTTAGGATCTGGAATGCGCTGTCTGAGAGTGTGGGGGAGACAGGGTCAATCGAGTGGCTAAGATCTGGAATGCACTGTCTGAGAGTGTGGGGGAGACAGGGTCAATCGAGTGGTTAGGGTCTGGAATGCACTGTCTGAGAGTGTGGGGGAGATAAGATCAATTGAGTGGTTAGCGTCTGGTATGTACTCTCTGAGAGTGTGCTGGAGACAGGGTCAATTGAATAGTTTGGGTCTGGAATGCACTGTCTGAAAGTGTGGAGCAGACAGGTTCAATCGAGTGCTTAGGATCTGGAATGCACTGTCTGAGAGTGAGGGGCAGACAGGGTCAATCGAGCGGTTAGGAGCTGGAATGCACTGTCTGAGAGTGTGGGGGAGACAGGGTCAATCGAGTGGTTAGGATCTGGAATGCACTGTCTGAGAGTGTGGGGGACACATGGTCAATCGAGTGGTTAGGATCTGGAATGCACCGCCTGAGAGTGTGGGGGAGACAGGGTCAATCGAGTGGTTAGGATCTGGAATGCACTGTCTGAGAGTGTTGTGGAGACAGGGTCAATCGAGTGGTTAGGATCTGGAATGCACTGTCTGAGAGTGTGGCGGAGACAGGGTCAATCGAGTGGTTAGGATCTGGAATGCACGGTCTGAGAGTGTAGGGGAGACAGGGTCAATCGAGTGGTTAGGACCTGGAATGCACTGTCTAAGAGTGTGGTGGAGATAAGATCAATTGAGTGGTTAGTGTCTGGTATGTACTCTCTGAGAGTGTGCTGGAGACAGGGTCAATTGAATAGTTTGGGTCTGGAATGCACTGTCTGAAAGTGTGGAGCAGACAGGTTCAATCGAGTGGTTAGGATCTGGAATGCGCTGTCTGAGAGTGTGGGGGAGACAGGGTCAATCGAGTGGTTTGGATCTGGAATGAACTGTCTGAGAGTGTGGGGGAGACAGGGTCAATCGAGTGGTTAGGATCTGGAATGCACTGTCTGAGAGTGTGGTGGAGACATGGTCAATCGAGTGCTTAGGATCTGGAATGCACTGTCTGAGAGTGAGGGGGAGACAGGGTCAATCGAGTGGTTAGGGTCTGGAATGCACTGTCTGAGAGTGTGGTGAAGATAAGATCAATTGAGTGGTTAGCGTCTGGTATGTACTCTCTGAGAGTGGGCTGGAGGCAGGGTCAATTGAATAGTTTGGGTCTGGAATGCACTGTCTGAAAGTGTGGAGCAGACAGGTTCAATCGAGTAGTTAGGATCTGGAATGCAGTGTCTGAGAGTGTGGGGGAGACAGGGTCAATCGAGTGGTTAGGATCTGGAATGCACCGCCTGAGAGTGTGGGGGAGACAGGGTCAATCGAGTGGTTAGGATCTGGAATGCACTGTCTGAGAGTGTTGTGGAGACAGGGTCAATCGAGTGGTTAGGATCTGGAATGCACTGTCTGAGAGTGTGGCGGAGACAGGGTCAATCGAGTGGTTAAGATCTGGAATGCACGGTCTGAGAGTGTAGGGGAGACAGGGTCAATCGAGTGGTTAGGATCTGGAATGCACTGTCTAAGAGTGTGGTGGAGATAAGATCAATTGAGTGGTTAGTGTCTGGTATGTACTCTCTGAGAGTGTGCTGGAGACAGGGTCAATTGAATAGTTTGGGTCTGGAATGCACTGTCTGAAAGTGTGGAGCAGACAGGTTCAATCGAGTGGTTAGGATCTGGAATGCGCTGTCTGAGAGTGTGGGGGAGACAGGGTCAATCGAGTGGTTTGGATCTGGAATGAACTGTCTGAGAGTGTGGGGGAGACAGGGTCAATCGAGTGGTTAGGATCTGGAATGCACTGTCTGAGAGTGTGGTGGAGACATGGTCAATCGAGTGCTTAGGATCTGGAATGCACTGTCTGAGAGTGAGGGGGAGACAGGGTCAATCGAGTGGTTAGGGTCTGGAATGCACTGTCTGAGAGTGTGGTGAAGATAAGATCAATTGAGTGGTTAGCGTCTGGTATGTACTCTCTGAGAGTGGGCTGGAGGCAGGGTCAATTGAATAGTTTGGGTCTGGAATGCACTGTCTGAAAGTGTGGAGCAGACAGGTTCAATCGAGTAGTTAGGATCTGGAATGCAGTGTCTGAGAGTGTGGGGGAGACAGGGTCAATCGAGTGGTTAGGATCTGGAATGCACTGTCTGAGAGTGTGGTGGAGACACAGTCAATCGAGTGGTTAGGATCTGGAATGCACTGTCTGAGAGTGTGGTGGAGACAGGGTCAATCGAGTGGTTAGGATCTGGAATGCACTGTCTGAGAGTGTGGCGGAGACAGGGTCAATCGAGTGGTTAGGATCTGGAATGCACTGTCTGAGAGTGTGGGGGAGACAGGGTCAATCGAATGGTTAGGATCTGGAATGAACTGTCTGAGAATGTGGTGGAGACAGAGTCAATCGAGTGATTAGGGTCTGGAATGCACTGTCTGAGAGTGTGGGGGAGACAGGGTCAATCGAGTGGTTAGGATCTGGAATGCACTGTCTGAGAGTGTGGTGGAGACAGGGTCAATCGAGTGGTTAGGGTCTGGAATGCTCTGTCTGAGAGTGTGGGGGAGACAGGGTCAATCGAGTGGTTAGCATCTGGAATGCACTGTCTGAGAGTGTGGGGGAGACAGGGTCAATCGAGTGGTTAGGGTCTGGAATGCACTGTCTGAGAGTGTGGGGGAGACAGGGTCAATTGAGTGGTTAGGATCTGGAATGCACTGTCTGAGAGTGTGGTGGAGATAAGATCAATTGAGTGGTTAGCGTCTGGTATGTACTCTCTGAGAGTGTGCTGGAGACAGGGTCAAATGAATAGTTTGGGTCTGGAATGCACTGTCTGAAAGTGTGGAGCAGACAGGTTCAATCGAGTGCTTAGGATCTGGAATGCACTGTCTGAGAGTGTGGGGGAGACAGGGTCAATCGAGCGGTTAGGATCTGGAATGCACTGTCTGAGAGTGTGAGGGAGACAGGGTCAATCGAGTGGTAAGGATCTGGAATGCACCGTCTGAGAATGTGGGGGAGACAGGGTCAATCGAGTGGTTAGGATCTGGAATGCACCGCCTGAGAGTGTGGGGGAGACAGGGTCAATCGAGTGGTTAGGATCTGGAATGCACTGTCTGAGAGTGTGGGGGAGACAGGGTCAATCGAGTGGTAAGGATCTGGAATGCACTGTCTGAAAGTGTGGGGGAGACAGGGTCAATCGAGTGGTTAGGATCTGGAATGCACTGTCTGAGAGTGTGGTGGAGATAACATCAATTGAGTGGTTAGTGTCTGGTATGTACTCTCTGAGAGTGTGCTGGAGACAGGGTCAATTGAATAGTTTGGGTCTGGAATGCACTGTCTGAAAGTGTGGAGCAGACAGGTTCAATCGAGTGGTTAGGATATGGAATGCACTGTCTGAGAGTGTGGGGGAGACAGGGTCAATCGAGTGGTTAGGATCTGGAATGCGCTGTCTGAGAGTGTGGGGGAGACAGGGTCAATCGAGTGGTTTGGATCTGGAATGAACTGTCTGAGAGTGTGGGGGACACAGGGTCAATCGAGTGGTTAGGATCTGGAATGCACTGTCTGAGAGTGTGGTGGAGACATGGTCAATCGAGTGCTTAGGATCTGGAATGCACTGTCTGAGAGTGAGGGGGAGACAGGGTCAATCGAGTGGTTAGGGTCTGGAATGCACTGTCTGAGAGTGTGGTGAAGATAAGATCAATTGAGTGGTTAGCGTCTGGTATGTACTCTCTGAGAGTGGGCTGGAGGCAGGGTCAATTGAATAGTTTGGGTCTGGAATGCACTGTCTGAAAGTGTGGAGCAGACAGGTTCAATCGAGTAGTTAGGATCTGGAATGCAGTGTCTGAGAGTGTGGGGGAGACAGGGTCAATCGAGTGGTTAGGATCTGGAATGCACCGCCTGAGAGTGTGGGGGAGACAGGGTCAATCGAGTGGTTAGGATCTGGAATGCACTGTCTGAGAGTGTTGTGGAGACAGGGTCAATCGAGTGGTTAGGATCTGGAATGCACTGTCTGAGAGTGTGGCGGAGACAGGGTCAATCGAGTGGTTAAGATCTGGAATGCACGGTCTGAGAGTGTAGGGGAGACAGGGTCAATCGAGTGGTTAGGATCTGGAATGCACTGTCTAAGAGTGTGGTGGAGATAAGATCAATTGAGTGGTTAGTGTCTGGTATGTACTCTCTGAGAGTGTGCTGGAGACAGGGTCAATTGAATAGTTTGGGTCTGGAATGCACTGTCTGAAAGTGTGGAGCAGACAGGTTCAATCGAGTGGTTAGGATCTGGAATGCGCTGTCTGAGAGTGTGGGGGAGACAGGGTCAATCGAGTGGTTTGGATCTGGAATGAACTGTCTGAGAGTGTGGGGGAGACAGGGTCAATCGAGTGGTTAGGATCTGGAATGCACTGTCTGAGAGTGTGGTGGAGACATGGTCAATCGAGTGCTTAGGATCTGGAATGCACTGTCTGAGAGTGAGGGGGAGACAGGGTCAATCGAGTGGTTAGGGTCTGGAATGCACTGTCTGAGAGTGTGGTGAAGATAAGATCAATTGAGTGGTTAGCGTCTGGTATGTACTCTCTGAGAGTGGGCTGGAGGCAGGGTCAATTGAATAGTTTGGGTCTGGAATGCACTGTCTGAAAGTGTGGAGCAGACAGGTTCAATCGAGTAGTTAGGATCTGGAATGCAGTGTCTGAGAGTGTGGGGGAGACAGGGTCAATCGAGTGGTTAGGATCTGGAATGCACTGTCTGAGAGTGTGGTGGAGACACAGTCAATCGAGTGGTTAGGATCTGGAATGCACTGTCTGAGAGTGTGGTGGAGACAGGGTCAATCGAGTGGTTAGGATCTGGAATGCACTGTCTGAGAGTGTGGCGGAGACAGGGTCAATCGAGTGGTTAGGATCTGGAATGCACTGTCTGAGAGTGTGGGGGAGACAGGGTCAATCGAATGGTTAGGATCTGGAATGAACTGTCTGAGAATGTGGTGGAGACAGAGTCAATCGAGTGATTAGGGTCTGGAATGCACTGTCTGAGAGTGTGGGGGAGACAGGGTCAATCGAGTGGTTAGGATCTGGAATGCACTGTCTGAGAGTGTGGTGGAGACAGGGTCAATCGAGTGGTTAGGGTCTGGAATGCTCTGTCCGAGAGTGTGGGGGAGACAGGGTCAATCGAGTGGTTAGCATCTGGAATGCACTGTCTGAGAGTGTGGGGGAGACAGGGTCAATCGAGTGGTTAGGCTCTGGAATGCACTGTCTGAGAGTGTGGGGGAGACAGGGTCAATTGAGTGGTTAGGATCTGGAATGCACTGTCTGAGAGTGTGGTGGAGATAAGATCAATTGAGTGGTTAGCGTCTGGTATGTACTCTCTGAGAGTGTGCTGGAGACAGGGTCAAATGAATAGTTTGGGTCTGGAATGCACTGTCTGAAAGTGTGGAGCAGACAGGTTCAATCGAGTGCTTAGGATCTGGAATGCACTGTCTGAGAGTATGGTGGAGACAGGGTCAATCGAGCGGTTAGGATCTGGAATGCACTGTCTGAGAGTGTGGGGGAGACAGGGTCAATCGAGTGGTAAGGATCTGGAATGCACCGTCTGAGAATGTGGGGGAGACAGGGTCAATCGAGTGGTTAGGATCTGGAATGCACTGTCTGAGAGTGTGGGGGAGACAGGGTCAATCGAGTGGTAAGGATCTGGAATGCACTGTCTGAAAGTGTGGGGGAGACAGGGTCAATCGAGTGGTTAGGATCTGGAATGCACTGTCTGAGAGTGTGGTGGAGATAAGATCAATTGAGTGGTTAGTGTCTGGTATGTACTCTCTGAGAGTGTGCTGGAGACAGGGTCAATTGAATAGTTTGGGTCTGGAATGCACTGTCTGAAAGTGTGGAGCAGACAGGTTCAATCGAGTGGTTAGGATCTGGAATGCACTGTCTGAGAGTGTGGGGGAGACAGGGTCAATCGAGTGGTTAGGATCTGGAATGCGCTGTCTGAGAGTGTGGGGGAGACAGGGTCAATCGAGTGGTTTGGATCTGGAATGAACTGTCTGAGAGTGTGGGGGACACAGGGTCAATCGAGTGGTTAGGATCTGGAATGCACTGTCTGAGAGTGTGGTGGAGACAGGGTCAATCGAGCGGTTAGGATCTGGAATGCACTGTCTGAGAATGTGGGGGAGACAGGGTCAATCGAGTGGTTAGGATCTGGAATGCAGCGCCTGAGATTGTGGGGGAGACAGGGTCAATCGAGTGGTTAGGATCTGGAATGCACTGACTGAGAGTGTGGGGGAGACAGGGTCAATCGAGTGGTTAAGATCTGGAATGCACTGTCTGAGAGTGTGGGGGAGACAGGGTCAATCGAGTGGTAAGGATCTGGAATGCACTGTCTGAGAGGGTGGTGGAGATAAGATCAATTGAGTGGTTAGTGTCTGGTATGTACTCTCAGTTTGGGCTGGAGACAGGTTCAATTGAATAGTTTGGGTCTGGAATGCACTGTCTGAGAGTGTGCTGGAGACAGGGTCAATCGAGTTGTTAGGATCTGGAATGCACTGTCTGAGAGTGTGGGGGAGACAGGGTCAATCGAGTGGTGAGGATCTGGAATGCACCGCCTGAGAGTGTGGGGGAGACAGGGTCAATCGAGTGGTTAGGATCTGGAATGCGCTGTCTGAGAGTGTGGGGGAGACAGGGTCAATCGAGTGGTTAAGATCTGGAATGCACTGTCTGAGAGTGTGGGGGAGACAGGGTCAATCGAGTGGTTAGGGTCTGGAATGCTCTGTCTGAGAGTGTGGGGGAGACAGGGTCAATCGAGTGGTTAGCATCTGGAATGCACTGTCTGAGAGTGTGGGGGAGACAGGGTCAATCGAGTGGTTAGGGTCTGGAATGCACTGTCTGAGAGTGTGGGGGAGACAGGGTCAATCGAGTGGTTAGGGTCTGGAATGCACTGTCTGACAGTGTGGTGGAGACAGGGTCAATCGAGTTGTTAGGATCTGGAATGCACTGTCTGAGAGTGTGGGGGAGACAGGGTCAATCGAGTGGTGAGGATCTGGAATGCACCGCCTGAGAGTGTGATCGAGACAGGGTCAATCGAGTGGTTAGGATCTGGAATGCGCTGTCTGAGAGTGTGGGGGAGACAGGGTCAATCGAGTGGTTAAGATCTGGAATGCACTGTCTGAGAGTGTGGGGGAGACAGGGTCAATCGAGTGGTTCGGATCTGGAATGCACTGTCTGAGAGAGTGGTGGAGATAAGATCAATTGAGTGGTTAGTGTCTGGTATGTACTCTCTGAGAGTGTGCTGGAGACAGGGTCAATTGAATAGTTTGGGTCTGGAATGCACTGTCTGAAAGTGTGGAGCAGACAGGTTCAATCGAGTGCTTAGGATCTGGAATGCACTGTCTGAGAGTGTGGGGGAGACAGGGTCAATCGAGTGGTTAGGATCTGGAATGCACTGTCTGAGCGTGTGGGGGAGACAGGGTCAATCGAGTGGTTAGGATCTGGAATGAACTGTCTGAGAGTGTGGGGGAGACAGGGTCAATCGAGTGGTTAGGATCTGGAATACACTGTCTGAGAGTGTGGTGGAGACATGGTCAATCGAGTGCTTAGGATCTGGAATGCACTGTCTGAGAGTGAGGGGGAGACAGGGTCAATCGAGTGGTTAGGGTCTGGAATGCACTGTCTGAGAGTGTGGTGGAGACAGGGTCAATCGAGCGGTTAGGTTCTGGAATGCACTGTCTGAGAGTGTGGGGGAGACAGGGTCAATCGAGTGGTTAGGATCTGGAATGCACTGTCTGAGAGTGTGGGGGACACATGGTCAATCGAGTGGTTAGGATCTGGAATGCACCGCCTGGGAGTGTGGGGGAGACAGGGTCAATCGAGTGGTTAGGATCTGGAATGCACTGTCTGAGAGTGTGGGGGAGACAGGGTCAATCGAGCGGTTAGGATCTGGAATGCACTGTCTGAGAGTGTGGGGGAGATAAGATCAATTGAGTGGTTAGCGTCTGGTATGTACTCTCAGAGTGTGCTGGAGACAGGGTCAAATGAATAGTTTGGGTCTGGAATGCACTGTCCGAAAGTGTGGAGCAGACAGGTTCAATCGAGTGCTTAGGATCTGGAATGCACTGTCTGAGAGTGTGGGGGAGACAGGGTCAATCGAGCGGTTAGGATCTGGAATGCACTGTCTGAGAGTGTGGGGGAGACAGGGTCAATCGAGTGGTTAGGATCTGGAATGCACTGTCTGAGAGTGTGGGGGAGACAGGGTCAATCGAGCGGTTAGGATCTGGAATGCACTGTCTGAGAGTGTGGGGGAGATAAGATCAATTGAGTGGTTAGCGTCTGGTATGTACTCTCTGAGAGTGTGCTGGAGACAGGGTCAATTGAATAGTTTGGGTCTGGAATGCACTGTCTGAAAGTGTGGAGCAGACAGGTTCAATCGAGTGCTTAGGATCTGGAATGCACTGTCTGAGAGTGAGGGGCAGACAGGGTCAATCGAGTGGTTAGGGTCTGGAATGCACTGTCTGAGAGTGTGGTGGAGACAGGGTCAATCGAGCGGTTAGGAGCTGGAATGCACTGTCTGAGAGTGTGGGGGAGACAGGGTCAATCGAGTGGTTAGGATCTGGAATGCACTGTCTGAGAGTGTGGGGGAGACAGGGTCAATCGAGTGGTTAGGGTCTGGAATGCACTGTCTGAGAGTGTGGGGGACACATGGTCAATCGAGTGGTTAGGATCTGGAATGCACCGCCTGAGAGTGTGGGGGAGACAGGGTCAATCGAGTGGTTAGGATCTGGAATGCACTGTCTGAGAGTGTTGTGGAGACAGGGTCAATTGAGTGGTTAGCGTCTGGTATGTACTCTCTGAGAGTGTGCTGGAGACAGGGTCAAATGAATAGTTTGGGTCTGGAATGCACTGTCTGAAAGTGTGGAGCAGACAGGGTCAATCGAGTGCTTAGGATCTGGAATGCACTGTCTGAGAGTGAGGGGGAGACAGGGTCAATCGAGTGGTTAGGGTCTGGAATGCACTGTCTGAGAGTGTGGTGGAGACAGGGTCAATCGAGTTGTTAGGATCTGGAATGCACTGTCTGAGAGTGTGGGGGAGACAGGGTCAATCGAGTGGTGAGGATCTGGAATGCACCGCCTGAGAGTGTGATCGAGACAGGGTCAATCGAGTGGTTAGGATCTGGAATGCGCTGTCTGAGAGTGTGGGGGAGACAGGGTCAATCGAGTGGTTAAGATCTGGAATGCACTGTCTGAGAGTGTGGGGGAGACAGGGTCAATCGAGTGGTTCGGATCTGGAATGCACTGTCTGAGAGAGTGGTGGAGATAAGATCAATTGAGTGGTTAGTGTCTGGTATGTACTCTCTGAGAGTGTGCTGGAGACAGGGTCAATTGAATAGTTTGGGTCTGGAATGCACTGTCTGAAAGTGTGGAGCAGACAGGTTCAATCGAGTGCTTAGGATCTGGAATGCACAGTCTGAGAGTGTGGGGGAGACAGGGTCAATCGAGTGGTTAGGATCTGGAATGCACTGTCTGAGCGTGTGGGGGACACATGGTCAATCGAGTGGTTAGGATCTGGAATGCACCGCCTGGGAGTGTCGGGGAGACAGGGTCAATCGAGTGGTTAGGATCTGGAATGCACTGTCTGAGAGTGTTGTGGAGACAGGGTCAATCGAGTGGTTAGGATCTGGAATGCACTGTCTGAGAGTGTAGGGGAGACAGGGTCAATCGAGTGGTTAGGATCTGGAATGCACTGTCTGAGAGTGTAGGGGAGACAGGGTCAATCGAGTGGTTAGGATCTGGAATGCACTGTCTGAGAGTGTGGGGGAGACAGGGTCAATCGAGTGGTTAGGATCTGGAATGCACTGTCTGAGAGTGTGGGGGAGACAGGGTCAATCGAGTGGTTAGGATCTGGAATGCACTGTCTGAGAGTGTGGGGGACACATGGTCAATCGAGTGGTTAGGGTCTGGAATGCACTGTCTGAGAGTGTAGGGGCGAGAGGGTCAATCGAGTGGTTAGGATCTGGAATTCACTGTCTGAGAGTGTGGTGGAGATAACATCAATTGAGTGGTTAGCGTCTGGTGTGTACTCTCTGAGAGTGTGCTGGAGACAGGGTCAATTGAATAGATTGGGTCTGGAATGCACTGTCTGAAAGTGTGGTGGAGACAGGGTCAATCGAGTGGTTAGGGTCTGGAATGCACTGTCTGAGAGTGTGGGGGAGATAAGATCAATTGAGTGGTTAGCGTCTGGTATGTACTCTCTGAGAGTGTGCTGGAGACAGGGTCAATTGAATAGTTTAGTCTGGAATGCACTGTCTGAAAGTGTGGAGCAGACAGGTTCAATCGAGCGGTTAGGATCTGGAATGCACTGTCTGAGAGTGTGGTGGAGACAGGGTCAATCGAGCGGTTAGGAGCTGGAATGCACTGTCTGAGAGTGTGGGGGAGACAGGGTCAATCGAGTGGTTAGGATTTGGAATGCACTGTCTGAGAGTGTGGGGGACACATGGTCAATCGAGTGGTTAGGATCTGGAATGCACCGCCTGAGAGTGTGGGGGAGACAGGGTCAATCGAGTGGTTAGGATCTGGAATGCACTGTCTGAGAGTGTTGTGGAGACAGGGTCAATCGAGTGGTTAGGATCTGGAATGCACTGTCTGAGAGTGTGGCGGAGACAGGGTCAATCGAGTGGTTAGGATCTGGAATGCACGGTCTGAGAGTGTAGGGGAGACAGGGTCAATCGAGTGGTTAGGATCTGGAATGCACTGTCTGAGAGTGTAGGGGAGACAGGGTCAATCGAGTGGTTAGGATCTGGAATGCACTGTCTGAGAGTGTGGGGGAGACAGGGTCAATCGAGTGGTTAGGATCTGGAATGCACTGTCTGAGAGTGGGGGGGACACATGGTCAATCGAATGGTTAGGGTCTGGAATGCACTGTCTGAGAGTGTAGGGGAGACAGGGTCAATCGAGTGGTTAGGATCTGGAATGCACTGTCTGAGAGTGTGGGGGAGATAAGATCAATTGAGTGGTTAGCGTCTGGTATGTACTCTCTGAGAGTGTGCTGGAGACAGGGTCAAATGAATAGTTTGGCTCTGGAATGCACTGTCTGAAAGTGTGGAGCAGACAGGTTCAATCGAGTGATTAGGATCTGGAATGCACTGTCTGAGAGTGAGGGAGAGACAGGGTCAATCGAGTGGTTAGGGTCTGGAATGCACTGTCTGAGAGTGTGGTGGAGACAGGGTCAATCGAGTTGTTAGGATCTGGAATGCACTGTCTGAGAGTGTGGGGGAGACAGGGTCAATCGACTGGTGAGGATCTGGAATGCACCGCCTGAGAGTGTGATCGAGACAGGGTCAATTGAGTGGTTAGGATCTGGAATGCGCTGTCTGAGAGTGTGGGGGAGACAGGGTCAATCGAGTGGTTAAGATCTGGAATGCACTGTCTGAGAGTGTGGGGGAGACAGGGTCAATCGAGTGGTTAGGATCTGGAATGCACTGTCTGAGAGTGTGGTGGAGACATGGTCAATCGAGTGCTTAGGATCTGGAATGCACTGTCTGAGAGTGAGGGGGAGACAGGGTCAATCGAGTGCTTAGGGTCTGGAATGCACTGTCTGAGAGTGTGGTGGAGACAGGGTCAATCGAGCGGTTAGGTTCTGGAATGCACTGTCTGAGAGTGTGGGGGAGACAGGGTCAATCGAGTGGTTAGGATCTGGAATGCACTGTCTGAGAGTGTGGGGGACACATGGTCAATCGAGTGGTTAGGATCTGGAATGCACCGCCTGAGAGTTTGGGGGAGACAGGGTCAATCGAGTGGTTAGGATCTGGAATGCACTGTCTGAGAGTGTTGTGGAGACAGGGTCAATCGAGTGGTTAGGATCTGGAATGCACTGTCTGAGAGTGTAGGGGAGACAGGGTCAATCGAGTGGTTAGGATCTGGAATGCACTGTCTGAGAGTGTAGGGGAGACAGGGTCAATCGAGTGGTTAGGATCTGGAATGCACTGTCTGAGAGTGTGGGGGAGACAGGGTCAATCGAGTGGTTAGGATCTGGAATGCACTGTCTGAGAGTGTGGGGGAGACAGGGTCAATCGAGTGGTTAGGATCTGGAATGCACTGTCTGAGAGTGTGGGGGACACATGGTCAATCGAGTGGTTAGGGTCTGGAATGCACTGTCTGAGAGTGTAGGGGCGACAGGGTCAATCGAGTGGTTAGGATCTGGAATTCACTGTCTGAGAGTGTGGTGGAGATAACATCAATTGAGTGGTTAGCGTCTGGTGTGTACTCTCTGAGAGTGTGCTGGACACAGGGTCAATTGAATACTTTGGGTCTGGAATGCACTGTCTGAAAGTGTGGAGCAGACAGGTTCAATCGAGTGGTTAGGATCTGGAATGCACTGTCTGAGAGTGTGGGGGAGACAGGGTCAATCGAGTGGTTAGGATCTGGAATGCACTGTCTGAGAGTGTGGGGGAGACAGGGTCAATCGAGTGGTTAGGATCTGGAATGAACTGTCTGAGAGTGTGGGGGAGACAGGGTCAATCGAGTGGTTAGGATCTGGAATGCACTGTCTGAGAGTGTGGTGGAGACATGGTCAATCGAGTGGTTAAGATCTGGAATGCACTGTCTGAGAGTGTAGGGGAGACAGGGTCAATCGAGTGGTTAGGATCTGGAATGCACTGTCTGAGAGTCTGGGGGAGACAGGGTCAATCGAGTGGTTAGGATCTGGAATGCACTGTCTGAGAGTGTGGTGGAGATAAGATCAATTGAGTGGTTAGCGTCTGGTATGTACTCTCTGAGAGTGGGCTGGAGGCAGGGTCAATTGAATAGTTTGGGTCTGGAATGCACTGTCTGAAAGTGTGGAGCAGACAGGTTCAATCGAGTGGTTAGGATCTGGAATGCACTGTCTGAGAGTGTGGGGGAGACAGGGTCAATCGAGTGGTTAAGATCTGGAATGCACTGTCTGAGAGTGTGGGCGACACATGGTCAATCGAGTGGTTAGGGTCTGGAATGCACTGTCTGAGAGTGTGGGGGAGACAGGGTCAATCGAGTGGTTAGGATCTGGAATGCACTGTCTGAGAGTCTGGGGGAGACAGGGTCAATCGAGTGGTTAGGATCTGGAATGCACTGTCTGAGAGTGTGGTGAAGATAAGATCAATTGAGTGGTTAGCGTCTGGTATGTACTCTCTGAGAGTGGGCTGGAGGCAGGGTCAATTGAATAGTTTGGGTCTGGAATGCACTGTCTGAAAGTGTGGAGCAGACAGGTTCAATCGAGTAGTTAGGATCTGGAATGCAGTGTCTGAGAGTGTGGGGGAGACAGGGTCAATCGAGTGGTTAGGATCTGGAATGCACTGTCTGAGAGTGTGGTGGAGACACAGTCAATCGAGTGGTTAGGATCTGGAATGCACTGTCTGAGAGTGTTGGGGAGACAGGGTCAATCGAGTGGTTAGGGACTGGAATGCACTGTCTGAGAGTGTGGGGGAGACAGGCTCAATCTAGTGGTTAGGATCTGGAATGCACTATCTGAGAGTGTGGTGGAGACAGGGTCAATCGAGTGGTTAGGGTCTGGAATGCTCTGTCTGAGAGTGTGGGGGAGACAGGGTCAAACGAGTGGTTAGGATCTGGAATGCACTGTCTGAGAGTGTGGGGGAGACAGGGTCAATCGAGTGGTTAGGGTCTGGAATGCACTGTCTGAGAGTGTGGGGGAGACAGGGTCAATTGAGTGGTTAGGATCTGGAATGCACTGTCTGAGAGTGTGGTGGAGATGAGATCAATTGAGTGGTTAGCGTCTGGTATGTACTCTCTGAGAGTGTGCTGGAGACAGGGTCAAATGAATAGTTTGGGTCTGGAATGCACTGTCTGAAAGTGTGGAGCAGACAGGTTCAATCGAGTGGTTAGGATCTGGAATGCACTGTCTGAGAGTATGGTGGAGACAGGGTCAATCGAGAGGTTAGGATCTGGAATGCACTGTCTGAGAGTGTGGGGGAGACAGGGTCAATCGAGTGGTTAGGATCTGGAATGCACTGTCTGAGAATGTGGGGGAGACAGGGTCAATCGAGTGGTTAGGATCTGGAATGCACCGCCTGAGAGTGTGGGGGAGACAGGGTCAATCGAGTGGTTAGGATCTGGAATGCACTGTCTGAGAGTGTGGGGGAGACAGGGTCAATCGAGTGGTAAGGATCTGGAATGCACTGTCTGAGAGTGTGGGGGAGACAGGGTCAATCGAGTGGTTAGGATCTGGAATGCACTGTCTGAGAGTGTGGTGGAGATAAGATCAATTGAGTGGTTAGCGTCTGGTATGTACTCTCTGAGAGTGTGCTGGAGACAGGGTCAATTGAATAGATTGGGTCTGGAATGCGCTGTCTGAAAGTGTGGAGCAGACAGGTTCAATCGAGTGGTTAGGATCTGGAATGCACTGTCTGAGAGTGTGGTGGAGACAGAGTCAATCGAGCGGTTAGGATCTGGAATGCACTGCCTGAGAGTGTGGTGGAGACAGGGTGAATCGAGTGGTTAGGATCTGGAATGCACTGTCTGAGAGTGTGGGGGAGATGAGATCAATTGAGTGGTTAGCGTCTGGTATGTACTCTCTGAGAGTGTGCTGGAGACAGGGTCAAATGAATAGTTTGGGTCTGGAATGCACTGTCTGAAAGTGTGGAGCAGACAGGTTCAATCGAGTGCTTAGGATCTGGAATGCACTGTCTGAGAGTGAGGGGGAGACAGGGTCAATCGAGTGGTTAGGGTCTGGAATGCACTGTCTGAGAATGTGGGGGAGACAGGGTCAATCGAGTGGTTAGGATCTGGAATGCAGCGCCTGAGATTGTGGGGGAGACAGGGTCAATCGAGTGGTTAGGATCTGGAATGCACTGACTGAGAGTGTGGGGGAGACAGGGTCAATCGAGTGGTTAAGATCTGGAATGCACTGTCTGAGAGTGTGGGGGAGACAGGGTCAATCGAGTGGTTAGGATCTGGAATGCACTGTCTGAGAGTGTGGTGGAGATAAGATCAATTGAGTGGTTAGTGTCTGGTATGTACTCTCAGAGTGGGCTGGAGACAGGGTGAATTGAATAGTTTGGGTCTGGAATGCACTGTCTGAGAGTGTGCTGGAGACAGGTTCAATCGAGTGGTTAGGATCTGGAATGCACTGTCTGAGAGTGTGGGGGAGACAGGG
Source organism: Isurus oxyrinchus (assembly GCA_026770705.1). Classification (NCBI taxonomy): domain Eukaryota; kingdom Metazoa; phylum Chordata; class Chondrichthyes; order Lamniformes; family Lamnidae; genus Isurus; species Isurus oxyrinchus. The sequence continues at coordinate 427,270 of JANJGN010000287.1, read as the reverse complement.
TCAATCGAGTGGTTAGGATCTGGAATGCACTGTCGGAGAGTGTGGGGGAGACAGGGTCAATCGAGTGGTTAGGATCTGGAATGAACTGTCTGAGAGTGTGGGGGAGACAGGGTCAATCGAGTGGTTAGGATCTGGAATGCACTGTCTGAGAGTGTGGTGGAGACAGGGTCAATCGAGTGGTTAGGATCTGGAATGCACTGTCTGAGAGTGTAGGGGAGACAGGGTCAATCGAGTGGTTAGGATCTGGAATGCACTGTCTGAGAGTGTGGGGGAGACAGGGTCAATCGAGTGGTTAGGATCTGGAATGCACTGTCTGAGAGTGTGGGAGAGACAGGGTCAATCGAGTGGTTAGGATCTGGAATGCACTGTCTGAGAGTGTGGGGGACACATGGTCAATCGAGTGGTTAGGGTCTGGAATGCACTATCTGAGAGTGTAGGGGAGACAGGGTCAATCGAGTGGTTAGGATCTGGAATTCACTGTCTGAGAGTGTGGTGGAGATAAGATCAATTGAGTGGTTAGCGTCTGGTATGTACTCTCTGAGAGTGTGCTGGAGACAGGGTCAATTGAATAGATTGGGTCTGGAATGCACTGTCTGAAAGTGTGGAGCAGACAGGTTCAATCGAGTGGTTAGGATCTGGAATGCACTGTCTGAGAGTGTGGGGGAGACAGGGTCAATCGAGTGGTTAGGGTCTGGAATGCACTGTCTGAGAGTGTGGTGGAGACAGAGTCAATCGAGCGGTTAGGATTTGGAATGCACTGTCTGAGAGTGTGGTGGAGACAGGGTCAATCGAGTGGTTAGGATCTGGAATGCACTGTCTGAGAGTGTGGTGGAGACAGGGTCAATCGAGTGGTTAGGGTCTGGAATGCACTGTCTGAGAGTGTGGGGGAGATAAGATCAATTGAGTGGTTAGCGTCTGGTATGTACTCTCTGAGAGTGTGCTGGAGACAGGGTCAATTGAATAGTTTGGGTCTGGAATGCACTGTCTGAAAGTGTGGAGCAGACAGGTTCAATCGAGTGCTTAGGATCTGGAATGCACTGTCTGAGAGTGAGGGGGAGACAGAGTCAATCGAGTGGTTAGGGTCTGGAATGCACTGTCTGAGAGTGTGGTGGAGACAGGGTCAATCGAGCGGTTAGGAGCTGGAATGCACTGTCTGGGAGTGTGGGGGAGACAGGGTCAATCGAGTGGTTAGGATCTGGTATGCACTGTCTGAGAGTGTGGGGGACACATGGTCAATCGAGTGGTTAGGATCTGGAATGCACCGCCTGAGAGTGTGGGGGAGACAGGGTCAATCGAGTGGTTAGGATCTGGAATGCACTGTCTGAGAGTGTAGGGGAGACAGGGTCAATCGAGTGGTTAGGATCTGGAATGCACTGTCTGAGAGTGTGGGGGAGACAGGGTCAATCGAGTGGTTAGGATCTGGAATGCACTGTCTGAGAGTGTGGGGGACACATGGTCAATCGAATGGTTAGGGTCTGGAATGCACTGTCTGAGAGTGTAGGGGTGACAGGGTCAATCGAGTGGTTAGGATCTGGAATGCACTGTCTGAGAGTGTGGGGGAGATAAGATCAATTGAGTGGTTAGCGTCTGGTATGTACTCTCTGAGAGTGTGCTGGAGACAGGGTCAAATGAATAGTTTGGGTCTGGAATGCACTGTCTGAAAGTGTGGAGCAGACAGGTTCAAACGAGTGCTTAGGATCTGGAATGCACTGTCTGAGAGTGAGGGGGAGACAGGGTCAATCGAGTGGTTAGGGTCTGGAATGCACTGTCTGAGAGTGTGGTGGAGACAGGGTCAATCGAGTTGTTAGGATCAGGAATGCACTGTCTGAGAGTGTGGGGGAGACAGGGTCAATCGAGTGGTGAGGATCTGGAATGCACCGCCTGAGAGTGTGATGGAGACAGGGTCAATCGAGTGGTTAGGATCTGGAATGCGCTGTCTGAGAGTGTGGGGGAGACAGGGTCAATCGAGTGGTTAAGATCTGGAATGCACTGTCTGAGAGTGTGGGGGAGACACGGTCAATCGAGTGGTTAGGATCTGGAATGCACTGTCTGAGAGTGTGGTGGAGATAAGATCAATTGAGTGGTTAGTGTCTGGTATGTACTCTCTGAGAGTGTGCTGGAGACAGGGTCAATTGAATAGTTTGGGTCTGGAATGCACTGTCTGAAAGTGTGGAGCAGACAGGTTCAATCGAGTGGTTAGGATCTGGAATGCACTGTCTGAGAGTGTGGGGGAGACAGGGTCAATCGAGTGGTTAGGATCTGGAATGGACTGTCTGAGAGTGTGGGGGAGACAGGGTCAATCGAGTGGTTAGGATCTGGAATGAACTGTCTGAGAGTGTGGGGGAGACAGGGTCAATCGAGTGGTTAGGATCTGGAATGCACTGTCTGAGAGTGTGGTGGAGACATGGTCAATCGAGTGCTTAAGGATCTGGAATGCACTGTCTGAGAGTGAGGGGGAGACAGGGTCAATCGAGTGGTTAGGGTCTGGAATGCACTGTCTGAGAGTGTGGTGGAGACAGGGTCAATCGAGCGGTTAGGATCTGGAATGCACTGTCTGAGAGTGTGGGGGAGACAGGGTCAATCGAGTGGTTAGGATCTGGAAAGCACTGTCTGAGAGTGTTGTGGACACATGGTCAATCGAGTGGTTAGGATCTGGAATGCACCGCCTGAGAGTGTGGGGGAGACAGGGTCAATCGAGTGGTTAGGATCTGGAATGCACTGTCTGAGAGTGTTGTGAAGACAGGGTCAATCGAGTGGTTAGGATCTGGAATGCACTGTCTGAGAGTGTAGGGGAGACAGGGTCAATCGAGTGGTTAGGATCTGGAATGCACTGTCTGAGAGTGTGGCGGAGACAGGGTCAATCGAGTGGTTAGGATCTGGAATGCACTGTCTGAGTGTGTGGGGGAGACAGGGTCAATCGAGTGGTTAGGGTCTGGAATGCACTGTCTGAGAGTGTAGGGGCGACAGGGTCAATCGAGTGGTTAGGATCTGGAAAGCACCGCCTGAGAGTGTGATGGAGACAGGGTCAATCGAGTGGTTAGGATCTGGAATGCGCTGTCTGAGAGTGTGGGGGAGACAGGGTCAATCGAGTGGTTAAGATCTGGAATGCACTGTCTGAGAGTGTGGGGGAGACATGGTCAATCGAGTGGTTAGGATCTGGAATGCACTGTCTGAGAGTGTGGTGGAGATAAGATCAATTGAGTGGTTAGTGTCTGGTATGTACTCTCTGACATTGTGCTAGAGACAGGGGCAATTGAATAGTTTGGGTCTGGAATGCACTGTCTGAAAGTGTGGAGCAGACAGGTTCAATCGAGTGTTTAGGATCTGGAATGCACTGTCTGAGAGTGTGGGGGAGACAGGGTCAATCGAGTGGTTAGGATCTGGAATGCACTGTCTGAGAGTGTGGGGGAGACAGAGTCAATCGAGTGGTTAGGATCTGGAATGAACTGTCTGAGAGTGTGGGGGAGACAGGGTCAATCGAGTGGTTAGGATCTGGAATGCACTGTCTGAGAGTGTGGTGGAGACATGGTCAATCGAGTGCTTAAGGATCTGGAATGCACTGTCTGAGAGTGAGGGGGAGACAGGTTCAATCGAGTGCTTAGGGTCTGGAATGCACTGTCTGAGAGTGTGGTGGAGACAGGGTCAATCGAGCGGTTAGGATCTGGAATGCACTGTCTGAGAGTGTGGGGGAGACAGGGTCAATCGAGTGGTTAGGATTTGGAATGCACTGCTGAGAGTGTGGGGGACACATGGTCAATCGAGTGGTTAGGATCTGGAATGCACCGCCTGAGAGTGTGGGGGAGACAGGGTCAATCGAGTGGTTAGGATCTGGAATGCACTGTCTGAGAGTGTTGTGGAGACAGGGTCAATCGAGTGGTTAGGATCTGGAATGCACTGTCTGAGAGTGTAGGGGAGACAGGGTCAATCGAGTGGTTAGGATCTGGAATGCACTGTCTGAGAGTGTGGCGGAGACAGGGTCAATCGAGTGGGTAGGATCTGGAATGCACTGTCTGAGTGTGTGGGGGAGACAGGGTCAATCGAGTGGTTAGGATCTGGAATGCACTGTCTGAGAGTGTGGGGGAGACAGGGTCAATCGAGTGGTTAGGATCTGGAATGCACTGTCTGAGAGTGTGGGGGACACATGGTCAATCGAGTGGTTAGGGTCTGGAATGCACTGTCTGAGAGTGTAGGGGCGACAGGGTCAATCGAGTGGTTAGGATCTGGAATTCACTGTCTCAGAGTGTGGTGGAGATAACATCAATTGAGTGGTTAGCGTCTGGTACGTACTCTCTGAGAGTGTGCTGGAGACAGGGTCAATTGAATAGATTGGGTCTGGAATGCACTGTCTGAAAGTGTGGAGCAGACAGGTTCAATCGAGTGGTTAGGATCTGGAATGCGCTGTCTGAGAGTGTGGGGGAGACAGGGTCAATCGAGTGGTTAAGATCTGGAATGCACTGTCTGAGAGTGTGGGGGAGACATGGTCAATCGAGTGGTTAGGATCTGGAATGCACTGTCTGAGAGTGTGGTGGAGATAAGATCAATTGAGTGGTTAGTGTCTGGTATGTACTCTCTGACATTGTGCTAGAGACAGGGGCAATTGAATAGTTTGGGTCTGGAATGCACTGTCTGAAAGTGTGGAGCAGACAGGTTCAATCGAGTGTTTAGGATCTGGAATGCACTGTCTGAGAGTGAGGGGGAGACAGAGTCAATCGAGTGGTTAGGGTCTGGAATGCACTGTCTGAGAGTGTGGGGGAGACAGAGTCAATCGAGTGGTTAGGATCTGGAATGAACTGTCTGAGAGTGTGGGGGAGACAGGGTCAATCGAGTGGTTAGGATCTGGAATGCACTGTCTGAGAGTGTGGTGGAGACATGGTCAATCGAGTGCTTAAGGATCTGGAATGCACTGTCTGAGAGTGAGGGGGAGACAGGTTCAATCGAGTGCTTAGGGTCTGGAATGCACTGTCTGAGAGTGTGGTGGAGACAGGGTCAATCGAGCGGTTAGGATCTGGAATGCACTGTCTGAGAGTGTGGGGGAGACAGGGTCAATCGAGTGGTTAGGATTTGGAATGCACTGTCTGAGAGTGTGGGGGACACATGGTCAATCGAGTGGTTAGGATCTGGAATGCACCGCCTGAGAGTGTGGGGGAGACAGGGTCAATCGAGTGGTTAGGATCTGGAATGCACTGTCTGAGAGTGTTGTGGAGACAGGGTCAATCGAGTGGTTAGGATCTGGAATGCACTGTCTGAGAGTGTAGGGGAGACAGGGTCAATCGAGTGGTTAGGATCTGGAATGCACTGTCTGAGAGTGTGGCGGAGACAGGGTCAATCGAGTGGGTAGGATCTGGAATGCACTGTCTGAGTGTGTGGGGGAGACAGGGTCAATCGAGTGGTTAGGATCTGGAATGCACTGTCTGAGAGTGTGGGGGAGACAGGGTCAATCGAGTGGTTAGGATCTGGAATGCACTGTCTGAGAGTGTGGGGGACACATGGTCAATCGAGTGGTTAGGGTCTGGAATGCACTGTCTGAGAGTGTAGGGGCGACAGGGTCAATCGAGTGGTTAGGATCTGGAATTCACTGTCTCAGAGTGTGGTGGAGATAACATCAATTGAGTGGTTAGCGTCTGGTATGTACTCTCTGAGAGTGTGCTGGAGACAGGGTCAATTGAATAGATAGGGTCTGGAATGCACTGTCTGAAAGTGTGGAGCAGACAGGTTCAATCGAGTGGTTAGGGTCTGGAATGCACTGTCTGAGAGTGTGGTGGAGACAGAGTCAATCGAGCGGTTAGGATCTGGAATGCACTGTCTGAGAGTGTGGTGGAGACAGGGTGAATCGAGTGGTTAGGATCTGGAATGCACTGTCTGAGAGTGTGGGGGAGATGAGATCAATTGAGTGGTTAGCGTCTGGTATGTACTCTCTGAGAGTGTGCTGGAGACAGGGTCAATTGAATAGTTTGGGTCTGGAATGCACTGTCTGAAAGTGTGGAGCAGACAGGTTCAATCGAGTGGTTAGGATCTGGAATGCACTGTCTGAGAATGTAGGGGAGACTGGGTCAATCGAGTGGTTAGGATCCGGAATGCACTGTCTGAGAGTCTGGGGGAGACAGGGTCAATCGAGTGGTTAGGATCTGGAATGCACTGTCTGAGAGTGTGGTGGAGATAAGATCAATTGAGTGGTTAGCGTCTGGTATGTACTCTCTGAGAGTGGGCTGGAGGCAGGGTCAACTGAATAGTTTGGGTCTGGAATGCACTGTCTGAAATTGTGGAGCAGACAGGTTCAATCGAGTGGTTAGGATCTGGAATGCACTGTCTGAGAGTGTGGGGGAGACAGGGTCAATCGAGTGGTTAGGATCTGGAATGCACTGTCTGAGAGTGTGGTGGAGACAAGGCCAATCGAGTGGTTAAGATCTGGAATGCACTGTCTGAGAGTGTGGGCGACACATGGTCAATCGAGTGGTTAGGGTCTGGAATGCACTGTCTGAGAGTGTGGGGGAGACAGGGTCAATCGAGTGGTTAGGATCTGGAATGCACTGTCTTAGAGTCTGGGGGAGACAGGGTCAATCGAGTGGTTACGATCTGGAATGCACTGTCTGAGAGTGTGGGGGACACATGGTCAATCAAGTCGTTAGGATCTGGAATGCACCGCCTGAGAGTGTCGGGGAGACAGGGTCAATCGAGTGGTTAGGATCTGGAATGCACTGTCTGAGAGTGTTGTGGAGACAGGGTCAATCGAGTGGTTAGGATCTGGAATGCACTGTCTGAGAGTGTGGCGGAGACAGGGTCAATCGAGTGGTTAGGATCTGGAATGCACGGTCTGAGAGTGTAGGGGAGACAAGGTCAATCGAGTGGTTAGGATCTGAAATGCAATGTCTGAGAGTGTAGGGGAGACAGGGTCAATCGAGTGGTTAGGATCTGGAATGCACTGTCTGAGAGTGTGGGGGAGACAGGGTCAATCGAGTGGTAAGGATCTGGAATGCACTGTCTGAGAGTGTGGGGGAGACAGGGTCAATCGAGTGGTTAGGATCTGGAATTCACTGTCTGAGAGTGTGGTGGAGATAAGATCAATTGAGTGGTTAGCGTCTGGTATGTACTCTCTGAGAGTGTGCTGGAGACAGGGTCAATTGAATAGATTGGGTCTGGAATGCGCTGTCTGAAAGTGTGGAGCAGACAGGTTCAATCGAGTGGTTAGGATCTGGAATGCACTGTCTGAGAGTGTGGTGGAGACAGAGTCAATCGAGCGGTTAGGATCTGGAATGCACTGCCTGAGAGTGTGGTGGAGACAGGGTGAATCGAGTGGTTAGGATCTGGAATGCACTGTCTGAGAGTGTGGGGGAGATGAGATCAATTGAGTGGTTAGCGTCTGGTATGTACTCTCTGAGAGTGTGCTGGAGACAGGGTCAAATGAATAGTTTGGGTCTGGAATGCACTGTCTGAAAGTGTGGAGCAGACAGGTTCAATCGAGTGCTTAGGATCTGGAATGCACTGTCTGAGAGTGAGGGGGAGACAGGGTCAATCGAGTGGTTAGGGTCTGGAATGCACTGTCTGAGAGTGTGGTGGAGACAGGGTCAATCGAGCGGTTAGGATCTGGAATGCACTGTCTGAGAATGTGGGGGAGACAGGGTCAATCGAGTGGTTAGGATCTGGAATGCAGCGCCTGAGATTGTGGGGGAGACAGGGTCAATCGAGTGGTTAGGATCTGGAATGCACTGACTGAGAGTGTGGGGGAGACAGGGACAATCGAGTGGTTAAGATCTGGAATGCACTGTCTGAGAGTGTGGGGGAGACAGGGTCAATCGAGTGGTTAGGATCTGGAATGCACTGTCTGAGAGTGTGGTGGAGATAAGATCAATTGAGTGGTTAGTGTCTGGTATGTACTCTCAGAGTGGGCTGGAGACAGGGTGAATTGAATAGTTTGGGTCTGGAATGCACTGTCTGAGAGTGTGCTGGAGACAGGTTCAATCGAGTGGTTAGGATCTGGAATGCACTGTCTGAGAGTGTGGTGGAGACAGGGTGAATCGAGTGGTTAGGATCTGGAATGCACTGTCTGAGAGTGTGGGGGAGATGAGATCAATTGAGTGGTTAGCGTCTGGTATGTACTCTCTGAGAGTGTGCTGGAGACAGGGTCAATTGAATAGTTTGGGTCTGGAATGCACTGTCTGAAAGTGTGGAGCAGACAGGTTCAATCGAGTGGTTAGGATCTGGAATGCACTGTCTGAGAATGTAGGGGAGACTGGGTCAATCGAGTGGTTAGGATCCGGAATGCACTGTCTGAGAGTCTGGGGGAGACAGGGTCAATCGAGTGGTTAGGATCTGGAATGCACTGTCTGAGAGTGTGGTGGAGATAAGATCAATTGAGTGGTTAGCGTCTGGTATGTACTCTCTGAGAGTGGGCTGGAGGCAGGGTCAACTGAATAGTTTGGGTCTGGAATGCACTGTCTGAAATTGTGGAGCAGACAGGTTCAATCGAGTGGTTAGGATCTGGAATGCACTGTCTGAGAGTGTGGGGGAGACAGGGTCAATCGAGTGGTTAGGATCTGGAATGCACTGTCTGAGAGTGTGGTGGAGACAAGGCCAATCGAGTGGTTAAGATCTGGAATGCACTGTCTGAGAGTGTGGGCGACACATGGTCAATCGAGTGGTTAGGGTCTGGAATGCACTGTCTGAGAGTGTGGGGGAGACAGGGTCAATCGAGTGGTTAGGATCTGGAATGCACTGTCTTAGAGTCTGGGGGAGACAGGGTCAATCGAGTGGTTAGGATCTGGAATGCACTGTCTGAGAGTGTGGGGGACACATGGTCAATCAAGTCGTTAGGATCTGGAATGCACCGCCTGAGAGTGTCGGGGAGACAGGGTCAATCGAGTGGTTAGGATCTGGAATGCACTGTCTGAGAGTGTTGTGGAGACAGGGTCAATCGAGTGGTTAGGATCTGGAATGCACTGTCTGAGAGTGTGGCGGAGACAGGGTCAATCGAGTGGTTAGGATCTGGAATGCACGGTCTGAGAGTGTAGGGGAGACAAGGTCAATCGAGTGGTTAGGATCTGAAATGCAATGTCTGAGAGTGTAGGGGAGACAGGGTCAATCGAGTGGTTAGGATCTGGAATGCACTGTCTGAGAGTGTGGGGGAGACAGGGTCAATCGAGTGGTAAGGATCTGGAATGCACTGTCTGAGAGTGTGGGGGAGACAGGGTCAATCGAGTGGTTAGGATCTGGAATTCACTGTCTGAGAGTGTGGTGGAGATAAGATCAATTGAGTGGTTAGCGTCTGGTATGTACTCTCTGAGAGTGTGCTGGAGACAGGGTCAATTGAATAGATTGGGTCTGGAATGCGCTGTCTGAAAGTGTGGAGCAGACAGGTTCAATCGAGTGGTTAGGATCTGGAATGCACTGTCTGAGAGTGTGGTGGAGACAGAGTCAATCGAGCGGTTAGGATCTGGAATGCACTGCCTGAGAGTGTGGTGGAGACAGGGTGAATCGAGTGGTTAGGATCTGGAATGCACTGTCTGAGAGTGTGGGGGAGATGAGATCAATTGAGTGGTTAGCGTCTGGTATGTACTCTCTGAGAGTGTGCTGGAGACAGGGTCAAATGAATAGTTTGGGTCTGGAATGCACTGTCTGAAAGTGTGGAGCAGACAGGTTCAATCGAGTGCTTAGGATCTGGAATGCACTGTCTGAGAGTGAGGGGGAGACAGGGTCAATCGAGTGGTTAGGGTCTGGAATGCACTGTCTGAGAGTGTGGTGGAGACAGGGTCAATCGAGCGGTTAGGATCTGGAATGCACTGTCTGAGAATGTGGGGGAGACAGGGTCAATCGAGTGGTTAGGATCTGGAATGCAGCGCCTGAGATTGTGGGGGAGACAGGGTCAATCGAGTGGTTAGGATCTGGAATGCACTGACTGAGAGTGTGGGGGAGACAGGGTCAATCGAGTGGTTAAGATCTGGAATGCACTGTCTGAGAGTGTGGGGGAGACAGGGTCAATCGAGTGGTTAGGATCTGGAATGCACTGTCTGAGAGTGTGGTGGAGATAAGATCAATTGAGTGGTTAGTGTCTGGTATGTACTCTCAGAGTGGGCTGGAGACAGGGTGAATTGAATAGTTTGGGTCTGGAATGCACTGTCTGAGAGTGTGCTGGAGACAGGTTCAATCGAGTGGTTAGGATCTGGAATGCACTGTCTGAGAGTGTGGGGGAGACAGGGTCAATCGAGTGGTTAGGATCTGGAATGCACTGTCGGAGAGTGTGGGGGAGACAGGGTCAATCGAGTGGTTAGGATCTGGAATGAACTGTCTGAGAGTGTGGGGGAGACAGGGTCAATCGAGTGGTTAGGATCTGGAATGCACTGTCTGAGAGTGTGGTGGAGACAGGGTCAATCGAGTGGTTAGGATCTGGAATGCACTGTCTGAGAGTGTAGGGGAGACAGGGTCAATCGAGTGGTTAGGATCTGGAATGCACTGTCTGAGAGTGTGGGGGAGACAGGGTCAATCGAGTGGTTAGGATCTGGAATGCACTGTCTGAGAGTGTGGGAGAGACAGGGTCAATCGAGTGGTTAGGATCTGGAATGCACTGTCTGAGAGTGTGGGGGACACATGGTCAATCGAGTGGTTAGGGTCTGGAATGCACTATCTGAGAGTGTAGGGGAGACAGGGTCAATCGAGTGGTTAGGATCTGGAATTCACTGTCTGAGAGTGTGGTGGAGATAAGATCAATTGAGTGGTTAGCGTCTGGTATGTACTCTCTGAGAGTGTGCTGGAGACAGGGTCAATTGAATAGATTGGGTCTGGAATGCACTGTCTGAAAGTGTGGAGCAGACAGGTTCAATCGAGTGGTTAGGATCTGGAATGCACTGTCTGAGAGTGTGGGGGAGACAGGGTCAATCGAGTGGTTAGGGTCTGGAATGCACTGTCTGAGAGTGTGGTGGAGACAGAGTCAATCGAGCGGTTAGGATTTGGAATGCACTGTCTGAGAGTGTGGTGGAGACAGGGTCAATCGAGTGGTTAGGATCTGGAATGCACTGTCTGAGAGTGTGGTGGAGACAGGGTCAATCGAGTGGTTAGGGTCTGGAATGCACTGTCTGAGAGTGTGGGGGAGATAAGATCAATTGAGTGGTTAGCGTCTGGTATGTACTCTCTGAGAGTGTGCTGGAGACAGGGTCAATTGAATAGTTTGGGTCTGGAATGCACTGTCTGAAAGTGTGGAGCAGACAGGTTCAATCGAGTGCTTAGGATCTGGAATGCACTGTCTGAGAGTGAGGGGGAGACAGAGTCAATCGAGTGGTTAGGGTCTGGAATGCACTGTCTGAGAGTGTGGTGGAGACAGGGTCAATCGAGCGGTTAGGAGCTGGAATGCACTGTCTGGGAGTGTGGGGGAGACAGGGTCAATCGAGTGGTTAGGATCTGGAATGCACTGTCTGAGAGTGTGGGGGACACATGGTCAATCGAGTGGTTAGGATCTGGAATGCACCGCCTGAGAGTGTGGGGGAGACAGGGTCAATCGAGTGGTTAGGATCTGGAATGCACTGTCTGAGAGTGTAGGGGAGACAGGGTCAATCGAGTGGTTAGGATCTGGAATGCACTGTCTGAGAGTGTGGGGGAGACAGGGTCAATCGAGTGGTTAGGATCTGGAATGCACTGTCTGAGAGTGTGGGGGACACATGGTCAATCGAATGGTTAGGGTCTGGAATGCACTGTCTGAGAGTGTAGGGGTGACAGGGTCAATCGAGTGGTTAGGATCTGGAATGCACTGTCTGAGAGTGTGGGGGAGATAAGATCAATTGAGTGGTTAGCGTCTGGTATGTACTCTCTGAGAGTGTGCTGGAGACAGGGTCAAATGAATAGTTTGGGTCTGGAATGCACTGTCTGAAAGTGTGGAGCAGACAGGTTCAAACGAGTGCTTAGGATCTGGAATGCACTGTCTGAGAGTGAGGGGGAGACAGGGTCAATCGAGTGGTTAGGGTCTGGAATGCACTGTCTGAGAGTGTGGTGGAGACAGGGTCAATCGAGCGGTTAGGATCTGGAATGCACTGTCTGAGAATGTGGGGGAGACAGGGTCAATCGAGTGGTTAGGATCTGGAATGCAGCGCCTGAGATTGTGGGGGAGACAGGGTCAATCGAGTGGTTAGGATCTGGAATGCACTGACTGAGAGTGTGGGGGAGACAGGGTCAATCGAGTGGTTAAGATCTGGAATGCACTGTCTGAGAGTGTGGGGGAGACAGGGTCAATCGAGTGGTTAGGATCTGGAATGCACTGTCTGAGAGTGTGGTGGAGATAAGATCAATTGAGTGGTTAGTGTCTGGTATGTACTCTCAGAGTGGGCTGGAGACAGGGTGAATTGAATAGTTTGGGTCTGGAATGCACTGTCTGAGAGTGTGCTGGAGACAGGTTCAATCGAGTGGTTAGGATCTGGAATGCACTGTCTGAGAGTGTGGGGGAGACAGGGTCAATCGAGTGGTTAGGATCTGGAATGCACTGTCGGAGAGTGTGGGGGAGACAGGGTCAATCGAGTGGTTAGGATCTGGAATGAACTGTCTGAGAGTGTGGGGGAGACAGGGTCAATCGAGTGGTTAGGATCTGGAATGCACTGTCTGAGAGTGTGGTGGAGACAGGGTCAATCGAGTGGTTAGGATCTGGAATGCACTGTCTGAGAGTGTAGGGGAGACAGGGTCAATCGAGTGGTTAGGATCTGGAATGCACTGTCTGAGAGTGTGGGGGAGACAGGGTCAATCGAGTGGTTAGGATCTGGAATGCACTGTCTGAGAGTGTGGGAGAGACAGGGTCAATCGAGTGGTTAGGATCTGGAATGCACTGTCTGAGAGTGTGGGGGACACATGGTCAATCGAGTGGTTAGGGTCTGGAATGCACTATCTGAGAGTGTAGGGGAGACAGGGTCAATCGAGTGGTTAGGATCTGGAATTCACTGTCTGAGAGTGTGGTGGAGATAAGATCAATTGAGTGGTTAGCGTCTGGTATGTACTCTCTGAGAGTGTGCTGGAGACAGGGTCAATTGAATAGATTGGGTCTGGAATGCACTGTCTGAAAGTGTGGAGCAGACAGGTTCAATCGAGTGGTTAGGATCTGGAATGCACTGTCTGAGAGTGTGGGGGAGACAGGGTCAATCGAGTGGTTAGGGTCTGGAATGCACTGTCTGAGAGTGTGGTGGAGACAGAGTCAATCGAGCGGTTAGGATTTGGAATGCACTGTCTGAGAGTGTGGTGGAGACAGGGTCAATCGAGTGGTTAGGATCTGGAATGCACTGTCTGAGAGTGTGGTGGAGACAGGGTCAATCGAGTGGTTAGGGTCTGGAATGCACTGTCTGAGAGTGTGGGGGAGATAAGATCAATTGAGTGGTTAGCGTCTGGTATGTACTCTCTGAGAGTGTGCTGGAGACAGGGTCAATTGAATAGTTTGGGTCTGGAATGCACTGTCTGAAAGTGTGGAGCAGACAGGTTCAATCGAGTGCTTAGGATCTGGAATGCACTGTCTGAGAGTGAGGGGGAGACAGAGTCAATCGAGTGGTTAGGGTCTGGAATGCACTGTCTGAGAGTGTGGTGGAGACAGGGTCAATCGAGCGGTTAGGAGCTGGAATGCACTGTCTGGGAGTGTGGGGGAGACAGGGTCAATCGAGTGGTTAGGATCTGGAATGCACTGTCTGAGAGTGTGGGGGACACATGGTCAATCGAGTGGTTAGGATCTGGAATGCACCGCCTGAGAGTGTGGGGGAGACAGGGTCAATCGAGTGGTTAGGATCTGGAATGCACTGTCTGAGAGTGTAGGGGAGACAGGGTCAATCGAGTGGTTAGGATCTGGAATGCACTGTCTGAGAGTGTGGGGGAGACAGGGTCAATCGAGTGGTTAGGATCTGGAATGCACTGTCTGAGAGTGTGGGGGACACATGGTCAATCGAATGGTTAGGGTCTGGAATGCACTGTCTGAGAGTGTAGGGGTGACAGGGTCAATCGAGTGGTTAGGATCTGGAATGCACTGTCTGAGAGTGTGGGGGAGATAAGATCAATTGAGTGGTTAGCGTCTGGTATGTACTCTCTGAGAGTGTGCTGGAGACAGGGTCAAATGAATAGTTTGGGTCTGGAATGCACTGTCTGAAAGTGTGGAGCAGACAGGTTCAAACGAGTGCTTAGGATCTGGAATGCACTGTCTGAGAGTGAGGGGGAGACAGGGTCAATCGAGTGGTTAGGGTCTGGAATGCACTGTCTGAGAGTGTGGTGGAGACAGGGTCAATCGAGTTGTTAGGATCAGGAATGCACTGTCTGAGAGTGTGGGGGAGACAGGGTCAATCGAGTGGTGAGGATCTGGAATGCACCGCCTGAGAGTGTGATGGAGACAGGGTCAATCGAGTGGTTAGGATCTGGAATGCGCTGTCTGAGAGTGTGGGGGAGACAGGGTCAATCGAGTGGTTAAGATCTGGAATGCACTGTCTGAGAGTGTGGGGGAGACACGGTCAATCGAGTGGTTAGGATCTGGAATGCACTGTCTGAGAGTGTGGTGGAGATAAGATCAATTGAGTGGTTAGTGTCTGGTATGTACTCTCTGAGAGTGTGCTGGAGACAGGGTCAATTGAATAGTTTGGGTCTGGAATGCACTGTCTGAAAGTGTGGAGCAGACAGGTTCAATCGAGTGGTTAGGATCTGGAATGCACTGTCTGAGAGTGTGGGGGAGACAGGGTCAATCGAGTGGTTAGGATCTGGAATGGACTGTCTGAGAGTGTGGGGGAGACAGGGTCAATCGAGTGGTTAGGATCTGGAATGAACTGTCTGAGAGTGTGGGGGAGACAGGGTCAATCGAGTGGTTAGGATCTGGAATGCACTGTCTGAGAGTGTGGTGGAGACATGGTCAATCGAGTGCTTAAGGATCTGGAATGCACTGTCTGAGAGTGAGGGGGAGGCAGGGTCAATCGAGTGGTTAGGGTCTGGAATGCACTGTCTGAGAGTGTGGTGGAGACAGGGTCAATCGAGCGGTTAGGATCTGGAATGCACTGTCTGAGAGTGTGGGGGAGACAGGGTCAATCGAGTGGTTAGGATCTGGAAAGCACTGTCTGAGAGTGTTGTGGACACATGGTCAATCGAGTGGTTAGGATCTGGAATGCACCGCCTGAGAGTGTGGGGGAGACAGGGTCAATCGAGTGGTTAGGATCTGGAATGCACTGTCTGAGAGTGTTGTGAAGACAGGGTCAATCGAGTGGTTAGGATCTGGAATGCACTGTCTGAGAGTGTAGGGGAGACAGGGTCAATCGAGTGGTTAGGATCTGGAATGCACTGTCTGAGAGTGTGGCGGAGACAGGGTCAATCGAGTGGTTAGGATCTGGAATGCACTGTCTGAGTGTGTGGGGGAGACAGGGTCAATCGAGTGGTTAGGATCTGAAATGCACTGTCTGAGAGTGTGGGGGAGACAGGGTCAATCGAGTGGTTAGGATCTGGAATGCACTGTCTGAGAGTGTGGGGGACACATGGTCAATCGAGTGGTTAGGGTCTGGAATGCACTGTCTGAGAGTGTAGGGGCGACAGGGTCAATCGAGTGGTTAGGATCTGGAAAGCACCGCCTGAGAGTGTGATGGAGACAGGGTCAATCGAGTGGTTAGGATCTGGAATGCGCTGTCTGAGAGTGTGGGGGAGACAGGGTCAATCGAGTGGTTAAGATCTGGAATGCACTGTCTGAGAGTGTGGGGGAGACATGGTCAATCGAGTGGTTAGGATCTGGAATGCACAGTCTGAGAGTGTGGTGGAGATAAGATCAATTGAGTGGTTAGTGTCTGGTATGTACTCTCTGACATTGTGCTAGAGACAGGGGCAATTGAATAGTTTGGGTCTGGAATGCACTGTCTGAAAGTGTGGAGCAGACAGGTTCAATCGAGTGTTTAGGATCTGGAATGCACTGTCTGAGAGTGTGGGGGAGACAGGGTCAATCGAGTGGTTAGGATCTGGAATGCACTGTCTGAGAGTGTGGGGGAGACAGAGTCAATCGAGTGGTTAGGATCTGGAATGAACTGTCTGAGAGTGTGGGGGAGACAGGGTCAATCGAGTGGTTAGGATCTGGAATGCACTGTCTGAGAGTGTGGTGGAGACATGGTCAATCGAGTGCTTAAGGATCTGGAATGCACTGTCTGAGAGTGAGGGGGAGACAGGTTCAATCGAGTGCTTAGGGTCTGGAATGCACTGTCTGAGAGTGTGGTGGAGACAGGGTCAATCGAGCGGTTAGGATCTGGAATGCACTGTCTGAGAGTGTGGGGGAGACAGGGTCAATCGAGTGGTTAGGATTTGGAATGCACTGTCTGAGAGTGTGGGGGACACATGGTCAATCGAGTGGTTAGGATCTGGAATGCACCGCCTGAGAGTGTGGGGGAGACAGGGTCAATCGAGTGGTTAGGATCTGGAATGCACTGTCTGAGAGTGTTGTGGAGACAGGGTCAATCGAGTGGTTAGGATCTGGAATGCACTGTCTGAGAGTGTAGGGGAGACAGGGTCAATCGAGTGGTTAGGATCTGGAATGCACTGTCTGAGAGTGTGGCGGAGACAGGGTCAATCGAGTGGGTAGGATCTGGAATGCACTGTCTGAGTGTGTGGGGGAGACAGGGTCAATCGAGTGGTTAGGATCTGGAATGCACTGTCTGAGAGTGTGGGGGAGACAGGGTCAATCGAGTGGTTAGGATCTGGAATGCACTGTCTGAGAGTGTGGGGGACACATGGTCAATCGAGTGGTTAGGGTCTGGAATGCACTGTCTGAGAGTGTAGGGGCGACAGGGTCAATCGAGTGGTTAGGATCTGGAATTCACTGTCTCAGAGTGTGGTGGAGATAACATCAATTGAGTGGTTAGCGTCTGGTACGTACTCTCTGAGAGTGTGCTGGAGACAGGGTCAATTGAATAGATTGGGTCTGGAATGCACTGTCTGAAAGTGTGGAGCAGACAGGTTCAATCGAGTGGTTAGGGTCTGGAATGCACTGTCTGAGAGTGTGGTGGAGACAGAGTCAATCGAGCGGTTAGGATCTGGAATGCACTGTCTGAGAGTGTGGTGGAGACAGGGTGAATCGAGTGGTTAGGATCTGGAATGCACTGTCTGAGAGTGTGGGGGAGATGAGATCAATTGAGTGGTTAGCGTCTGGTATGTACTCTCTGAGAGTGTGCTGGAGACAGGGTCAATTGAATAGTTTGGGTCTGGAATGCACTGTCTGAAAGTGTGGAGCAGACAGGTTCAATCGAGTGGTTAGGATCTGGAATGCACTGTCTGAGAATGTAGGGGAGACTGGGTCAATCGAGTGGTTAGGATCCGGAATGCACTGTCTGAGAGTCTGGGGGAGACAGGGTCAATCGAGTGGTTAGGATCTGGAATGCACTGTCTGAGAGTGTGGTGGAGATAAGATCAATTGAGTGGTTAGCGTCTGGTATGTACTCTCTGAGAGTGGGCTGGAGGCAGGGTCAACTGAATAGTTTGGGTCTGGAATGCACTGTCTGAAATTGTGGAGCAGACAGGTTCAATCGAGTGGTTAGGATCTGGAATGCACTGTCTGAGAGTGTGGGGGAGACAGGGTCAATCGAGTGGTTAGGATCTGGAATGCACTGTCTGAGAGTGTGGTGGAGACAAGGCCAATCGAGTGGTTAAGATCTGGAATGCACTGTCTGAGAGTGTGGGCGACACATGGTCAATCGAGTGGTTAGGGTCTGGAATGCACTGTCTGAGAGTGTGGGGGAGACAGGGTCAATCGAGTGGTTAGGATCTGGAATGCACTGTCTTAGAGTCTGGGGGAGACAGGGTCAATCGAGTGGTTAGGATCTGGAATGCACTGTCTGAGAGTGTGGGGGACACATGGTCAATCAAGTCGTTAGGATCTGGAATGCACCGCCTGAGAGTGTCGGGGAGACAGGGTCAATCGAGTGGTTAGGATCTGGAATGCACTGTCTGAGAGTGTTGTGGAGACAGGGTCAATCGAGTGGTTAGGATCTGGAATGCACTGTCTGAGAGTGTGGCGGAGACAGGGTCAATCGAGTGGTTAGGATCTGGAATGCACGGTCTGAGAGTGTAGGGGAGACAAGGTCAATCGAGTGGTTAGGATCTGAAATGCAATGTCTGAGAGTGTAGGGGAGACAGGGTCAATCGAGTGGTTAGGATCTGGAATGCACTGTCTGAGAGTGTGGGGGAGACAGGGTCAATCGAGTGGTTAGGGTCTGGAATGCACTGTCTGAGAGTGTAGGGGCGACAGGGTGAATCGAGTGGTTAGGATCTGGAATTCACTGTCTGAGAGTGTGGGGGAGATGAGATCAATTGAGTGGTTAGCGTCTGGTATGTACTCTCTGAGAGTGTGCTGGAGACAGGGTCAAATGAATAGTTTGGGTCTGGAATGCACTGTCTGAAAGTGTGGAGCAGACAGGTTCAATCGAGTGCTTAGGATCTGGAATGCACTGTCTGAGAGTGAGGGGGAGACAGGGTCAATCGAGTGGTTAGGGTCTGGAATGCACTGTCTGAGAGTGTGGTGGAGACAGGGTCAATCGAGCGGTCAGGATCTGGAATGCACTGTCTGAGAATGTGGGGGAGACAGGGTCAATCGAGTGGTTAGGATCTGGAATGCAGCGCCTGAGATTGTGGGGGAGACAGGGTCAATCGAGTGGTTAGGATGTGGAATGCACTGACTGAGAGTGTGGGGGAGACAGGGTCAATCGAGTGGTTAAGATCTGGAATGCACTGTCTGAGAGTGTGGGGGAGACAGGGTCAATCGAGTGGTTAGGATCTGGAATGCACTGTCTGAGAGTGTGGTGGAGATAAGATCAATTGAGTGGTTAGTGTCTGGTATGTACTCTCAGAGTGGGCTGGAGACAGGGTCAATTGAATAGTTTGGGTCTGGAATGCACTGTCTGAGAGTGTGGGGGAGACAGGGTCAATCGAGTGGTGAGGATCTGGAATGCACCGCCTGAGAGTGTGGGGGAGACAGGGTCAATCGAGTGGTTAGGATCTGGAATGCGCTGTCTGAGAGTGTGGGGGAGACAGGGTCAATCGAGTGGTTAAGATCTGGAATGCACTGTCTGAGAGTGTGGGGGAGACAGGGTCAATCGAGTGGTTAGGATCTGGAATGCACTGTCTGAGAGTGTGGTGGAGATAAGATCAATTGAGTGGTTAGTGTCTGGTATGTACTCTCTGAGAGTGTGCTGGAGACAGGGCCAATTGAATAGTTTGGGTCTGGAATGCACTGTCTGAAAGTGTGGAGCAGACAGGTTCAATCGAGTGGTTAGGATCTGGAATACACTGTCTGAGAGTGTGGGGGAGACAGGGTCAATCGAGTGGTTAGGATCTGGAATGCACTGTCTGAGAGTGTGGGGGAGACAGGGTCAATCGAGTGGTTAGGATCTGGAATGAACTGTCTGAGAGTGTGGGGGAGACAGGGTCAATCCAGTGGTTAGGATCTGGAATGCACTGTCTGAGAGTGTGGTGGAGACATGGTCAATCGAGTGGTTAAGATCTGGAATGCACTGTCTGAGAGTGTGGGCGACACATGGTCAATCGAGTGGTTAGGGTCTGGAATGCACTGTCTGAGAGTGTGGGGGAGACAGGGTCAATCGAGTGGTTAGGATCTGGAATGCACTGTCTGAGAGTCTGGGGGAGACAGGGTCAATCGAGTGGTTAGGATCTGGAATGCACTGTCTGAGAGTGTGGTGAAGATAAGATCAATTGAGTGGTTAGCGTCTGGTATGTACTCTCTGAGAGTGGGCTGGAGGCAGGGTCAATCAAATAGTTTGGGTCTGGAATGCACTGTCTGAAAGTGTGGAGCAGACAGGTTCAATCGAGTGGTTAGGATCGGGAATGCAGTGTCTGAGAGTGTGGGGGAGACAGGGTCAATCGAGTGGTTAGGATCTGGAATGCACTGTCTGAGAGTGTGGCGGAGACAGGGTCAATCGAGCGGTTAGGATCTGGAATGCACTGTCTGAGAGTGTGGTGGAGACAGGGTCAATCGAGTGGTTAGGATTTGGAATGATCTGTCTGAGAGTGTGGTGGAGACAGGGTCAATCGAGTGGTTAGGGTCTGGAATGCACTGTCTGAGAGTGTGGGGGAGACAGGGTCAATCGAGTGGTTAGGATCTGGAATGTACTCTCTGAGAGTGTGCTGGAGACAGGGTCAATCGAGTGGTTAGGATATGGAATGCACTGTCTGAGAGTGTGGGGGAGATACGATCAATTGAGTGGTTAGCGTCTGGTATGTAGTCTCTGAGAGTGTGGTGGAGACAGGTTCAATCGAGTGGTTAGGATCTGGAATGCACTGTCTGAGAGTGTGGGGGAGACAGGGTCAATCGAGTGGTTAGGATCTGGAATGCACTGTCTGAGAGTGTGGGGGAGACAGGGTCAATTGAGTGGTTAGGATCTGGAATGCACTGTGAGAGTGTGGTGGAGACGGTCAATCGAGTGGTTAGGATCTGGAATGCGCTGTCTGAGAGTGTGGGGGAGACAGGGTCAATCGAGTGGTTAGGATCTGGAATGCACTGTCTGAGAGTGTGGTGGAGACAGGGTCAATCGAGTGGTTAGGGTCTGGAATGCTCTGTCTGAGAGTGTGGGGGAGACAGGGTCAATCGAGTGGTTAGGATCTGGAATGCACTGTCTGAGAGTGTGGGGGAGACAGGGTCAATTGAGTGGTTAGGATCTGGAATGCACTGTCTGAGAGTGTGGTGGAGATAAGATCAATTGAGTGGTTAGCGTCTGGTATGTACTCTCTGAGAGTGTGCTGGAGACAGGGTCAAATGAATAGTTTGGGTCTGGAATGCACTGTCTGAAAGTGTGGAGCAGACAGGTTCAATCGAGTGCTTAGGATCTGGAATGCACTGTCTGAGAGTATGGTGGAGACAGGGTCAATCGAGCGGTTAGGATCTGGAATGCACTGTCTGAGAGTGTGGGGGAGACAGGGTCAATCGAGTGGTTAGGATCTGGAATGCACTGTCTGAGAGTGTGGGCGACACATGGTCAATCGAGTGGTTAGGGTCTGGAATGCACTGTCTGAGAGTGTGGGGGAGACAGGGTCAATCGAGTGGTTAGGATATGGAATGTACTGTCTGAGAGTCTGGGGGAGACAGGGTCAATCGAGTGGTTAGGATCTGGAATGCACTGTCTGAGAGTGTGGTGGAGATAAGATCAATTGAGTGGTTAGCGTCTGGTATGTACTCTCTGAGAGTGGGCTGGAGGCAAGGTCAATTGAATAGTGTGGGTCTGGAATGCACTGTCTGAAAGAGTGGAGCAGACAGGTTCAATCGAGTGGTTAGGATCTGGAATGCACTGTCTGAGAGTGTGGGGGAGACAGGGTCAATCGAGTGGTTAGGATCTGGAATGCACTGTCTGAGAGTGTGGTGGAGACAGTCAATCGAGTGGTTAGGATCTGGAATGCACTGTCTGAGAGTGTGGGGGAGACAGGGTCAATCGAGTGGTTAGGATCTGGAATGCACTGTCTGAGAGTGTGGGGGAGACAGGGTCAATCGAGTGGTTAGGATCTGGAATGGACTGTCTGAGAGTGTGGCGGAGACAGGGTCAATCGAGCGGTTAGGATCTGGAATGCACTGTCTGAGAGTGTGGTGGAGACAGGGTCAATCGAGTGGTTAGGATCTGGAATGTACTCTCTGAGAGTGTGGTGGAGACAGGGTCAATCGAGTGGTTAGGATCTGGAATGCACTCCCTGAGAGTGTGGTGGAGACAGGGTCAATCGAGTGGTTAGGGTCTGGAATGCACTGTCTGAGAGTGTGGGGGAGACAGGGTCAATCGAGTGGTTAGGATCTGGAATGCACTGTCTGAGAGTGTGGGGGAGACAGGGTCAATCGAGTGGTTAGGATCTGGAATGCACTGTCTGAGAGTGTGGTGGAGATAAGATCAATTGAGTGGTTAGCGTCTGGTGTGTACTCTCTGAGAGTGTGCTGGAGACAGGGTCAATCGAGTGGTTAGGATCTGGAATGCACTGTCTGAGAGTGTGGGGGATATACGATCAATTGAGTGGTTGGCGTCTGGTATGTAGTCTCTGAGAGTGTGCTGGAGACAGGGTCAATTGAATAGTTTGTGTCTGGAATGCACTGTCTGAAAGTGTGGGGGAGACAGGGCCAATCGAGTGGTTAGGATCTGGAATGCACTGTTTGAGAGTGTGGTGGAGACAGGTTCAATCGAGTGGTTAGGATCTGGAATACACTGTCTGAGAGTGTGTGGGAGACAGGGTCAATCGAGTGGTTAGGATCTGGAATGCACTGTCTGAGAGTGTGGGGGAGACAGTGTCAATCGAGTGGTTAGGATCTGGAATGCACTGTCTGAGAGTGTGCTGGAGATAAGATCAACTGAGTGTTTCGTGTCTGGAATGCACTGCCTGAGAGTGTGGCGGAGACAGGGTCAATCGAGTGGTAAAGATATGGAATGCAAAATCTGGAAGTATGGAAGAGACTGGGTCAATTGAGTGTTTAGGGTTTGGAATGCACTGTCTGAAAGTGTGGGGGAGACAGGATCAATAGAGTGGTTAGGATCTGAAATGCAGTGCCAGAGAGTGTGGTGGAGAAAGGTTCAATCGAGGGGCTAAGATCTGGAATGAACGGTCGGAGATGTGGTGGAGAAAGGATCAATTAAGTGCTTAGGATCTGGAACGCACTGTCTGAGAGAGTGATGGAGACAGGGTCAATCGAGAAGTTAGGATCTGGAATGCACTGTGTGAGGATGGTGGAGACAGGGTTAATCAAGTGGGCCTGTTACCATATTCCTTAAATCCTGTGGGCCAGTTAACATATTCCTTAAATCCTGTGGGCCAGTTACCTTATTCCATACACCCTGTGGGCCAGTTACCTTATTCCATACATCCTGTGGGCCAGTTACCTTATTCCTTATATCCTGTGGACCAGTTACCTTATTCCTAACACCCTGCGGGCCAGTTACATTATTCCTTACATCCTGTGGACCAGTTACCTTATTCCTTACATCCTGTGGGCCAGTTACCTTATTCCTCACACCCTGTGGGCCAGTTACCTTATTCCTAACACCCTGCGGGCCAGTTACCTTATTCCTTACATCCTGTGGGCCAGTTACCTTATTCCTTACATCCTGTGGGCCAGTTACCTTGTTCCTTACATCCTGTGGACCAGTTACCTTATTCCTTACATCCTGTGGGCCAGGTACCTTATTCCTTATATCCTGTGGACCAGTTACCTTATTCCTAACACCCTGCGGGCCAGTTACATTATTCCTTACAGCCTGTGGACCAGTTACCTTATTCCTTATATCCTGTGGACCAGTTACCTTATTCCTAACACACTGAGGGCCAGTTACCTTATTCCTAACACCCTGCGGGCCAGTTACCTTATTCCTTACATCCTGTGGGCCAGTTACATTATTCCTCACTTCCTGTGGGCCAGTTACCTTATTCCTTACATCCTGTGGGCCAGTTACCTTATTCCTTACATCCTGTGGGCCAGTTACCTTATTCCTTAAATACTGTGGCCAGTTACATTATTCCTTACAGCCTGTGGGCCAGGTACTTTATTCCTTACATCCTGTGGGCCAGTTACCTTATTCCTTACATCCTGTGGGCCAGTTACCTTATTCCTTACATCCTGTGGGCCAGTTACCTTATTCCTTACATCCTGTGGGCCAGTTACCTTATTCCTTACATCCTGTGGGCCAGGTACCTTATTCCTTACATCATGTGGGCCAGTTACCTTATTCCTTACATCCTGTGGGCCAGTTACCTTATTCCTTACATCCTGTGGGCCAGTTACCTTATTCCTTACATCCTGTGGGACAGTTACTTTATTCCGTACATCCTGTGGGACAGTTACCTTATTCCTTACACACTGTGGCCAGTTACCTTATTCCTTAAATCCTGTGGGACAGTTACCTTATTCCTTACATCCTGATGGACAGTTACCTTGTTCCTTACACCCTGTGGGCCAGTAACATTATTCCTAACATCATGTGGGCCAGTTACCTTATTCCTTACACCCTGTGGGCCAGTTACCTTATTCCTTCCATCCTGTGGGCAAGTTACCTTATTCCTTACATCCTGTGGGCCAGTTACCTTATTCCTTACATCCTGTGGGGCAGTTACCTTATTCCTTACATCCTGTGGGACAGTTACCTTATTCCTTACACACTGTGGGCCAGTAACATTATTCCTAACATCCTGTGGGCCAGCTACCTTATTCCTTCCATCCTGTGGGCAAGTTACCTTATTCCTCACACCCTGTGGGCCAGTTACCTTATTCCTTACATCCTGTGGGCCAGCTACCTTATTCCTTCCATCCTGTGGGACAGTTACCTTATTCCTTACATCCTGTGGGCCAGTTACCTTATTCCTTACAGCCTGTGGGCCAGTTACCGTATTCCTTACATCCTGTGGGACAGTTACCTTATTCCTTACATCCTGTGGGCCAGTTACCTTATTCCTTACATCATGTGGGACAGTTACCTTATTCCTTACATCCTGTTGGACAGTTACCTTATTCCACACATCCTGTGGTCAAGTCACCTTATTCCTTACATCCTGTGGGCCAGTTACCGTATTCCTTACATCCTGTGGGACAGTTACCTTATTCCTTACATCCTGTGGGCCAGTTACCTTATTCCTTACATCATGTGGGACAGTTACCTTATTCCTTACATCCTGTTGGACAGTTACCTTATTCCACACATCCTGTGGTCAAGTCACCTTATTCCTTACATCCTGTGGTCAAGTTACCTTATTCCTTACATCCTGTGGGACAGTTACCTTATTCCTTACATCATGTGGGACAGTTACCTTATTCCTTACATCCTGTGGGCCAGTTACCTTATTCCTTACATCATGTGGGACAGTTACCTTATTCCTTACATCCTGTGGGCCAGTTACCTTATTCCTTACATCCTGTGGTCAAGTTACCTTATTCCTTACATCCTGGGGGCCAGTTACCTAGTTCCTTACATCCTGTGGTCCAGTTACCGTATTCCTTACATCCTGTGGGACAGTTACCTTATTCCTTACATCCTGTGGGCCAGTTACCTTATTCCTTACACCCTGTGGGACAGTTACCTTATTCCTTACATCCTGTGGGCCAGTTACCTTATTCCTTATATCCTGTGGGCCAGTTACCTTATTCCTTACATCCTGTGGGCCAGTTACCTTATTCCTTACATCCTGTGGGCCAGTTACCTTATTCCTTACATCCTGTGGGCCAGTTACCTTATTCCTTACACCCTGTGGGACAGTTACCTTATTCCTTACATCCTGTGGGCCAGTTACCTTATTCCTTATATCCTGTGGGCCAGTTACCTTATTCCTTACATCCTGTGGGCCAGTTACCTTATTCCTTACATCCTGTGGGCCAGTTACCTTATTCCTTACATCCTGTGGGCCAGTCACCGTATTCCTTACACCCTGTGGGCCAGTTACCGTATTCCTTACATCCTGTGGGCCAGTTACCTTATTCCTTACACCCTGTGGGCTAGTTACCTTATTCCTTACATCCTGTGGGACAGTTACCTTATTCCTTACATCCTGTGGGCCAGTTACCTTATTCCTTACATCCTGTGGGCCAGTTACCGTATTCCTTATATCCTGTGGGCCAGTTACCTTATTCCTTACATCCTGTGGGCCAGTTACCTTATTCATTACATCCTGTGGGCCAGTTACCTTATTCCTTACATCCTGTGGGCCAGTTACCTTATTCCTTACACCCTGTGGGCCAGTTACCTTATTCCTTACATCCTGTGGGCCAGTTACCTTATTCCTTACATCCTGTGGGCCAGTTACCTTATTCCTTACACATTGTGGGCCAGTTACCTTATTCCTTACACACTGTGGGCCAGTTACCTTATTCCTTACATCCTGTGGGCCAGTTACCTTATTCCTTACACCCTGTGGGCCAGTTACCTTATTCCTTACAGCCTGTGGGCCAGTTACCTTATTCCTTACATCCTGTGGGCCAGTTACCTTATTCCTTACATCCTGTGGGACAGTTACCTTATTCCTTACACCCTGTGGGACAGTTACCTTATTCCTTACATCCTGTGGGCCAGTTACCTTATTCCTTACACCCTGTGGGACAGTTACCTTATTCCTTACAGCCTGTGGGCCAGTTACCTTATTCCTTACATCCTGTGGGCCAGTTACCTTATTCCTTACATTCTGTGGGCCAGTTACCTTATTCCTTACATCCTGTGGGCCAGTTACCTTATTCCTTACACACTGTGGGCCAGTTACCTTATTCCTTACATCCTGTGGGCCAGTTACCTTATTCCTTACACCCTGTGGGCCAGTTACCTTATTCCTCACATTCTGTGGGCCAGTTACCTTGTTCCTTACACACTGTGAGCCAGTTACCTTATTCCTTACATCCTGTGGGACAGTTACATTATTCCTCACATCCTGTGGGCCAGTTACCTTATTCATTACATCCTGTGGGCCAGTTACCTTATTCCTTACACACTGTGGGCCAGTAACCTTATTCCTAACATCCTGTGGGCCAGTTACCTTATTCCTTATACATTGTGGACCAGATACCTTATTACTTAATGTCGGCGGGACAGTTACCTTATTCCTTACATCCTGTGGGCCAGTTACCTTATTCCTCACATCCTGTGGGCCAGTTACCTTATTCCTTACATCCTGTGGGCCAGTTACCTTATTCCTTACACATTGTGGGCCAGTTACCTTATTCCTTACATCATGTGGAACAGTTACCTTATTCCTTACACACTGTGGGCCAGTTACCTTATTCCTTACACACTGTGGGCCAGTTACCTTATTCCTTACACACTGTGGGCCAGTTACCTTATTCCTCACATTCTGTGGGCCAGTTACCTTATTCCTTACACCCTGTGGGCCAGTTACCTTATTCCTTACACCCTGGGGGACAGTTACCTTATTCCTTACATTCTGTGGGCCAGTTACCTTATTCCTTACATTCTGTGGGCCAGTTACCTTATTCCTTACATCCTGTGGGCCAATTACCTTATTCCTTATACATTGTGGACCAGATACCTTATTACTTAATGTCGGCGGGACAGTTACCTTATTCCTTACATCATCTAGGCCAGTGACCTTATTCCTAACACATTGTGGAACAGTTACCTTTTTCCTGACACCCTGTGGGCCAGTTACCTTATTCCTTACACACTGTGGGCCAGTGACCTTATTCCTTACATCCTGTGGGCCAGTTACCTTATTCCTTACATCCTGTGGGCCAGTTACCTTATTCCTCACATCCTGTGGGACAGTTACCTTATTCCTTACATCCTGTCGGCCAGTTACCTTATTCCTTACACACTGTGGGCCAGTTACCTTATTCCTTACATCCTGTGGGACAGTTACCTTATTCCTTACATCCTGTGGGCCAGTTACCTTATTCCTTACACACTGTGGGCCAGTTACCTTATTCCTTACACACAGTGGGCCAGTTACCTTAATCCTTACATCCTGTGGGCCAGTAACATTATTCCTAACATCCTGTGGGCCAGTTAACTTATTCCTTACATCATGTGGGCCAGTTAACTTATTCCTTAAATCCTGTGGGCCAGTTACCTAATTCCTTACATCCTGTGGGCCAGTTACCTTATTCCTTACACACTGTGGGCCAGTTACCTTATTCCTAACATCCTGTGGGCCAGTTAACTTATTCCTTACACACTGTGGGCCAGTTACCTTATTCCTTACACACTGTGGGCCAGTAACCTTATTCCTTACACCCTGTGGGCCAGTTACCTTATTCCTCACATCCTGTGGGCCAGTTACCTTATTCCTCACATCCTGTGGGCCAGTTACCTTATTCCTCACATTCTGTGGGCCAGTTACCTTATTCCTTATATCCTGTGGGCCAGTTACCTAATTCCTTACACACTGTGGGCCAGTTACCTTATTCCTTACATCCTGTGGGCCAGAAACCTTATTCCTCACATCCTGTGGGCCAATTACCTTATTCCTTATACATTGTGGACCAGATACCTTATTACTTAATGTCGGTGGGACAGTTACCTTATTCCTTACATCATCTGGGCCAGTGACCTTATTCCTTACATCCTGTGGGCCAGTTAACTTATTCCACACATCCTGTGGGCCAGTTACTTTATTCCTTACATCCTGTGGGCCAGTTACCTTATTCCTTACATCCTGTGGGCCAGTTAACTTATTCCTTACATCCTGATGGACATTTACCTTGTTCCTTACACCCTGTGGAACAGTTACCTTATTCCTTACACCCTGTAGGCCAGTTACCTTATTCCTGACACACTGTGGGCCAGTTACCTTATTCCTCACATCCTGTGGGCCAGTTAACTTATTCCTTCCATCCTGTGGGCCAGTTAACTTATTCCTTACATGCTGTGGGCCAGTTACCTTATTCCATACATCCTGTGGGCCAGTTACCTTATTCCTTACACCCTGTAGGCCAGTTACCTTATTCCTGACACACTGTGGGCCAGTTACCTTATTCCTCACATCCTGTGGGCCAGTTACCTTATTCCTTACATCCTGTGGGCCAGTTAACTTATTCCTTACATACTGTGGGCCAGTTAACTTATTCCTTACATCCTGTGGGCCAGTTAACTTATTCCTTACATCCTGTGGGCCAGTTAACTTATTCCTTACATCCTGATGGACATTTACCTTGTTCCTTACACCCTGTGGAACAGTTACCTTATTCCTTACATCCTGTGGGCCAGTTACCTTATTCCTTACACCCTGTGGGCCAGTTACCTTATTCCTGACACACTGTGGGCCAGTTACCTTATTCCTTACATCCTGTGGGCCAGTTACATTATTCCTGACACACTGTGGGCCAGTTACCTTATTCCTTACACCCTGGGTACCAATTACCTGATTCCTTAGACCCTGTGGGACAGTAACCTTTTTCCTTACACACTGTGGGCCAGTTACCTTATTCCAAAAATCCTGTGGGCCAGTTACGTTATTCCTTACACACTGTGGGCCAGTTACCTTATTCCTTACATCCTGTGGGCCAGTTACCTTATTCCTTACATCCTGTGGGCCAGTTACCTTATTCCTTACACCCTGGGTACCAATTACCTGATTCCTTAGACCCTGTGGGACAGTAACCTTGTTCCTTACATCCTGTGGGCCAGTTACCTTATTCCTTACATCCTGTGGGCCAGTAACCTTGTTCCTTACACACTGTGGGCCAGTTACCTTA
Organism: Isurus oxyrinchus; assembly: GCA_026770705.1. NCBI lineage: Eukaryota > Metazoa > Chordata > Chondrichthyes > Lamniformes > Lamnidae > Isurus > Isurus oxyrinchus. The sequence continues at coordinate 398,160 of JANJGN010000287.1, read as the reverse complement.
TTCCAAAAATCCTGTGGGCCAGTTACCTTATTCCACACATCCTGTGGGCCAGTTACCTTATTCCTTACATCCTGTGGGCCAGTTACCTTATTCCTTAAATCCTGTGGGCCAGTTACCTTATTCCTTACATCCTGATGGACAGTTACCTTATTCCTTACATCCTGTGGGCCAGTTACCTTATTCATTACACCCTGGGTACCAATTACCTGATTCCTTAGACCCTGTGGGACAGTAACCTTGGTCCTTACACACTGTGGGCCAGTTACCTTATTCCTTACATCCTGTGGGCCAGTTACCTTATTCCTTACACCCTGGGTACCAATTACCTGATTCCTTAGACCCTGTGGGACAGTAACCTTGTTCCTTACACACTGTGGGCCAGTTACCTTATTCCTTACACCCTGTGGGCCAGTTACCTTATTCCTTACACCCTGTGGGCCAGTTACCTTATTCATTACACCCTGGGTACCAATTACCTGATTCCTTAGACCCTGTGGGACAGTAACCTTGTTCCTTACATCCTGTGGGCCAGTTACCTTATTCCAAAAATCCTGTGGGCCAGTTACCTTATTCCTCACATCCTGTGGGCCAGTTACCTTATTCCAAAAATCCTGTGGGACAGTTACCTTATTGCTTACATCCTGTGGGACAGTTACCTTATTCCTTACACACTGTGGGCCATTACCTTATTCCTAACACCCTGTGGGCCAGGTACCTTATTCCTTACACACTGTGGGCCTGTTACCTTATTCCTTACATCCTGTGGGCCAGTTACCTTATTCCTTACATCCTGTGGGCCAGTTACCTTATTGCTTATATCCTGTGGGACAGTTACCTTATTCCTTACATCCTGTGGGCCAGTTACCTTATTCCTTACATCCTGTGGGCCAGTTACCTTATTCCTTACATCCTGTGGGCCAGTTACCTTATTCCTTACATCCTGTGGGCCAGTTACCTTATTCCTTACATCCTGTGGGCCAGTTACCTTATTCCTTACATCGTGTGGGCCTGTTACCTTATTCCTTACATCCTGTGGGCCAGTTACCTTATTCCTTACATCCTGTGGGCCAGTTACCTTATTCCTTACATCCTGTGGGACAGTTACCTTATTCCTTACATCCTGTGGGCCAGTTACCTTATTCCTTACATCCTGTGGGCCAGTTACCTTATTCCTTATATCCTGTGGGCCAGTTACCTTATTCCTTACATCCTGTGGGCCAGTTACCTTATTCCTTATATCCTGTGGGCCAGTTACCTTATTCCTTACATCCTGTGGGCCAGTAACCTTATTCCTTATATCCTGTGGGCCAGTTACCTTACTCCCTACATCCTGTGGGCCAGTTACCTTATTCCTTATATCCTGTGGGCCAGTTACCTTACTCCTTACACCCTGTGGGCCAGTTACCTTATTCCATACATCCTGTGGGCCAGTAACCTTATTCCTTATATCCTGTGGGACAGTTACCTTATTCCTCACATCCTGTGGGCCAGTTACCTTATTCCTTATATCCTGTGGGACAGTTACCTTATTCCTCACATCCTGTGGGCCAGTTACCTTATTCCTTACACACTGTTGTGCAGTAACCTTATTCCTAACACACTGTGGGCCAGTTACCTTATTCCTCACATCCTGTGGGCCAGTTACCTTATTCCTTACACACTGTTGTGCAGTAACCTTATTCCTAACACACTGTGGGCCAGTTACCTTATTCCTCACATCCTGTGGGCCAGGTACCTTATTCCTTACACCCTGTGGGACAGTAACCTTATTCCTCACACACTGTGGGCCAGTTACCTTATTCCATACATCCTGTGGGCCAGTTACCTTATTCCTCACATCCTGTGGGCCAGGTACCTTATTCCTTACACACTGCTGTGCAGTAACCTTATTCCTAACACACTGTGGGCCAGTTACCTTATTCCAAACACGCAGTGGGACAGTAACCTTATTCCTTACATCCTGTGGGCCAGATAACTTATTCCTTAAACCCTGTGGGCCAGTTACATTATTCCTCACATCCTGTGGGCCAGGTACCTTATTCCTTACATCCAGTGGGGCAGTTACCTTGTTCCTTGCATCCTGTGGGCCAGTTACCTTATTCCTTACATCCTGTGGGCCAGTTACCTTATTCCTTACACCCTCTGGGCCAGTAACCTTATTCCTAACATCCTGTGGGCCAGTTACCTACTTCCTTACATCCTGTGGGCCAGTTACCTTATTCCTTACATCCTGTGGGCCAGTTATCTTATTCCTTACACCCTGTGGGCCAGTTACCTGATTCCTTATATCCTGTGGGCCAGTTACCTGATTCCTTATATCCTGTGGGCAAGTTACATTATTCCTTACATCCTGTGGGCCAGTTAGCTTATTCCTTACATCCTGATGGACAGTTACCTTGTTCCTTCCATCCTGTGGGCCAGTTAACTTATTCATTACACCCTGGGTACCAGTTACCTGATTCCTTAGACCCTGTGGGACAGTAACCTTGTTCCTTACATCCTGTGGGCAAGTTACTTTATTCCTTAAATCCTGTGGGCCAGTTACCTTATTCCTCTCATCCTGTGGGCCAGTTACCTTATTCCTTAAATCCTGTGATCCAGTTACCTTATTCGTTACATCCCGTGAGACAGTAACCTTATTCCTTACACCCTGGGTACCAGTTACCTTATTCCTTAAATCCTGCGGGCCAGTTACCTTATTCCTTACATTCTGTGGGCCAGATACCTTATTCCTTAAATCCTGTGGGCCAGTTACCTTATTCCTTACATCCTGTGGGCCAGTTACCTTATTCCTCACACCCTGTGGGCCAGTTACCTTATTCCTAACATCCTGTAGGCCAGTAACCTGATTCCTAACATCCTGTAGGCCAGTTAACTTATTCCATACATCCTGTGGACCAGTTACCTTTTTCCTTACATCCTGTGGGACAGTTACCTTATTCCTTAAATCCTGTGATCCAGTTACCTTATTCGTTACATCCCGTGAGACAGTAACCTTATTCCTTACATCCTGTGGGACAGTAACCTTGTTCCTTACATCCTGTGGGCAAGTTACTTTATTCCTTAAATCCTGTGGGCCAGTTACCTTATTCCTCTCATCCTGTGGGCCAGTTACCTTATTCCTTAAATCCTGTGATCCAGTTACCTTATTCGTTACATCCCGTGAGACAGTAACCTTATTCCTTACACCCTGGGTACCAGTTACCTTATTCCTTAAATCCTGCGGGCCAGTTACCTTATTCCTTACATTCTGTGGGCCAGATACCTTATTCCTTAAATCCTGTGGGCCAGTTACCTTATTCCTTACATCCTGTGGGCCAGTTACCTTATTCCTAACATCCTGTAGGCCAGTAACCTGATTCCTAACATCCTGTAGGCCAGTTAACTTATTCCATACATCCTGTGGACCAGTTACCTTTTTCCTTACATCCTGTGGGACAGTTACCTTATTCCTGACACACTGTGGGCCAGTTACCTTATTCCTTACATCCTGTGGGCCAGTTACCTTATTCCTTACATCCTGTGGGCCAGTTACCTTATTCCTGACACACTGTGGGCCAGTTACCTTATTCCTTACATCCTGTGGGCCAGTTACCTTATTCCTTACACACTGTGGGCCAGTTACCTTATTCCTTACATCCTGTGGGCCAGTTACCTTATTCCTTACATCCTGTGGGCCAGTTACCTTATTCCTTACATCCTGTGGGCCAGTTACCTTATTCCTTACACCCTGTGGGCCAGTTACCTTATTCCTTACATCCTGTGGGCCAGTTACCTTATTCCTGACACACTGTGGGCCAGTTACCTTATTCCACACATCCTGTGGGCCAATTACCTTATTCCTGACACACTGTGGGCCAGTTACCTTATTCCTTACATCCTGTGGGCCAGTTACCTTATTCCTTACATCCAGTGGGCCAGTTACCTTATTCTTTACATCCTGTGGGCCAGTTACCTTATTCCTTACATCCTGTGGGCCAGTTACCTTATTCCTTACATCCTGTGGGCCAGTTACCTTATTCCTTACATCCTGTGGGCCAGTTACCTTATTCCTTACATCCTGTGGGCCAGTTACCTTATTCCTTACATCCTGTGGGCCAGTTGCCTTATTCCTTACACCCTGTGGGCCAGTTACCTTATTCCTTACACACTGTGGGCCAGTTACCTTATTCCTTACATCCTGTGGGCCAGTTACCTTATTCCTTACATCCTGTGGGCCAGTTATCTTATTCCTTACATCCTGTGGGCCAGTTACCTTATTCCTTACATCCTGTGGGCCAGTTACCTTATTCCTTACATCCTGTGGGCCAGTTACCTTATTCCTTACATCCTGTGGGCCAGTTACCTTATTCCTTACATCCTGTGGGCCAGTTACCTTATTCCTTACATCCAGTGGGCCAGTTACCGTATTCCTTACATCCTGTGGGCCAGTTACCTTATTCCTTACAACATGTGGACCAGTTACCTTATTCCTTACATCATGTGGACCATATCCGTATTCCTTACATCCTGTGGGCCAGTTACCTTATTCCTTACATTCTGTGGGCCAGTTACCTTATTCCGTCCACCCTGTGGGCCAGTTATCTTATTCCTTATATCATGTGGGCCAGTTACCTTATTCCTTACACCCTGTGGGCCAGTTACCTTATTCCTTACATCCTGTGGGCCAGTTACCTTATTCCTTACATCCTGTGGGCCAGTTACCTTATTCCTTACATCCAGTGGGCCAGTTACCGTATTCCTTACATCCTGTGGGCCAGTTACCTTATTCCTTACAACATGTGGACCAGTTACCTTATTCCTTACATCATGTGGACCATATCCGTATTCCTTACATCCTGTGGGCCAGTTACCTTATTCCTTACATTCTGTGGGCCAGTTACCTTATTCCATCCACCCTGTGGGCCAGTTATCTTATTCCTTATATCATGTGGGCCAGTTACCTTATTCCTTACACCCTGTGGGCCAGTTACCTTATTCCTTACATCCTGTGGGCCAGTTACCTTATTCCTTACATCCTGTGGGCCAGTTACCTTATTCCTTACATCAAGTGGGCCAGTTACCGTATTCCTTACATCCTGTGGGCCAGTTACCTTATTCCTTACAACATGTGGACCAGTTACCTTATTCCTTACATCATGTGGACCATATCCGTATTCCTTACATCCTGTGGGCCAGTTACCTTATTCCTTACATTCTGTGGGCCAGTTACCTTATTCCGTCCACCCTGTGGGCCAGTTATCTTATTCCTTATATCATGTGGACCAGTTACCTTATTCCTCACATCCTGTGGGCCAGTTACCTTATTCCTCACATCCTGTGGGCCAGTTACCTTATTCCATACACCCTGTGGGCCAGTTACCTTATTCCTGACACACTGTGGGCCAGTTACCTTATTCCTCACACCCTGTGGGCCAGTTACGTTATTCCTTACACCCTGTGGGCCAGTTACCTTATTCCTTACATCCTGTGGGCCAGAAACCTTATTCCTCACATTCTGTGGGCCAGTTACTTTATTCCTTCCATCCTGTGGGCCAGTTACCTTATTCCTTACATCCTGTGGGCCAGTTACCTTATTCCTTACATCCTGTGGGGCAGTTACCTTATTCCTTACATCCTGTGGGCCAGTTACCGTATTCCTTACACACTGCGGACCAGTTACCTTGTTCCTTACATCCTATGGGCCAGTTACCTTATTCCTTACATCCTGTGGGCCAGTTACCTTATTCTTTACATCCTGTGGGCCAGTTACCTTATTCCTTACATCCTGTGGGCCAGTTACCTTATTCCTTACATCCTGTGGGCCAGTTACCTTATTCCTTACATCCTGTGGGCCAGTTACCTTATTCCTTACACACTGTGGGCCAGTTACCTTATTCCTTACATCCTGTGGGCCAGTTACCTTATTCCTGAAAACCTGTGGGCCAGTTACCTTATTCCTTACATCCTGTGGGCCAGTTACCTTATTCCTGAAAACCTGTGGGCCAGTTACCTTATTCCTTACATTCTGTGGGCCAGTTACCTTATTCCTTACATCCTGTGGGCCAGTTACCTTATTCCTTACATCCTGTGGGCCAGTTAACTTATTCCTTACACACTGTGGGCCAGTTACCTTATTCCTTACATCCTGTGGGCCAGTTACCTTATTCCTTACATCCTGTGGGCCAGTTACCTTATTCCTTATATCCTGTGGGCCAGTTACCTTATTCCTTACATCCTGTGGGCCAGTTACCTTATTCCTTACATCCTGTGGGCCAGTTACCTTATTCCTTACATCCTGTGGGCCAGTTACCTTATTCCATACACCCTGTGGGCCAGAAACCTTATTCCTTACATCCTGTGCGCCAGTTACCTTATTCCTTACATCCTGTGGGCCAGTTACCTTATTCCTTACATCCTGTGGGCCAGTTACCTTATTCCTTACACCCTGTGGGACAGTTACCTTATTCCTTACATCCTGTGGGCCAGTTACCTTATTCCTTACATGCTGTGGGCCAGTTACCGTATTCCTTACATCCTGTGGGCCAGTTACCTTATTCGTTACATCCTGTGGGACAGTTACCTTATTCCTTACATCCTGTGGACCAGTTACCTTATTCTTTACATCCTGTGGTCCAGTTACCTTATTCCTTACATCCAGTGGTCCAGTTACCTTATTCCTTACATCCTGTGGGCCAGTTACCTTATTCCTTACATCCTGTGGGCCAGTTACATTATTCCTTAGACACTGTGGCCAGTTACCTTATTCCTTACATCCTGTGGGACAGTTACCTTATTCCTGAAAACCTGTGGGCCAGTTACCTTATTCCTCACATCCTGTTGTCCAGTTACCTTATTCCTTACATCCTGTGGTCCAGTTACCTTATTCCTTACATCCTGTGGGCCAGTTACCTTATTCCTTACATCCTGTGTGCCAGTTACCTTATTCCTTACATCCTGTGGGCCAGTTACCTTATTCCTTACACACTGTGGGCCAGTAACCTTATTCCTTACATCCTGTGGGCCAGTAACCTTATTCCTTACATCCTGTGTGCCAGTTACCTTATTCCACACATCCTGTGGGCCAGTTACCTTATTCCTTACACACTGTTGTCCAGTTACCTTATTCCTTACATCCTGTGGGCCAGTTACCTTGTTCCTTACACACTGTGGGCCAGTAACCTTATTCCTTACACCCTGTGGGCCAGTTACCTTATTCCTTACACCCTGTGGGCCAGTTACCTTATTCCTTACAACCTGTGGGCCAGTTACCTTATTCCTTACATCCTGTGGGCCAGTTACCTTATTCCTTACATCCTGTGGGCCAGTTACCTTATTCTTTATATCATGTGGGCCAGTTACATTATTCCTCACATCCTGTGGACCAGATACCTTATTTCTTACATCCAATGAGCCGGTTACCTTATTCCTTACATCCTGTGGGCCAGTTACCTTATTCCTTACATCCTGTGGGCCACTTACCTTATTCCTTACATCCTGTGGGCCAGTTACCTTATTCCTTACATCCTGTGGGCCAGTTACCTTATTCCTTACATCCTGTGGACCAGTTACCTTATTCCTTACATCCTGTGGGCCAGTTACCTTATTCCTTACATCCTGTGGGCCAGTTACATTATTCCTCACATCCTGTGGGCCAGTTACCTTATTCCTTACATCCCGTGGGGCAGTTACCTTGTTCCTTGCATCCTGTGGGCCAGTTACCTTATTCCTTACATCCAATGAGCCAGTTACCTTATTCCTAACACCCTGTGGGCCAGTTACCTTATTCCTTACATCCTGTGGGCCAGTTACCTTATTCCTTATATACTGTGGGCCAGTTAACTTATTCCTTACATCCTGTGGGCCAGTTACCTTATTCCTTACATCCTGTAGGCCAGTTACCTTATTCCTTACATCCTGTTGGACAGTTACCTTATTCCTTACATACTGTAGGCCAGTTACCTTATTCCTTACATCCTGTGGACCAGTTACCTTATGCCTTACATCCAGTGGTCCAGTTACCTTATTCCTTAAATCCTGTGGGCCAGTTACCTTATTCCTTACATCCTGTGGGCCAGTTACCTTATTCCTTACACCCTGTGGGCCAGTTACCTTATTCCTTACACCCTGTGGGCCAATAACATTATTCCTTTCATCCTGTGGGCCAGTTACCTTATTCCTCACATCCTGTGGTCCAGTTACCTTATTCCTCACATCCTGAGGGACAATTACCTTATTCCTTACACCCTGTAGTCCAGTTACCTTATTTCTTACATCCTGTGGGCCAGTTACATTATTCCTTACACACTGTGGGACAGTTACCTTATTCCTTACATCCTGTGGGCCAGTAACCTTATTCTTTACATCCTGTGGGCCAGTTACCTTATTCCTTACATCCTGTGGGCCAGTTACATTATTCCTTACACACTGTGGGACAGTTACCTTATTCCTTACATCCTGTGGGCCAGTAACCTTATTCTTTACATCCTGTGGGGCAGTTACCTTATTGCTAACATCCTGTGGGCCAGTTACATTATTCCTTACACCCTGTGGGCCAGTAACCTTATTCCTTACATCCTGTGGGCCAGTTACCTTATTCCTCACATCCTGTGGTCCAGTTACCTTATTCCTCAAATCCTTTGGGACAATTACCTTATTCCTTACACCCTGTAGTACAGTTACCTTATTCCTTCCATCCTGTGGGCCAGTTACATTATTCCTTACACACTGTGGGACAGTTACCTTATTCCTTACATCCTGTGGGCCAGTAACCTTATTCCTTACATCCTGTGGGCCAGTTACCTTATTCCTTACATCATGTGGGCCAGTTACCTTATTCCGTCCACCCTGTGGGCCACTTAACTTATTCCATACAACATGTGGACCAGTTACCTTATTCCTTACATCATGTGGACCATTTCCGTATTCCTGACATCCTGTGGGCCAGTTACTTTATTCCTTACATCATGTGGGCCAGTTACCTTATTCCGTCCACCCTGTGGGCCAGTTATCTTATTCCTTATATCATGTGGGCCAGTTACCTTATTCCTTACACATTGTGGGCCAGTTACCTTATTCCTGACACACTGTAGACCAGTTACCTTTTCCTTACATCCTGTGGGCCAGGTACCTTATTCCTTACATCCTGTGGGCCAGCTACCTTATTCCTTACATACTGTGGGCCAGTTACCTTATTCCTTACATCCTGTGGGCCAGTTACCTTATTCCTCAGATCCTGTGGGCCAGTTACCTTATTCCTTACATCCTGTGGGCCAGGTACCTTATTCCTCAGATCCTGTGGGCCAGTTACCTTATTCCTTACACCCTGTGGGCCAGTTACCTTATTCCTTCCATCCTGTGGGACAGTTACCTTATTCCTTACATCCTGTGGGACAGTTACCTTATTCCTTACATCCTGATGGACAGTTACCTTATTCCTTACACACTGTAGACCAGTTACCTTATTCCTTACATCCTGTGGGCCAGTTACCTTATTCCTTACACACTGTAGACCAGTTACCTTTTCGTTACATCCTGTGGGCCAGTTACCTTATTCCATACATCCTGTGGGCCAGTTACATTGTTCCTTACACCCTGTAGGCCAGTTACCTTATTCCTTACACCCTGTGGGCCAGGTACCTTATTCCTTACACCCTGTGGGCCAGGTAGCTTATTCCTTACACCCTGTGGGCCAGGTACCTTATTCCTTACATCCTGTGGGCCAGTTACCTTATTCCTTACACCTTGTGGGCCAGTTACGTTATTCCTTACACACTGTGGGCCAGTAAACTTATTCCTTACATCATGTGGACCAGTTACCGTATTCCTTACATCTTGTGGGCCAGTTACCGTATTCCTTACATCCTGTGGGCCAGTTACCTTATTCCGTCCACCCTGTGGGCCAGTTACCTTATTCCTTACATCCTGTGGGCCAGTTACCTTATTCCTTACATCCTGTTGGACAGTTACCTTATTCCTTACATACTGTAGGCCAGTTACCTTATTCCTTACATCCTGTGGACCAGTTACCTTATTCCTTACATCCAGTGGGCCAGTTACCTTATTCCTTAAATCCTGTGGGCCAGTTACCTTATTCCTGACATCCTGTGGGCCAGTTACCTTATTCCTTACACCCTGTGGGCCAGTTACCTTATTCCTTACACCCTGTGGGCCAGTAACCTTATTCCTTTCATCGTGTGGGCCAGTTACCTTATTCCTCACATCCTGTGGTCCAGTTACCTTATTCCTCACATCCTGTGGGACAATTACCTTATTCCTTACACCCTGTAGTCCAGTTACCTTATTTCTTACATCCTGTGGGCCAGTTACATTATTCCTTACACACTGTGGGACAGTTACCTTATTCCTTACATCCTGTGGGCCAGTAACCTTATTCTTTACATCCTGTGGGCCAGTTACCTTATTCCTTACATCCTGTGGGCCAGTTACATTATTCCTTACACACTGTGGGACAGTTACCTTATTCCTTACATCCTGTGGGCCAGTAACCTTATTCTTTACATCCTGTGGGGCAGTTACCTTATTGCTAACATCCTGTGGGCCAGTTACATTATTCCTTACACCCTGTGGGCCAGTAACCTTATTCCTTACATCCTGTGGGCCAGTTAACTTATTCCTCACATCCTGTGGTCCAGTTACCTTATTCCTCACATCCTGTGGGACAATTACCTTATTCCTTACACCCTGTAGTACAGTTACCTTATTCCTTCCATCCTGTGGGCCAGTTACATTATTCCTTACACACTGTGGGACAGTTACCTTATTCCTTACATCCTGTGGGCCAGTAACCTTATTCCTTACATCCTGTGGGCCAGTTACCTTATTCCTTACATCATGTGGGCCAGTTACCTTATTCCGTCCACCCTGTGGGCCACTTAACTTATTCCTTACAACATGTGGACCAGTTACCTTATTCCTTACATCATGTGGACCATTTCCGTATTCCTTACATCCTGTGGGCCAGTTACCTTATTCCTTACATCATGTGGGCCAGTTATCTTATTCCGTCCACCCTGTGGGCCAGTTATCTTATTCCTGATATCATGTGGGCCAGTTACCTTATTCCTTACACATTGTGGGCCAGTTACCTTATTCCTTACACACTGTAGACCAGTTACCTTTTCCTTACATCCTGTGGGCCAGGTACCTTATTCCTTACATCCTGTGGGCCAGTTACTTTATTCCTTACATCCTGTGGGCCAGCAACCTTATTCCTTACACACCGTGGGCCAGTTACCTTATTCCTTACATCCTGTGGGCCAGCAACCTTATTCCTTACATACTGTGGGCCAGTTACCTTATTCCTTACATCCTGTGGGCCAGTTACCTTATTCCTAACATCCTGTGGGCCAGTTACCTTATTCCTTACATCCTGTGGGCCAGGTACCTTATTCCTCAGATCCTGTGGGCCAGTTACCTTATTTCTTACACCCTGTGGGCCAATTACCTTATTCCTTCCATCCTGTGGGACAGTTACCTTATTCCTTACATCCTGTGGGACAGTTACCTTATTCCTTACATCCTGATGGACAGTTACCTTATTCCTTACACACTGTAGACCAGTTACCTTATTCCTTACATCCTGTGGGCCAGTGCCTTATTCCTTACACACTGTAGACCAGTTACCTTTTCGTTACATCCTGTGGGCCAGTTACCTTATTCCTTACATCCTGTGGGCCAGTTACATTGTTCCTTACACCCTGTAGGCCAGTTACCTTATTCCTTACACCCTGTGGGCCAGGTACCTTATTCCTTACACCCTGTGGGCCAGGGACCTTATTCCTTACACCCTGTGGGCCAGGTACCTTATTCCTTACATCCTGTGGGCCAGTTACCTTATTCCTTACACCCTGTGGGCCAGTTACGTTATTCCTTACACACTGTGGGCCAGTTAACTTATTCCTCACATCATGTGGACCAGTTACCGTATTCCTTACATCTTGTGGGCCAGTTACCGTATTCCTTACATCCTGTGGGCCAGTTACCTTATTCCGTCCACCCTGTGGGCCAGTTACCTTATTCCATACATCCTGTGGGCCAGTTACCTTATTCCTTACATCCTGTTGGACAGTTACCTTATTCCTTACATACTGTAGGCCAGTTACCTTATTCCTTACATCCTGTGGACCAGTTACCTTATTCCTTACATCCAGTGGGCCAGTTACCTTATTCATTAAATCCTGTGGGCCAGTTACCTTATTTCTTACATCCTGTGGGCAAGTTACCTTATTCCATACACCCTGTTGGCCAGTTACCTTATTCCTTACACCCTGTGGGCCAGTAACCTTATTTCTTTCATCCTGTGGGCCAGTTACCTTATTCCTCACATCCTGTGGTCCAGTTACCTTATTCCTCACATCCTGTGGGACAATTACCTTATTCCTTACACCCTGTAGTCCAGTTACCTTATTTCTTACATCCTGTGGGCCAGTTACATTATTCCTTACACACTGTGGGACAGTTACCTTATTCCTTACATCCTGTGGGCCAGTAACCTTATTCTTTACATCCTGTGGGCCAGTTACCTTATTCCTTACATCCTGTGGGCCAGTTACATTATTCCTTACACACTGTGGGACAGTTACCTTATTCCTTACATCCTGTGGGCCAGTAACCTTATTCTTTACATCCTGTGGGGCAGTTACCTTATTGCTAACATCCTGTGGGCCAGTTATATTATTCCTTACACCCTGTGGGCCAGTAACCTTATTCCTTACATCCTGTGGGCCAGTTACCTTATTCCTCACATCCTGTGGTCCAGTTACCTTATTCCTCACATCCTGTGGGACAATTACCTTATTCCTTACACCCTGTAGTACAGTTACCTTATTCCTTACATCCTGTGGGCCAGTTACATTATTCCTTACACACTGTGGGACACTTAACTTATTCCTTACATCCTGTGGGCCAGTAACCTTATTCCTTACATCCTGTGGGCCAGTTACCTTATTCCTTACATCATGTGGGCCAGTTACCTTATTCCGTCCACCCTGTGGGCCACTTAACTTATTCCTTACAACATGTGGACCAGTTACCTTATTCCTTACATCATGTGGACCATTTCCGTATTCCTTACATCCTGTGGGCCAGTTACCTTATTCCTTACATCATGTGGGCCAGTTACCTTATTCCGTCCACCCTGTGGTCCAGTTACCTTATTCCTTACATCCTGTGGGCCAGTTACCTTCTTCCTTATATCATGTGGGCCAGTTACCTTATTCCTTACACACTGTGGGCCAGTTACCTTATTCCTTACACACTGTAGACCAGTTACCTTTTCCTTACATCCTGTGGGCCAGGTACCTTATTCCTTACATCCTGTGGGCCAGCAACCTTATTCCTTACATACTGTGGGCCAGTTACCTTATTCCTTACATCCTGTGGGCCAGTTACCTTATTCCTTACATCCTGTGGACCAGTTACCTTATTCCTTACATCCAGTGGGCCAGTTACCTTATTCCTTAAATCCTGTGGGCCAGATACCTTATTCCTTACATCCTGTGGGCCAGTTACCTTATTCCTTACACCCTGTGGGCCAGTTACCTTATTCCTTACACCCTGTGGGCCAGTAACCTTATTCCTTTCATCCTGTGGGCCAGTTACCTTATTCCTCACATCCTGTGGTCCAGTTACCTTATTCCTCACATCCTGTGGGACAATTACCTTATTCCTTACACCCTGTAGTCCAGTTACCTTATTTCTTACATCCTGTGGGCCAGTTACATTATTCCTTACACACTGTGGGACAGTTACCTTATTCCTTACATCCTGTGGGCCAGTAACCTTATTCTTTACATCCTGTGGGCCAGTTACCTTATTCCTTACATCCTGTGGGCCAGTTACATTATTCCTTACACACTGTGGGACAGTTACCTTATTCCTTACATCCTGTGGGCCAGTAACCTTATTCTTTACATCCTGTGGGGCAGTTACCTTATTGCTAACATCCTGTGGGCCAGTTACATTATTCCTTACACCCTGTGGGCCAGTAACCTTATTCCTTACATCCTGTGGGCCAGTTACCTTATTCCTCACATCCTGTGGTCCAGTTACCTTATTCCTCACATCCTGTGGGACAATTACCTTATTCCTTACACCCTGTAGTACAGTTACCTTATTCCTTCCATCCTGTGGGCCAGTTACATTATTCCTTACACACTGTGGGACAGTTACCTTATTCCTTACATCCTGTGGGCCAGTAACCTTATTCCTTACATCCTGTGGGCCAGTTACCTTATTCCTTACATCATGTGGGCCAGTCACCTTATTCCGTCCACCCTGTGGGCCACTTAACTTATTCCTTACAACATGTAGACCAGTTACCTTATTCCTTACATCATGTGGACCATTTCCGTATTCCTTACATCCTGTGGGCCAGTTACCTTATTCCTTACATCATGTGGGCCAGTTACCTTATTCATTACACCCTGTGGGCCAGTTACCTTATTCCGTCCACCCTGTGGGCCACTTAACTTATTCCTTACAACATGTGGACCAGTTACCTTATTCCTTACATCATGTGGACCATTTCCGTATTCCTTACATCCTGTGGGCCAGTTACCTTATTCCTTACATCATGTGGGCCAGTTACCTTATTCCGTCCACCCTGTGGTCCAGTTACCTTATTCCTTACATCCTGTGGGCCAGTTACCTTCTTCCTTATATCATGTGGGCCAGTTACCTTATTCCTTACACACTGTGGGCCAGTTACCTTATTCCTTACACACTGTAGACCAGTTACCTTTTCCTTACATCCTGTGGGCCAGGTACCTTATTCCTTACATCCTGTGGGCCAGCAACCTTATTCCTTACATACTGTGGGCCAGTTACCTTATTCCTTACATCCTGTGGGCCAGTTACCTTATTCCTAACATCCTGTTGGACAGTTACCTTATTCCTTACATACTGTAGGCCAGTTACCTTATTCCTTACATCCTGTGGACCAGTTACCTTATTCCTTACATCCAGTGGGCCAGTTACCTTATTCCTTAAATCCTGTGGGCCAGATACCTTATTCCTTACATCCTGTGGGCCAGTTACCTTATTCCTTACACCCTGTGGGCCAGTTACCTTATTCATTACACCCTGTGGGCCAGTAACCTTATTCCTTTCATCCTGTGGGCCAGTTACCTTATTCCTCACATCCTGTGGTCCAGTTACCTTATTCCTCACATCCTGTGGGACAATTACCTTATTCCTTACACCCTGTAGTCCAGTTACCTTATTTCTTACATCCTGTGGGCCAGTTACATTATTCCTTACACACTGTGGGACAGTTACCTTATTCCTTACATCCTGTGGGCCAGTAACCTTATTCTTTACATCCTGTGGGCCAGTTACCTTATTCCTTACATCCTGTGGGCCAGTTACATTATTCCTTACACACTGTGGGACAGTTACCTTATTCCTTACATCCTGTGGGCCAGTAACCTTATTCTTTACATCCTGTGGGGCAGTTACCTTATTGCTAACATCCTGTGGGCCAGTTACATTATTCCTTACACCCTGTGGGCCAGTAACCTTATTCCTTACATCCTGTGGGCCAGTTACCTTATTCCTCACATCCTGTGGTCCAGTTACCTTATTCCTCACATCCTGTGGGACAATTACCTTATTCCTTACACCCTGTAGTACAGTTACCTTATTCCTTCCATCCTGTGGGCCAGTTACATTATTCCTTACACACTGTGGGACAGTTACCTTATTCCTTACATCCTGTGGGCCAGTAACCTTATTCCTTACATCCTGTGGGCCAGTTACCTTATTCCTTACATCATGTGGGCCAGTCACCTTATTCCGTCCACCCTGTGGGCCACTTAACTTATTCCTTACAACATGTAGACCAGTTACCTTATTCCTTACATCATGTGGACCATTTCCGTATTCCTTACATCCTGTGGGCCAGTTACCTTATTCCTTACATCATGTGGGCCAGTTACCTTATTCATTACACCCTGTGGGCCAGTTACCTTATTCCTTACATCCTGTGGGCCAGTTACCTTATTCCTTACACACTGTAGACCAGTTACCTTTTCCTTACATCCTGTGGGCCAGGTACCTTATTCCTTACATCCTGTGGGCCAGCAACCTTATTCCTTACATACTGTGGGCCAGTTACCTTATTCCTTACATCCTGTGGGCCAGTTACCTTATTCCTAACATCCTGTGGACCAGTTACCTTATTCCTTACATCCTATGGGCCAGGTACCTTATTCCTCAGATCCTGTGGGCCAGTTACCTTATTTCTTACACCCTGTGGGCCAATTACCTTATTCCTTCCATCCTGTGGGACAGTTACCTTATTCCTTACATCCTGTGGGACAGTTACCTTATTCCTTACATCCTGATGGACAGTTACCTTATTCCTTACACACTGTAGACCAGTTACCTTATTCCTTACATCCTGTGGGCCAGTTACCTTATTCCTTACACACTGTAGACCAGTTACCTTTTCGTTACATCCTGTGGGCCAGTTACCTTATTCCTTACATCCTGTGGGCCAGTTACATTGTTCCTTACACCCTGTAGGCCAGTTACCTTATTCCTTACACCCTGTGGGCCAGGTACCTTATTCCTTACACCCTGTGGGCCAGGTACCTTATTCCTTACACCCTGTGGGCCAGGTACCTTATTCCTTACATCCTGTGGGCCAGTTACCTTATTCCTTACACCCTGTGGGCCAGTTACGTTATTCCTTACACACTGTGGGCCAGTTAACTTATTCCTTACATCATGTGGACCAGTTACCGTATTCCTTACATCTTGTGGGCCAGTTACCGTATTCCTTACATCCTGTGGGCCAGTTACCTTATTCCGTCCACCCTGTGGGCCAGTTACCTTATTCCTTATATCCTGTGGGCCAGTTACCTTATTCCTTACATCCTGTTGGACAGTTACCTTATTCCTTACATACTGTAGGCCAGTTACCTTATTCCTTACATCCTGTGGACCAGTTACCTTATTCCTTACATCCAGTGGGCCAGTTACCTTATTCCTTAAATCCTGTGGGCCAGTTACCTTATTCCTTACATCCTGTGGGCCAGTTACCTTATTCCTTACACCCTGTGGGCCAGTTACCTTATTCCTTAACCCTGTGGGCCAGTAACCTTATTCCTTTCATCCTGTGGGCCAGTTACCTTATTCCTCACATCCTGTGGTCCAGTTACCTTATTCCTCACATCCTGTGGGACAATTACCTTATTCCTTACACCCTGCAGTACAGTTACCTTATTCCTTACATCCTGTGGGCCAGTTACATTATTCCTTACACACTGTGGGACACTTACCTTATTCCTTACATCCTGTGGGCCAGTAACCTTATTCCTTACATCCTGTGGGCCAGTTACCTTATTCCTTACATCATGTGGGCCAGTTAACTTATTCCGTCCACCCTGTGGGCCACTTAACTTATTCCTTACAACATGTGGACCAGTTACCTTATTCCTTACATCATGTGGACCATTTCCGTATTC
This sequence comes from Isurus oxyrinchus, assembly GCA_026770705.1. NCBI lineage: Eukaryota > Metazoa > Chordata > Chondrichthyes > Lamniformes > Lamnidae > Isurus > Isurus oxyrinchus. The sequence continues at coordinate 380,689 of JANJGN010000287.1, read as the reverse complement.
CTTACATCCTGTGGGCCAGTTACCTTATTCCTTACATCATGTGGGCCAGTTACCTTATTCCGTCCACCCTGTGGTCCAGTTACCTTATTCCTTACATCCTGTGGGCCAGTTACCTTATTCCTTATATCATGTGGGCCAGTTACCTTATTCCTTACACACTGTGGGCCAGTTACCTTATTCCTTACACACTGTAGACCAGTTACCTTTTCCTTACATCCTGTGGGCCAGTTACCTTATTCCTTACATCCTGTGGGCCAGTTACCTTATTCCTAACATCCTGTGGGCCAGTTACCTTATTCCTTACATCCTGTGGGCCAGGTACCTTATTCCTCTGATCCTGAGGGCCAGTTACCTTATTCCTCACACCCTGTGGGCCAGTTACCTTATTCCTTCCATCCTGTGGGACAGTTACCTTATTCCTTACATCCTGTGGGACAGTTACCTTATTCCTTACATCCTGATGGACAGTTACCTTATTCCTTACACACTGTAGACCAGTTACCTTATTCCTTACATCCTGTGGGCCAGTTACCTTATTCCTTACACCCTGTGGGCCAGGTACCTTATTCTTTACACCCTGTGCGCCAGGTACCTTATTCCTTACACCCTGTGGGCCAGGTACCTTATTCCTTACATCCTGTGGGCCAGTTACCTTATTCCTTACACCCTGTGGGCCAGTTACGTTTTTCCTTACACACTGTGGGCCAGTTAACTTATTCCTTACATCATGTGGACCAGTTACCGTATTCCTTACATCTTGTGGGCCCGTTACCGTATTCCTTACATCCTGTGGGCCAGTTACCTTATTCCGTCCACCCTGAGGGCCAGTTAAGTTATTCCTTCCATCATGTGGACCAGTTACCTTATTCCTTACATCCTGTGGGCCAGTTACCTTATTCCTTACATCATGTGGGCCAGTTACCTTATTCCGTCCACCCTGTGGGCCACTTAACTTATTCCTTACAACATGTGGACCAGTTACCTTATTCCTTACATCATGTGGACCATTTCCGTATTCCTTACACCCTGTAGTCCAGTTACCTTATTTCTTACATCCTGTGGGCCAGTTACATTATTCCTTACACACTGTGGGACAGTTACCTTATTCCTTACATCCTGTGGGCCAGTAACCTTATTCTTTACATCCTGTGGGCCAGTTACCTTATTCCTTACATCCTGTGGGCCAGTTACATTATTCCTTACACACTGTGGGACAGTTACCTTATTCCTTACATCCTGTGGGCCAGTAACCTTATTCTTTACATCCTGTGGGGCAGTTACCTTATTGCTAACATCCTGTGGGCCAGTTATATTATTCCTTACACCCTGTGGGCCAGTAACCTTATTCCTTACATCCTGTGGGCCAGTTACCTTATTCCTCACATCCTGTGGTCCAGTTACCTTATTCCTCACATCCTGTGGGACAATTACCTTATTCCTTACACCCTGTAGTACAGTTACCTTATTCCTTACATCCTGTGGGCCAGTTACATTATTCCTTACACACTGTGGGACACTTACCTTATTCCTTACATCCTGTGGGCCAGTAACCTTATTCCTTACATCCTGTGGGCCAGTTACCTTATTCCTTACATCATGTGGGCCAGTTAACTTATTCCGTCCACCCTGTGGGCCACTTAACTTATTCCTTACAACATGTGGACCAGTTACCTTATTCCTTACATCATGTGGACCATTTCCGTATTCCTTACATCCTGTGGGCCAGTTACCTTATTCCTTACATCATGTGGGCCAGTTACCTTATTCCGTCCACCCTGTGGTCCAGTTACCTTATTCCTTACATCCTGTGGGCCAGTTACCTTATTCCTTATATCATGTGGGCCAGTTACCTTATTCCTTACACACTGTGGGCCAGTTACCTTATTCCTTACACACTGTAGACCAGTTACCTTTTCCTTACATCCTGTGGGCCAGGTACCTTATTCCTTACATCCTGTGGGCCAGCTACCTTATTCCTTACATACTGTGGGCCAGTTACCTTATTCCTTACATCCTGTGGGCCAGTTACCTTATTCCTAACATCCTGTGGGCCAGTTACCTTATTCCTTACATCCTGTGGGCCAGGTACCTTATTCCTCTGATCCTGTGGGCCAGTTACCTTATTCCTCACACCCTGTGGGCCAGTTACCTTATTCCTTCCATCCTGTGGGACAGTTACCTTATTCCTTACATCCTGTGGGACAGTTACCTTATTCCTTACATCCTGATGGACAGTTACCTTATTCCTTACACACTGTAGACCAGTTACCTTATTCCCTACATCCTGTGGGCCAGTTACCTTATTCCTTACATCCTGTGGGCCAGTTACATTGTTCCTTACACCCTGTAGGCCAGTTACCTTATTCCTTACACCCTGTGGGCCAGGTACCTTATTCTTTACACCCTGTGCGCCAGGTACCTTATTCCTTACACCCTGTGGGCCAGGTACCTTATTCCTTACATCCTGTGGGCCAGTTACCTTATTCCTTACACCCTGTGGGCCAGTTACGTTTTTCCTTACACACTGTGGGCCAATTAACTTATTCCTTACATCATGTGGACCAGTTACCGTATTCCTTACATCTTGTGGGCCCGTTACCGTATTCCTTACATCCTGTGGGCCAGTTACCTTATTCCGTCCACCCTGAGGGCCAGTTAACTTATTCCTTCCATCATGTGGACCAGTTACCTTATTCCTTACATCCTGTGGGCCAGATACCTTATTCCTTACATCATGTGGGCCAGTTACCTTATTCCATCCACCCTGTGGGCCACTTAACTTATTCCTTACAACATGTGGACCAGTTACCTTATTCCTTACATCATGTGGACCATTTCCGTATTCCTTACATCCTGTGGGCCAGTTACCTTATTCCTTACATCATGTGGGCCAGTTTCCTTATTCCGTCCACCCTGTGGGCCAGTTATCTTATTCCTTATATCATGTGGGCCAGTTACCTTATTCTTTACACACTGTGGGCCAGTTACCTTATTCCTTACACACTGTAGACCAGTTACCTTTTCCTTACATCCTGTGGGCCAGTTACCTTATTCCTTAGATCCTGTGGGCCAGTTACCTTATTCCTTACACACTGTAGACCAGTTACCTTTTCCTTACATCCTGTGGGCCAGTTACCTTATTCCTTACACACTGTGGGCCAGTTACCTTATTCCTAACATCCTGTGGGCCAGTTACCTTATTCCTAACATCCTGTGGGCCAGTTACCATATTCCTTACATCCTGTGGGCCAGGTACCTTATTCCTCAGATCCTGTGGGCCAGTTACCTTATTCCTCACACCCTGTGGGCCAGTTACCTTATTCCTTCCATCCTGTGGGACAGTTACCTTATTCCTTCCATCCTGTGGGACAGTTACCATATTCCTTACATCCTGATGGACAGTTACCTTATTCCTTACACACTGTAGACCAGTTACCTTATTCCTTACATCCTGTGGGCCAGTTACTTTATTCCTTACACACTGTAGACCAGTTACCTTTTCGTTAAATCCTGTGGGCCAGATACCTTATTCCTCAGATCCTGTGGGCCAGTTACCTTATTCCTCACACCCTGTGGGCCAGTTACCTTATTCTTCCATCCTGTGCGACAATTACCTTATTCCTTACATCCTGTGGGACAGTTACCTTATTCCTTACATCCTGATGGACAGTTACCTTATTCCATACACACTGTAGACCAGTTACCTTATTCCTTACATCCTGTGGGCCAGTTACCTTATTCCTTACACACTGTAGACCAGTTACCTTTTCGTTACATCCTGTGGGCCAGTTACCTTTTTCCTTACATCCTGTGGGCCAGTTACATTGTTCCTTACACCCTGTAGGCCAGTTACCTTATTCCTTACACACTGTGGGCCAGGTACCTTATTCCTTACACCCTGTGGGCCAGTTACCTTATTCCTTACACCCTGTGGGCCAGTTACCTTATTCCTTACACACTGTGGGCCAGTTGACTTATTCCTTACATCATGTGGACCAGTTACCGTATTCCTTACATCTTGTGGGCCAGTTACCGTATTCCTTACATCCTGTGGGCCAGTTACCTTATTCCGTCCACCCTGTGGGCCAGTTAACTTATTCCTTGCATCCTGTGGAACAGTTACCCTATTCCTTACATCCTGTGGGCCAGTCACCTTATTCCGTCCACCCTGTGGGCCAGTTAACTTATTCCTTCCATCATGTGGACCAGTTACCTTATTCCTTACATCCTGTGGGCCAGTTACCTTATTCCTTACATCATGTGGGCCAGTTACCTTATTCCATGCACCCTGTGGGCCAGTAACCTTATTCCTCACATCCTGTGGGCCAGTTACCTTATTCCTTACAGCCTATGGACCAGTTACCTTATTCCTTACATCCTGTGGGCCAGTTACATTATTCCTAACATCCTGGGGGCCAGTTACCTTATTCCTTACAACATGTGGACCAGTTAACGTATTCCATACATCCTGTGGGCCATTTAACTTCTTCCTTACATCCGGTGGGCCAGTTACCGTATTCCTTACATCCTGTGGACCAGTTACCTTATTCCTTACATCCTGTGGACCAGTTACCTTATTCCTTACATCCTGTGGGCCAGTTACCTTATTCCTTACACCCTGTGGGACAGTAACCTTATTCCTTACATCCTGTGGACCAGTTAACTTATTCCTTACATCCTGTGGGCCAGTTACCTTATTCCTTACATCCTGTAGGACAGTTACCTTATTCCTTACATCCTGTGGGACAGTTACCTTATTCCTTACATCCTGATGGACAGTTACCTTATTCCTTACATCCTGTGGGCCAGTTACCTTATTCCTTACATCCAGTGGGACAGTTACCTTATTCCTTACACACTGTAGACCAGGTACCTTTTCCTTACATCCTGTGGGCCAGTTAACTTATTCCTTACATACTGTGGGCCAGGTACCATATTCCTTACATCCTGTGGGCCAGTTACCTTATTCCTTACATCCTGTGGGCCAGTTACCTCATTCCTTACATCCTGTGGGCCAGTTACCTCATTCCTTACACCCTGTGGGCCAGTTACCTTATTCCTTACATCCTGTGGGCCGGTTACCTTATTTCTTACATCCTGTGGGCCAGTTACCTTATTCCTTACATCCTGTGGACCAGGTACCTTATTCCTTACACCCTGTGGGTCAGTTACCTTATTTCTTACATCATGTGGACCAGTTACCTTATTCCTTACATCCTGTGGGCCAGTTACCTTATTCCTTACACCCTGTGGGCCAGTTACCTTATTCATTACATCCTGTGGGACAGTTACCTTATTCCTTACATCCTGTGGGCCAGTTACCTTATTCATTACATCCTGTGGGACAGTTACCTTATTTCTTACAGCCTGTGGGCCAGTAACCTTATTCTTTACATCCTGTGGGCCAGTTACCTTATTCCTTACATCCTGAGGCCAGTTACATTATTCCTTACACACTGTGGGACAGTTACCTTATTCCTTACATCCTGTGGGCCAGTAACCTTATTCTTTACATCCTGTGGGGCAGTTACCTTATTGCTAACATCCTGTGGGCCAGTTATATTATTCCTTACACCCTGTGGGCCAGTAACCTTATTCCTTACATCCTGTGGGCCAGTTACCTTATTCCTCACATCCTGTGGTCCAGTTACCTTATTCCTCACATCCTGTGGGACAATTACCTTATTCCTTACACCCTGTAGTACAGTTACCTTATTCATTACATCCTGTGGGCCAGTTACATTATTCCTTACACACTGTGGGACACTTACCTTATTCCTTACATCCTGTGGGCCAGTTACCTTATTCCTCACATCCTGTGGACCAGTTACCTTATTCCTCACATCCTGTGGGACAATTACCTTATTCCTTACACCCTGTAGTACAGTTACCTTATTCCTTACATCCTGTGGGCCAGTTACATTATTCCTTACACACTGTGGGACACTTACCTTATTCCTCACATCCTGTGGGACAATTACCTTATTCCTTACACCCTGTAGTACAGTTACCTTATTCCTTACATCCTGTGGGCCAGTAACCTTATTCCTTACATCCTGTGGGACAGTTACCTTATTCCTTACATCATGTGGGCCAGTTACCTTATTCCGTCCACACTGTGGGCCACTTAACTTATTCCTTACAACATGTGGACCAGTTACCTTATTCCTTACATCATGTGGACCATTTCCGTATTCCTTACATCCTGTGGGCCAGTTACCTTATTCCTTACATCATGTGGGCCAGTTACCTTATTCCGTCCACCCTGTGGTCCAGTTACCTTATTCCTTACATCCTGTGGGCCAGTTACCTTATTCCTTATATCATGTGGGCCAGTTACCTTATTCCTTACACACTGTGGGCCAGTTACCTTATTCCTTACACACTGTAGACCAGTTACCTTTTCCTTACATCCTGTGGGCCAGGTACCTTATACCTTACATCCTGTGGGCCAGCTACCTTATTCCTTACATACTGTGGGCCAGTTACCTTATTCCTTACATCCTGTGGGCCAGTTACCTTATTCCTAACATCCTGTGGGCCAGATACCTTATTCCTTACATCCTGTGGGCCAGGTACCTTATTCCTCTGATCCTGTGGGCCAGTTACCTTATTCCTCACACCCTGTGGGCCAGTTACCTTATTCCTTCCATCCTGTGGGACAGTTACCTTATTCCTTACATCCTGTGGGACAGTTACCTTATTCCTTACATCCTGTGGGACAGTTACCTTATTCCTTACACACTGTAGACCAGTTACCTTATTCCTTACATCGTGTGGGCCAGTTACCTTATTCCTTACATCCTGTGGGCCAGTTACATTGTTCCTTACACCCTGTAGGCCAGTTACCTTATTCCTTACACCCTGTGGGCCAGTTACCTTATTCCTTACATCCTGTGGGACAGTTACCTTATTCCTTACACACTGTAGACCAGTTACCTTATTCCTTACATCCTGTGGGCCAGTTACCTTATTCCTTACATCCTGTGGGCCAGTTACATTGTTCCTTACACCCTGTAGGCCAGTTACCTTATTCCTTACACCCTGTGGGCCAGGTACCTTATTCCTTACACCCTGTGCGCCAGGTACCTTATTCCTTACACCCTGTGGGCCAGGTACCTTATTCCTTACATCCTGTGGGCCAGTTACCTTATTCCTTACACCCTGTGGGCCAGTTACGTTTTTCCTTACACACTGTGGGCCAGTTAACTTATTCCTTACATCATGTGGACCAGTTACCGTATTCCTTACATCTTGTGGGCCAGTTACCGTATTCCTTACATCCTGTGGGCCAGTTACCTTATTCCGTCCACCCTGAGGGCCAGTTAACTTATTCCTTCCATCATGTGGACCAGTTACCTTATTCCTTACATCCTGTGGGCCAGTTACCTTATTCCTTACATCATGTGGGCCAGTTACCTTATTCCGTCCACCCTGTGGGCCACTTAACTTATTCCTTACAACATGTGGACCAGTTACCTTATTCCTTACATCATGTGGACCATTTTCGTATTCCTTACATCCTGTGGGCCAGTTACCTTATTCCTTACATCATGTGGGCCAGTTACCTTATTCCGTCCACCCTGTGGGCCAGTTATCTTATTCCTTATATCATGTGGGCCAGTTACCTTATTGTTTACACACTGTGGGCCAGTTACCTTATTCCTTACACACTGTAGACCAGTTACCTTTTCCTTACATCCTGTGGGCCAGTTACCTTATTCCTTACATCCTGTGGGCCAGTTACCTTATTCCTTACACACTGTAGACCAGTTACATTTTCCTTACATCCTGTGGGCCAGTTACCTTATTCCTTACACACTGTGGGCCAGTTACCTTATTCCTAACATCCTGTGGGCCAGTTACCTTATTCCTAACATCCTGTGGGCCAGTTACCTTATTCCTTACATCCTGTGGGCCAGGTACCTTATTCCTCAGATCCTGTGGGCCAGTTACCTTATTCCTCACACCCTGTGGGCCAGTTACCTTATTCCTTCCATCCTGTGGGACATTTACCTTATTCCTTACATCCTGTGGGACAGTTACCTTATTCCTTACATCCTGATGGACAGTTACCTTATTCCTTACACACTGTAGACCAGTTACCTTATTCCTTACATCCTGTGGGCCAGTTACCTTATTCCTTACACACTGTAGACCAGTTACCTTTTCGTTACATCCTGTGGGCCAGTTACATTGTTCCTTACACCCTGTAGGCCAGTTACCTTATTCCTTGCATCCTGTGGGCCAGGTACCTTATTCCTTACATCCTGTGGGCCAGTTACCTTATTCCATGCACCCTGTGGGCCAGTTACCTTATTCCTTCCATCATGTGGACCAGTTACCTTATTCCTTACATCCTGTGGGCCAGTTACCTTATTCCGTCCACCCTGTGGGCCAGTTAACTTATTCCTTCCATCATGTGGACCAGTTACCTTATTCCTTACATCCTGTGGGCCAGTTACCTTATTCCTTACATCATGTGGGCCAGTTACCTTATTCCATGCACCCTGTGGGCCAGTAACCTTATTCCTCACATCCTGATGGACAGTTACCTTATTCCTTACATCCTGTGGGCCAGTTACCTTATTCCTTACATCCAGTGGGACAGTTACCTTATTCCTTACACACTGTAGACCAGGTACCTTTTCCTTACATCCTGTGGGCCACCTAACTTATTCCTTACATACTGTGGGCCAGGTACCATATTCCTTACATACTGTGGGCCAGGTACATTATTCCTTACATCCTGTGGGCCAGTTACCTTATTCCTTACATCCTGTAGGCCAGTTACCTCATTCCTTACACCCTGTGGGCCAGTTAACTTATTCCTTACATCCTGTGGGCCGGTTACCTTATTTCTTACATCCTGTGGGCCAGTTACCTTATTCCTTACATCCTGTGGACCAGGTACCTTATTCCTTACACCCTGTGGGTCAGTTACCTTATTTCTTACATCATGTGGACCAGTTACCTTATTCCTTACATCCTGTGGGCCAGTTACCTTATTCCTTACACCCTGTGGGCCAGTTACCTTATTCATTACATCCTGTGGGACAGTTACCTTATTCCTTACATCCTGTGGGCCAGTTACCTTATTCCATACATCCTGTGGGCCAGTTACCTTATTCCTTATATCCTGTGGGACAGTTACCTTATTCCTTACACCCTGTGGGCCAGTTACCTTATTCCTTACACCCTGTGGGCCAGTTACCTTATTCCTTACACACTTTGGGCCAGTTACCTTATTCCTTACATCCTGTGGGACAGTTACCTTATTCCTTACATCCTGTGGTCCAGTTACCTTATTCCTTACATCCTGTGGGACAGTTACCTTATTCCTTACATCCTGTGGTCCAGTTACCTTATTCCACACATCCTGTGGGACAGTTACCTTATTCCTTATATCCTGTGGGCCAGTTACCTTATTCCTTACATCCTGTGGGCCAGGTACCTTATTCTTTACATCCTGTGGGCCAGTTACCTTATTCCTCACATCCTGTGGGCCAGTTACCTTATTCCTTACATCCTGTGGGACAGTTACCGTATCCCTTACATCCTGAGGGCCAGTTACCTTATGCCTTACACACTGTGGGCCAGGTACCTTATTCCGTCCACCCTGTGGGCCAGTTCCCTTATTCCTTATATCATGTGGGCCAGTTACCTTATTCCGTACAGCCTGTGGGCCAGTTACCTTATTCCGTACACCCTGTGAGACAGCTACCTTATTCCTTACATCCTGTGGGCCAGTTACCTTATTCCTTATGTCATGTGGGCCAGTTACATTATTCCGTACACTCTGTGGGCCAGTTACCTTATTCCTTACAACATGTGGACCATTTACCTTATTCCTTACATCCTGTGGGCCAGTTACCTTATTGCTAACATCCTGTGGGCCAGTTACCTTATTCCTTACATCCTGTGGGACAGTTACCTTATTCCTGACATCCTGTGGGCCAGTTACCTTATTCCTTACATCCTGTGGGACAGTTACCTTATTCCTTACACACTGTGGGCCAGTTAACTTATTCCTTACATCATGTGGACCAGTTACCGTATTCCTAACATCATGTGGGCCAGTTACCTTATTCCTGACATCCTGTGGGCCAGTTACCGTATTCCTTACATCCAGTGGGCCAGTTACCTTATTCCGCCCACCCTGTGGGCCAGTTAACTTATTCCTTACATCCTGTGGAACAGTTAACTTATTCCTTACATCCTGTGGGCCAGTAACCTTATTCCGTCCACCCTGTGGGCCAGTTAACTTATTCCTTCCATCATGTGGACCAGTTACCTTATTCCTCACATCCTGTGGGCCAGTTACCTTATTCCTTACACCCTGTGGGCCAGTTACCTTATTCCTTACATCCTGTGGGCCAGTTACATTATTCCTTACATCCTGTGGGCCATTTACCTTATTCCTTACATCCTGTGGGCCAGTTACCTTATTCCTTACATCCTGTGGGACAGTTACCTTATTCCTTACATCCTGATGGACAGTTACCTTATTCCTTACATCCTGTGGGCCAGTTACCTTATTCCTTACACCCAGTGGGACAGTTACCTTATTCCTTACACACTGTAGACCAGGTACCTTTTCCTTACATCCTGTGGGCCAGTTAACTTATTCCTTACATACTGTGGGCCAGGTACCTTATTCCTTACATCCTGTGGGCCAGTTACCTTATTCCTTACATCCTGTGGGCCAGTTACCTTATTCCTAACATCATGTGGGCCAGTTACCTTATTCCTTGCACCCTGTGGGACAGTTACCTTATTCCTCACATCCTGTGGGCCAGTTACCTTATTCCTTACAGCCTATGGACCAGTTACCTTATTCCTTACATCCTGTGGGCCAGTTACATTATTCCTAACATCCTGGGGGCCAGTTACCTTATTCCTTACAACATGTGGACCAGTTAACGTATTCCATACATCCTGTGGGCCATTTAACTTCTTCCTTACATCCGGTGGGCCAGTTACCTTATTTCTTACATCCTGTGGGCCAGTTACCTCATTCCTTACACACTGTGGGCCAGTTACCTTATTCCTCACATCCTGTGGGCCAGTTACCTTATTCCTTACATCCTGTGGGCCAGTTACCTCATTCCTTACACACTGTGGGCCAGTTACCTTATTCCGTCCACCCTGTGGGCCAGTTCCCTTATTCCTTATATCATGTGGGCCAGTTACCTTATTCCGTACAGCCTGTGGGCCAGTTACCTTATTCCGTACACCCTGTGGGACAGTTACCTTATTCCTTACATCCTGTGGGCCAGTTACCTTATTCCTTATATCATGTGGGCCAGTTACATTATTCCGTACACTCTGTGGGCCAGTTACCTTATTCCTTACAACATGTGGACCAGTTACCTTATTCCTTACATCCTGTGGGCCAGTTACCTTATTGCTAACATCCTGTGGGCCAGTTACCTTATTCCTTACATCCTGTGGGACAGTTACCTTATTCCTGACATCCTGTGGGCCAGTTACCTTATTCCTTACATCCTGTGGGACAGTTACTTTATTCCTTACATCCTGTGGGACAGTTACCTTATTCCTTACATCCTGTGGGACAGTTACCTCATTCCTTACACACTGTGGGCCAGTTAACTTATTCCTTACATCATGTGGACCAGTTACCGTATTCCTAACATCATGTGGGCCACTTACCTTATTCCTGACATCCTGTGGGCCAGTTACCGTATTCCTTACATCCAGTGGGCCAGTTACCTTATTCCGCCCACCCTGTGGGCCAGTTAACTTATTCCTTACATCCTGTGGAACAGTTACATTATTCCTTACATCCTGTGGGCCAGTAACCTTATTCCGTCCACCCTGTGGGCCAGTTAACTTATTCCTTCCATGATGTGGACCAGTTACCTTATTCCTCACATCCTGTGGGCCAGTTACCTTATTCCTTACACCCTGTGGGCCAGTTACCTTATTCCTTACATCCTGTGGGCCAGTTACATTATTCCTTACATCCTGTGGGCCAGTTACCTTATTCCTTACATCCTGTGGGCCAGTTACCTTATTCCTTACATCCTGTGGGCCAGTTACCTTATTCCTTACATCCCGTGGTCCAGTTACCTTATTCCATACACCCAGTGGGACAGTTACCTTATTCCTTACACACTGTAGACCAGGTACCTTTTCCTTACATCCTGTGGGCAAGTTACCTTATTCCTTACATCCTGTGGGCCAGTTACATTGTTCCTTACACCCTGTAGGCCAGTTACCTTATTCCTTACACCCTGTGGGCCAGGTACCTTATTCCTTACATCCTGTGGGCCAGTTACCTTATTCCTTACACCCTGTGGGCCAGTTACCTTATTCCTTACACACTGTGGGCCAGTTAACTTATTCCTTACATCATGTGGACCAGTTACCGTATTCCTTACATCTTGTGGGCCAGTTACCGTATTCCTTACATCCTGTGTGCCAGTTACCTTATTCCGTCCACCCTGTGGGCCAGTTAACTTATTCCTTGCATCCTGTGGAACAGTTACATTATTCCGTACATCCTGTGGGCCAGTCACCTTATTCCGTCCACCCTGTGGGCCAGTTAACTTATTCCTTCCATCATGTGGACCAGTTACCTTATTCCTTACATCCTGTGGGCCAGTTACCTTATTCCTTACATCATGTGGGCCAGTTACCTTATTCCATGCACCCTGTGGGCCAGTAACCTTATTCCTCACATCCTGTGGTCCAGTTACCTTATTCCTTACAGCCTATGGACCAGTTACCTTATTCCTTACATCCTGTGGGCCAGTTACATTATTCCTAACATCCTGGGGGCCAGTTACCTTATTCCTTACAACATGTGGACCAGTTAACGTATTCCATACATCCTGTGGGCCATTTAACTTCTTCCTTACATCCGGTGGGCCAGTTACCTTATTCCTTACATCCTGTGGACCAGTTACCTTATTCCTTACATCCTGTGGACCAGTTACCTTATTCCTTACATCCTGTGGGCCAGTTACCTTATTCCTTACACCCTGTGGGACAGTTACCTTATTCCTTACATCCTGTGGGCCAGTTACCTTATTCCTTACATCCTGTGGGACAGTTACCTTATTCCTTACATCCCGTGGGCCAGTTACCTTATTCCTTACATCCTGTGGGCCAGTTACCTTATTCCTTACACCCTGTGGGCCAGTTACCTTATTCCTTACACCCTGTGGGCCAGTTACCTTATTCCTTACATCCTGTGGGCCAGTTACCTTATTCCTTACACCCTGTGGGCCAGTTACCTTATTCCTTACATCCTGTGGACCAGTTAACTTATTCCTTACATCCTGTGGGCCAGTTACCTTATTCCTTACATCCTGTAGGACAGTTACCTTATTCCTTACATCCTGTGGGACAGTTAGCTTATTCCTTACATCCTGATGGACAGTTACCTTATTCCTTACATCCTGTGGGCCAGTTACCTTATTCCTTACATCCAGTGGGACAGTTACCTTATTCCTTACACACTGTAGACCAGGTACCTTTTCCTTACATCCTGTGGGCCAGTTAACTTATTCCTTACATACTGTGGGCCAGGTACCATATTCCTTACATACTGTGGGCCAGGTACATTATTCCTTACATCCTGTGGGCCAGTTACCTTATTCCTTACATCCTGTGGGCCAGTTACCTCATTCCTTACACCTTGTGGGCCAGTTACCTTATTCCTTACATCCTGTGGGCCGGTTACCTTATTTCTTACATCCTGTGGGCCAGTTACCTTATTCCTTACATCCTGTGGACCAGGTACCTTATTCCTTACAGCCTGTGGGTCAGTTACCTCATTCCTTACACCCTGTGGGCCAGTTACCTTATTCCTTACACCCTGTGGGCCAGTTACCTTATTCATTACATCCTGTGGGACAGTTACCTTATTCCTTACATCCTGTGGGCCAGTAACCTTATTCATTACATCCTGTGGGACAGTTACCTTATTCCTTACACCCTGTGGGCCAGTTACCTTATTCCTTACACCCTGTGGGCCAATTACCTTATTCCTTACACACTTTGGGCCAGTTACCTTATTCCTTACATCCTGTGGGACAGTTACCTTATTCCTTACATCCTGTGGTCCAGTTACCTTATTCCTTACATCCTGTGGGACAGTTACCTTATTCCTTACATCCTGTGGGCCAGGTACCTTATTCTTTACATCCTGTGGGCCAGTTACCTTATTCCTCACATCCTGTGGGCCAGTTACCTTATTCCTTACATCCTGTGGTCCAGTTACCTTATTCCACACATCCTGTGGGACAGTTACCTTATTCCTTATATCCTGTGGGCCAGTTACCTTATTCCTTACATCCTGTGGGCCAGGTACCTTATTCTTTACATCCTGTGGGCCAGTTACCTTATTCCTCACATCCTGTGGGCCAGTTACCTTATTCCTTACATCCTGTGGGACAGTTACCGTATCCCTTACATCCTGAGGGCCAGTTACCTTATGCCTTACACACTGTGGGCCAGTTACCTTATTCCGTCCACCCTGTGGGCCAGTTCCCTTATTCCTTATATCATGTGGGCCAGTTACCTTATTCCGTACAGCCTGTGGGCCAGTTACCTTATTCCTTCACCCTGTGGGACAGTTACCTTATTCCTTACATCCTGTGGGCCAGTTACCTTATTCCTTATATCATGTGGGCCAGTTACCTTATTCCGTACACTCTGTGGGCCAGTTACCTTATTCCTTACAACATGTGGACCAGTTACCTTATTCCTTACATCCTGTGGGCCAGTTACCTTATTGCTAACATCCTGTGGGCCAGTTACCTTATTCCTTACATCCTGTGGGACAGTTACCTTATTCCTGACATCCTGTGGGCCAGTTACCTTATTCCTTACATCCTGTGGGACAGTTACTTTATTCCTTACATCCTGTGGGACAGTTACCTTATTCCTTACACACTGTGGGCCAGTTAACTTATTCCTTACATCATGTGGCCCAGTTACCGTATTCCTAACATCATGTGGGCCAGTTACCTTATTCCTGACATCCTGTGGGCCAGTAACCGTATTCCTTACATCGAGTGGGCCAGTTACCTTATTCCGCCCACCCTGTGGGCCAGTTAACTTATTCCTTACATCCTGTGGAACAGTTACATTATTCCTTACATCCTGTGGGCCAGTAACCTTATTCCGTCCACCCTGTGGGCCAGTTAACTTATTCCTTCCATCATGTGGACCAGTTACCTTATTCCTCACATCCTGTGGGCCAGTTACCTTATTCCTTACACCCTGTGGGCCAGTTACCTTATTCCTTACATCCTGTGGGCCAGTTACATTATTCCTTACATCCTGTGGGCCAGTTACCTTATTCCTTACATCCTGTGGGCCAGTTACCTTATTCCTTACATCCTGTGGGACAGTTACCTTATTCCTTACATCCTGATGGACAGTTACCTTATTCCTTACATCCTGTGGGCCAGGTACCTTATTCCTTACACCCAGTGGGACAGTTACCTATTTCCTTACACACTGTAGACCAGGTACCTTTTCCTTACATCCTGTGGGCCAGTTAACTTATTCCTTACATACTGTGGGCCAGGTACCTTATTCCTTACATCCTGTGGGCCAGTTACCTTATTCCTTACATCCTGTGGGCCAGTTACCTTATTCCTTACATCATGTGGGCCAGTTACCTTATTCCTTACACACTGTGGGCCAGTTACCTTATTCCTTGCACCCTGTGGGCCAGTTACCTTATTCCTCACATCCTGTGGGCCAGTTACCTTATTCCTTACAGCCTATGGACCAGTTACCTTATTCCTTACATCCAGTGGGCCAGTTACATTATTCCTAACATCCTGGGGGCCAGTTACCTTATTCCTTACAACATGTGGACCAGTTAACGTATCCATACATCCTGTGGGCCAGTTACCTTATTCCTTACACCCTGTGGGCCATTTAACTTCTTCCTTACATCCGGTGGGCCAGTTACCTTATTCCTTACATCCTGTGGACCAGTTACCTTATTCCTTACATCCTGTGGACCAGTTAACTTATTCCTTACATCCTGTGGGCCAGTTACCTTATTCCTTACACCCTGTGGGACAGTAACCTTATTCCTTACATCCTGTGGACCAGTTAACTTATTCCTTACATCCTGTGGGCCAGTTACCTTATTCCTTACATCCTGTGGGACAGTTACCTTATTCCTTACATCCAGTGGGACAGTTACCTTATTCCTTACACACTGTAGACCAGGTACCTTTTCCTTACATCCTGTGGGCCAGTTAACTTATTCCTTACATACTGTGGGCCAGGTACCATATTCCTTACATACTGTGGGCCAGGTACATTATTCCTTACATCCTGTGGGCCAGTTACCTTATTCCTTACATCCTGTGGGCCAGTTACCTCATTCCTTACACCCTGTGGGCCAGTTACCTTATTCCTTACATCCTGTGGGCCAGTTACCTTATTTCTTACATCCTGTGGGCCAGTTACCTTATTCCTTACATCCTGTGGGCCAGTTACCTTATTCCTTACACCCTGTGGGCCAGTTACCTTATTCCTTACATCCTGTGGGCCAGTTACCTTATTCATTACATCCTGTGGGACAGTTACCTTATTCCTTACATCCTGTGGGCCAGTTACCTTATTCATTACATCCTGCGGGACAGTTACCTTATTCCTTACACCCTGTGGGCCAGTTACCTTATTCCTTACACCCTGTGGGCCAGTTACCTTATTCCTTACACACTTTGGGCCAGTTACCTTATTCCTCACATCCTGTGGGACAGTTACCTTATTCCTTACATCCTGTGGTCCAGTTACCTTATTCCTTACATCCAGTGGGACAGTTACCTTATTCCTTATATCCTGTGGGCCAGTTACCTTTTTCCTTACATCCTGTGGGCCAGGTACATTATTCTTTACATCCTGTGGGCCAGTTACCTTATTCCTCACATCCTGTGGGCCAGTTACCTTATTCCTTACATCCTGTGGGACAGTTACCGTATTCCTTACATCCTGAGGGCCAGTTACCTTATGCCTTACACACTGTGGGCCAGTTACCTTATTCCGTCCACCCTGTGGGCCAGTTCCCTTATTCCTTATATCATGTGGGCCAGTTACCTTATTCCGTACAGCCTGTGGGCCAGTTACCTTATTCCGTACACCCTGTGGGACAGTTACCTTATTCCTTACATCCTGTGGGCCAGTTACCTTATTCCTTATATCATGTGGGCCAGTTACATTATTCCGTACACTCTGTGGGCCAGTTACCTTATTCCTTACAACATGTGGACCAGTTACCTTATTCCTTACATCCTGTGGGCCAGTTACCTTATTGCTAACATCCTGTGGGCCAGTTACCTTATTCCTTACATCCTGTGGGACAGTTACCTTATTCCTGACATCCTGTGGGCCAGTTACCTTATTCCTTACATCCTGTGGGACAGTTACTTTATTCCTTACATCCTGTGGGACAGTTACCTTATTCCTTACATCCTGTGGGACAGTTACCTCATTCCTGACACACTGTGGGCCAGTTAACTTATTCCTTACAACATGTGGACCAGTTACCGTATTCCTAACATCATGTGGGCCACTTACCTTATTCCTGACATCCTGTGGGCCAGTTACCGTATTCCTTACATCCAGTGGGCCAGCTACCTTATTCCGCCCACCCTGTGGGCCAGTTAACTTATTCCTTACATCCTGTGGAACAGTTACATTATTCCTTACATCCTGTGGGCCAGTAACCTTATTCCGTCCACCCTGTGGGCCAGTTAACTTATTCCTTCCATGATGTGGACCAGTTACCTTATTCCTCACATCCTGTGGGCCAGTTACCTTATTCCTTACACCCTGTGGGCCAGTTACCTTATTCCTTACATCCTGTGGGCCAGTTACATTATTCCTTACATCCTGTGGGCCAGTTACCTTATTCCTTACATCCTGTGGGCCAGTTACCTTATTCCTTACATCCTGTGGGCCAGTTACCTTATTCCTTACATCCTGTGGGCCAGTTACCTTATTCCTTACATCCTGTGGGGCAGTTACCTTATTCCTTACATCCTGATGGACAGTTACCTTATTCCTTACATCCTGTGGGCCAGTTACCTTATTCCTTACACCCAGTGGGACAGTTACCTTATTCCTTACACACTGTAGGCCAGGTACCTTTTCCTTACATCCTGTGGGCCAGTTAACTTATTCCTTACATACTGTGGGCCAGGTACCTTATTCCTTACATCCTGTGGGCCAGTTACCTTATTCCTTACATCCTGTGGGCCAGTTACCTCATTCCTTACATCCTGTGGACCAGTTACCTTATTCCTTACACCCTGTGGGACAGTTACCTTATTTCTTACATCCTGGGGATCAGTTACCTCATTGCTTACATACTGTGGGCCAGTTACCTTATTCCTTACACCCTGTGAGCCAGTTACCTTATTCCTTACATCCTGTGGGCCAGTTACCTTATTCATTACATCCTGTGGGACAGTTACCTTATTCCTTACATCCTGTGGGCCAGTTACCTTATTCCTAACATCCTTTGGGCCAGTTACCTTATTCCTTACATCCTGTGGGACAGTTACCTTATTCCTAACATCCTTTGGTCCAGTTAACTTATTCCTTACATCCTGTGGGACAGTTACCTTATTCCTTACATCCTGTGGTCCAGTTACCGTATTCCTTACATCCTGAGGGCCAGTTACCTTATGGCTTACACACTGTGGGCCAGTTACCTTATTCCGTCCACCCTGTGGGCCAGTTCCCTTATTCCTTATATCATGTGGGCCAGTTACCTTATTCCGTCCACCCTGTGGGCCAGTTAACTTATTTCTTACAACATGTGGACCAGTTACCTTATTCCTTACATCATGTGGACCAGATACCTTATTCCTTACATCCTGTGGGCCAGTTACCTTATTCCGTCCACCCTGTGGGCCAGTTACCTTGTTCCTTACACACTGTAGACCAGTTACCTTTTCCTTACATCCTGTGGGCCAGTTACCTTATTCCTTACACCCTGTGGGCCAGTAACCTTATTCCTAACACCCTGTGGGCCAGTTACCTTATTCCTGACACCCTGTGGGCCAGTTACCTTATTCCTCACATCCTGTGGGACAGTTACCTTATTCCTCACATCCTGATGGACAGTTACCTTATTCCATACACACTGCAGACCAGTTACCTTTTCCTTACATCCTGAGGGCCAGTTACCTTATTCCTTACATCCTGTGGGCCAGGTACCTTATTCCTGACATCCTGTGGGCCAGTTACCTTATTCCTTACATCCTGTGGGCCAGTAACCTTATTACTCACATCCTGTGGGCCAGGTACCTTATTCCTTAAATCGTGTGATCCAGTTACCTTATTCCTTACATCCTGTGGGCCAGTTACCTTATTCATTACACCCTGGGTACCAGTTACCTGATTCCTTCGACCCTGTGGGACAGTAACCTTGTTCCTTACATCCTGTGGTCCAGTTACCTTATTCCTAAAATCCTGTGGGCCAGTTACCTTATTCCTCACATCCTGTGGGCCAGGTACCTTATTCCTTAAATCCTGTGATCCAGTTACCTTATTCGTTACATCCTGTGGGCCAGGTACCTTATTCCTAAAATCCTGTGGGCGAGTTACCTTATTCCTTATATCCTGTGGGCCAGGTACCTTATTCCTTACATCCTGTGGGACAGTTACCTTATTCCACACATCCTGTGGGCCAGTTACCTTATTCCTTACATCCTGGGGGCCAGTTACCTTATTCCTGACACACCGTGGGCCAGTTACCTTTTCCTTACATCCTGTGGGCCAGTTACCTTATTCCTTACATCCTGTGGGCCAGGTACCTTATTCCTGACATCCTGTGGGCCAGTTACCTTATTCCTTACACCCTGTGGGACAGTTACCTTATTCCTTACATCCTGTGGGCCAGTTACCTTATTCCATACATCCTGTGGGCCAGTTACCATATTCCTTACATCCTGTAGACCAGTTACCTTATTCCTTACATCCTGTGGGCCAGTTACCTTATTCTTTACACCCTGTGAGCCAGTTACCTTATTCCTTACATCCTGTGGGCCAGTTACCTTATTCCTTACATCGTGTGGGCCAGTTACCTTATTCCTCACATCCTGTGGGCCAGTAACCTTAATCCTTACACCCTGTGGGCCAGTTACCTTATTCCTTACACCCTGTGGGCCAGTTACCTTATTCCTTACACCCTGTGGGCCAGTTACCTTATTCCTTACACACTTTGGGCCAGTTTACTTATTCCTTACATCCTGTGGGACAGATATCTTATTCCTAACATCCTTTGGTCCAGTTACCTTATTCCTTACATCCTGTGGGACAGTTACCTTATTCCTTACATCCTGTGGTCCAGTTACCTTATTCCTTACATCCTGTGGTCCAGTTACCGTATTCCTTACATCCTGAGGGCCAGTTACCTTATTCCGTCCACCCTGTGGGCCAGTTCCCTTATTCCTTATATCATGTGGGCCAGTTACCTTATTCCGTCCACCCTGTGGGCCAGTTAACTTATTCCTTACATCATGTGGACCAGTTACCTTATTCCTTACACCCTGTGGGCCAGTTACCTTGTTCCTTACACACTGTAGACCAGTTACCTTTTCCTTACATCCGGTGGGCCAGTTACCTTATTCCTTACACCCTGTGGGCCAGTAACCTTATTCCTAACACCCTGTGGGCCAGTTACCTTATTCCTTACACCCTGTGGGCCAGTTACCTTATTCCTTACACCCTGTGGGCCAGTTACCTTATTCCTTACATCCTGTGGGACAGTTACCTTATTCCTTACATCCTGATGGACAGTTACCTTATTCCTTACACACTGTAGACCAGTTATCTTTTCCTTACATCCTGTGGGCCAGTTACCTTATTCCTTACATCCTGTGGGCCGGGTACCTTATTCCTGACATCCTCTGGGCCAGTTACCTTATTCCTTACACCCTGTGGGACAGTTAGCTTATTCCTTACATCCTGTGGGCCAGTTACCTTATTCCTTACATCCTGTGGGCCAGTTACCATATTCCTTACATCCTGTAGACCAGTTACCTTATTCCTTACATCCTGTGGGCCAGTTACCTTATTCCTTACGTCCCGTGGGCCAGTTACCTTATTCCACACATCCCGTGGGCCAGTTACTTTATTCCTTACATCCTGAGGGCCAGTTACCTTATTCCTTACATCCTGTGGGCCAGTTACCTTATTCCTTACATCCTGTGGGCCAGTTACCTTATTCCTTACATCCTGTGGGCCAGTTACCTTATTCCTTACATCCTGTGGGCCAGTTACCTTATTCCTTATATCCTGTGGTCCAGTTACATTATTCCTTACATCCTGTGGGCCAGTTACCTTATTCCTTACACCCTGTGGGCCAGTTACCATATTCCTTACATCCTGTGGGACAGTTAGCTTATTCCTTACACCCTGTGGGCCAGTTACCTTATTCATTACACCCTGGGTACCAGTTACCTGATTCCTTAGACCCTGTGGGACAGTAACCTTGTTCCTTACATACTGTGGTCCAGTTACCTTATTCCTTAAATCCTGTGGGCCAGTTACCTTATTCCTCACATCCTGTGGGCCAGTTACCTTATTCCTTAAATCCTGTGATCCAGTTACCTTATTCGTTACATCCTGTGGGCGAGTTACCTTATTCCTTACATCCTGTGGGCCAGGTACCTTATTCCTTACATCCTGGGGGCCAGTTACCTTATTCCTGACACACCATGGGCCAGTTACCTTATTGCTTACATCCTGTGCGCCAGTTACCTTATTCCTGACACACCGTGGGCCAGTAACCTTTTTCCTTACATCCTGTGGGCCAGTTACCTTATTCCTTACATCCTGAGTGCCAGTTACCTTACTCCTTACACCCTGTGGGCCAGTTACCTTATTCCTTACATCCTGTGGGCCAGTTAACCTGTTCCTCACATCCTGTGGGGCAGTTACCTTATTCCTTACATCCTGTGGGCCAGTTACCTTATTCCTTACATCCTGTGGGCCAGTTACCTTATTCCTTACACCCTGTGGGACAGTTACCTTATTCCTTACATCCTGTGGGCCAGTTACCTTATTCCTTACATCCTGTGGGCCAGATACCTTATCCTTACATGCTGTGGGCCAGTGACCTTATTCCTTACACCCTGTGGGCCAGTTACCTTATTCCTTACATCCTGTGGGCCAGTTACCTTATTCCTTACATCCTGTGGTCCAGTTACCTTATTCCTCACATCCTGTGGGCCAGTTACCTTATTCCTTACATCCTGTGGTCCAGTTACCTTATTCCTTACATCCTGTGGGCCAGTTACCTTATTCCTTACATCCTGTGGGCCAGTTACCTTACTCCTTACACCCTGTGGGCCAGTTACCTTATTCCTAACATCCGGTGGGCCAGTAACCTTATTCCTCACATCCTGTGGGGCAGTTACCTTATTCCTTACATCCTGTGGGCCAGTTACCTTATTCCTTACATCCTGTGGGCCAGTTACCTTATTCCTTACACCCTGTGGGACAGTAACCTTATTCCTTACATCCTGTGGGCCAGTTACCTTATTCCTTACACCCTGTGGGACAGTTACCTTATTCCTTACATCCTGTGGGCCAGTTACCTTATTCCTTACATCCAGTGGGCCAGATACCTTATTCCTTACATGCTGTGGGCCAGTTACCTTATTCCTTACATCCTGTGGGCCAGTTACCTTATTCCTTACATCCAGTGGGCCAGATACCTTATTCCTTACACCCTGTGGGCCAGTTACCTTATTCCTTACATCCTGTGGGCCAGTTACCTTATTCCTTACATCCTGTGGTCCAGTTACCTTATTCCTCACATCCTGTGGGCCAGTTACCTTATTCCTTACATCCTGTGGTCCAGTTACCTTATTCCACACATCCTGTGGGCCAGTTACCTTATTCTTTACATCCTGTGGGCCAGTTACCTTATTCCTTACATACTGTGGGCCAGTTACCTTATTCCTTAAATCGTGTGGGCCAGTTATCTAATTCCTTACATCCTGTGGGACAGTTACCTTATTCCTTACATCCTGATGGACAGTTACCTTATTCCTTACACACTGTAGACCAGTTACCTTTTCCTTACATCCTGTGGGCCAGTTACCTTATTCCTTACATCCTGTGGGCCAGGTACCTTATTCCTGACATCCTGTGGGCCAGTTACCTTATTCCTTACACCCTGTGGGACAGTTACCTTATTCCTTACATCCTGTGGGCCAGTTACCTTATTCCATACATCCTGTGGGCCAGTTACCATATTCCTTACATCCTGTAGACCAGTTACCTTATTCCTTACATCCTGTGGGCCAGTTACCTTATTCCTTACACCCTGTGAGCCAGTTACCTTATTCCTTACATTCTGTGGGACAGTTACCTTATTCCTTACATCCTGTGGGCCAGTTAACTTATTCCTCACATCCTGTGGGCCAGTTACCTTAATCCATACACCCAGTGGGCCAGTTACCTTATTCCTTACACCCTGTGGGCCAGTTACCTTATTCCTTACACACTTTGGGCCAGTTTACTTATTCCTTACATCCTGTGGGACAGATATCTTATTCCTAACATCCTTTGGTCCAGTTACCTTATTCCTTACATCCTGTGGGACAGTTACCTTATTCCTTACATCCTGTGGTCCAGTTACCTTATTCCTTACATCCTGTGGTCCAGTTACCGTATTCCTTACATCCTGAGGGCCAGTTACCTTATTCCGTCCACCCTGTGGGCCAGTTCCCTTATTCCTTATATCATGTGGGCCAGTTACCTTATTCCGTCCACCCTGTGGGCCAGTTAACTTATTCCTTACATCATGTGGACCAGTTACCTTATTCCTTACACCCTGTGGGCCAGTTACCTTGTTCCTTACACACTGTAGACCAGTTACCTTTTCCTTACATCCGGTGGGCCAGTTACCTTATTCGTTACATCCAGTGGGCCAGTTACCTTATTCCTTACACCCTGTGGGCCAGTAACCTTATTCCTAACACCCTGTGGGCCAGTTACCTTATTCCTTACACCCTGTGGGCCAGTTACCTTATTCCTTACAC
This sequence comes from Isurus oxyrinchus, assembly GCA_026770705.1. Taxonomy (NCBI): domain Eukaryota; kingdom Metazoa; phylum Chordata; class Chondrichthyes; order Lamniformes; family Lamnidae; genus Isurus; species Isurus oxyrinchus. The sequence continues at coordinate 356,627 of JANJGN010000287.1, read as the reverse complement.
CCTGTGGGCCAGTTACCTTATTCCTTACATCCTGTGGGACAGTTACCTTATTCCTTACATCCTGATGGACAGTTACCTTATTCCTTACACACTGTAGACCAGTTATCTTTTCCTTACATCCTGTGGGCCAGTTACCTTATTCCTTACATCCTGTGGGCCGGGTACCTTATTCCTGACATCCTCTGGGCCAGTTACCTTATTCCTTACACCCTGTGGGACAGTTAGCTTATTCCTTACATCCTGTGGGCCAGTTACCTTATTCCTTACATCCTGTGGGCCAGTTACCATATTCCTTATATCCTGTAGACCAGTTACCTTATTCCTTACATCCTGTGGGCCAGTTACCTTATTCCTTACGTCCCGTGGGCCAGTTACCTTATTCCACACATCCCGTGGGCCAGTTACTTTATTCCTTACATCCTGAGGGCCAGTTACCTTATTCCTTACATCCTGTGGGCCAGTTACCTTATTCCTTACACCCTGTGGGCCAGTTACCATATTCCTTACATCCTGTGGGACAGTTAGCTTATTCCTTACACCCTGTGGGCCAGTTACCTTATTCATTACACCCTGGGTACCAGTTACCTGATTCCTTAGACCCTGTGGGACAGTAACCTTGTTCGTTACATACTGTGGTCCAGTTACCTTATTCCTTAAATCCTGTGGGCCAGTTACCTTATTCCTCACATCCTGTGGGCCAGGTACCTTATTCCTTAAATCCTGTGATCCAGTTACCTTATTCGTTACATCCTGTGGGCGAGTTACCTTATTCCTTACATCCTGTGGGCCAGGTACCTTATTCCTTACATCCTGTGGGACAGTTAACTTATTCCACACATCCTGTGGGCCAGTTACCTTATTCCTTACATCCTGGGGGCCAGTTACCTTATTCCTGACACACCGTGGGCCAGTTACCTTATTGCTTACATCCTGTGCGCCAGTTACCTTATTCCTGACACACCGTGGGCCAGTTACCTTTTTCCTTACATCCTGTGGGCCAGTTACCTTATTCCTTACATCCTGTGGGCCAGTTACCTTACTCCTTACACCCTGTGGGCCAGTTACCTTATTCCTTACATCCTGTGGGCCAGTTACCTTATTCCTCACATCCTGTGGGGCAGTTACCTTATTCCTTACATCCTGTGGGCCAGTTAGCTTATTCCTTACATCCTGTGAGCCAGTTACCTTATTCCTTACACCCTGTGGGACAGTTACCTTATTCCTTACATCCTGTGGGCCAGTTACCTTATTCCTTACATCCTGTGGGCCAGATACCTTATCCTTACATGCTGTGGGCCAGTGACCTTATTCCTTACACCCTGTGGGCCAGTTACCTTATTCCTTACATCCTGTGGGCCAGTTACCTTATTCCTTACATCCTGTGGTCCAGTTACCTTATTCCTCACATCCTGTGGGCCAGTTACCTTATTCCTTACATCCTGTGGTCCAGTTACCTTATTCCTTACATCCTGTGGACCAGTTACCTTATTCCTTACATCCTGGGGGCCAGTTACCTTACTCCTTGCACCCTGTGGGCCAGTTACCTTATTCCTAACATCCTGTGGGCCAGTAACCTTATTCCTCACATCCTGTGGGGCAGTTACCTTATTGCTTACATCCTGTGGGCCAGTTACCTTATTCCTTACATCCTGTGGGCCAGTTACCTTATTCCTTACACCCTGTGGGACAGTTACCTTATTCCTTACATCCTGTGGGCCAGTTACCTTATTCCTTACATCCAGTGGGCCAGATACCTTATACCTTACATGCTGTGGGCCAGTGACCTTATTCCTTACACCCTGTGGGCCAGTTACCTTATTCCTTACATCCTGTGGGCCAGTTACCTTATTCCTTACATCCTGTGGTCCAGTTACCTTATTCCTCACATCCTGTGGGCCAGTTACCTTATTCCTTACATCCTGTGGTCCAGTTACCTTATTCCACACATCCTGTGGGCCAGTTACCTTATTCTTTACATCCTGTGGGCCAGTTACCTTATTCCTTACATACTGTGGGCCAGTTACCTTATTCCTTAAATCGTGTGGGCCAGTTACCTTATTCCGTCCACCCTGTGGGCCAGTTAACTTATTCCTTACAACATGTGGACCAGTTACCTTATTCCTTACATCATGTGGACCAGTTGCCTTATTCCTTACATCCTGTGGGCCAGTTACCTTATTCCGTCCACCCTGTGGGCCAGTTACCTTATTCCTTACATCCTGTGGGACAGTTATCTTATTCCTTACATCCTGTGGGACAGTTACCTTATTCCTTACATCCTGATGGACAGTTACCTTATTCCTTATACACTGTAGACCAGTTACCTTTTCCTTACATCCTGTGCGCCAGTAACCTTATTCCTTACATCCTGTGGGCCAGGTACCTTATTCCTGACATCCTGTGGGCCAGTTACCTTATTCCTTACACCCTGTGGGACAGTTATCTTATTCCTAACATCCTGTGGGCCAGTAAGCTTATTCCTCACATCCTGTGGGGCAGTTACCTTATTCCTTACATCCTGTGGGCCAGTTACCTTATTCCTTACATCCTGTGGGCCAGTTACCTTATTCCTTACACCCTGTGGGACAGTTACCTTATTCCTTACATCCTGTGGGCAAGTTACCTTATTCCTTACATCCTGTGGGCCATATATCTTATTCCTTACATGCTGTGGGCCAGTGACCTTATTCCTTACACCCTGTGGGCCAGTTATCTTATTCCTTACATCCTGTGGGCCAGTTACCTTATTCCTTACATCCTGTGGTCCAGTTACCTTATTCCTCACATCCTGTGGGCCAGTTACCTTATTCCTTACATCCTGTGGTCCAGTTACCTTATTCCACACATCCTGTGGGCCAGTTACCTTATTCTTTACATCCTGTGGGCCAGTTACCTTATTCCTTACATACTGTGGGCCAGTTACCTTATTCCTTAAATCGTGTGGGCCAGTTACCTTATTCCGTCCACCCTGTGGGCCAGTTAACTTATTCCTTACAACATGAGGACCAGTTACCTTATTCCTTACATCATGTGGACCAGTTACCTTTTCCTTACATCCTGTGCGCCAGTAACCTTATTCCTTACATCCTGTGGGCCAGGTACCTTATTCCTGACATCCTGTGGGCCAGTTACCTTATTCCTTACACCCTGTGGGACAGTTACCTTATTCCTTACATCCTGTGGGCCAGTTACCTTATTCCTTACATCCTGTGGGCCAGTTACCTTATTCCTTACATCCTGTGGGCCAGTTACCATATTCCTTACATCCTGTAGACCAGTTACCTTATTCCTTACATCCTGTGGGCCAGTTACCTTATTCCTTACATCCTGTGGGCCAGGTACCTTATTCCTGACATCCTGTGGGCCAGTTACCTTATTCCTTACATCCTGTGGGCCAGTTACCTTATTCCTTACATCCTGTGGGCCAGTTACCATATTCCTGACATCCTGTAGACCAGTTACCTTATTCCTTACATCCTGTGGGCCAGTTACCTTATTCCTTACATCCCGTGCGCCAGTTACCATATTCCTGACATCCTGTAGACCAGTTACCTTATTCCTTACATCCTGTGGGCCAGTTACCTTATTCCACACATCCCCTGGGCCAGTTACTTTATTCCTTACATCCTGAGGGCCAGTTACCTTATTCCTTACATCCTGTGGGCCAGTTACCTTATTCCTTACATCCTGTGGGCCAGGTACCTTATTCCTTACATCCTGTGGGCCAGTTACCTTATTCCTTATATCCTGTGGTCCAGTTACATTATTCCTTACATCCTGTGGGCCAGTTACCTTATTCCTTACACCATGTGGGCCAGTTACCTTATTCCTTACATCCTGTCGGACAGTTAGCTCATTCCTTACACCCTGTGGTCCAGTTACCTTATTCCTTACACACTGTGGGACAGTTAGCTTATTCCTTACATCCTGATGGACAGTTACCTTGTTCCTTACATCCTGTGGGCCAGTTACCTTATTCATTACACCCTGGGTACCAGTTACCTGATTCCTTAGACCCTGTGGGACAGTAAGCTTGTTCCTTACATCCTGTGGTCCAGTTACCTTATTCCTTAAATCCTGTGGGCCAGTTACCTTATTCCTAACATCCTGTGGGCCAGGTACCTTATTCCTTAAATCCTGTGATCCAGTTACCTTATTCGTTACATCCTGTGGGCGAGTTACCTTATTCCTTACATCCTGTGGGCCAGGTACCTTATTCCTTACATCCTGGGGGCCAGTTACCTTTTTCCTGACACACCGTGGGCCAGTTACCTTATTCCTTACATCCTGTGGGCCAGTTACCTTATTCCTGACACACCGTGGGCCAGTTACCTTATTCCTTACATCCTGTGGGCCAGTTACCTTATTCCTTACATCCTGTGGGCCAGTTACCTTACTCCTTACACCCTGTGGGCCAGTTACCTTATTCCTTACATCCTGTGGGCCAGTTACCTTATTCCTCACATCCTGTGGGCCAGTTACCTTATTCCTTACATCCTGTGGGCCAGTTACCTTATTCCTTACATCCTGTGGGCCAGTTACCTTATTCCTTACTTCCTGTGGGCCAGTTACCTTATTCCTTACACCCTGTGGGACAGTTACCTTATTCCTTACATCCTGGGGGCCAGTTACCTTATTCCTTACATCCTGTGGGCCAGGTACCTTATTCCTTACATGCTGTGGGCCAGTGACCTTATTCCTTACATCCTGGGGGCCAGTTACCTTATTCCTTACATCCTGTGGGACAGTTACCTTATTCCTTACATCCTGATGGACAGTTACCTTATTCCTTACACACTGTAGACCAGTTACCTTTTCCTTACATCCTGTGGGCCAGTTACCTTATTCCTTACATCCTGTGGGCCAGGTACCTTATTCCTAACATCCTGTGGGCCAGTTACCTTATTCCTTACATCCTGTGGGCCAGTTACCTTATTCCTTACATCCTGTGGGCCAGTTACCTTATTCCTTACACCCTGTGGGCCAGTTACCTTATTCCTTACACCCTGTGGGCCAGTTACCTTATTCCTTACATCCTGTGGGCCAGTTACCTTATTCCTTACATCCTGTGGGCCAGTTACCTTATTCCTCACATCCTGTGGGCCAGTTACCTTATTCCTTACATCCTGTGGGCCAGTTACCTTATTCCTTACGCACTGTGGGCCAGTTACCTTATTCCTTACACACTTTGGGCCAATTAACTTATTCCTTACATCCTGTGGGACAGTTACCTTATTCCTAACATCCTTTGGTCCAGTTACCTTATTCCTTACATCCTGTGGGACAGTTACCTTATTCCTTACATCCTGTGGTCCAGTTACCTTATTCCTTACATCCTGTGGTCCAGTTACCGTATTCCTTACATCCTGAGGGCCAGTTACCTTATTCCGTCCACCCTGTGGGCCAGTTCCCTTATTCCTTATATCATGTGGGCCAGTTACCTTATTCCGCCCACCCTGTGGGCCAGTTACCTTATTCCTTACACCCTGTGGGCCAGTTACCTTGTTCCTTACACACTGTAGACCAGTTACCTTTTCCTTACATCCGGTGGGCCAGTTACCTTATTCCTTACACCCTGTGGGAGAGTAACCTTATTCCTAACACCCTGTGGGCCAGTTACCTTATTCCTTACACCCTGTGGGCCAGTTACCTTATTCCTTACACCCTGTGGGCCAGTTACCTTATTCCTTACATCCTGGGGGACAGTTACCTTATTCCTTACATCCTGATGGACAGTTACCTTATTCCTTACACACTGTAGACCAGTTATCTTTTCCTTACATCCTGTGGGCCAGTTACCTTATTCCTTACATCCTGTGGGCCGGGTACCTTATTCCTGACATCCTGTGGGCCAGTTACCTTATTCCTTACACCCTGTGGGACAGTTAGCTTATTCCTTACATCCTGTGGGCCAGTTACCTTATTCCTTACATCCTGTGGGCCAGTTACCATATTCCTTACATCCTGTAGACCAGTTACCTTATTCCTTACATCCTGTGGGCCAGTTACCTTATTCCTTACGTCCCGTGGGCCAGTTACCTTATTCCACACATCCCGTGGGCCAGTTACTTTATTCCTTACATCCTGAGGGCCAGTTACCTTATTCCTTACATCCTGTGGGCCAGTTACCTTATTCCTTACATCCTGTGGGCCAGTTACCTTATTCCTTACATCCTGTGGGCCAGTTACCTTATTCCTTATATCCTGTGGTCCAGTTACATTATTCCTTACATCCTGTGGGCCAGTTACCTTATTCCTTACACCCTGTGGGCCCGTTACCATATTCCTTACATCCTGTGGGACAGTTAGCTTATTCCTTACACCCTGTGGGCCAGTTACCTTATTCATTACACCCTGGGTACCAGTTACCTGATTCCTTAGACCCTGTGGGACAGTAACCTTGTTCCTTACATACTGTGGTCTAGTTACCTTATTCCTTAAATCCTGTGGGCCAGTTACCTTATTCCTCACATCCTGTGGGCCAGGTACCTTATTCCTTAAATCCTGTGATCCAGTTACCTTATTCGTTACATCCTGTGGGCGAGTTACCTTATTCCTTACATCCTGTGGGCCAGGTACCTTATTCCTTACATCCTGTGGGACAGTTACCTTATTCCTTACATCCTGGGGGCCAGTTACCTTATTCCTGACACACCGTGGGCCAGTTACCTTATTGCTTACATCCTGTGCGCCAGTTACCTTATTCCTGACACACCGTGGGCCAGTTACCTTTTTCCTTACATCCTGTGGGCCAGTTACCTTATTCCTTACATCCTGTGGGCCAGGTACCTTATTCCTTACATCCTGTGGGCCAGTTACCTTATTCCTTATATCCTGTGGTCCAGTTACATTATTCCTTACATCCTGTGGGCCAGTTACCTTATTCCTTACACCCTGTGGGCCAGTTACCTTATTCCTTACATCCTGTCGGACAGTTAGCTCATTCCTTACACCCTGTGGTCCAGTTACCTTATTCCTTACACACTGTGGGACAGTTAGCTTATTCCTTACATCCTGATGGACAGTTACCTTGTTCCTTACATCCTGTGGGCCAGTTACCTTATTCATTACACCCTGGGTACCAGTTACCTGATTCCTTAGACCCTGTGGGACAGTAACCTTGTTCCTTACATCCTGTGGTCCAGTTACCTTATTCCTTAAATCCTGTGGGCCAGTTACCTTATTCCTCACATCCTGTGGGCCAGGTACCTTATTCCTTAAATCCTGTGATCCAGTTACCTTATTCGTTACATCCTGTGGGCGAGTTACCTTATTCCTTACATCCTGTGGGCCAGGTACCTTATTCCTTACATCCTGTGGGACAGTTACCTTATTCCACACATCCTGTGGGCCAGTTACCTTATTCCTTACATCCTGGGGGCCAGTTACCTTTTTCCTGACACACCGTGGGCCAGTTACCTTATTCCTTACACCCTGTGGGCCAGTTACCTTATTCCTTACATCCTGGGGGACAGTTACCTTATTCCTTACATCCTGATGGACAGTTACCTTATTCCTTACACACTGTAGACCAGTTATCTTTTCCTTACATCCTGTGGGCCAGTTACCTTATTCCTTACATCCTGTGGGCCGGGTAACTTATTCCTGACATCCTGTGGGCCAGTTACCTTATTCCTTACACCCTGTGGGACAGTTAGCTTATTCCTTACATCCTGTGGGCCAGTTACCTTATTCCTTACATCCTGTGGGCCAGTTACCATATTCCTTACATCCTGTAGACCAGTTACCTTATTCCTTACATCCCGTGGGCCAGTTACCTTATTCCACACATCCCGTGGGCCAGTTACTTTATTCCTTACATCCTGAGGGCCAGTTACCTTATTCCTTAAATCCTGTGGGCCAGTTACCTTATTCCTCACATCCTGTGGGCCAGGTACCTTATTCCTTAAATCCTGTGATCCAGTTACCTTATTCGTTACATCCTGTGGGCGAGTTACCTTATTCCTTACATCCTGTGGGCCAGGTACCTTATTCCTTACATCCTGTGGGACAGTTACCTTATTCCACACATCCTGTGGGCCAGTTACCTTATTCCTTACATCCTGGGGGCCAGTTACCTTATTCCTGACACACCGTGGGCCAGTTACCTTATTCCTTACATCCTGTGGGCCAGTTACCTTATTCCTGACACACCGTGGGCCAGTTACCTTATTCCTTACATCCTGTGGGCCAGTTACCTTATTCCTTACATCCTGTGGGCCAGTTACCTTACTCCTTACACCCTGTGGGCCAGTTACCTTATTCCTTACATCCTGTGGGCCAGTTACCTTATTCCTCACATCCTGTGGGCCAGTTACCTTATTCCTTACATCCTGTGGGCCAGTTACCTTATTCCTTACATCCTGTGGGCCAGTTACCTTATTCCTTACTTCCTGTGGGCCAGTTACCTTATTCCTTACACCCTGTGGGACAGTTACCTTATTCCTTACATCCTGTGGGCCAGTTACCTTATTCCTTACATCCTGTGGGCCAGGTACCTTATTCCTTACATGCTGTGGGCCAGTGACCTTATTCCTTACATCCTGGGGGCCAGTTACCTTATTCCTTACATCCTGTGGGCCAGTTACCTTATTCCTTACATCCTGTGGGCCAGTTACCTTATTCCTTACTTCCTGTGGGCCAGTTACCTTATTCCTTACACCCTGTGGGACAGTTACCTTATTCCTTACATCCTGATGGACAGTTACCTTATTCCTTACATCCTGTGGGACAGTTACCTTATTCCTTACATCCTGATGGACAGTTACCTTATTCCTTACACCCTGTGGGACAGTTACCTTTTCCTTACATCCTGTGGGCCAGTTACCTTATTCCTTACATCCTGTGGGCCAGGTACCTTATTCCTAACATCCTGTGGGCCAGTTACCTTATTCCTTACACCCTGTGGGCCAGTTACCTTATTCCTTACACCCAGTGGGACAGTAACCTTATTCCTAACATCCTGTGGGCCAGTTACCTTATTCCATACATCCTGTGGGGCAGTTACCTTATTCCATACATCCTGTGGGCCAGTTACCTTATTCCATACATCCTGTGGGCCAGTTACCTTATTCCTTACACCCTCTGGGCCAGTTACCTTATTCCTTACATCCTGTGGGCCAGTTACCTTATTCCTTACATCCTGTGGGCCAGTTACCTTATTCCTTACACCCTGTGAGCCAGTTACCTTATTCCTTACACCCTCTGGGCCAGTTACCTTATTCCATACATCCTGTGGGCCAGTTACCTTATTCCATACATCCTGTGGGCCAGTTACCTTATTCCTTACACCCTCTGGGCCAGTTACCTTATTCCTTACACCCTGTGAGCCAGTTACCTTATTCCTTACACCCTCTGGGCCAGTTACCTTATTCCTTACATCCTGTGGGCCAGTTACCTTATTCCTCACACCCTGTGGGCCAGTTACCTTATTCCTTACATCCTGTGGGCCAGTTACCTTATTCCTTACACACTGTGGGCCAGTTACCTTATTCCTTACACACTTTGGGCCAATTAACTTATTCCTTACATCCTGTGGGACAGTTACCTTATTCCTAACATCCTTTGGTCCAGTTACCTTATTCCTTACATCCTGTGGGACAGTTACCTTATTCCTTACATCCTGTGGTCCAGTTACCTTATTCCTTACATCCTGTGGTCCAGTTACCGTATTCCTTACATCCTGAGGGCCAGTTACCTTATTCCGTCCACCCTGTGGGCCAGTTCCCTTATTCCTTATATCATGTGGGCCAGTTACCTTATTCCGCCCACCCTGTGGGCCAGTTAACTTATTCCTTACATCATGTGGACCAGTTACCTTATTCCTTACACCCTGTGGGCCAGTTACCTTGTTCCTTACACACTGTAGACCAGTTACCTTTTCCTTACATCCGGTGGGCCAGTTACCTTATTCCTTACACCCTGTGGGCCAGTAACCTTATTCCTAACACCCTGTGGGCCAGTTACCTTATTCCTTACACCCTGTGGGCCAGTTACCTTATTCCTTACACCCTGTGGGCCAGTTACCTTATTCCTTACATCCTGGGGGACAGTTACCTTATTCCTTACATCCTGATGGACAGTTACCTTATTCCTTACACACTGTAGACCAGTTATCTTTTCCTTACATCCTGTGGGCCAGTTACCTTATTCCTTACATCCTGAGGGCCGGGTACCTTATTCCTGACATCCTGTGGGCCAGTTACCTTATTCCTTACACCCTGTGGGACAGTTAGCTTATTCCTTACATCCTGTGGGCCAGTTACCTTATTCCTTACATCCTGTGGGCCAGTTACCATATTCCTTACATCCTGTAGACCAGTTACCTTATTCCTTACATCCTGTGGGCCAGTTACCTTATTCCTTACGTCCCGTGGGCCAGTTACCTTATTCCACACATCCCGTGGGCCAGTTACTTTATTCCTTACATCCTGAGGGCCAGTTACCTTATTCCTTACATCCTGTGGGCCAGTTACCTTATTCCTTACATCCTGTGGGCCAGTTACCTTATTCCTTACATCCTGTGGGCCAGTTACCTTATTCCTTATATCCTGTGGTCCAGTTACATTATTCCTTACATCCTGTGGGCCAGTTACCTTATTCCTTACACCCTGTGGGCCCGTTACCATATTCCTTACATCCTGTGGGACAGTTAGCTTATTCCTTACACCCTGTGGGCCAGTTACCTTATTCATTACACCCTGGGTACCAGTTACCTGATTCCTTAGACCCTGTGGGACAGTAACCTTGTTCCTTACATACTGTGGTCCAGTTACCTTATTCCTTAAATCCTGTGGGCCAGTTACCTTATTCCTCACATCCTGTGGGCCAGGTACCTTATTCCTTAAATCCTGTGATCCAGTTACCTTATTCGTTACATCCTGTGGGCGAGTTACCTTATTCCTTACATCCTGTGGGCCAGGTACCTTATTCCTTACATCCTGTGGGACAGTTACCTTATTCCTTACATCCTGGGGGCCAGTTACCTTATTCCTGACACACCGTGGGCCAGTTACCTTATTGCTTACATCCTGTGCGCCAGTTACCTTATTCCTGACACACCGTGGGCCAGTTACCTTTTTCCTTACATCCTGTGGGCCAGTTACCTTATTCCTTACATCCTGTGGGCCAGGTACCTTATTCCTTACATCCTGTGGGCCAGTTACCTTATTCCTTATATCCTGTGGTCCAGTTACATTATTCCTTACATCCTGTGGGCCAGTTACCTTATTCCTTACACCCTGTGGGCCAGTTACCTTATTCCTTACATCCTGTCGGACAGTTAGCTCATTCCTTACACCCTGTGGTCCAGTTACCTTATTCCTTACACACTGTGGGACAGTTAGCTTATTCCTTACATCCTGATGGACAGTTACCTTGTTCCTTACATCCTGTGGGCCAGTTACCTTATTCATTACACCCTGGGTACCAGTTACCTGATTCCTTAGACCCTGTGGGACAGTAACCTTGTTCCTTACATCCTGTGGTCCAGTTACCTTATTCCTTAAATCCTGTGGGCCAGTTACCTTATTCCTCACATCCTGTGGGCCAGGTACCTTATTCCTTAAATCCTGTGATCCAGTTACCTTATTCGTTACATCCTGTGGGCGAGTTACCTTATTCCTTACATCCTGTGGGCCAGGTACCTTATTCCTTACATCCTGTGGGACAGTTACCTTATTCCACACATCCTGTGGGCCAGTTACCTTATTCCTTACATCCTGGGGGCCAGTTACCTTTTTCCTGACACACCGTGGGCCAGTTACCTTATTCCTTACACCCTGTGGGCCAGTTACCTTATTCCTTACATCCTGGGGGACAGTTACCTTATTCCTTACATCCTGATGGACAGTAACCTTATTCCTTACACACTGTAGACCAGTTATCTTTTCCTTACATCCTGTGGGCCAGTTACCTTATTCCTTACATCCTGTGGGCCGGGTAACTTATTCCTGACATCCTGTGGGCCAGTTACCTTATTCCTTACACCCTGTGGGACAGTTAGCTTATTCCTTACATCCTGTGGGCCAGTTACCTTATTCCTTACATCCTGTGGGCCAGTTACCATATTCCTTACATCCTGTAGACCAGTTACCTTATTCCTTACATCCCGTGGGCCAGTTACCTTATTCCACACATCCCGTGGGCCAGTTACTTTATTCCTTACATCCTGAGGGCCAGTTACCTTATTCCTTAAATCCTGTGGGCCAGTTACCTTATTCCTCACATCCTGTGGGCCAGGTACCTTATTCCTTAAATCCTGTGATCCAGTTACCTTATTCGTTACATCCTGTGGGCGAGTTACCTTATTCCTTACATCCTGTGGGCCAGGTACCTTATTCCTTACATCCTGTGGGACAGTTACCTTATTCCACACATCCTGTGGGCCAGTTACCTTATTCCTTACATCCTGGGGGCCAGTTACCTTATTCCTGACACACCGTGGGCCAGTTACCTTATTCCTTACATCCTGTGGGCCAGTTACCTTATTCCTGACACACCGTGGGCCAGTTACCTTATTCCTTACATCCTGTGGGCCAGTTACCTTATTCCTTACATCCTGTGGGCCAGTTACCTTACTCCTTACACCCTGTGGGCCAGTTACCTTATTCCTTACATCCTGTGGGCCAGTTACCTTATTCCTCACATCCTGTGGGCCAGTTACCTTATTCCTTACATCCTGTGGGCCAGTTACCTTATTCCTTACATCCTGTGGGCCAGTTACCTTATTCCTTACTTCCTGTGGGCCAGTTACCTTATTCCTTACACCCTGTGGGACAGTTACCTTATTCCTTACATCCTGTGGGCCAGTTACCTTATTCCTTACATCCTGTGGGCCAGGTACCTTATTCCTTACATGCTGTGGGCCAGTGACCTTATTCCTTACATCCTGGGGGCCAGTTACCTTATTCCTTACATCCTGTGGGACAGTTATCTTATTCCTTACATCCTGTGGGACAGTTACCTTATTCCTTACATCTTGATGGACAGTTACCTTATTCCTTACACACTGTAGACCAGTTACCTTTTCCTGACATCCTGTGGGCCAGTTACCTTATTCCTTACATCCTGTGGGCCAGGTACCTTATTCCTGACATCCTGTGGGCGAGTTACCTTATTCCTTACACCCTGTGGGCCAGTTACCTTATTCCTTACACCCTGTGGGACAGTTACCTTATTCCTTACATCCTGTGGGCCAGTTACCTTATTCCATACATCCTGTGGGCCGGTTACCATATTCCTTACATCCTGTAGACCAGTTACCTTATTCCTTACATCCTGTGGGCCAGTTACCTTATTCCTTACACCCTGTGAGCCAGTTACCTTATTCCTTACATCCTGTGGGCCAGTTACCTTATTCATTACATCCTGTGGGACAGTTACCTTATTCCTTACATCCTGTGGGCCAGTAACCTTATTCCTCACATCCTGTGGGCCAGTTACCTTATTCCTTACACCCTGTGGGCCAGTTACCTTATTCCTTACACCCTGTGGGACAGTTACCTTATTCCTAACATCCTTTGGTCCAGTTACCTTATTCCTTACATCCTGTGGGACAGTTACCTTATTCCTTACATCCTGTGGTCCAGTTACCTTATTCCTTACATCCTGTGGTCCAGTTACCGTATTCCTTACATCCTGAGGGCCAGTTACCTTATTCCGTCCACCCTGTGGGCCAGTTCCCTTATTCCTTATATCATGTGGGCCAGTTACCTTATTCCGTCCACCCTGTGGGCCAGTTAACTTATTCCTTACATCATGTGGACCAGTTACCTTATTCCTTACACCCTGTGGGCCAGTTACCTTGTTCCTTACACACTGTAGACCAGTTATCTTTTCCTTACATCCGGTGGGCCAGTTACCTTATTCCTTACACCCTGTGGGCCAGTAACCTTTTTACTAACACCCTGTGGGCCAGTTACCTTATTCCTTACACCCTGTGGGCCAGTTACCTTATTCCTTACACCCTGTGGGCCAGTTACCTTATTCCTTACATCCTGGGGGACAGTTACCTTATTCCTTACATCCTGATGGACAGTTACCTTATTCCTTACACACTGTAGACCAGTTATCTTTTCCTTACATCCTGTGGGCCAGTTACCTTATTCCTTACATCCTGTGGGCCGGGTACCTTATTCCACACATCCTGTGGGCCAGTTACCTTATTCCTTACACCCTGTGGGACAGTTAGCTTATTCCTTACATCCTGTGGGCCAGTTACCTTATTCCTTACATCCTGTGGGCCAGTTACCATATTCCTTACATCCTGTAGACCAGTTACCTTATTCCTTACATCCTGTGGGCCAGTTACCTTATTCCTTACGTCCCGTGGGCCAGTTACCTTATTCCACACATCCCGTGGGCCAGTTACTTTATTCCTTACATCCTGAGGGCCAGTTACCTTATTCCTTACATCCTGTGGGCCAGTTACCTTATTCCTTACATGCTGTGGGCCAGTTACCTTATTCCTTACATCCTGTGGGCCAGTTACCTTATTCCTTATATCCTGTGGTCCAGTTACATTATTCCTTACATCCTGTGGGCCAGTTACCTTATTCCTTACACCCTGTGGGCCCGTTACCATATTCCTTACATCCTGTGGGACAGTTAGCTTATTCCTTACACCCTGTGGGCCAGTTACCTTATTCATTACACCCTGGGTACCAGTTACCTGATTCCTTAGACCCTTTGGGACAGTAACCTTGTTCCTTACATACTGTGGTCCAGTTACCTTATTCCTTAAATCCTGTGAACCAGTTACCTTATTCCTCACATCCTGTGGGCCAGGTACCTTATTCCTTAAATCCTGTGAACCAGTTACCTTATTCGTTACATCCTGTGGGCCAGGTACATTATTCCTTACATCCTGTGGGACAGTTACCTTATTCCTTACATCCTGGGGGCCAGTTACCTTATTCCTGACACACCGTGGGCCAGTTACCTTATTGCTTACATCCTGTGCGCCAGTTACCTTATTCCTGACACACCGTGGGCCAGTTACCTTTTTCCTTACATCCTGTGGGCCAGTTACCTTATTCCTTACATCCTGTGGGCCAGGTACCTTATTCCTTACATCCTGTGGGCCAGTTACCTTATTCCTTATATCCTGTGGTCCAGTTACATTATTCCTTACATCCTGTGGGCCAGTTACCTTATTCCTTACACCCTGTGGGCCAGTTACCTTATTCCTTACATCCTGTCGGACAGTTAGCTCATTCCTTACACCCTGTGGTCCAGTTACCTTATTCCTTACACACTGTGGGACAGTTAGCTTATTCCTTACATCCTGATGGACAGTTACCTTGTTCCTTACATCCTGTGGGCCAGTTACCTTATTCATTACACCCTGGGTACCAGTTACCTGATTCCTTAGACCCTGTGGGACAGTAACCTTGTTCCTTACATCCTGTGGTCCAGTTACCTTATTCCTTCAATCCTGTGGGCCAGTTACCTTATTCCTCACATCCTGTGGGCCAGGTACCTTATTCCTTAAATCCTGTGATCCAGTTACCTTATTCGTTACATCCTGTGGGCGAGTTACCTTATTCCTTACATCCTGTGGGCCAGGTACCTTATTCCTTACATCCTGTGGGACAGTTACCTTATTCCACACATCCTGTGGGCCAGTTACCTTATTCCTTACATCCTGGGGGCCAGTTACCTTTTTGCTGACACACCGTGGGCCAGTTACCTTATTCCTTACACCCTGTGGGCCAGTTACCTTATTCCTTACATCCTGGGGGACAGTTACCTTATTCCTTACATCCTGATGGACAGTTACCTTATTCCTTACACACTCTAGACCAGTTATCTTTTCCTTACATCCTGTGGGCCAGTTACCTTATTCCTTACATCCTGTGGGCCGGGTAACTTATTCCTGACATCCTGTGGGCCAGTTACCTTATTCCTTACACCCTGTGGGACAGTTAGCTTATTCCTTACATCCTGTGGGCCAGTTACCTTATTCCTTACATCCTGTGGGCCAGTTACCATATTCCTTACATCCTGTAGACCAGTTACCTTATTCCTTACATCCTGTGGGCCAGTTACCTTATTCCTTACGTCCCGTGGGCCAGTTACCTTATTCCACACATCCCGTGGGCCAGTTACTTTATTCCTTACATCCTGAGGGCCAGTTACCTTATTCCTTAAATCCTGTGGGCCAGTTACCTTATTCCTCACATCCTGTGGGCCAGGTACCTTATTCCTTAAATCCTGTGATCCAGTTACCTTATTCGTTACATCCTGTGGGCGAGTTACCTTATTCCTTACATCCTGTGGGCCAGGTACCTTATTCCTTACATCCTGTGGGACAGTTACCTTATTCCACACATCCTGTGGGCCAGTAACCTTATTCCTTACATCCTGGGGGCCAGTTACCTTATTCCTGACACACCGTGGGCCAGTTACCTTATTCCTTACATCCTGTGGGCCAGTTACCTTATTCCTGACACACCGTGGGCCAGTTACCTTATTCCTTACATCCTGTGGACCAGTTACGTTATTCCTTACATCCTGTGGGCCAGTTACCTTACTCCTTACACCCTGTGGGCCAGTTACCTTACTCCTTACACCCTGTGGGCCAGTTACCTTATTCCTCACATCCTGTGGGCCAGTTACCTTATTCCTTACATCCTGTGGGCCAGTTACCTTATTCCTTACATCCTGTGGGCCAGTTACCTTATTCCTTACTTCCTGTGGGCCAGTTACCTTATTCCTTACACCCTGTGGGACAGTTACCTTATTCCTTACATCCTGTGGGCCAGTTACCTTATTCCTTACATCCTGTGGGCCAGGTACCTTATTCCTTACATGCTGTGGGCCAGTGACCTTATTCCTTACATCCTGGGGGCCAGTTACCTTATTCCTTACATCCTGTGGGACAGTTATCTTATTCCTTACATCCTGTGGGACAGTTACCTTATTCCTTACATCCTGATGGACAGTTACCTTATTCCTTACACACTGTAGACCAGTTACCTTTTCCTTACATCCTGTGGGCCAGTTACCTTATTCCTTACATCCTGTGGGCCAGGTACCTTATTCCTGACATCCTGTGGGCCAGTTACCTTATTCCTTACACCCTGTGGGCCAGTTACCTTATTCCTTACACCCTGTGGGACAGTTACCTTATTCCTTACATCCTGTGGGCCAGTTACCTTATTCCATACATCCTGTGGGCCAGTTACCATATTCCTTACATCCTGTAGACCAGTTACCTTATTCCTTACATCCTGTGGGCCAGTTACCTGATTCCTTACACCCTGTGAGCCAGTTACCTTATTCCTTACATCCTGTGGGCCAGTTACCTTATTCATTACATCCTGTGGGACAGTGACCTTATTCCTTACATCCTGTGGGCCAGTAACCTTATTCCTCACATCCTGTGGGCCAGTTACCTTATTCCTTACACCCTGTGGGCCAGTTACCTTATTCCTTACACCCTGTGGGACAGTTACCTTATTCCTAACATCCTTTGGTCCAGTTACCTTATTCCTTACATCCTGTGGGACAGTTACCTTATTCCTTACATCCTGTGGTCCAGTTACCTTATTCCTTACATCCTGTGGTCCAGTTACCGTATTCCTTACATCCTGAGGGCCAGTTACCTTATTCCGTCCACCCTGTGGGCCAGTTCCCTTATTCCTTATATCATGTGGGCCAGTTACCTTATTCCGTCCACCCTGTGGGCCAGTTAACTTATTCCTTACATCATGTGGACCAGTTACCTTATTCCTTACACCCTGTGGGCCAGTTACCTTGTTCCTTACACACTGTAGACCAGTTACCTTTTCCTTACATCCGGTGGGCCAGTTACCTTATTCCTTACACCCTGTGGGCCAGTAACCTTTTTACTAACACCCTGTGGGCCAGTTACCTTATTCCTTACACCCTGTGGGCCAGTTACCTTATTCCTTACACCCTGTGGGCCAGTTACCTTATTCCTTACATCCTGGGGGACAGTTACCTTATTCCTTACATCCTGATGGACAGTTACCTTATTCCTTACACACTGTAGACCAGTTATCTTTTCCTTACATCCTGTGGGCCAGTTACCTTATTCCTTACATCCTGTGGGCCGGGTACCTTATTCCTGACATCCTGTGGGCCAGTTACCTTATTCCTTACACCCTGTGGGACAGTTAGCTTATTCCTTACATCCTGTGGGCCAGTTACCTTATTCCTTACATCCTGTGGGCCAGTTACCATATTCCTTACATCCTGTAGACCAGTTACCTTATTCCTTACATCCTGTGGGCCAGTTACCTTATTCCTTACGTCCCGTGGGCCAGTTACCTTATTCCACACATCCCGTGGGCCAGTTACTTTATTCCTTACATCCTGAGGGCCAGTTACCTTATTCCTTACATCCTGTGGGCCAGTTACCTTATTCCTTACATCCTGTGGGCCAGTTACCTTATTCCTTACATCCTGTGGGCCAGTTACCTTATTCCTTATATCCTGTGGTCCAGTTACATTATTCCTTACATCCTGTGGGCCAGTTACCTTATTCCTTACACCCTGTGGGCCCGTTACCATATTCCTTACATCCTGTGGGACAGTTAGCTTATTCCTTACACCCTGTGGGCCAGTTACCTTATTCATTACACCCTGGGTACCAGTTACCTGATTCCTTAGACCCTTTGGGACAGTAACCTTGTTCCTTACATACTGTGGTCCAGTTACCTTATTCCTTAAATCCTGTGGGCCAGTTACCTTATTCCTCACATCCTGTGGGCCAGGTACCTTATTCCTTAAATCCTGTGAACCAGTTACCTTATTCGTTACATCCTGTGGGCCAGGTACATTATTCCTTACATCCTGTGGGACAGTTACCTTATTCCTTACATCCTGGGGGCCAGTTACCTTATTCCTGACACACCGTGGGCCAGTTACCTTATTGCTTACATCCTGTGCGCCAGTTACCTTATTCCTGACACACCGTGGGCCAGTTACCTTTTTCCTTACATCCTGTGGGCCAGTTACCTTATTCCTTACATCCTGTGGGCCAGGTACCTTATTCCTTACATCCTGTGGGCCAGTTACCTTATTCCTTATATCCTGTGGTCCAGTTACATTATTCCTTACATCCTGTGGGCCAGTTACCTTATTCCTTACACCCTGTGGGCCAGTTACCTTATTCCTTACACACTGTGGGACAGTTAGCTTATTCCTTACATCCTGATGGACAGTTACCTTGTTCCTTACATCCTGTGGGCCAGTTACCTTATTCATTACACCCTGGGTACCAGTTACCTGATTCCTTAGACCCTGTGGGACAGTAACCTTGTTCCTTACATCCTGTGGTCCAGTTACCTTATTCTTTCAATCCTGTGGGCCAGTTACCTTATTCCTCACATCCTGTGGGCCAGGTACCTTATTCCTTAAATCCTGTGATCCAGTTACCTTATTCGTTACATCCTGTGGGCGAGTTACCTTATTCCTTACATCCTGTGGGCCAGGTACCTTATTCCTTACATCCTGTGGGACAGTTACCTTATTCCACACATCCTGTGGGCCAGTTACCTTATTCCTTACATCCTGGGGGCCAGTTACCTTTTTGCTGACACACCGTGGGCCAGTTACCTTATTCCTTACACCCTGTGGGCCAGTTACCTTATTCCTTACATCCTGGGGGACAGTTACCTTATTCCTTACATCCTGATGGACAGTTACCTTATTCCTTACACACTCTAGACCAGTTATCTTTTCCTTACATCCTGTGGGCCAGTTACCTTATTCCTTACATCCTGTGGGCCGGGTAACTTATTCCTGACATCCTGTGGGCCAGTTACCTTATTCCTTACACCCCGTGGGCCAGTTACCTTATTCCACACATCCCGTGGGCCAGTTACTTTATTCCTTACATCCTGAGGGCCAGTTACCTTATTCCTTAAATCCTGTGGGCCAGTTACCTTATTCCTCACATCCTGTGGGCCAGGTACCTTATTCCTTAAATCCTGTGATCCAGTTACCTTATTCGTTACATCCTGTGGGCGAGTTACCTTATTCCTTACATCCTGTGGGCCAGGTACCTTATTCCTTACATCCTGTGGGACAGTTACCTTATTCCACACATCCTGTGGGCCAGTAACCTTATTCCTTACATCCTGGGGGCCAGTTACCTTATTCCTGACACACCGTGGGCCAGTTACCTTATTCCTTACATCCTGTGGGCCAGTTACCTTATTCCTGACACACCGTGGGCCAGTTACCTTATTCCTTACATCCTGTGGACCAGTTACCTTATTCCTTACATCCTGTGGACCAGTTACCTTATTCCTTACATCCTGTGGGCCAGTTACCTTACTCCTTACACCCTGTGGGCCAGTTACCTTACTCCTTACACCCTGTGGGCCAGTTACCTTATTCCTCACATCCTGTGGGCCAGTTACCTTATTCCTTACATCCTGTGGGCCAGTTACATTATTCCTTACATCCTGTGGGCCAGTTACCTTATTCCTTACTTCCTGTGGGCCAGTTACCTTATTCCTTACACCCTGTGGGACAGTTACCTTATTCCTTACATCCTGTGGGCCAGTTACCTTATTCCTTACATCCTGTGGGCCAGGTACCTTATTCCTTACATGCTGTGGGCCAGTGACCTTATTCCTTACATCCTGGGGGCCAGTTACCTTATTCCTTACATCCTGTGGGACAGTTATCTTATTCCTTACATCCTGTGGGACAGTTACCTTATTCCTTACATCCTGATGGACAGTTACCTTATTCCTTACACACTGTAGACCAGTTACCTTTTCCTTACATCCTGTGGGCCAGTTACCTTATTCCTTACATCCTGTGGGCCAGGTACCTTATTCCTGACATCCTGTGGGCGAGTTACCTTATTCCTTACACCCTGTGGGCCAGTTACCTTATTCCTTACACCCTGTGGGACAGTTACCTTATTCCTTACATCCTGTGGGCCAGTTACCTTATTCCATACATCCTGTGGGCCAGTTACCATATTCCTTACATCCTGTAGACCAGTTACCTTATTCCTTACATCCTGTGGGCCAGTTACCTGATTCCTTACACCCTGTGAGCCAGTTACCTTATTCCTTACATCCTGTGGGCCAGTTACCTTATTCATTACATCCTGTGGGACAGTTACCTTATTCCTTACATCCTGTGGGCCAGTTACCTTATTCCTCACATCCTGTGGGCCAGTTACCTTATTCCTTACATCCTGTGGGCCAGGTACCTTATTCCTTACATCCTGTGGGACAGTTACCTTATTCCACACATCCTGTGGGCCAGTAACCTTATTCCTTACATCCTGGGGGCCAGTTACCTTATTCCTGACACACCGTGGGCCAGTTACCTTATTCCTTACATCCTGTGGGCCAGTTACCTTATTCCTGACACACCGTGGGCCAGTTACCTTATTCCTTACATCCTGTGGACCAGTTACCTTATTCCTTACATCCTGTGGGCCAGTTACCTTACTCCTTACACCCTGTGGGCCAGTTACCTTACTCCTTACACCCTGTGGGCCAGTTACCTTATTCCTCACATCCTGTGGGCCAGTTACCTTATTCCTTACATCCTGTGGGCCAGTTACCTTATTCCTTACATCCTGTGGGCCAGTTACCTTATTCCTTACTTCCTGTGGGCCAGTTACCTTA
This sequence comes from Isurus oxyrinchus, assembly GCA_026770705.1. Lineage (NCBI taxonomy): Eukaryota > Metazoa > Chordata > Chondrichthyes > Lamniformes > Lamnidae > Isurus > Isurus oxyrinchus. The sequence continues at coordinate 334,998 of JANJGN010000287.1, read as the reverse complement.
TTCCTTACACCCTGTGGGACAGTTACCTTATTCCTTACATCCTGTGGGCCAGTTACCTTATTCCTTACATCCTGTGGGCCAGGTACCTTATTCCTTACATGCTGTGGGCCAGTGACCTTATTCCTTACATCCTGGGGGCCAGTTACCTTATTCCTTACATCCTGTGGGACAGTTATCTTATTCCTTACATCCTGTGGGACAGTTACCTTATTCCTTACATCCTGATGGACAGTTACCTTATTCCTTACACACTGTAGACCAGTTACCTTTTCCTTACATCCTGTGGGCCAGTTACCTTATTCCTTACATCCTGTGGGCCAGGTACCTTATTCCTGACATCCTGTGGGCGAGTTACCTTATTCCTTACACCCTGTGGGCCAGTTACCTTATTCCTTACACCCTGTGGGACAGTTACCTTATTCCTTACATCCTGTGGGCCAGTTACCTTATTCCATACATCCTGTGGGCCAGTTACCATATTCCTTACATCCTGTAGACCAGTTACCTTATTCCTTACATCCTGTGGGCCAGTTACCTGATTCCTTACACCCTGTGAGCCAGTTACCTTATTCCTTACATCCTGTGGGCCAGTTACCTTATTCATTACATCCTGTGGGACAGTTACCTTATTCCTTACATCCTGTGGGCCAGTTACCTTATTCCTCACATCCTGTGGGCCAGTTACCTTATTCCTTACACCCTGTGGGCCAGTTACCTTATTCCTTACACCCTGGGGGACAGTTACCTTATTCCTAACATCCTTTGGTCCAGTTACCTTATTCCTTACAACCTGTGGGACAGTTAGCTTATTCCTTACATCCTGTGGTCCAGTTACCTTATTCCTTACATCCTGTGGTCCAGTTACCGTATTCCTTACATCCTGAGGGCCAGTTACCTTATTCCGTCCACCCTGTGGGCCAGTTCCCTTATTCCTTATATCATGTGGGCCAGTTACCTTATTCCGTCCACCCTGTGGGCCAGTTAACTTATTCCTTACATCATGTGGACCAGTTACCTTATTCCTTACACCCTGTGGGCCAGTTACCTTGTTCCTTACACACTGTAGACCAGTTACCTTTTCCTTACATCCGGTGGGCCAGTTACCTTATTCCTTACACCCTGTGGGCCAGTAACCTTATTCCTAACACCTTGTGGGCCAGTTACCTTATTCCTTACACCCTGTGGGCCAGTTACCTTATTCCTTACACCCTGTGGGCCAGTTACCTTATTCCTTACATCCTGGGGGACAGTTACCTTATTCCTTACATCCTGATGGACAGTTACCTTATTCCTTACACACTGTAGACCAGTTATCTTTTCCTTACATCCTGTGGGCCAGTTACCTTATTCCTTACATCCTGTGGGCCGGATACCTTATTCCTGACATCCTCTGGGCCAGTTACCTTATTCCTTACACCCTGTGGGACAGTTAACTTATTCCTTACATCCTGTGGGCCAGTTACCTTATTCCTTACATCCTGTGGGCCAGTTACCTTATTCCTTACATCCTGTAGACCAGTTACCTTATTCCTTACATCCTGTGGGCCAGTTACCTTATTCCTTACGTCCCGTGGGCCAGTTACCTTATTCCACACATCCCGTGGGCCAGTTACTTTATTCCTTACATCCTGAGGGCCAGTTACCTTATTCCTTACATCCTGTGGGCCAGTTACCTTATTCCTTACATCCTGTGGGCCAGTTACCTTATTCCTTACATCCTGTGGGCCAGTTACCTTATTCCTTATATCCTGTGGTCCAGTTACATTATTCCTTGCATCCTGTGGGCCAGTGACCTTATTCCTTACACCCTGTGGGCCCGTTACCATATTCCTTACATCCTGTGGGACAGTTAGCTTATTCCTTACACCCTGTGGGCCAGTTACCTTATTCATTACACCCTGGGTACCAGTTACCTGATTCCTTAGACCCTTTGGGACAGTAACCTTGTTCCTTACATACTGTGGTCCAGTTACCTTATTCCTTAAATCCTGTGGGCCAGTTACCTTATTCCTCACATCCTGTGGGCCAGGTACCTTATTCCTTAAATCCTGTGATCCAGTTACCTTATTCGTTACATCCTGTGGGCGTGTTACCTTATTCCTTACATCCTGTGGGCCAGGTACCTTATTCCTTACATCCTGTGGGACAGTTACCTTATTCCTTACATCCTGGGGGCCAGTTACCTTATTCCTGACACACCGTGGGCCAGTTACCTTATTGCTTACATCCTGTGCGCCAGTTACCTTATTCCTGACACACCGTGGGCCAGTTACCTTTTTCCTTACATCCTGTGGGCCAGTTACCTTATTCCTTACATCCTGTGGGCCAGTTACCTTATTCCTCACATCCTGTGGGCCAGGTACCTTATTCCTTAAATCCTGTGATCCAGTTACCTTATTCCTTACACCCTGTGGGCCAGTTACCTTATTCCTTACACCCTGTGGGCCAGTTACCTTATTCCTTACATCCTGGGGGACAGTTACCTTATTCCTTACATCCTGATGGACAGTTACCTTATTCCTTACACACTGTAGACCAGTTATCTTTTCCTTACATCCTGTGGGCCAGTTACCTTATTCCTTACATCCTGTGGGCCGGGTACATTATTCCTGACATCCTGTGGGCCAGTTACCTTATTCCTTACACCCTGTGGGACCGTTAGCTTATTCCTTACATCCTGTGGGCCAGTTACCTTATTCCTTACATCCTGTGGGCCAGTTACCATATTCCTTACATCCTGTAGACCAGTTACCTTATTCCTTACATCCTGTGGGCCAGTTACCTTATTCCTTACGTCCCGTGGGCCAGTTACCTTATTCCACACATCCCGTGGGCCAGTTACTTTATTCCTTACATCCTGAGGGCCAGTTACCTTATTCCTTACATCCTGTGGGCCAGTTACCTTATTCCTTACATCCTGTGGGCCAGTTACCTTATTCCTTACATCCTGTGGGCCAGTTACCTTATTCCTTATATCCTGTGGTCCAGTTACATTATTCCTTACATCCTGTGGGCCAGTTACCTTATTCCTTACACCCTGTGGGCCCGTTACCATATTCCTTACATCCTGTGGGACAGTTAGCTTATTCCTTACACCCTGTGGGCCAGTTACCTTATTCATTACACCCTGGGTACCAGTTACCTGATTCCTTAGACCCTTTGGGACAGTAACCTTGTTCCTTACATACTGTGGTCCAGTTACCTTATTCCTTAAATCCTGTGGGCCAGTTACCTTATTCCTCACATCCTGTGGGCCAGGTACCTTATTCCTTAAATCCTGTGAACCAGTTACCTTATTCGTTACATCCTGTGGGCCAGGTACATTATTCCTTACATCCTGTGGGACAGTTACCTTATTCCTTACATCCTGGGGGCCAGTTACCTTATTCCTGACACACCGTGGGCCAGTTACCTTATTGCTTACATCCTGTGCGCCAGTTACCTTATTCCTGACACACCGTGGGCCAGTTACCTTTTTCCTTACATCCTGTGGGCCAGTTACCTTATTCCTTACATCCTGTGGGCCAGGTACCTTATTCCTTACATCCTGTGGGCCAGTTACCTTATTCCTTATATCCTGTGGTCCAGTTACATTATTCCTTACATCCTGTGGGCCAGTTACCTTATTCCTTACACCCTGTGGGCCAGTTACCTTATTCCTTACATCCTGTCGGACAGTTAGCTCATTCCTTACACCCTGTGGTCCAGTTACCTTATTCCTTACACACTGTGGGACAGTTAGCTTATTCCTTACATCCTGATGGACAGTTACCTTGTTCCTTACATCCTGTGGGCCAGTTACCTTATTCATTACACCCTGGGTACCAGTTACCTGATTCCTTAGACCCTGTGGGACAGTAACCTTGTTCCTTACATCCTGTGGTCCAGTTACCTTATTCCTTCAATCCTGTGGGCCAGTTACCTTATTCCTCACATCCTGTGGGCCAGGTACCTTATTCCTTAAATCCTGTGATCCAGTTACCTTATTCGTTACATCCTGTGGGCGAGTTACCTTATTCCTTACATCCTGTGGGCCAGGTACCTTATTCCTTACATCCTGTGGGACAGTTACCTTATTCCACACATCCTGTGGGCCAGTTACCTTATTCCTTACATCCTGGGGGCCAGTTACCTTTTTGCTGACACACCGTGGGCCAGTTACCTTATTCCTTACACCCTGTGGGCCAGTTACCTTATTCCTTACATCCTGGGGGACAGTTACCTTATTCCTTACATCCTGATGGACAGTTACCTTATTCCTTACACACTCTAGACCAGTTATCTTTTCCTTACATCCTGTGGGCCAGTTACCTTATTCCTTACATCCTGTGGGCCGGGTAACTTATTCCTGACATCCTGTGGGCCAGTTACCTTATTCCTTACACCCTGTGGGACAGTTAGCTTATTCCTTACATCCTGTGGGCCAGTTACCTTATTCCTTACATCCTGTGGGCCAGTTACCATATTCCTTACATCCTGTAGACCAGTTACCTTATTCCTTACATCCTGTGGGCCAGTTACCTTATTCCTTACGTCCCGTGGGCCAGTTACCTTATTCCACACATCCCGTGGGCCAGTTACTTTATTCCTTACATCCTGAGGGCCAGTTACCTTATTCCTTAAATCCTGTGGGCCAGTTACCTTATTCCTCACATCCTGTGGGCCAGGTACCTTATTCCTTAAATCCTGTGATCCAGTTACCTTATTCGTTACATCCTGTGGGCGAGTTACCTTATTCCTTACATCCTGTGGGCCAGGTACCTTATTCCTTACATCCTGTGGGACAGTTACCTTATTCCACACATCCTGTGGGCCAGTAACCTTATTCCTTACATCCTGGGGGCCAGTTACCTTATTCCTGACACACCGTGGGCCAGTTACCTTATTCCTTACATCCTGTGGGCCAGTTACCTTATTCCTGACACACCGTGGGCCAGTTACCTTATTCCTTACATCCTGTGGACCAGTTACCTTATTCCTTACATCCTGTGGGCCAGTTACCTTACTCCTTACACCCTGTGGGCCAGTTACCTTACTCCTTACACCCTGTGGGCCAGTTACCTTATTCCTCACATCCTGTGGGCCAGTTACCTTATTCCTTACATCCTGTGGGCCAGTTACCTTATTCCTTACATCCTGTGGGCCAGTTACCTTATTCCTTAGTTCCTGTGGGCCAGTTACCTTATTCCTTACACCCTGTGGGACAGTTACCTTATTCCTTACATCCTGTGGGCCAGTTACCTTATTCCTTACATCCTGTGGGCCAGGTACCTTATTCCTTACATGCTGTGGGCCAGTGACCTTATTCCTTACATCCTGGGGGCCAGTTACCTTATTCCTTACATCCTGTGGGACAGTTATCTTATTCCTTACATCCTGTGGGACAGTTACCTTATTCCTTACATCCTGATGGACAGTTACCTTATTCCTTACACACTGTAGACCAGTTACCTTTTCCTTACATCCTGTGGGCCAGTTACCTTATTCCTTACATCCTGTGGGCCAGGTACCTTATTCCTGACATCCTGTGGGCGAGTTACCTTATTCCTTACACCCTGTGGGCCAGTTACCTTATTCCTTACACCCTGTGGGACAGTTACCTTATTCCTTACATCCTGTGGGCCAGTTACCTTATTCCATACATCCTGTGGGCCAGTTACCATATTCCTTACATCCTGTAGACCAGTTACCTTATTCCTTACATCCTGTGGGCCAGTTACCTGATTCCTTACACCCTGTGAGCCAGTTACCTTATTCCTTACATCCTGTGGGCCAGTTACCTTATTCATTACATCCTGTGGGACAGTTACCTTATTCCTTACATCCTGTGGGCCAGTTACCTTATTCCTCACATCCTGTGGGCCAGTTACCTTATTCCTTACATCCTGTGGGCCAGGTACCTTATTCCTTACATCCTGTGGGACAGTTACCTTATTCCACACATCCTGTGGGCCAGTAACCTTATTCCTTACATCCTGGGGGCCAGTTACCTTATTCCTGACACACCGTGGGCCAGTTACCTTATTCCTTACATCCTGTGGGCCAGTTACCTTATTCCTGACACACCGTGGGCCAGTTACCTTATTCCTTACATCCTGTGGACCAGTTACCTTATTCCTTACATCCTGTGGGCCAGTTACCTTACTCCTTACACCCTGTGGGCCAGTTACCTTACTCCTTACACCCTGTGGGCCAGTTACCTTATTCCTCACATCCTGTGGGCCAGTTACCTTATTCCTTACATCCTGTGGGCCAGTTACCTTATTCCTTACATCCTGTGGGCCAGTTACCTTATTCCTTACTTCCTGTGGGCCAGTTACCTTATTCCTTACACCCTGTGGGACAGTTACCTTATTCCTTACATCCTGTGGGCCAGTTACCTTATTCCTTACATCCTGTGGGCCAGGTACCTTATTCCTTACATGCTGTGGGCCAGTGACCTTATTCCTTACATCCTGGGGGCCAGTTACCTTATTCCTTACATCCTGTGGGACAGTTATCTTATTCCTTACATCCTGTGGGACAGTTACCTTATTCCTTACATCCTGATGGACAGTTACCTTATTCCTTACACACTGTAGACCAGTTACCTTTTCCTTACATCCTGTGGGCCAGTTACCTTATTCCTTACATCCTGTGGGCCAGGTACCTTATTCCTGACATCCTGTGGGCGAGTTACCTTATTCCTTACACCCTGTGGGCCAGTTACCTTATTCCTTACACCCTGTGGGACAGTTACCTTATTCCTTACATCCTGTGGGCCAGTTACCTTATTCCATACATCCTGTGGGCCAGTTACCATATTCCTTACATCCTGTAGACCAGTTACCTTATTCCTTACATCCTGTGGGCCAGTTACCTGATTCCTTACACCCTGTGAGCCAGTTACCTTATTCCTTACATCCTGTGGGCCAGTTACCTTATTCATTACATCCTGTGGGACAGTTACCTTATTCCTTACATCCTGTGGGCCAGTTACCTTATTCCTCACATCCTGTGGGCCAGTTACCTTATTCCTTACACCCTGTGGGCCAGTTACCTTATTCCTTACACCCTGGGGGACAGTTACCTTATTCCTAACATCCTTTGGTCCAGTTACCTTATTCCTTACAACCTGTGGGACAGTTAGCTTATTCCTTACATCCTGTGGTCCAGTTACCTTATTCCTTACATCCTGTGGTCCAGTTACCGTATTCCTTACATCCTGAGGGCCAGTTACCTTATTCCGTCCACCCTGTGGGCCAGTTCCCTTATTCCTTATATCATGTGGGCCAGTTACCTTATTCCGTCCACCCTGTGGGCCAGTTAACTTATTCCTTACATCATGTGGACCAGTTACCTTATTCCTTACACCCTGTGGGCCAGTTACCTTGTTCCTTACACACTGTAGACCAGTTACCTTTTCCTTACATCCGGTGGGCCAGTTACCTTATTCCTTACACCCTGTGGGCCAGTAACCTTATTCCTAACACCTTGTGGGCCAGTTACCTTATTCCTTACACCCTGTGGGCCAGTTACCTTATTCCTTACACCCTGTGGGCCAGTTACCTTATTCCTTACATCCTGGGGGACAGTTACCTTATTCCTTACATCCTGATGGACAGTTACCTTATTCCTTACACACTGTAGACCAGTTATCTTTTCCTTACATCCTGTGGGCCAGTTACCTTATTCCTTACATCCTGTGGGCCGGGTACCTTATTCCTGACATCCTCTGGGCCAGTTACCTTATTCCTTACACCCTGTGGGACAGTTAACTTATTCCTTACATCCTGTGGGCCAGTTACCTTATTCCTTACATCCTGTGGGCCAGTTACCATATTCCTTACATCCTGTAGACCAGTTACCTTATTCCTTACATCCTGTGGGCCAGTTACCTTATTCCACACATCCCGTGGGCCAGTTACTTTATTCCTTACATCCTGAGGGCCAGTTACCTTATTCCTTACATCCTGTGGGCCAGTTACCTTATTCCTTACATCCTGTGGGCCAGTTACCTTATTCCTTACATCCTGTGGGCCAGTTACCTTATTCCTTATATCCTGTGGTCCAGTTACATTATTCCTTGCATCCTGTGGGCCAGTTACCTTATTCCTTACACCCTGTGGGCCCGTTACCATATTCCTTACATCCTGTGGGACAGTTAGCTTATTCCTTACACCCTGTGGGCCAGTTACCTTATTCATTACACCCTGGGTACCAGTTACCTGATTCCTTAGACCCTTTGGGACAGTAACCTTGTTCCTTACATACTGTGGTCCAGTTACCTTATTCCTTAAATCCTGTGGGCCAGTTACCTTATTCCTCACATCCTGTGGGCCAGGTACCTTATTCCTTAAATCCTGTGATCCAGTTACCTTATTCGTTACATCCTGTGGGCGAGTTACCTTATTCCTTACATCCTGTGGGCCAGGTACCTTATTCCTTACATCCTGTGGGACAGTTACCTTATTCCTTACATCCTGGGGGCCAGTTACCTTATTCCTGACACACCGTGGGCCAGTTACCTTATTGCTTACATCCTGTGCGCCAGTTACCTTATTCCTGACACACCGTGGGCCAGTTACCTTTTTCCTTACATCCTGTGGGCCAGTTACCTTATTCCTTACATCCTGTGGGCCAGTTACCTTATTCCTCACATCCTGTGGGCCAGGTACCTTATTCCTTAAATCCTGTGATCCAGTTACCTTATTCCTTACACCCTGTGGGCCAGTTACCTTATTCCTTACACCCTGTGGGCCAGTTACCTTATTCCTTACATCCTGGGGGACAGTTACCTTATTCCTTACATCCTGATGGACAGTTACCTTATTCCTTACACACTGTAGACCAGTTATCTTTTCCTTACATCCTGTGGGCCAGTTACCTTATTCCTTACATCCTGTGGGCCGGGTACATTATTCCTGACATCCTGTGGGCCAGTTACCTTATTCCTTACACCCTGTGGGACCGTTAGCTTATTCCTTACATCCTGTGGGCCAGTTACCTTATTCCTTACATCCTGTGGGCCAGTTACCATATTCCTTACATCCTGTAGACCAGTTACCTTATTCCTTACATCCTGTGGGCCAGTTACCTTATTCCTTACGTCCCGTGGGCCAGTTACCTTATTCCACACATCCCGTGGGCCAGTTACTTTATTCCTTACATCCTGAGGGCCAGTTACCTTATTCCTTACATCCTGTGGGCCAGTTACCTTATTCCTTACATCCTGTGGGCCAGTTACCTTATTCCTTACATCCTGTGGGCCAGTTACCTTATTCCTTATATCCTGTGGTCCAGTTACATTATTCCTTACATCCTGTGGGCCAGTTACCTTATTCCTTACACCCTGTGGGCCCGTTACCATATTCCTTACATCCTGTGGGACAGTTAGCTTATTCCTTACACCCTGTGGGCCAGTTACCTTATTCATTACACCCTGGGTACCAGTTACCTGATTCCTTAGACCCTTTGGGACAGTAACCTTGTTCCTTACATACTGTGGTCCAGTTACCTTATTCCTTAAATCCTGTGGGCCAGTTACCTTATTCCTCACATCCTGTGGGCCAGGTACCTTATTCCTTAAATCCTGTGAACCAGTTACCTTATTCGTTACATCCTGTGGGCCAGGTACATTATTCCTTACATCCTGTGGGACAGTTACCTTATTCCTTACATCCTGGGGGCCAGTTACCTTATTCCTGACACACCGTGGGCCAGTTACCTTATTGCTTACATCCTGTGCGCCAGTTACCTTATTCCTGACACACCGTGGGCCAGTTACCTTTTTCCTTACATCCTGTGGGCCAGTTACCTTATTCCTTACATCCTGTGGGCCAGGTACCTTATTCCTTACATCCTGTGGGCCAGTTACCTTATTCCTTATATCCTGTGGTCCAGTTACATTATTCCTTACATCCTGTGGGCCAGTTACCTTATTCCTTACACCCTGTGGGCCAGTTACCTTATTCCTTACATCCTGTCGGACAGTTAGCTCATTCCTTACACCCTGTGGTCCAGTTACCTTATTCCTTACACACTGTGGGACAGTTAGCTTATTCCTTACATCCTGATGGACAGTTACCTTGTTCCTTACATCCTGTGGGCCAGTTACCTTATTCATTACACCCTGGGTACCAGTTACCTGATTCCTTAGACCCTGTGGGACAGTAACCTTGTTCCTTACATCCTGTGGTCCAGTTACCTTATTCCTTCAATCCTGTGGGCCAGTTACCTTATTCCTCACATCCTGTGGGCCAGGTACCTTATTCCTTAAATCCTGTGATCCAGTTACCTTATTCGTTACATCCTGTGGGCGAGTTACCTTATTCCTTACATCCTGTGGGCCAGGTACCTTATTCCTTACATCCTGTGGGACAGTTACCTTATTCCACACATCCTGTGGGCCAGTTACCTTATTCCTTACATCCTGGGGGCCAGTTACCTTTTTGCTGACACACCGTGGGCCAGTTACCTTATTCCTTACACCCTGTGGGCCAGTTACCTTATTCCTTACATCCTGGGGGACAGTTACCTTATTCCTTACATCCTGATGGACAGTTACCTTATTCCTTACACACTCTAGACCAGTTATCTTTTCCTTACATCCTGTGGGCCAGTTACCTTATTCCTTACATCCTGTGGGCCGGGTAACTTATTCCTGACATCCTGTGGGCCAGTTACCTTATTCCTTACACCCTGTGGGACAGTTAGCTTATTCCTTACATCCTGTGGGCCAGTTACCTTATTCCTTACATCCTGTGGGCCAGTTACCATATTCCTTACATCCTGTAGACCAGTTACCTTATTCCTTACATCCTGTGGGCCAGTTACCTTATTCCTTACGTCCCGTGGGCCAGTTACCTTATTCCACACATCCCGTGGGCCAGTTACTTTATTCCTTACATCCTGAGGGCCAGTTACCTTATTCCTTAAATCCTGTGGGCCAGTTACCTTATTCCTCACATCCTGTGGGCCAGGTACCTTATTCCTTAAATCCTGTGATCCAGTTACCTTATTCGTTACATCCTGTGGGCGAGTTACCTTATTCCTTACATCCTGTGGGCCAGGTACCTTATTCCTTACATCCTGTGGGACAGTTACCTTATTCCACACATCCTGTGGGCCAGTAACCTTATTCCTTACATCCTGGGGGCCAGTTACCTTATTCCTGACACACCGTGGGCCAGTTACCTTATTCCTTACATCCTGTGGGCCAGTTACCTTATTCCTGACACACCGTGGGCCAGTTACCTTATTCCTTACATCCTGTGGACCAGTTACCTTATTCCTTACATCCTGTGGGCCAGTTACCTTACTCCTTACACCCTGTGGGCCAGTTACCTTACTCCTTACACCCTGTGGGCCAGTTACCTTATTCCTCACATCCTGTGGGCCAGTTACCTTATTCCTTACATCCTGTGGGCCAGTTACCTTATTCCTTACATCCTGTGGGCCAGTTACCTTATTCCTTAGTTCCTGTGGGCCAGTTACCTTATTCCTTACACCCTGTGGGACAGTTACCTTATTCCTTACATCCTGTGGGCCAGTTACCTTATTCCTTACATCCTGTGGGCCAGGTACCTTATTCCTTACATGCTGTGGGCCAGTGACCTTATTCCTTACATCCTGGGGGCCAGTTACCTTATTCCTTACATCCTGTGGGACAGTTATCTTATTCCTTACATCCTGTGGGACAGTTACCTTATTCCTTACATCCTGATGGACAGTTACCTTATTCCTTACACACTGTAGACCAGTTACCTTTTCCTTACATCCTGTGGGCCAGTTACCTTATTCCTTACATCCTGTGGGCCAGGTACCTTATTCCTGACATCCTGTGGGCGAGTTACCTTATTCCTTACACCCTGTGGGCCAGTTACCTTATTCCTTACACCCTGTGGGACAGTTACCTTATTCCTTACATCCTGTGGGCCAGTTACCTTATTCCATACATCCTGTGGGCCAGTTACCATATTCCTTACATCCTGTAGACCAGTTACCTTATTCCTTACATCCTGTGGGCCAGTTACCTGATTCCTTACACCCTGTGAGCCAGTTACCTTATTCCTTACATCCTGTGGGCCAGTTACCTTATTCATTACATCCTGTGGGACAGTTACCTTATTCCTTACATCCTGTGGGCCAGTTACCTTATTCCTCACATCCTGTGGGCCAGTTACCTTATTCCTTACATCCTGTGGGCCAGGTACCTTATTCCTTACATCCTGTGGGACAGTTACCTTATTCCACACATCCTGTGGGCCAGTAACCTTATTCCTTACATCCTGGGGGCCAGTTACCTTATTCCTGACACACCGTGGGCCAGTTACCTTATTCCTTACATCCTGTGGGCCAGTTACCTTATTCCTGACACACCGTGGGCCAGTTACCTTATTCCTTACATCCTGTGGACCAGTTACCTTATTCCTTACATCCTGTGGGCCAGTTACCTTACTCCTTACACCCTGTGGGCCAGTTACCTTACTCCTTACACCCTGTGGGCCAGTTACCTTATTCCTCACATCCTGTGGGCCAGTTACCTTATTCCTTACATCCTGTGGGCCAGTTACCTTATTCCTTACATCCTGTGGGCCAGTTACCTTATTCCTTACTTCCTGTGGGCCAGTTACCTTATTCCTTACACCCTGTGGGACAGTTACCTTATTCCTTACATCCTGTGGGCCAGTTACCTTATTCCTTACATCCTGTGGGCCAGGTACCTTATTCCTTACATGCTGTGGGCCAGTGACCTTATTCCTTACATCCTGGGGGCCAGTTACCTTATTCCTTACATCCTGTGGGACAGTTATCTTATTCCTTACATCCTGTGGGACAGTTACCTTATTCCTTACATCCTGATGGACAGTTACCTTATTCCTTACACACTGTAGACCAGTTACCTTTTCCTTACATCCTGTGGGCCAGTTACCTTATTCCTTACATCCTGTGGGCCAGGTACCTTATTCCTGACATCCTGTGGGCGAGTTACCTTATTCCTTACACCCTGTGGGCCAGTTACCTTATTCCTTACACCCTGTGGGACAGTTACCTTATTCCTTACATCCTGTGGGCCAGTTACCTTATTCCATACATCCTGTGGGCCAGTTACCATATTCCTTACATCCTGTAGACCAGTTACCTTATTCCTTACATCCTGTGGGCCAGTTACCTGATTCCTTACACCCTGTGAGCCAGTTACCTTATTCCTTACATCCTGTGGGCCAGTTACCTTATTCATTACATCCTGTGGGACAGTTACCTTATTCCTTACATCCTGTGGGCCAGTTACCTTATTCCTCACATCCTGTGGGCCAGTTACCTTATTCCTTACACCCTGTGGGCCAGTTACCTTATTCCTTACACCCTGGGGGACAGTTACCTTATTCCTAACATCCTTTGGTCCAGTTACCTTATTCCTTACAACCTGTGGGACAGTTAGCTTATTCCTTACATCCTGTGGTCCAGTTACCTTATTCCTTACATCCTGTGGTCCAGTTACCGTATTCCTTACATCCTGAGGGCCAGTTACCTTATTCCGTCCACCCTGTGGGCCAGTTCCCTTATTCCTTATATCATGTGGGCCAGTTACCTTATTCCGTCCACCCTGTGGGCCAGTTAACTTATTCCTTACATCATGTGGACCAGTTACCTTATTCCTTACACCCTGTGGGCCAGTTACCTTGTTCCTTACACACTGTAGACCAGTTACCTTTTCCTTACATCCGGTGGGCCAGTTACCTTATTCCTTACACCCTGTGGGCCAGTAACCTTATTCCTAACACCTTGTGGGCCAGTTACCTTATTCCTTACACCCTGTGGGCCAGTTACCTTATTCCTTACACCCTGTGGGCCAGTTACCTTATTCCTTACATCCTGGGGGACAGTTACCTTATTCCTTACATCCTGATGGACAGTTACCTTATTCCTTACACACTGTAGACCAGTTATCTTTTCCTTACATCCTGTGGGCCAGTTACCTTATTCCTTACATCCTGTGGGCCGGGTACCTTATTCCTGACATCCTCTGGGCCAGTTACCTTATTCCTTACACCCTGTGGGACAGTTAACTTATTCCTTACATCCTGTGGGCCAGTTACCTTATTCCTTACATCCTGTGGGCCAGTTACCATATTCCTTACATCCTGTAGACCAGTTACCTTATTCCTTACATCCTGTGGGCCAGTTACCTTATTCCACACATCCCGTGGGCCAGTTACTTTATTCCTTACATCCTGAGGGCCAGTTACCTTATTCCTTACATCCTGTGGGCCAGTTACCTTATTCCTTACATCCTGTGGGCCAGTTACCTTATTCCTTACATCCTGTGGGCCAGTTACCTTATTCCTTATATCCTGTGGTCCAGTTACATTATTCCTTGCATCCTGTGGGCCAGTTACCTTATTCCTTACACCCTGTGGGCCCGTTACCATATTCCTTACATCCTGTGGGACAGTTAGCTTATTCCTTACACCCTGTGGGCCAGTTACCTTATTCATTACACCCTGGGTACCAGTTACCTGATTCCTTAGACCCTTTGGGACAGTAACCTTGTTCCTTACATACTGTGGTCCAGTTACCTTATTCCTTAAATCCTGTGGGCCAGTTACCTTATTCCTCACATCCTGTGGGCCAGGTACCTTATTCCTTAAATCCTGTGATCCAGTTACCTTATTCGTTACATCCTGTGGGCGAGTTACCTTATTCCTTACATCCTGTGGGCCAGGTACCTTATTCCTTACATCCTGTGGGACAGTTACCTTATTCCTTACATCCTGGGGGCCAGTTACCTTATTCCTGACACACCGTGGGCCAGTTACCTTATTGCTTACATCCTGTGCGCCAGTTACCTTATTCCTGACACACCGTGGGCCAGTTACCTTTTTCCTTACATCCTGTGGGCCAGTTACCTTATTCCTTACATCCTGTGGGCCAGTTACCTTATTCCTCACATCCTGTGGGCCAGGTACCTTATTCCTTAAATCCTGTGATCCAGTTACCTTATTCGTTACATCCTGTGGGCGAGTTACCTTATTCCTTACATCCTGTGGGCCAGGTACCTTATTCCTTACATCCTGTGGGACAGTTAACTTATTCCACACATCCTGAGGGCCAGTTACCTTATTCCTTACATCCTGGGGGCCAGTTACCTTATTCCTGACACACCGTGGGCCAGTTACCTTATTGCTGACATCCTGTGCGCCAGTTACCTTATTCCTGACACACCGTGGGCCAGTTACCTTTTTCCTTACATCCTGTGGGCCAGTTACCTTATTCCTTTCATCCTGTGGGCCAGTTACCTTA
This sequence comes from Isurus oxyrinchus, assembly GCA_026770705.1. Taxonomy (NCBI): domain Eukaryota; kingdom Metazoa; phylum Chordata; class Chondrichthyes; order Lamniformes; family Lamnidae; genus Isurus; species Isurus oxyrinchus. Next base: position 319,713 of record JANJGN010000287.1, on the reverse strand, counting down.
CTCCTTACACCCTGTGGGCCAGTTACCTTATTCCTCACATCCTGTGGGCCAGTTACCTTATTCCTTACACCCTGTGGGACAGTTACCTTATTCCTTACATCCTGTGGGCCAGTTACCTTATTCCTTACATCCTGTGGGCCAGATACCTTATCCTTACATGCTGTGGGCCAGTGACCTTATTCCTTACACCCTGTGGGCCAGTTACCTTATTCCTTACATCCTGTGGGCCAGTTACCTTATTCCTTACATCCTGTGGTCCAGTTAGCTTATTCCTCACATCCTGTGGGCCAGTTACCTTATTCCTTACATCCTGTGGTCCAGTTACCTTATTCCTTACATCCTGTGGGCCAGTAACCTTATTCCTTACATCCTGTGGGCCAGTTACCTTACTCCTTACACCCTGTGGGCCAGTTACCTTATTCCTAACATCCTGTGGGCCAGTAACCTTATTCCTCACATCCTGTGGGGCAGTTACCTTATTCCTTACATCCTGTGGGCCAGTTACCTTATTCCTTACATCCTGTGGGCCAGTTACCTTATTCCTTACACCCTGTGGGACAGTTACCTTATTCCTTACATCCTGTGGGCCAGTTACCTTATTCCTTACATCCAGTGGGCCAGATACCTTATTCCTTACATGCTGTGGGCCAGTGACCTTATTCCTTACACCCTGTGGGCCAGTTACCTTATTCCTTACATCCTGTGGGCCAGTTACCTTATTCCTTACATCCTGTGGTCCAGTTACCTTATTCCTCACATCCTGTGGGCCAGTTACCTTATTCCTTACATCCTGTGGTCCAGTTACCTTATTCCACACATCCTGTGGGCCAGTTACCTTATTCTTTACATCCTGTGGGCCAGTTACCTTATTCCTTACATACTGTGGGCCAGTTACCTTATTCCTTAAATCGTGTGGGCCAGTTACCTTATCCCTTCCACCCTGTGGGCCAGTTAACTTATTCCTTACAACATGTGGACCAGTTACCTTATTCCTTACATCATGTGGACCAGTTACCTTATTCCTTACATCCTGTGGGCCAGTTACCTTATTCCGTCCACCCTGTGGGCCAGTTACCTTATTCCTTACATCCTGTGGGACAGTTATCTTATTCCTTACATCCTGTGGGACAGTTACCTTATTCCTTACATCCTGATGGACAGTTACCTTATTCCTTACACACTGTAGACCAGTTACCTTTTCCTTACATCCTGTGCGCCAGTAACCTTATTCCTTACATCCTGTGGGCCAGGTACCTTATTCCTGACATCCTGTGGGCCAGTTACCTTATTCCTTACACCCTGTGGGACAGTTACCTTATTCCTAACATCCTGTGGGCCAGTAACCTTATTCCTCACATCCTGTGGGGCAGTTACCTTATTCCTTACATCCTGTGGGCCAGTTACCTTATTCCTTACATCCTGTGGGCCAGTTACCTTATTCCTTACACCCTGTGGGCCAGTTACCTTATTCCTTACATCCTGTGGTCCAGTTACCTTATTCCTTACATCCTGTGGGCCAGTTACCTTATTCCTTACATCCTGTGGGCCAGTTACCTTACTCCTTACACCCTGTGGGCCAGTTACCTTATTCCTAACATCCTGTGGGCCAGTAACCTTATTCCTCACATCCTGTGGGGCAGTTACCTTATTCCTGACATCCTGTGGGCCAGTTACCTTATTCCTTACATCCTGTGGGCCAGTTACCTTATTCCTTACACCCTGTGGGACAGTTACCTTATTCCTTACATCCTGTGGGCCAGTTACCTTATTCCTTACATCCTGTGGTCCAGTTACCTTATTCCTCACATCCTGTGGGCCAGTTACCTTATTCCTTACATCCTGTGGTCCAGTTACCTTATTCCACACATCCTGTGGGCCAGTTACCTTATTCTTTACATCCTGTGGGCCAGTTACCTTATTCCTTACATACTGTGGGCCAGTTACCTTATTCCTTAAATCGTGTGGGCCAGTTACCTTATCCCTTCCACCCTGTGGGCCAGTTAACTTATTCCTTACAACATGTGGACCAGTTACCTTATTCCTTACATCATGTGGACCAGTTACCTTATTCCTTACATCCTGTGGGCCAGTTACCTTATTCCGTCCACCCTGTGGGCCAGTTACCTTATTCCTTACATCCTGTGGGCCAGTTACCTTATTCCTTACATCCTGTGGGACAGTTAGCTTATTCCTTACATCCTGATGGACAGTTACCTTATTCCTTACACACTGTAGACCAGTTACCTTTTCCTTACATCCTGTGCGCCAGTAACCTTATTCCTTACATCCTGTGGGCCAGGTACCTTATTCCTGACATCCTGTGGGCCAGTTACCTTATTCCTTACACCCTGTGGGACAGTTACCTTATTCCTAACATCCTGTGGGCCAGTAACCTTATTCCTTACACCCTGTGGGACAGTTACCTTATTCCTAACATCCTGTGGGCCAGTAACCTTATTCCTCACATCCTGTGGGGCAGTTACCTTATTCCTTACATCCTGTGGGCCAGTTACCTTATTCCTTACATCCTGTGGGCCAGTTACCTTATTCCTTACACCCTGTGGGACAGTTACCTTATTCCTTACATCCTGTGGGCCAGTTACCTTATTCCTTACACCCTGTGGGCCAGTTACCTTATTCCTTACATCCTGTGGGCCAGTTACCTTATTCCTTACATCCTGTGGTCCAGTTACCTTATTCCTCACATCCTGTGGGCCAGTTACCTTATTCCTTACATCCTGTGGTCCAGTTACCTTATTCCACACATCCTGTGGGCCAGTTACCTTATTCTTTACATCCTGTGGGCCAGTTACCTTATTCCTTACATACTGTGGGCCAGTTACCTTATTCCTTAAATCGTGTGGGCCAGTTACCTTATTCCGTCCACCCTGTGGGCCAGTTAACTTATTCCTTACAACATGTGGACCAGTTACCTTATTCCTTACATCATGTGGACCAGTTACCTTTTCCTTACATCCTGTGCGCCAGTAACCTTATTCCTTACATCCTGTGGGCCAGGTACCTTATTCCTGACATCCTGTGGGCCAGTTACCTTATTCCTTACACCCTGTGGGACAGTTACCTTATTCCTAACATCCTGTGGGCCAGTTACCTTATTCCTGACATCCTGTGGGCCAGTTACCATATTCCTTACATCCTGTAGACCAGTTACCTTATTCCTTACATCCTGTGGGCCAGTTACCTTATTCCTTACATCCTGTGGGCCAGGTACCTTATTCCTGACATCCTGTGGGCCAGTTACCTTATTCCTTACATCCTGTGGGCCAGTTACCTTATTCCTTACATCCTGTGGGCCAGTTACCATATTCCTGACATCCTGTAGACCAGTTACCTTATACCTTACATCCTGTGGGCCAGTTACCTTATTCCTTATATCCTGTGGTCCAGTTACATTATTCCTTACATCCTGTGGGCCAGTTACCTTATTCCTTACACCCTGTGGGCCAGTTACCTTATTCCTTACATCCTGTGGGACAGTTAGCTTATTCCTTACACCCTGTGGGCCAGTTACCTTATTCATTACACCCTGGGTACCAGTTACCTGATTCCTTAGACTCTGTGGGACAGTAACCTTGTTCCTTACATCCTGTGGTCCAGTTACCTTATTCCTTAAATCCTGTGGGCCAGTTACCTTATTCCTCAATTCCTGTGGGCCAGGTACCTTATTCCTTAAATCCTGTGATCCAGTTACCTTATTCGTTACATCCTGTGGGCGAGTTACCTAATTCCTTACATCCTGTGGGCCAGGTACCTTATTACTTACATCCTGGGGGCCAGTTACCTTATTCCTGACACACCGTGGGCCAGTTACCTTATTGCTTACATCCTGTGGGCCAGTTACCTTACTCCTGACACACCGTGGGCCAGTTACCTTATTCCTTACATCCTGTGGGCCAGTTACCTTACTCGTTAAAACCTGTGGGCCAGTTACCTTATTCCTTACATCCTGTGGGCCAGTTACCTTATTCCTCACATCCTGTGGGGCAGTTACCTTATTCCTTACATCCTGTGGGCCAGTTACCTTATTCCTTAAATCCTGTGGGCCAGTTACCTTATTCCTTACACCCTGTGGGACAGTTACCTTATTCCTTACATCCTGTGGGCCATTACCTTATTCCTCACATCCTGTGGGGCAGTTACCTTATTCCTTACATCCTGTGGGCCAGTTACCTTATTCCTTAAATCCTGTGGGCCAGTTACCTTATTCCTTACACCCTGTGGGACAGTTACCTTATTCCTTACATCCTGTGGGCCAGTTACCTTATTCCTTACATCCTGTGGGCCAGTTACCTTATTCCTTACATCCTGTGGTCCAGTTACCTTATTCCTTACATCCTGTGGGCCAGTTACCTTATTCCTTACATCCTGTGGGCCAGTTACCTTAGTCCTTACACCCTGTGGGCCAGATACCTTATTCCTTACATCCTGTGGGCCAGTTACCTTACTCCTTACACCCTGTGGGCCAGTTACCTTATTCCTTACATCCTGTGGGCCAGTTACCTTATTCCTCACATCCTGTGGGGCAGTTACCTTATTCCTTGCATCCTGTGGGCCAGTTACCTTATTCCTTACATCCTGTGGGCCAGTTACCTTATTCCTTACACCCTGTGGGACAGTTACCTTATTCCTTACATCCTGTGGGCCAGTTACCTTATTCCTTACATCCTGTGGGCCAGATACCTTATTCCTTACATGCTGTGGGCCAGTGACCTTATTCCTTACACCCTGTGGGCCAGTTACCTTATTCCTTACATCCTGTGGGCCAGTTACCTTATTCCTTACATCCTGTGGTCCAGTTACCTTATTCCTCACATGCTGTGGGCCAGTCACCTTATTCCTTACATCCTGTGGTCCAGTTACCTTATTCCACACATCCTGTGGGCCAGTTACCTTATTCTTTACATCCTGAGGCCCAGTTACCTTATTCCTTACATACTGTGGGCCAGTTACCTTATTCCTTTAATCGTGTGGGCCAGTTACCTTATTCCGTCCACCCTGTGGGCCAGTTAACTTATTCCTTACAACATGTGGACCAGTTACCTTATTCCTTACATCATGTGGACCAGTTACCTTATTCCTTACATCCTGTGGGCCAGTTACCTTATTCCGTCCACCCTGTGGGCCAGTTACCTTATTCCTTACATCCTGTGGGACAGTTATCTTATTCCTTACATCCTGTGGGACAGTTACCTTATTCCTTACAACCTGATGGACAGTTACCTTATTCCTTACACACTGTAGACCATTTACCTTTTCCTTACATCCTGTGCGCCAGTTACCTTATTCCTTACATCCTGTGGGCCAGGTACCTTATTCCTGACATCCTGTGGGCCAGTTACCTTATTCCTTACACCCTGTGGGACAGTTACCTTATTCCTTACATCCTGTGGGCCAGTTACCTTATTCCTTACATCCTGTGGGCCAGTTACCTTATTCCTTACATCCTGTAGACCAGTTACCTTATTCCTTACATCCTGTGGGCCAGTTACCTTATCCCTTACATCCTGTGGGCCAGGTACCTTATTCCTGACATCCTGTGGGCCAGTTACCTTATTCCTTACACCCTGTGGGACAGTTACCTTATTCCTTACATCCTGTGGGCCAGTTACCTTATTCCTTACATCCTGTGGGCCAGTTACAATATTCCTTACATCCTGTAGACCAGTTACCTTATTCCTTACATCCTGTGGGCAGTTACCTTATTTCTTACATCCCGTGGGCCAGTAACCTTATTCCACACATCCTGTGGGCCAGTTACCTCATTCCTTACACACTGTGGGCCAGTTACCTTATTCCTTACATCCTGTGGGCCAGTTACCTTATTCCTTACATCCTGTGGGCCAGTTACCTTATTCCTTACATCCTGTGGGCCAGTCACCTTATTCCTTATATCCCGTGGGCCAGTTACTTTATTCCTTACATCCTGAGGGCCAGTTACCTTATTCTTTACATCCTGTGGACCAGTTACCTTATTCCTTACATCCTGTGGGCCAGTTACCTTATTCCTTACATCCTGTGGGCCAGTTACCTTATTCCTTATATCCTGTGGTCCAGTTACATTATTCCTTACATCCTGTGGGCCAGTAACCTTACTCCTTACACCCTGTGGGCCAGTTACCTTATTCCTTACATCCTGTGGGACAGTTAGCTTATTCCTTACACCCTGTGGTCCAGTTACCTTATTCCTTACACACTGTGGGACAGTTAGCTTATTCCTTACATCCTGATGGACAGTTACCTTGTTCCTTACATCCTGTGGGCCAGTTACCTTATTCATTACACCCTGGGTACCAGTTACCTGATTCCTTAGACCCTGTGGGACCGTAAACTTGTTCCTTACATCCTGTGGGACAGTTACCTTATTCCTTACATCCTGTGGGACAGTTACCTTATTCCTTACATCCTGTGGGCCAGTTACCTTATTCCACACATCCTGTGGGCCAGTTACCTTATTCCTTATATCCAGGGGGCCAGTTAACTTATTCCTTCCATCCTGTGGGCCAGTTACCTTATTCATTACACCCTGGGTACCAGTTACCTGATTCCTTAGACTCTGTGGGACAGTAACCTTGTTCCTTACATCCTGTGGTCCAGTTACCTTATTCCTTAAATCCTGTGGGCCAGTTACCTTATTCCTCAATTACTGTGGGCCAGGTACCTTATTCCTTAAATCCTGTGATCCAGTTACCTTATTCGTTACATCCTGTGGGCGAGTTACCTAATTCCTTACATCCTGTGGGCCAGGTACCTTATTACTTACATCCTGGGGGCCAGTTACCTTATTCCTGACACACCGTGGGCCAGTTACCTTATTGCTTACATCCTGTGGGCCAGTTACCTTACTCCTGACACACCGTGGGCAAGTTACCTTATTCCTTACATCCTGTGGGCCAGTTACCTTACTCGTTACACCCTGTGGGCCAGTTACCTTATTCCTTACATCCTGTGGGCCAGTTACCTTATTCCTCACATCCTGTGGGGCAGTTACCTTATTCCTTACATCCTGTGGGCCAGTTACCTTATTCCTTAAATCCTGTGGGCCAGTTACCTTATTCCTTACACCCTGTGGGACAGTTACCTTATTCCTTACATCCTGTGGGCCATTACCTTATTCCTCACATCCTGTGGGGCAGTTACCTTATTCCTTACATCCTGTGGGCCAGTTACCTTATTCCTTACATCATGTGGACCAGTTACCTTATTCCTTACATCCTGTGGGCCAGTTACCTTATTCCGTCCACCCTGTGGGCCAGTTACCTTATTCCTTACATCCTGTGGGACAGTTATCTTATTCCTTACATCCTGTGGGACAGTAACCTTATTCCTTACAACCTGATGGACAGTTACCTTATTCCTTACACACTGTAGACCATTTACCTTTTCCTTACATCCTGTGCGCCAGTTACCTTATTCCTTACATCCTGTGGGCCAGGTACCTTATTCCTGACATCCTGTGGGCCAGTTACCTTATTCCTTACACCCTGTGGGACAGTTACCTTATTCCTTACATCCTGTGGGCCAGTTACCTTATTCCTTACATCCTGTGGGCCAGTTACCTTATTCCTTACATCCTGTAGACCAGTTACCTTATTCCTTACATCCTGTGGGCCAGTTACCTTATTCCTTACATCCTGTGGGCCAGGTACCTTATTCCTGACATCCTGTGGGCCAGTTACCTTATTCCTTACACCCTGTGGGACAGTTACCTTATTCCTTACATCCTGTGGGCCAGTTACCTTATTCCTTACATCCTGTGGGCCAGTTACAATATTCCTTACATCCTGTAGACCAGTTACCTTATTCCTTACATCCTGTGGGCAGTTACCTTATTTCTTACATCCCGTGGGCCAGTAACCTTATTCCACACATCCTGTGGGCCAGTTACCTCATTCCTTACACACTGTGGGCCAGTTACCTTATTCCTTACATCCTGTGGGCCAGTTACCTTATTCCTTACATCCTGTGGGCCAGTTACCTTATTCCTTACATCCTGTGGGCCAGTCACCTTATTCCTTACATCCCGTGGGCCAGTTACTTTATTCCTTACATCCTGAGGGCCAGTTACCTTATTCTTTACATCCTGTGGACCAGTTACCTTATTCCTTACATCCTGTGGGCCAGTTACCTTATTCCTTACATCCTGTGGGCCAGTTACCTTATTCCTTATATCCTGTGGTCCAGTTACATTATTCCTTACATCCTGTGGGCCAGTAACCTTACTCCTTACACCCTGTGGGCCAGTTACCTTATTCCTTACATCCTGTGGGACAGTTAGCTTATTCCTTACACCCTGTGGTCCAGTTACCTTATTCCTTACACACTGTGGGACAGTTAGCTTATTCCTTACATCCTGATGGACAGTTACCTTGTTCCTTACATCCTGTGGGCCAGTTACCTTATTCATTACACCCTGGGTACCAGTTACCTGATTCCTTAGACCCTGTGGGACCGTAAACTTGTTCCTTACATCCTGTGGGACAGTTACCTTATTCCTTACATCCTGTGGGACAGTTACCTTATTCCTTACATCCTGTGGGCCAGTTACCTTATTCCACACATCCTGTGGGCCAGTTACCTTATTCCTTACATCCAGGGGGCCAGTTAACTTATTCCTTCCATCCTGTGGGCCAGTTACCTTATTCATTACACCCTGGGTACCAGTTACCTGATTCCTTAGACTCTGTGGGACAGTAACCTTGTTCCTTACATCCTGTGGTCCAGTTACCTTATTCCTTAAATCCTGTGGGCCAGTTACCTTATTCCTCAATTCCTGTGGGCCAGGTACCTTATTCCTTAAATCCTGTGATCCAGTTACCTTATTCGTTACATCCTGTGGGCGAGTTACCTAATTCCTTACATCCTGTGGGCCAGGTACCTTATTACTTACATCCTGGGGGCCAGTTACCTTATTCCTGACACACCGTGGGCCAGTTACCTTATTGCTTACATCCTGTGGGCCAGTTACCTTACTCCTGACACACCGTGGGCCAGTTACCTTATTCCTCACATCCTGTGGGGCAGTTACCTTATTCCTTACAGCCTGTGGGCCAGTTACCTTATTCCTTAAATCCTGTGGGCCAGTTACCTTATTCCTTACACCCTGTGGGACAGTTACCTTATTCCTTACATCCTGTGGGCCAGTTACCTTATTCCTTACATCCTGTGGGCCAGTTACCTTATTCCTTACATCCTGTGGTCCAGTTACCTTATTCCTTACATCCTGTGGGCCAGTTACCTTATTCCTTACATCCTGTGGGCCAGTTACCTTAGTCCTTACACCCTGTGGGCCAGATACCTTATTCCTTACATCCTGTGGGCCAGTTACCTTACTCCTTACACCCTGTGGGCCAGTTACCTTATTCCTTACATCCTGTGGGCCAGTTACCTTATTCCTCACATCCTGTGGGGCAGTTATCTTATTCCTTGCATCCTGTGGGCCAGTTACCTTATTCCTTACATCCTGTGGGCCAGTTACCTTATTCCTTACACCCTGTGGGACAGTTACCTTATTCCTTACATCCTGTGGGCCAGTTACCTTATTCCTTACATCCTGTGGGCCAGATACCTTATTCCTTACATGCTGTGGGCCAGTGACCTTATTCCTTACACCCTGTGGGCCAGTTACCTTATTCCTTACATCCTGTGGGCCAGTTACCTTATTCCTTACATCCTGTGGTCCAGTTACCTTATTCCTCACATGCTGTGGGCCAGTCACCTTATTCCTTACATCCTGTGGTCCAGTTACCTTATTCCACACATCCTGTGGGCCAGTTACCTTATTCTTTACATCCTGAGGCCCAGTTACCTTATTCCTTACATACTGTGGGCCAGTTACCTTATTCCTTTAATCGTGTGGGCCAGTTACCTTATTCCGTCCACCCTGTGGGCCAGTTAACTTATTCCTTACAACATGTGGACCAGTTACCTTATTCCTTACATCATGTGGACCAGTTACCTTATTCCTTACATCCTGTGGGCCAGTTACCTTATTCCGTCCACCCTGTGGGCCAGTTACCTTATTCCTTACATCCTGTGGGACAGTTATCTTATTCCTTACATCCTGTGGGACAGTTACCTTATTCCTTACAACCTGATGGACAGTTACCTTATTCCTTACACACTGTAGACCATTTACCTTTTCCTTACATCCTGTGCGCCAGTTACCTTATTCCTTACATCCTGTGGGCCAGGTACCTTATTCCTGACATCCTGTGGGCCAGTTACCTTATTCCTTACACCCTGTGGGACAGTTACCTTATTCCTTACATCCTGTGGGCCAGTTACCTTATTCCTTACATCCTGTGGGCCAGTTACCTTATTCCTTACATCCTGTAGACCAGTTACCTTATTCCTTACATCCTGTGGGCCAGTTACCTTATTCCTTACATCCTGTGGGCCAGGTACCTTATTCCTGACATCCTGTGGGCCAGTTACCTTATTCCTTACACCCTGTGGGACAGTTACCTTATTCCTTACATCCTGTGGGCCAGTTACCTTATTCCTTACATCCTGTGGGCCAGTTACAATATTCCTTACATCCTGTAGACCAGTTACCTTATTCCTTACATCCTGTGGGCAGTTACCTTATTTCTTACATCCCGTGGGCCAGTAACCTTATTCCACACATCCTGTGGGCCAGTTACCTCATTCCTTACACACTGTGGGCCAGTTACCTTATTCCTTACATCCTGTGGGCCAGTTACCTTATTCCTTACATCCTGTGGGCCAGTTACCTTATTCCTTACATCCTGTGGGCCAGTCACCTTATTCCTTACATCCCGTGGGCCAGTTACTTTATTCCTTACATCCTGAGGGCCAGTTACCTTATTCTTTACATCCTGTGGACCAGTTACCTTATTCCTTACATCCTGTGGGCCAGTTACCTTATTCCTTACATCCTGTGGGCCAGTTACCTTATTCCTTATATCCTGTGGTCCAGTTACATTATTCCTTACATCCTGTGGGCCAGTAACCTTACTCCTTACACCCTGTGGGCCAGTTACCTTATTCCTTACATCCTGTGGGACAGTTAGCTTATTCCTTACACCCTGTGGTCCAGTTACCTTATTCCTTACACACTGTGGGACAGTTAGCTTATTCCTTACATCCTGATGGACAGTTACCTTGTTCCTTACATCCTGTGGGCCAGTTACCTTATTCATTACACCCTGGGTACCAGTTACCTGATTCCTTAGACCCTGTGGGACCGTAAACTTGTTCCTTACATCCTGTGGGACAGTTACCTTATTCCTTACATCCTGTGGGACAGTTACCTTATTCCTTACATCCTGTGGGCCAGTTACCTTATTCCATACATCCTGTGGGCCAGTTACCTTATTCCTTACATCCAGGGGGCCAGTTAACTTATTCCTTCCATCCTGTGGGCCAGTAACCTTATTCCTGACACACCATGGGCCAGTTACCTTATTCCTTACATCCTGTGGGCCAGTTACCTTATTCCTTACATCCTGTGGGCCAGTTACCTTATTCCTTACATCCTGTGGGCCAGTTACCTTATTCCTCACATCCTTTGGGCCAGTTACCTTATTCCTTACATCCTGTGGGCCAGTTACCTTATTCCTCATATCCTGTGGTCCAGTGACCTTATTCCTTACTCCCTGTGGACCAGTGACCTTATTCCTTACATCCTGGGGGCCAGTTACCTTATTCCTTACTTCCTGTGGACCAGTGACCTTATTCCTTACATCCTCGGGGCCAATTACCTTATTCCTTACACCCTGTAGACCAGTTACCTTATTCCTGACACCCTGTAGACCAGTTACCTTATTCCTTACATCCTGTGGTCCAGTTACCTTATTCCTTACATGCTGTGGGCCAGTACCTTATTCCTTATATCCTGTGGGCCAGTCACCGTATTCCTTATATCATGTGGGCCAGGTTCCTTATTCCTTACACACTGTGGGCCAGTTACCTTATTCCTTACATCATGTGGACCAGTTACCTTATTCCTTACACACTGTGGGCCAGTTACCTTATTCCTTACATCGTGTGGGCCAGTTACCTTATTCCTTACATCCTGTGGGCCAGATACCTTATTCCTTACATCCTGTGGGCCAGTGACCTTATTCCTTACACCCTGTGGGCCAGTTAACTTATTCCTTACATCCTGTGGGCCAGTTAACTTATTCCTTACATCCTGTGGTCCAGTTACCTTATTCCTCACATCCTGTGGGCCAGTTACCTTATTCCTTACATCCTGTGGTCCAGTTACCTTATTCCTTACATACTGTGGGCCAGTTACCTTATTCCTTTAATCGTGTGGGCCAGTTACCTTAATCCGTCCACCCTGTGGGCCAGTTAACTTATTCCTTACAACATGTGGACCAGTTACCTTATTCCTTACATCATGTGGACCAGTTACCTTATTCCTTACAACCTGATGGACAGTTACCTTATTCCTTACACACTGTAGACCAGTTACCTTTTCCTTACATCCTGTGCGCCAGTTACCTTATTGCTTACATCCTGTGGGCCAGGTACCTTATTCCTGACATCCTGTGGGCCAGTTACCTTATTCCTTACACCCTGTGGGACAGTTACCTTATTCCTTACATCCTGTGGGCCAGTTACCTTATTCATTACACCCTGGGTACCAGTTACCTGATTCCTTAGACCCTGTGGGACCGTAAACTTGTTCCTTACATCCTGTGGGACAGTTACCTTATTCCTTACATCCTGTGGGACAGTTACCTTATTCCTTACATCCTGTGGGCCAGTTACCTTATTCCACACATCCTGTGGGCCAGTTACCTTATTCCTTATATCCAGGGGGCCAGTTAACTTATTCCTTCCATCCTGTGGGCCAGTTACCTTATTCATTACACCCTGGGTACCAGTTACCTGATTCCTTAGACTCTGTGGGACAGTAACCTTGTTCCTTACATCCTGTGGTCCAGTTACCTTATTCCTTAAATCCTGTGGGCCAGTTACCTTATTCCTCAATTACTGTGGGCCAGGTACCTTATTCCTTAAATCCTGTGATCCAGTTACCTTATTCGTTACATCCTGTGGGCGAGTTACCTAATTCCTTACATCCTGTGGGCCAGGTACCTTATTACTTACATCCTGGGGGCCAGTTACCTTATTCCTGACACACCGTGGGCCAGTTACCTTATTGCTTACATCCTGTGGGCCAGTTACCTTACTCCTGACACACCGTGGGCAAGTTACCTTATTCCTTACATCCTGTGGGCCAGTTACCTTACTCGTTACACCCTGTGGGCCAGTTACCTTATTCCTTACATCCTGTGGGCCAGTTACCTTATTCCTCACATCCTGTGGGGCAGTTACCTTATTCCTTACATCCTGTGGGCCAGTTACCTTATTCCTTAAATCCTGTGGGCCAGTTACCTTATTCCTTACACCCTGTGGGACAGTTACCTTATTCCTTACATCCTGTGGGCCATTACCTTATTCCTCACATCCTGTGGGGCAGTTACCTTATTCCTTACATCCTGTGGGCCAGTTACCTTATTCCTTACATCATGTGGACCAGTTACCTTATTCCTTACATCCTGTGGGCCAGTTACCTTATTCCGTCCACCCTGTGGGCCAGTTACCTTATTCCTTACATCCTGTGGGACAGTTATCTTATTCCTTACATCCTGTGGGACAGTAACCTTATTCCTTACAACCTGATGGACAGTTACCTTATTCCTTACACACTGTAGACCATTTACCTTTTCCTTACATCCTGTGCGCCAGTTACCTTATTCCTTACATCCTGTGGGCCAGGTACCTTATTCCTGACATCCTGTGGGCCAGTTACCTTATTCCTTACACCCTGTGGGACAGTTACCTTATTCCTTACATCCTGTGGGCCAGTTACCTTATTCCTTACATCCTGTGGGCCAGTTACCTTATTCCTTACATCCTGTAGACCAGTTACCTTATTCCTTACATCCTGTGGGCCAGTTACCTTATTCCTTACATCCTGTGGGCCAGGTACCTTATTCCTGACATCCTGTGGGCCAGTTACCTTATTCCTTACACCCTGTGGGACAGTTACCTTATTCCTTACATCCTGTGGGCCAGTTACCTTATTCCTTACATCCTGTGGGCCAGTTACAATATTCCTTACATCCTGTAGACCAGTTACCTTATTCCTTACATCCTGTGGGCAGTTACCTTATTTCTTACATCCCGTGGGCCAGTAACCTTATTCCACACATCCTGTGGGCCAGTTACCTCATTCCTTACACACTGTGGGCCAGTTACCTTATTCCTTACATCCTGTGGGCCAGTTACCTTATTCCTTACATCCTGTGGGCCAGTTACCTTATTCCTTACATCCTGTGGGCCAGTCACCTTATTCCTTACATCCCGTGGGCCAGTTACTTTATTCCTTACATCCTGAGGGCCAGTTACCTTATTCTTTACATCCTGTGGACCAGTTACCTTATTCCTTACATCCTGTGGGCCAGTTACCTTATTCCTTACATCCTGTGGGCCAGTTACCTTATTCCTTATATCCTGTGGTCCAGTTACATTATTCCTTACATCCTGTGGGCCAGTAACCTTACTCCTTACACCCTGTGGGCCAGTTACCTTATTCCTTACATCCTGTGGGACAGTTAGCTTATTCCTTACACCCTGTGGTCCAGTTACCTTATTCCTTACACACTGTGGGACAGTTAGCTTATTCCTTACATCCTGATGGACAGTTACCTTGTTCCTTACATCCTGTGGGCCAGTTACCTTATTCATTACACCCTGGGTACCAGTTACCTGATTCCTTAGACCCTGTGGGACCGTAAACTTGTTCCTTACATCCTGTGGGACAGTTACCTTATTCCTTACATCCTGTGGGACAGTTACCTTATTCCTTACATCCTGTGGGCCAGTTACCTTATTCCACACATCCTGTGGGCCAGTTACCTTATTCCTTACATCCAGGGGGCCAGTTAACTTATTCCTTCCATCCTGTGGGCCAGTTACCTTATTCATTACACCCTGGGTACCAGTTACCTGATTCCTTAGACTCTGTGGGACAGTAACCTTGTTCCTTACATCCTGTGGTCCAGTTACCTTATTCCTTAAATCCTGTGGGCCAGTTACCTTATTCCTCAATTCCTGTGGGCCAGGTACCTTATTCCTTAAATCCTGTGATCCAGTTACCTTATTCGTTACATCCTGTGGGCGAGTTACCTAATTCCTTACATCCTGTGGGCCAGGTACCTTATTACTTACATCCTGGGGGCCAGTTACCTTATTCCTGACACACCGTGGGCCAGTTACCTTATTGCTTACATCCTGTGGGCCAGTTACCTTACTCCTGACACACCGTGGGCCAGTTACCTTATTCCTTACATCCTGTGGGCCAGTTACCTTACTCGTTACACCCTGTGGGCCAGTTACCTTATTCCTTACATCCTGTGGGCCAGTTACCTTATTCCTCACATCCTGTGGGGCAGTTACCTTATTCCTTACATCCTGTGGGCCAGTTACCTTATTCCTTAAATCCTGTGGGCCAGTTACCTTATTCCTTACACCCTGTGGGACAGTTACCTTATTCCTTACATCCTGTGGGCCATTACCTTATTCCTCACATCCTGTGGGGCAGTTACCTTATTCCTTACAGCCTGTGGGCCAGTTACCTTATTCCTTAAATCCTGTGGGCCAGTTACCTTATTCCTTACACCCTGTGGGACAGTTACCTTATTCCTTACATCCTGTGGGCCAGTTACCTTATTCCTTACATCCTGTGGGCCAGTTACCTTATTCCTTACATCCTGTGGTCCAGTTACCTTATTCCTTACATCCTGTGGGCCAGTTACCTTATTCCTTACATCCTGTGGGCCAGTTACCTTAGTCCTTACACCCTGTGGGCCAGATACCTTATTCCTTACATCCTGTGGGCCAGTTACCTTACTCCTTACACCCTGTGGGCCAGTTACCTTATTCCTTACATCCTGTGGGCCAGTTACCTTATTCCTCACATCCTGTGGGGCAGTTATCTTATTCCTTGCATCCTGTGGGCCAGTTACCTTATTCCTTACATCCTGTGGGCCAGTTACCTTATTCCTTACACCCTGTGGGACAGTTACCTTATTCCTTACATCCTGTGGGCCAGTTACCTTATTCCTTACATCCTGTGGGCCAGATACCTTATTCCTTACATGCTGTGGGCCAGTGACCTTATTCCTTACACCCTGTGGGCCAGTTACCTTATTCCTTACATCCTGTGGGCCAGTTACCTTATTCCTTACATCCTGTGGTCCAGTTACCTTATTCCTCACATGCTGTGGGCCAGTCACCTTATTCCTTACATCCTGTGGTCCAGTTACCTTATTCCACACATCCTGTGGGCCAGTTACCTTATTCTTTACATCCTGAGGCCCAGTTACCTTATTCCTTACATACTGTGGGCCAGTTACCTTATTCCTTTAATCGTGTGGGCCAGTTACCTTATTCCGTCCACCCTGTGGGCCAGTTAACTTATTCCTTACAACATGTGGACCAGTTACCTTATTCCTTACATCATGTGGACCAGTTACCTTATTCCTTACATCCTGTGGGCCAGTTACCTTATTCCGTCCACCCTGTGGGCCAGTTACCTTATTCCTTACATCCTGTGGGACAGTTATCTTATTCCTTACATCCTGTGGGACAGTTACCTTATTCCTTACAACCTGATGGACAGTTACCTTATTCCTTACACACTGTAGACCATTTACCTTTTCCTTACATCCTGTGCGCCAGTTACCTTATTCCTTACATCCTGTGGGCCAGGTACCTTATTCCTGACATCCTGTGGGCCAGTTACCTTATTCCTTACACCCTGTGGGACAGTTACCTTATTCCTTACATCCTGTGGGCCAGTTACCTTATTCCTTACATCCTGTGGGCCAGTTACCTTATTCCTTACATCCTGTAGACCAGTTACCTTATTCCTTACATCCTGTGGGCCAGTTACCTTATTCCTTACATCCTGTGGGCCAGGTACCTTATTCCTGACATCCTGTGGGCCAGTTACCTTATTCCTTACACCCTGTGGGACAGTTACCTTATTCCTTACATCCTGTGGGCCAGTTACCTTATTCCTTACATCCTGTGGGCCAGTTACAATATTCCTTACATCCTGTAGACCAGTTACCTTATTCCTTACATCCTGTGGGCAGTTACCTTATTTCTTACATCCCGTGGGCCAGTAACCTTATTCCACACATCCTGTGGGCCAGTTACCTCATTCCTTACACACTGTGGGCCAGTTACCTTATTCCTTACATCCTGTGGGCCAGTTACCTTATTCCTTACATCCTGTGGGCCAGTTACCTTATTCCTTACATCCTGTGGGCCAGTCACCTTATTCCTTACATCCCGTGGGCCAGTTACTTTATTCCTTACATCCTGAGGGCCAGTTACCTTATTCTTTACATCCTGTGGACCAGTTACCTTATTCCTTACATCCTGTGGGCCAGTTACCTTATTCCTTACATCCTGTGGGCCAGTTACCTTATTCCTTATATCCTGTGGTCCAGTTACATTATTCCTTACATCCTGTGGGCCAGTAACCTTACTCCTTACACCCTGTGGGCCAGTTACCTTATTCCTTACATCCTGTGGGACAGTTAGCTTATTCCTTACACCCTGTGGTCCAGTTACCTTATTCCTTACACACTGTGGGACAGTTAGCTTATTCCTTACATCCTGATGGACAGTTACCTTGTTCCTTACATCCTGTGGGCCAGTTACCTTATTCATTACACCCTGGGTACCAGTTACCTGATTCCTTAGACCCTGTGGGACCGTAAACTTGTTCCTTACATCCTGTGGGACAGTTACCTTATTCCTTACATCCTGTGGGACAGTTACCTTATTCCTTACATCCTGTGGGCCAGTTACCTTATTCCATACATCCTGTGGGCCAGTTACCTTATTCCTTACATCCAGGGGGCCAGTTAACTTATTCCTTCCATCCTGTGGGCCAGTAACCTTATTCCTGACACACCATGGGCCAGTTACCTTATTCCTTACATCCTGTGGGCCAGTTACCTTATTCCTTACATCCTGTGGGCCAGTTACCTTATTCCTTACATCCTGTGGGCCAGTTACCTTATTCCTCACATCCTTTGGGCCAGTTACCTTATTCCTTACATCCTGTGGGCCAGTTACCTTATTCCTCATATCCTGTGGTCCAGTGACCTTATTCCTTACTCCCTGTGGACCAGTGACCTTATTCCTTACATCCTGGGGGCCAGTTACCTTATTCCTTACTTCCTGTGGACCAGTGACCTTATTCCTTACATCCTCGGGGCCAATTACCTTATTCCTTACACCCTGTAGACCAGTTACCTTATTCCTGACACCCTGTAGACCAGTTACCTTATTCCTTACATCCTGTGGTCCAGTTACCTTATTCCTTACATGCTGTGGGCCAGTACCTTATTCCTTATATCCTGTGGGCCAGTCACCGTATTCCTTATATCATGTGGGCCAGGTTCCTTATTCCTTACACACTGTGGGCCAGTTACCTTATTCCTTACATCATGTGGACCAGTTACCTTATTCCTTACACACTGTGGGCCAGTTACCTTATTCCTTACATCGTGTGGGCCAGTTACCTTATTCCTTACATCCTGTGGGCCAGATACCTTATTCCTTACATCCTGTGGGCCAGTGACCTTATTCCTTACACCCTGTGGGCCAGTTAACTTATTCCTTACATCCTGTGGGCCAGTTAACTTATTCCTTACATCCTGTGGTCCAGTTACCTTATTCCTCACATCCTGTGGGCCAGTTACCTTATTCCTTACATCCTGTGGTCCAGTTACCTTATTCCTTACATACTGTGGGCCAGTTACCTTATTCCTTTAATCGTGTGGGCCAGTTACCTTAATCCGTCCACCCTGTGGGCCAGTTAACTTATTCCTTACAACATGTGGACCAGTTACCTTATTCCTTACATCATGTGGACCAGTTACCTTATTCCTTACAACCTGATGGACAGTTACCTTATTCCTTACACACTGTAGACCAGTTACCTTTTCCTTACATCCTGTGCGCCAGTTACCTTATTGCTTACATCCTGTGGGCCAGGTACCTTATTCCTGACATCCTGTGGGCCAGTTACCTTATTCCTTACACCCTGTGGGACAGTTACCTTATTCCTTACATCCTGTGGGCCAGTTACCTTATTCCTTACATCCTGTGGGCCAGTTAGCATATTCCTTACATCCTGTAGACCAGTTACCTTATTCCTTACATCCTGTGGGCCAGTTACCTTATTCCTTACATCCTGTGGGCCAGGTACCTTATTCCTGACATCCTGTGGGCCAGTTACCTTATTCCTTACACCCTGTGGGACAGTTACCTTATTCCTTACATCCTGTGGGCCAGTTACCTTATTCCTTACATCCTGTGGGCCAGTTACCATATTCCTTACATCCTGTAGACCAGTTACCTTATTCCTTACATCCTGTGGGCCAGTTACCTTATTCCTTACACCCTGTGGGCCAGTTACCTTATTCCTTACATCCTGTGGGCCAGTTACCTTATTTCTTACATCCCGTGGGCCAGTAACCTTATTCCACACATCCTGTGGGCCAGTTACCTCATTCCTTACACACTGTGGGCCAGTTACCTTATTCCTTACATCCTGTGGGCCAGTTACCTTATTCCTTACATCCTGTGGGCCAGTTACCTTATTCCTTACATCCTGTGGGCCAGTTACCTTATTCCTTACATCCTGTGGGCCAGTCACCTTATTCCTTACATCCCGTGGGCCAGTTACTTTATTCCTTACATCCTGAGGGCCAGTGACCTTATTCTTTACATCCTGTGGGCCAGTTACCTTATTCCTTACATCCTGTGGGCCAGTTACCTTATTCCTTACATCCTGTGGGCCAGTTACCTTATTCCTTATATCCTGTGGTCCAGTTACATTATTCCTTAGATCCTGTGGGCCAGTTACCTTATTCCTTACACCCTGTGGGCCAGTTACCTTATTCATTACATCCTGTGGGACAGTTAGCTTATTCCTTACACCCTGTGGTCCAGTTACCTTATTCCTTACACACTGTGGGCCAGTTACCTTATTCCTTACATCCTGTGGGCCAGTTACCTTATTCCTTACACACTGTGGGACAGTTAGCTTATTCCTTACATCCTGATGGACAGTTACCTTGTTCCTTACATCCTGTGGGCCAGTTACCTTATTCATTACACCCTGGGTACCAGTTACCTGATTCCTTAGACCCTGTGGGACAGTAAACCTGTTCCTTACATCCTGTGGGCCAGTTACCTTATTCCACACATCCTGTGGGCCAGTTACCTTATTCCACACATCCTGAGGGCCAGTTACCTTATTCCTCACACCCTGTGGGCCAGTTAACTTATTCCTTCCATCCTGTGGGCCAGTTACCTTATTCCTCACATCCTGTGGGCCAGTTACCTTATTCCTTACATCCTGTGGGCCAGTTACCTTATTCCTTACATCCTGTGGGCCAGTTACCTTATTCCTTACATCCTGTGGGCCAGTTACCTTATTCCTCACATCCTGTGGGCCAGTGACCTTATTCCTAACTTCCTGTGGACCAGTGACCTTATTCCTTACATCCTGGGGGCCAGTTACCTTATTCCTTACATCCTGTAGACCAGTTACCTTATTCCTTACATCCTGTAGACCAGTTACCTTATTCCTTACATCCTGTGGGCCAGTTACCTTATTCCTTATATCCTGTGGGCCAGTCACCTTATTCCTTATATCATGTGGGCCAGGTACCTTATTCCTTACACACTGTGGGCCAGTTACCTTATTCCTTACATCCTGTGGGCCAATTACCTTATTCCTTACACCCTGTGGGCCAGGTACCATATTCCTTACACACTGTGGTGCAGTTACCTTATTCCTTACATCCTGTGGGCCAGTTACCTTATTCCAAACACCCTGTGGGCCAGGTACCTTATTCCTTACACACTGTGGGCCTGTAACCTTATTCCTTACATCCTGTGGGCCAGTAACCTTATTCCTCACATCCTGTGGGCCAGGTACCTTATTCCTTACACACTATGGGCCAGTTACCTTATTCCAAACACGCAGTGGGACAGTAACATTATTCCTTACACCCTGTGGGCCAGTTACATTATTCCTCACATCCTGTGGGCCAGGTACCTTATTCCTTACATCCTGTGGACCACTGAACTTATTCCTTACATCCCGTGGGGCAGTAACCTTGTTCCTTGCATCCTGTGGGCAAGTTACCTTATTCCTTACATCCTGTGGGCCAGTTACCTTATTCCTCACATCCTGTGGGCCAGTTACCTTATTCTTTAAATCCTGTGGGCCAGTTACCTTATTCCTTATATCCTGTGGGCCAGTTACCTTATTCCTTACACCCTCTGGGCCAGTAACCTTATTCCTTACATCCTGTGGGCCAGTTACCTTATTCCTTACATCCTGTGGGCCAGTTACCTTATTCCTTACATCCTGTGGGCCAGTTACCTTATTCTTTACATCCTGTGGGCCAGTTACCTTATTCCTTACATCCTGTGGGCCAGTTACCTTATTCCTTACACCCTGTGGGCCAGTTACCTTATTCCTTATATCCTGTGGGCCAGTTACATTATTCCTTACATCCTGTGGGCCAGTTACCTTATTCCTTACATCCTGTGGGACAGTTACCTTATTCCTTACATCCTGATGGACAGTTACCTTGTTCCTTACATCCTGTGGGCCAGTTACCTTATTCATTACACCCTGGGTACCAGTTACCTGATTCCTTAGACCCTGTGGGACAGTAACCTTGTTCCTTACATCCTGTGGGCCAGTTACCTTATTCCTTACATCCTGTGGGCCAGTTACCTTATTCCTCACATCCTGTGGGCCAGTTACCTTATTCCTTAAATCCTGTGAACCAGTTACCTTATTCGTTACATCCTGTGAGACAGTAACCTTATTCCTTACACCCTGGGTACCAGTTACCTTATTCTTTAAATCCTGGGGGCCAGTTACCTTATTTCTGACATCCTGTGGGCCAGTTACCTTATTCCTTAAATCCTGTGGGCCAGTTAACTAATTCCTTACATCCTGTGGGCCAGTTAACTTATTCCTTACATCCTGTGGGCCCGTTACCTTATTCCTTACATCCTGTGGGCCAGTTACCTTATTCCTCACATCCTGTGGGCCAGTTACCTCATTCCTTACACACTGTGGACCAGTAACCTTATTCCTTACATCCTGTGGGCCAGTTACCTTATTCCTTACATCCTGTGGGCCAGTTACCTTATTCCTTACATCCTGTGGGCCAGTCACCTTATTCCTTACATCCCGTGGGCCAGTTACCTTATTCCTTACATCCTGAGGGCCAGTTACCTTATTCCTTACATATTGTGGGCCAGTTACTTTATTCCTTACATCCTGTGGGCCAGTTACCTTATTCCTTACACACTGTGGGCCAGTTACCTTATTCCTTACATCCTGTGGGCCAGTGACCTTATTCCTTACATCCTGTGGGCCAGTTACCTTATTCATTACACCCTGGGTACCAGATACCTGATTCCTTAGACCCTGTGGGACAGTAACCTTGTTCCTGAGATCCTGTGGGCCAGTTACCTTATTCCTTACACCCTGTGGGACAGTAACCTTATTCCTTACATCCTGTGGGCCAGTTACCTTATTCCTTACATCCTGTGGGCCAGTTAACTTATTCCTTACATCCTGTGGGCCAGTTACCTTATTCCTTACATCCTGTGGGCCAGTTACCTTATTCCTCACATCCTGTGGGCCAGTTACCTTATTCATTACATCCTGTGGGCCAGTTACCTTATTCCTTACATCCTGTGGGCCAGTTACCTTATTCCACACATCCTGTGGGCCAGTTACCTCATTCCTTACACACTGTGGGCCAGTTACCTTATTCCTTACATCCTGAGGGCCAGTTACCTTATTCCGTCCACCCTGTGGGCCAGTTCCCTTATTCCTTATATCATGTGGGCCAGTTACCTTATTCCGTCCACCCTGTGGGCCAGTTAACTTATTCCTTACATCATGTGGACCAGTTACCTTATTCCTTACACCCTGTGGGCCAGTTACCTTGTTCCTTACACACTGTAGACCAGTTATCTTTTCCTTACATCCGGTGGGCCAGTTACCTTATTCCTTACACCCTGTGGGCCAGTAACCTTTTTACTAACACCCTGTGGGCCAGTTACCTTATTCCTTACACCCTGTGGGCCAGTTACCTTATTCCTTACACCCTGTGGGCCAGTTACCTTATTCCTTACATCCTGGGGGACAGTTACGTTATTCCTTACATCCTGATGGACAGTTACCTTATTCCTTACACACTGTAGACCAGTTATCTTTTCCTTACATCCTGTGGGCCAGTTACCTTATTCCTTACATCCTGTGGGCCGGGTACCTTATTCCTGACATCCTGTGGGCCAGTTACCTTATTCCTTACACCCTGTGGGACAGTTAGCTTATTCCTTACATCCTGTGGGCCAGTTACCTTATTCCTTACATCCTGTGGGCCAGTTACCATATTCCTTACATCCTGTAGACCAGTTACCTTATTCCTTACATCCTGTGGGCCAGTTACCTTATTCCTTACGTCCCGTGGGCCAGTTACCTTATTCCACACATCCCGTGGGCCAGTTACTTTATTCCTTACATCCTGAGGGCCAGTTACCTTATTCCTTACATCCTGTGGGCCATTTACCTTATTCCTTACATCCTGTGGGCCAGTTACCTTATTCCTTACATCCTGTGGGCCAGTTACCTTATTCCTTATATCCTGTGGTCCAGTTACATTATTCCTTACATCCTGTGGGCCAGTTACCTTATTCCTTACACCCTGTGGGCCCGTTACCATATTCCTTACATCCTGTGGGACAGTTAGCTTATTCCTTACACCCTGTGGGCCAGTTACCTTATTCATTACACCCTGGGTACCAGTTACCTGATTCCTTAGACCCTTTGGGACAGTAACCTTGTTCCTTACATACTGTGGTCCAGTTACCTTATTCCTTAAATCCTGTGAACCAGTTACCTTATTCCTCACATCCTGTGGGCCAGGTACCTTATTCCTTAAATCCTGTGAACCAGTTACCTTATTCGTTACATCCTGTGGGCCAGGTACATTATTCCTTACATCCTGTGGGACAGTTACCTTATTCCTTACATCCTGGGGGCCAGTTACCTTATTCCTGACACACCGTGGGCCAGTTACCTTATTGCTTACATCCTGTGCGCCAGTTACCTTATTCCTGACACACCGTGGGCCAGTTACCTTTTTCCTTACATCCTGTGGGCCAGTTACCTTATTCCTTACATCCTGTGGGCCAGGTACCTTATTCCTTACATCCTGTGGGCCAGTTACCTTATTCCTTATATCCTGTGGTCCAGTTACATTATTCCTTACATCCTGTGGGCCAGTTACCTTATTCCTTACACCCTGTGGGCCAGTTACCTTATTCCTTACATCCTGTCGGACAGTTAGCTCATTCCTTACACCCTGTGGTCCAGTTACCTTATTCCTTACACACTGTGGGACAGTTAGCTTATTCCTTACATCCTGATGGACAGTTACCTTGTTCCTTACATCCTGTGGGCCAGTTACCTTATTCATTACACCCTGGGTACCAGTTACCTGATTCCTTAGACCCTGTGGGACAGTAACCTTGTTCCTTACATCCTGTGGTCCAGTTACCTTATTCCTTCAATCCTGTGGGCCAGTTACCTTATTCCTCACATCCTGTGGGCCAGGTACCTTATTCCTTAAATCCTGTGATCCAGTTACCTTATTCGTTACATCCTGTGGGCGAGTTACCTTATTCCTTACATCCTGTGGGCCAGGTACCTTATTCCTTACATCCTGTGGGACAGTTACCTTATTCCACACATCCTGTGGGCCAGTTACCTTATTCCTTACATCCTGGGGGCCAGTTACCTTTTTGCTGACACACCGTGGGCCAGTTACCTTATTCCTTACACCCTGTGGGCCAGTTACCTTATTCCTTACATCCTGGGGGACAGTTACCTTATTCCTTACATCCTGATGGACAGTTACCTTATTCCTTACACACTCTAGACCAGTTATCTTTTCCTTACATCCTGTGGGCCAGTTACCTTATTCCTTACATCCTGTGGGCCGGGTAACTTATTCCTGACATCCTGTGGGCCAGTTACCTTATTCCTTACACCCTGTGGGACAGTTAGCTTATTCCTTACATCCTGTGGGCCAGTTACCTTATTCCTTACATCCTGTGGGCCAGTTACCATATTCCTTACATCCTGTAGACCAGTTACCTTATTCCTTACATCCTGTGGGCCAGTTACCTTATTCCTTACGTCCCGTGGGCCAGTTACCTTATTCCACACATCCCGTGGGCCAGTTACTTTATTCCTTACATCCTGAGGGCCAGTTACCTTATTCCTTAAATCCTGTGGGCCAGTTACCTTATTCCTCACATCCTGTGGGCCAGGTACCTTATTCCTTAAATCCTGTGATCCAGTTACCTTATTCGTTACATCCTGTGGGCGAGTTACCTTATTCCTTACATCCTGTGGGCCAGGTACCTTATTCCTTACATCCTGTGGACCAGTTACGTTATTCCTTACATCCTGTGGGCCAGTTACCTTACTCCTTACACCCTGTGGGCCAGTTACCTTACTCCTTACACCCTGTGGGCCAGTTACCTTATTCCTCACATCCTGTGGGCCAGTTACCTTATTCCTTACATCCTGTGGGCCAGTTACCTTATTCCTTACATCCTGTGGGCCAGTTACCTTATTCCTTACTTCCTGTGGGCCAGTTACCTTATTCCTTACACCCTGTGGGACAGTTACCTTATTCCTTACATCCTGTGGGCCAGTTACCTTATTCCTTACATCCTGTGGGCCAGGTACCTTATTCCTTACATGCTGTGGGCCAGTGACCTTATTCCTTACATCCTGGGGGCCAGTTACCTTATTCCTTACATCCTGTGGGACAGTTATCTTATTCCTTACATCCTGTGGGACAGTTACCTTATTCCTTACATCCTGATGGACAGTTACCTTATTCCTTACACACTGTAGACCAGTTACCTTTTCCTTACATCCTGTGGGCCAGTTACCTTATTCCTTACATCCTGTGGGCCAGGTACCTTATTCCTGACATCCTGTGGGCCAGTTACCTTATTCCTTACACCCTGTGGGCCAGTTACCTTATTCCTTACACCCTGTGGGACAGTTACCTTATTCCTTACATCCTGTGGGCCAGTTACCTTATTCCATACATCCTGTGGGCCAGTTACCATATTCCTTACATCCTGTAGACCAGTTACCTTATTCCTTACATCCTGTGGGCCAGTTACCTGATTCCTTACACCCTGTGAGCCAGTTACCTTATTCCTTACATCCTGTGGGCCAGTTACCTTATTCATTACATCCTGTGGGACAGTGACCTTATTCCTTACATCCTGTGGGCCAGTAACCTTATTCCTCACATCCTGTGGGCCAGTTACCTTATTCCTTACACCCTGTGGGCCAGTTACCTTATTCCTTACACCCTGTGGGACAGTTACCTTATTCCTAACATCCTTTGGTCCAGTTACCTTATTCCTTACATCCTGTGGGACAGTTACCTTATTCCTTACATCCTGTGGTCCAGTTACCTTATTCCTTACATCCTGTGGTCCAGTTACCGTATTCCTTACATCCTGAGGGCCAGTTACCTTATTCCGTCCACCCTGTGGGCCAGTTCCCTTATTCCTTATATCATGTGGGCCAGTTACCTTATTCCGTCCACCCTGTGGGCCAGTTAACTTATTCCTTACATCATGTGGACCAGTTACCTTATTCCTTACACCCTGTGGGCCAGTTACCTTGTTCCTTACACACTGTAGACCAGTTACCTTTTCCTTACATCCGGTGGGCCAGTTACCTTATTCCTTACACCCTGTGGGCCAGTAACCTTTTTACTAACACCCTGTGGGCCAGTTACCTTATTCCTTACACCCTGTGGGCCAGTTACCTTATTCCTTACACCCTGTGGGCCAGTTACCTTATTCCTTACATCCTGGGGGACAGTTACCTTATTCCT
Organism: Isurus oxyrinchus; assembly: GCA_026770705.1. Classification (NCBI taxonomy): domain Eukaryota; kingdom Metazoa; phylum Chordata; class Chondrichthyes; order Lamniformes; family Lamnidae; genus Isurus; species Isurus oxyrinchus. The sequence continues at coordinate 292,645 of JANJGN010000287.1, read as the reverse complement.
TACATCCTGATGGACAGTTACCTTATTCCTTACACACTGTAGACCAGTTATCTTTTCCTTACATCCTGTGGGCCAGTTACCTTATTCCTTACATCCTGTGGGCCGGGTACCTTATTCCTGACATCCTGTGGGCCAGTTACCTTATTCCTTACACCCTGTGGGACAGTTAGCTTATTCCTTACATCCTGTGGGCCAGTTACCTTATTCCTTACATCCTGTGGGCCAGTTACCATATTCCTTACATCCTGTAGACCAGTTACCTTATTCCTTACATCCTGTGGGCCAGTTACCTTATTCCTTACGTCCCGTGGGCCAGTTACCTTATTCCACACATCCCGTGGGCCAGTTACTTTATTCCTTACATCCTGAGGGCCAGTTACCTTATTCCTTACATCCTGTGGGCCAGTTACCTTATTCCTTACATCCTGTGGGCCAGTTACCTTATTCCTTACATCCTGTGGGCCAGTTACCTTATTCCTTATATCCTGTGGTCCAGTTACATTATTCCTTACATCCTGTGGGCCAGTTACCTTATTCCTTACACCCTGTGGGCCCGTTACCATATTCCTTACATCCTGTGGGACAGTTAGCTTATTCCTTACACCCTGTGGGCCAGTTACCTTATTCATTACACCCTGGGTACCAGTTACCTGATTCCTTAGACCCTTTGGGACAGTAACCTTGTTCCTTACATACTGTGGTCCAGTTACCTTATTCCTTAAATCCTGTGGGCCAGTTACCTTATTCCTCACATCCTGTGGGCCAGGTACCTTATTCCTTAAATCCTGTGAACCAGTTACCTTATTCGTTACATCCTGTGGGCCAGGTACATTATTCCTTACATCCTGTGGGACAGTTACCTTATTCCTTACATCCTGGGGGCCAGTTACCTTATTCCTGACACACCGTGGGCCAGTTACCTTATTGCTTACATCCTGTGCGCCAGTTACCTTATTCCTGACACACCGTGGGCCAGTTACCTTTTTCCTTACATCCTGTGGGCCAGTTACCTTATTCCTTACATCCTGTGGGCCAGGTACCTTATTCCTTACATCCTGTGGGCCAGTTACCTTATTCCTTATATCCTGTGGTCCAGTTACATTATTCCTTACATCCTGTGGGCCAGTTACCTTATTCCTTACACCCTGTGGGCCAGTTACCTTATTCCTTACATCCTGTCGGACAGTTAGCTCATTCCTTACACCCTGTGGTCCAGTTACCTTATTCCTTACACACTGTGGGACAGTTAGCTTATTCCTTACATCCTGATGGACAGTTACCTTATTCCTTACATCCTGTGGGCCAGTTACCTTATTCCATACATCCTGTGGGCCAGTTACCTTATTCCTTACATCCAGGGGGCCAGTTAACTTATTCCTTCCATCCTGTGGGCCAGTAACCTTATTCCTGACACACCATGGGCCAGTTACCTTATTCCTTACATCCTGTGGGCCAGTTACCTTATTCCTTACATCCTGTGGGCCAGTTACCTTATTCCTTACATCCTGTGGGCCAGTTACCTTATTCCTCACATCCTTTGGGCCAGTTACCTTATTCCTTACATCCTGTGGGCCAGTTACCTTATTCCTCATATCCTGTGGTCCAGTGACCTTATTCCTTACTCCCTGTGGACCAGTGACCTTATTCCTTACATCCTGGGGGCCAGTTACCTTATTCCTTACTTCCTGTGGACCAGTGACCTTATTCCTTACATCCTCGGGGCCAATTACCTTATTCCTTACACCCTGTAGACCAGTTACCTTATTCCTGACACCCTGTAGACCAGTTACCTTATTCCTTACATCCTGTGGTCCAGTTACCTTATTCCTTACATGCTGTGGGCCAGTACCTTATTCCTTATATCCTGTGGGCCAGTCACCGTATTCCTTATATCATGTGGGCCAGGTTCCTTATTCCTTACACACTGTGGGCCAGTTACCTTATTCCTTACATCATGTGGACCAGTTACCTTATTCCTTACACACTGTGGGCCAGTTACCTTATTCCTTACATCGTGTGGGCCAGTTACCTTATTCCTTACATCCTGTGGGCCAGATACCTTATTCCTTACATCCTGTGGGCCAGTGACCTTATTCCTTACACCCTGTGGGCCAGTTAACTTATTCCTTACATCCTGTGGGCCAGTTAACTTATTCCTTACATCCTGTGGTCCAGTTACCTTATTCCTCACATCCTGTGGGCCAGTTACCTTATTCCTTACATCCTGTGGTCCAGTTACCTTATTCCTTACATACTGTGGGCCAGTTACCTTATTCCTTTAATCGTGTGGGCCAGTTACCTTAATCCGTCCACCCTGTGGGCCAGTTAACTTATTCCTTACAACATGTGGACCAGTTACCTTATTCCTTACATCATGTGGACCAGTTACCTTATTCCTTACAACCTGATGGACAGTTACCTTATTCCTTACACACTGTAGACCAGTTACCTTTTCCTTACATCCTGTGCGCCAGTTACCTTATTGCTTACATCCTGTGGGCCAGGTACCTTATTCCTGACATCCTGTGGGCCAGTTACCTTATTCCTTACACCCTGTGGGACAGTTACCTTATTCCTTACATCCTGTGGGCCAGTTACCTTATTCCTTACATCCTGTGGGCCAGTTAGCATATTCCTTACATCCTGTAGACCAGTTACCTTATTCCTTACATCCTGTGGGCCAGTTACCTTATTCCTTACATCCTGTGGGCCAGGTACCTTATTCCTGACATCCTGTGGGCCAGTTACCTTATTCCTTACACCCTGTGGGACAGTTACCTTATTCCTTACATCCTGTGGGCCAGTTACCTTATTCCTTACATCCTGTGGGCCAGTTACCATATTCCTTACATCCTGTAGACCAGTTACCTTATTCCTTACATCCTGTGGGCCAGTTACCTTATTCCTTACACCCTGTGGGCCAGTTACCTTATTCCTTACATCCTGTGGGCCAGTTACCTTATTTCTTACATCCCGTGGGCCAGTAACCTTATTCCACACATCCTGTGGGCCAGTTACCTCATTCCTTACACACTGTGGGCCAGTTACCTTATTCCTTACATCCTGTGGGCCAGTTACCTTATTCCTTACATCCTGTGGGCCAGTTACCTTATTCCTTACATCCTGTGGGCCAGTTACCTTATTCCTTACATCCTGTGGGCCAGTCACCTTATTCCTTACATCCCGTGGGCCAGTTACTTTATTCCTTACATCCTGAGGGCCAGTGACCTTATTCTTTACATCCTGTGGGCCAGTTACCTTATTCCTTACATCCTGTGGGCCAGTTACCTTATTCCTTACATCCTGTGGGCCAGTTACCTTATTCCTTATATCCTGTGGTCCAGTTACATTATTCCTTAGATCCTGTGGGCCAGTTACCTTATTCCTTACACCCTGTGGGCCAGTTACCTTATTCATTACATCCTGTGGGACAGTTAGCTTATTCCTTACACCCTGTGGTCCAGTTACCTTATTCCTTACACACTGTGGGCCAGTTACCTTATTCCTTACATCCTGTGGGCCAGTTACCTTATTCCTTACACACTGTGGGACAGTTAGCTTATTCCTTACATCCTGATGGACAGTTACCTTGTTCCTTACATCCTGTGGGCCAGTTACCTTATTCATTACACCCTGGGTACCAGTTACCTGATTCCTTAGACCCTGTGGGACAGTAAACCTGTTCCTTACATCCTGTGGGCCAGTTACCTTATTCCACACATCCTGTGGGCCAGTTACCTTATTCCACACATCCTGAGGGCCAGTTACCTTATTCCTCACACCCTGTGGGCCAGTTAACTTATTCCTTCCATCCTGTGGGCCAGTTACCTTATTCCTCACATCCTGTGGGCCAGTTACCTTATTCCTTACATCCTGTGGGCCAGTTACCTTATTCCTTACATCCTGTGGGCCAGTTACCTTATTCCTTACATCCTGTGGGCCAGTTACCTTATTCCTCACATCCTGTGGGCCAGTGACCTTATTCCTAACTTCCTGTGGACCAGTGACCTTATTCCTTACATCCTGGGGGCCAGTTACCTTATTCCTTACATCCTGTAGACCAGTTACCTTATTCCTTACATCCTGTAGACCAGTTACCTTATTCCTTACATCCTGTGGGCCAGTTACCTTATTCCTTATATCCTGTGGGCCAGTCACCTTATTCCTTATATCATGTGGGCCAGGTACCTTATTCCTTACACACTGTGGGCCAGTTACCTTATTCCTTACATCCTGTGGGCCAATTACCTTATTCCTTACACCCTGTGGGCCAGGTACCATATTCCTTACACACTGTGGTGCAGTTACCTTATTCCTTACATCCTGTGGGCCAGTTACCTTATTCCAAACACCCTGTGGGCCAGGTACCTTATTCCTTACACACTGTGGGCCTGTTACCTTATTCCTTACATCCTGTGGGCCAGTAACCTTATTCCTCACATCCTGTGGGCCAGGTACCTTATTCCTTACACACTATGGGCCAGTTACCTTATTCCAAACACGCAGTGGGACAGTAACATTATTCCTTACACCCTGTGGGCCAGTTACATTATTCCTCACATCCTGTGGGCCAGGTACCTTATTCCTTACATCCTGTGGACCACTGAACTTATTCCTTACATCCCGTGGGGCAGTAACCTTGTTCCTTGCATCCTGTGGGCAAGTTACCTTATTCCTTACATCCTGTGGGCCAGTTACCTTATTCCTCACATCCTGTGGGCCAGTTACCTTATTCTTTAAATCCTGTGGGCCAGTTACCTTATTCCTTATATCCTGTGGGCCAGTTACCTTATTCCTTACACCCTCTGGGCCAGTAACCTTATTCCTTACATCCTGTGGGCCAGTTACCTTATTCCTTACATCCTGTGGGCCAGTTACCTTATTCCTTACATCCTGTGGGCCAGTTACCTTATTCTTTACATCCTGTGGGCCAGTTACCTTATTCCTTACATCCTGTGGGCCAGTTACCTTATTCCTTACACCCTGTGGGCCAGTTACCTTATTCCTTATATCCTGTGGGCCAGTTACATTATTCCTTACATCCTGTGGGCCAGTTACCTTATTCCTTACATCCTGTGGGACAGTTACCTTATTCCTTACATCCTGATGGACAGTTACCTTGTTCCTTACATCCTGTGGGCCAGTTACCTTATTCATTACACCCTGGGTACCAGTTACCTGATTCCTTAGACCCTGTGGGACAGTAACCTTGTTCCTTACATCCTGTGGGCCAGTTACCTTATTCCTTACATCCTGTGGGCCAGTTACCTTATTCCTCACATCCTGTGGGCCAGTTACCTTATTCCTTAAATCCTGTGATCCAGTTACCTTATTCGTTACATCCTGTGAGACAGTAACCTTATTCCTTACACCCTGGGTACCAGTTACCTTATTCTTTAAATCCTGGGGGCCAGTTACCTTATTTCTGACATCCTGTGGGCCAGTTACCTTATTCCTTAAATCCTGTGGGCCAGTTAACTAATTCCTTACATCCTGTGGGCCAGTTAACTTATTCCTTACATCCTGTGGGCCCGTTACCTTATTCCTTACATCCTGTGGGCCAGTTACCTTATTCCTCACATCCTGTGGGCCAGTTACCTCATTCCTTACACACTGTGGACCAGTAACCTTATTCCTTACATCCTGTGGGCCAGTTACCTTATTCCTTACATCCTGTGGGCCAGTTACCTTATTCCTTACATCCTGTGGGCCAGTCACCTTATTCCTTACATCCCGTGGGCCAGTTACCTTATTCCTTACATCCTGAGGGCCAGTTACCTTATTCCTTACATATTGTGGGCCAGTTACTTTATTCCTTACATCCTGTGGGCCAGTTACCTTATTCCTTACACACTGTGGGCCAGTTACCTTATTCCTTACATCCTGTGGGCCAGTGACCTTATTCCTTACATCCTGTGGGCCAGTTACCTTATTCATTACACCCTGGGTACCAGATACCTGATTCCTTAGACCCTGTGGGACAGTAACCTTGTTCCTGAGATCCTGTGGGCCAGTTACCTTATTCCTTACACCCTGTGGGACAGTAACCTTATTCCTTACATCCTGTGGGCCAGTTACCTTATTCCTTACATCCTGTGGGCCAGTTAACTTATTCCTTACATCCTGTGGGCCAGTTACCTTATTCCTTACATCCTGTGGGCCAGTTACCTTATTCCTCACATCCTGTGGGCCAGTTACCTTATTCATTACATCCTGTGGGCCAGTTACCTTATTCCTTACATCCTGTGGGCCAGTTACCTTATTCCACACATCCTGTGGGCCAGTTACCTCATTCCTTACACACTGTGGGCCAGTTACCTTATTCCTTACATCCTGAGGGCCAGTTACCTTATTCCGTCCTACCTGTGGGCCAGTTCCCTTATTCCTTATATCATGTGGGCCAGTTACCTTATTCCGTCCACCCTGTGGGCCAGTTAACTTATTCCTTACATCATGTGGACCAGTTACCTTATTCCTTACACCCTGTGGGCCAGTTACCTTGTTCCTTACACACTGTAGACCAGTTATCTTTTCCTTACATCCGGTGGGCCAGTTACCTTATTCCTTACACCCTGTGGGCCAGTAACCTTTTTACTAACACCCTGTGGGCCAGTTACCTTATTCCTTACACCCTGTGGGCCAGTTACCTTATTCCTTACACCCTGTGGGCCAGTTACCTTATTCCTTACATCCTGGGGGACAGTTACCTTATTCCTTACATCCTGATGGACAGTTACCTTATTCCTTACACACTGTAGACCAGTTATCTTTTCCTTACATCCTGTGGGCCAGTTACCTTATTCCTTACATCCTGTGGGCCGGGTACCTTATTCCTGACATCCTGTGGGCCAGTTACCTTATTCCTTACACCCTGTGGGACAGTTAGCTTATTCCTTACATCCTGTGGGCCAGTTACCTTATTCCTTACATCCTGTGGGCCAGTTACCATATTCCTTACATCCTGTAGACCAGTTACCTTATTCCTTACATCCTGTGGGCCAGTTACCTTATTCCTTACGTCCCGTGGGCCAGTTACCTTATTCCACACATCCCGTGGGCCAGTTACTTTATTCCTTACATCCTGAGGGCCAGTTACCTTATTCCTTACATCCTGTGGGCCATTTACCTTATTCCTTACATCCTGTGGGCCAGTTACCTTATTCCTTACATCCTGTGGGCCAGTTACCTTATTCCTTATATCCTGTGGTCCAGTTACATTATTCCTTACATCCTGTGGGCCAGTTACCTTATTCCTTACACCCTGTGGGCCCGTTACCATATTCCTTACATCCTGTGGGACAGTTAGCTTATTCCTTACACCCTGTGGGCCAGTTACCTTATTCATTACACCCTGGGTACCAGTTACCTGATTCCTTAGACCCTTTGGGACAGTAACCTTGTTCCTTACATACTGTGGTCCAGTTACCTTATTCCTTAAATCCTGTGAACCAGTTACCTTATTCCTCACATCCTGTGGGCCAGGTACCTTATTCCTTAAATCCTGTGAACCAGTTACCTTATTCGTTACATCCTGTGGGCCAGGTACATTATTCCTTACATCCTGTGGGACAGTTACCTTATTCCTTACATCCTGGGGGCCAGTTACCTTATTCCTGACACACCGTGGGCCAGTTACCTTATTGCTTACATCCTGTGCGCCAGTTACCTTATTCCTGACACACCGTGGGCCAGTTACCTTTTTCCTTACATCCTGTGGGCCAGTTACCTTATTCCTTACATCCTGTGGGCCAGGTACCTTATTCCTTACATCCTGTGGGCCAGTTACCTTATTCCTTATATCCTGTGGTCCAGTTACATTATTCCTTACATCCTGTGGGCCAGTTACCTTATTCCTTACACCCTGTGGGCCAGTTACCTTATTCCTTACATCCTGTCGGACAGTTAGCTCATTCCTTACACCCTGTGGTCCAGTTACCTTATTCCTTACACACTGTGGGACAGTTAGCTTATTCCTTACATCCTGATGGACAGTTACCTTGTTCCTTACATCCTGTGGGCCAGTTACCTTATTCATTACACCCTGGGTACCAGTTACCTGATTCCTTAGACCCTGTGGGACAGTAACCTTGTTCCTTACATCCTGTGGTCCAGTTACCTTATTCCTTCAATCCTGTGGGCCAGTTACCTTATTCCTCACATCCTGTGGGCCAGGTACCTTATTCCTTAAATCCTGTGATCCAGTTACCTTATTCGTTACATCCTGTGGGCGAGTTACCTTATTCCTTACATCCTGTGGGCCAGGTACCTTATTCCTTACATCCTGTGGGACAGTTACCTTATTCCACACATCCTGTGGGCCAGTTACCTTATTCCTTACATCCTGGGGGCCAGTTACCTTTTTGCTGACACACCGTGGGCCAGTTACCTTATTCCTTACACCCTGTGGGCCAGTTACCTTATTCCTTACATCCTGGGGGACAGTTACCTTATTCCTTACATCCTGATGGACAGTTACCTTATTCCTTACACACTCTAGACCAGTTATCTTTTCCTTACATCCTGTGGGCCAGTTACCTTATTCCTTACATCCTGTGGGCCGGGTAACTTATTCCTGACATCCTGTGGGCCAGTTACCTTATTCCTTACACCCTGTGGGACAGTTAGCTTATTCCTTACATCCTGTGGGCCAGTTACCTTATTCCTTACATCCTGTGGGCCAGTTACCATATTCCTTACATCCTGTAGACCAGTTACCTTATTCCTTACATCCTGTGGGCCAGTTACCTTATTCCTTACGTCCCGTGGGCCAGTTACCTTATTCCACACATCCCGTGGGCCAGTTACTTTATTCCTTACATCCTGAGGGCCAGTTACCTTATTCCTTAAATCCTGTGGGCCAGTTACCTTATTCCTCACATCCTGTGGGCCAGGTACCTTATTCCTTAAATCCTGTGATCCAGTTACCTTATTCGTTACATCCTGTGGGCGAGTTACCTTATTCCTTACATCCTGTGGGCCAGGTACCTTATTCCTTACATCCTGTGGGACAGTTACCTTATTCCACACATCCTGTGGGCCAGTAACCTTATTCCTTACATCCTGGGGGCCAGTTACCTTATTCCTGACACACCGTGGGCCAGTTACCTTATTCCTTACATCCTGTGGGCCAGTTACCTTATTCCTGACACACCGTGGGCCAGTTACCTTATTCCTTACATCCTGTGGACCAGTTACGTTATTCCTTACATCCTGTGGGCCAGTTACCTTACTCCTTACACCCTGTGGGCCAGTTACCTTACTCCTTACACCCTGTGGGCCAGTTACCTTATTCCTCACATCCTGTGGGCCAGTTACCTTATTCCTTACATCCTGTGGGCCAGTTACCTTATTCCTTACATCCTGTGGGCCAGTTACCTTATTCCTTACTTCCTGTGGGCCAGTTACCTTATTCCTTACACCCTGTGGGACAGTTACCTTATTCCTTACATCCTGTGGGCCAGTTACCTTATTCCTTACATCCTGTGGGCCAGGTACCTTATTCCTTACATGCTGTGGGCCAGTGACCTTATTCCTTACATCCTGGGGGCCAGTTACCTTATTCCTTACATCCTGTGGGACAGTTATCTTATTCCTTACATCCTGTGGGACAGTTACCTTGTTCCTTACATCCTGATGGACAGTTACCTTATTCCTTACACACTGTAGACCAGTTACCTTTTCCTTACATCCTGTGGGCCAGTTACCTTATTTCTTACATCCTGTGGGCCAGGTACCTTATTCCTGACATCCTGTGGGCCAGTTACCTTATTCCTTACACCCTGTGGGCCAGTTACCTTATTCCTTACACCCTGTGGGACAGTTACCTTATTCCTTACATCCTGTGGGCCAGTTACCTTATTCCATACATCCTGTGGGCCAGTTACCATATTCCTTACATCCTGTAGACCAGTTACCTTATTCCTTACATCCTGTGGGCCAGTTACCTGATTCCTTACACCCTGTGAGCCAGTTACCTTATTCCTTACATCCTGTGGGCCAGTTACCTTATTCATTACATCCTGTGGGACAGTGACCTTATTCCTTACATCCTGTGGGCCAGTAACCTTATTCCTCACATCCTGTGGGCCAGTTACCTTATTCCTTACACCCTGTGGGCCAGTTACCTTATTCCTTACACCCTGTGGGACAGTTACCTTATTCCTAACATCCTTTGGTCCAGTTACCTTATTCCTTACATCCTGTGGGACAGTTACCTTATTCCTTACATCCTGTGGTCCAGTTACCTTATTCCTTACATCCTGTGGTCCAGTTACCGTATTCCTTACATCCTGAGGGCCAGTTACCTTATTCCGTCCACCCTGTGGGCCAGTTCCCTTATTCCTTATATCATGTGGGCCAGTTACCTTATTCCGTCCACCCTGTGGGCCAGTTAACTTATTCCTTACATCATGTGGACCAGTTACCTTATTCCTTACACCCTGTGGGCCAGTTACCTTGTTCCTTACACACTGTAGACCAGTTACCTTTTCCTTACATCCGGTGGGCCAGTTACCTTATTCCTTACACCCTGTGGGCCAGTAACCTTTTTACTAACACCCTGTGGGCCAGTTACCTTATTCCTTACACCCTGTGGGCCAGTTACCTTATTCCTTACACCCTGTGGGCCAGTTACCTTATTCCTTACATCCTGGGGGACAGTTACCTTATTCCTTACATCCTGATGGACAGTTACCTTATTCCTTACACACTGTAGACCAGTTATCTTTTCCTTACATCCTGTGGGCCAGTTACCTTATTCCTTACATCCTGTGGGCCGGGTACCTTATTCCTGACATCCTGTGGGCCAGTTACCTTATTCCTTACACCCTGTGGGACAGTTAGCTTATTCCTTACATCCTGTGGGCCAGTTACCTTATTCCTTACATCCTGTGGGCCAGTTACCATATTCCTTACATCCTGTAGACCAGTTACCTTATTCCTTACATCCTGTGGGCCAGTTACCTTATTCCTTACGTCCCGTGGGCCAGTTACCTTATTCCACACATCCCGTGGGCCAGTTACTTTATTCCTTACATCCTGAGGGCCAGTTACCTTATTCCTTACATCCTGTGGGCCAGTTACCTTATTCCTTACATCCTGTGGGCCAGTTACCTTATTCCTTACATCCTGTGGGCCAGTTACCTTATTCCTTATATCCTGTGGTCCAGTTACATTATTCCTTACATCCTGTGGGCCAGTTACCTTATTCCTTACACCCTGTGGGCCCGTTACCATATTCCTTACATCCTGTGGGACAGTTAGCTTATTCCTTACACCCTGTGGGCCAGTTACCTTATTCATTACACCCTGGGTACCAGTTACCTGATTCCTTAGACCCTTTGGGACAGTAACCTTGTTCCTTACATACTGTGGTCCAGTTACCTTATTCCTTAAATCCTGTGGGCCAGTTACCTTATTCCTCACATCCTGTGGGCCAGGTACCTTATTCCTTAAATCCTGTGAACCAGTTACCTTATTCGTTACATCCTGTGGGCCAGGTACATTATTCCTTACATCCTGTGGGACAGTTACCTTATTCCTTACATCCTGGGGGCCAGTTACCTTATTCCTGACACACCGTGGGCCAGTTACCTTATTGCTTACATCCTGTGCGCCAGTTACCTTATTCCTGACACACCGTGGGCCAGTTACCTTTTTCCTTACATCCTGTGGGCCAGTTACCTTATTCCTTACATCCTGTGGGCCAGGTACCTTATTCCTTACATCCTGTGGGCCAGTTACCTTATTCCTTATATCCTGTGGTCCAGTTACATTATTCCTTACATCCTGTGGGCCAGTTACCTTATTCCTTACACCCTGTGGGCCAGTTACCTTATTCCTTACATCCTGTCGGACAGTTAGCTCATTCCTTACACCCTGTGGTCCAGTTACCTTATTCCTTACACACTGTGGGACAGTTAGCATATTCCTTACATCCTGATGGACAGTTACCTTGTTCCTTACATCCTGTGGGCCAGTTACCTTATTCATTACACCCTGGGTACCAGTTACCTGATTCCTTAGACCCTGTGGGACAGTAACCTTATTCCTCACATCCTGTGGGCCAGGTACCTTATTCCTTAAATCCTGTGAACCAGTTACCTTATTCGTTACATCCTGTGGGCCAGGTACATTATTCCTTACATCCTGTGGGACAGTTACCTTATTCCTTACATCCTGGGGGCCAGTTACCTTATTCCTGACACACCGTGGGCCAGTTACCTTATTGCTTACATCCTGTGCGCCAGTTACCTTATTCCTGACACACCGTGGGCCAGTTACCTTTTTCCTTACATCCTGTGGGCCAGTTACCTTATTCCTTACATCCTGTGGGCCAGGTACCTTATTCCTTACATCCTGTGGGCCAGTTACCTTATTCCTTATATCCTGTGGTCCAGTTACATTATTCCTTACATCCTGTGGGCCAGTTACCTTATTCCTTACACCCTGTGGGCCAGTTACCTTATTCCTTACATCCTGTCGGACAGTTAGCTCATTCCTTACACCCTGTGGTCCAGTTACCTTATTCCTTACACACTGTGGGACAGTTAGCTTATTCCTTACATCCTGATGGACAGTTACCTTGTTCCTTACATCCTGTGGGCCAGTTACCTTATTCATTACACCCTGGGTACCAGTTACCTGATTCCTTAGACCCTGTGGGACAGTAACCTTGTTCCTTACATCCTGTGGTCCAGTTACCTTATTCTTTCAATCCTGTGGGCCAGTTACCTTATTCCTCACATCCTGTGGGCCAGGTACCTTATTCCTTAAATCCTGTGATCCAGTTACCTTATTCGTTACATCCTGTGGGCGAGTTACCTTATTCCTTACATCCTGTGGGCCAGGTACCTTATTCCTTACATCCTGTGGGACAGTTACCTTATTCCACACATCCTGTGGGCCAGTTACCTTATTCCTTACATCCTGGGGGCCAGTTACCTTTTTGCTGACACACCGTGGGCCAGTTACCTTATTCCTTACACCCTGTGGGCCAGTTACCTTAGTCCTTACATCCTGGGGGACAGTTACCTTATTCCTTACATCCTGATGGACAGTTACCTTATTCCTTACACACTCTAGACCAGTTATCTTTTCCTTACATCCTGTGGGCCAGTTACCTTATTCCTTACATCCTGTGGGCCGGGTAACTTATTCCTGACATCCTGTGGGCCAGTTACCTTATTCCTTACACCCTGTGGGACAGTTAGCTTATTCCTTACATCCTGTGGGCCAGTTACCTTATTCCTTACATCCTGTGGGCCAGTTACCATATTCCTTACATCCTGTAGACCAGTTACCTTATTCCTTACATCCTGTGGGCCAGTTACCTTATTCCTTACGTCCCGTGGGCCAGTTACCTTATTCCACACATCCCGTGGGCCAGTTACTTTATTCCTTACATCCTGAGGGCCAGTTACCTTATTCCTTAAATCCTGTGGGCCAGTTACCTTATTCCTCACATCCTGTGGGCCAGGTACCTTATTCCTTAAATCCTGTGATCCAGTTACCTTATTCGTTACATCCTGTGGGCGAGTTACCTTATTCCTTACATCCTGTGGGCCAGGTACCTTATTCCTTACATCCTGTGGGACAGTTACCTTATTCCACACATCCTGTGGGCCAGTAACCTTATTCCTTACATCCTGGGGGCCAGTTACCTTATTCCTGACACACCGTGGGCCAGTTACCTTATTCCTTACATCCTGTGGGCCAGTTACCTTATTCCTGACACACCGTGGGCCAGTTACCTTATTCCTTACATCCTGTGGACCAGTTACCTTATTCCTTACATCCTGTGGACCAGTTACCTTATTCCTTACATCCTGTGGGCCAGTTACCTTACTCCTTACACCCTGTGGGCCAGTTACCTTACTCCTTACACCCTGTGGGCCAGTTACCTTATTCCTCACATCCTGTGGGCCAGTTACCTTATTCCTTACATCCTGTGGGCCAGTTACCTTATTCCTTACATCCTGTGGGCCAGTTACCTTATTCCTTACTTCCTGTGGGCCAGTTACCTTATTCCTTACACCCTGTGGGACAGTTACCTTATTCCTTACATCCTGTGGGCCAGTTACCTTATTCCTTACATCCTGTGGGCCAGGTACCTTATTCCTTACATGCTGTGGGCCAGTGACCTTATTCCTTACATCCTGGGGGCCAGTTACCTTATTCCTTACATCCTGTGGGACAGTTATCTTATTCCTTACATCCTGTGGGACAGTTACCTTATTCCTTACATCCTGATGGACAGTTACCTTATTCCTTACACACTGTAGACCAGTTACCTTTTCCTTACATCCTGTGGGCCAGTTACCTTATTCCTTACATCCTGTGGGCCAGGTACCTTATTCCTGACATCCTGTGGGCGAGTTACCTTATTCCTTACACCCTGTGGGCCAGTTACCTTATTCCTTACACCCTGTGGGACAGTTACCTTATTCCTTACATCCTGTGGGCCAGTTACCTTATTCCATACATCCTGTGGGCCAGTTACCATATTCCTTACATCCTGTAGACCAGTTACCTTATTCCTTACATCCTGTGGGCCAGTTACCTGATTCCTTACACCCTGTGAGCCAGTTACCTTATTCCTTACATCCTGTGGGCCAGTTACCTTATTCATTACATCCTGTGGGACAGTTACCTTATTCCTTACATCCTGTGGGCCAGTTACCTTATTCCTCACATCCTGTGGGCCAGTTACCTTATTCCTTACATCCTGTGGGCCAGGTACCTTATTCCTTACATCCTGTGGGACAGTTACCTTATTCCACACATCCTGTGGGCCAGTAACCTTATTCCTTACATCCTGGGGGCCAGTTACCTTATTCCTGACACACCGTGGGCCAGTTACCTTATTCCTTACATCCTGTGGGCCAGTTACCTTATTCCTGACACACCGTGGGCCAGTTACCTTATTCCTTACATCCTGTGGACCAGTTACCTTATTCCTTACATCCTGTGGGCCAGTTACCTTACTCCTTACACCCTGTGGGCCAGTTACCTTACTCCTTACACCCTGTGGGCCAGTTACCTTATTCCTCACATCCTGTGGGCCAGTTACCTTATTCCTTACATCCTGTGGGCCAGTTACCTTATTCCTTACATCCTGTGGGCCAGTTACCTTATTCCTTACTTCCTGTGGGCCAGTTACCTTATTCCTTACACCCTGTGGGACAGTTACCTTATTCCTTACATCCTGTGGGCCAGTTACCTTATTCCTTACATCCTGTGGGCCAGGTACCTTATTCCTTACATGCTGTGGGCCAGTGACCTTATTCCTTACATCCTGGGGGCCAGTTACCTTATTCCTTACATCCTGTGGGACAGTTATCTTATTCCTTACATCCTGTGGGACAGTTACCTTATTCCTTACATCCTGATGGACAGTTACCTTATTCCTTACACACTGTAGACCAGTTACCTTTTCCTTACATCCTGTGGGCCAGTTACCTTATTCCTTACATCCTGTGGGCCAGGTACCTTATTCCTGACATCCTGTGGGCGAGTTACCTTATTCCTTACACCCTGTGGGCCAGTTACCTTATTCCTTACACCCTGTGGGACAGTTACCTTATTCCTTACATCCTGTGGGCCAGTTACCTTATTCCATACATCCTGTGGGCCAGTTACCATATTCCTTACATCCTGTAGACCAGTTACCTTATTCCTTACATCCTGTGGGCCAGTTACCTGATTCCTTACACCCTGTGAGCCAGTTACCTTATTCCTTACATCCTGTGGGCCAGTTACCTTATTCATTACATCCTGTGGGACAGTTACCTTATTCCTTACATCCTGTGGGCCAGTTACCTTATTCCTCACATCCTGTGGGCCAGTTACCTTATTCCTTACACCCTGTGGGCCAGTTACCTTATTCCTTACACCCTGGGGGACAGTTACCTTATTCCTAACATCCTTTGGTCCAGTTACCTTATTCCTTACAACCTGTGGGACAGTTAGCTTATTCCTTACATCCTGCGGTCCAGTTACCTTATTCCTTACATCCTGTGGTCCAGTTACCGTATTCCTTACATCCTGAGGGCCAGTTACCTTATTCCGTCCACCCTGTGGGCCAGTTCCCTTATTCCTTATATCATGTGGGCCAGTTACCTTATTCCGTCCACCCTGTGGGCCAGTTAACTTATTCCTTACATCATGTGGACCAGTTACCTTATTCCTTACACCCTGTGGGCCAGTTACCTTGTTCCTTACACACTGTAGACCAGTTACCTTTTCCTTACATCCGGTGGGCCAGTTACCTTATTCCTTACACCCTGTGGGCCAGTAACCTTATTCCTAACACCTTGTGGGCCAGTTACCTTATTCCTTACACCCTGTGGGCCAGTTACCTTATTCCTTACACCCTGTGGGCCAGTTACCTTATTCCTTACATACTGGGGGACAGTTACCTTATTCCTTACATCCTGATGGACAGTTACCTTATTCCTTACACACTGTAGACCAGTTATCTTTTCCTTACATCCTGTGGGCCAGTTACCTTATTCCTTACATCCTGTGGGCCGGGTACCTTATTCCTGACATCCTCTGGGCCAGTTACCTTATTCCTTACACCCTGTGGGACAGTTAACTTATTCCTTACATCCTGTGGGCCAGTTACCTTATTCCTTACATCCTGTGGGCCAGATACCTTATTCCTTACATCCTGTAGACCAGTTACCTTATTCCTTACATCCTGTGGGCCAGTTACCTTATTCCTTACGTCCCGTGGGCCAGTTACCTTATTCCACACATCCCGTGGGCCAGTTACTTTATTCCTTACATCCTGAGGGCCAGTTACCTTATTCCTTACATCCTGTGGGCCAGTTACCTTATTCCTTACATCCTGTGGGCCAGTTACCTTATTCCTTACATCCTGTGGGCCAGTTACCTTATTCCTTATATCCTGTGGTCCAGTTACATTATTCCTTGCATCCTGTGGGCCAGTGACCTTATTCCTTACACCCTGTGGGCCCGTTACCATATTCCTTACATCCTGTGGGACAGTTAGCTTATTCCTTACACCCTGTGGGCCAGTTACCTTATTCATTACACCCTGGGTACCAGTTACCTGATTCCTTAGACCCTTTGGGACAGTAACCTTGTTCCTTACATACTGTGGTCCAGTTACCTTATTCCTTAAATCCTGTGGGCCAGTTACCTTATTCCTCACATCCTGTGGGCCAGGTACCTTATTCCTTAAATCCTGTGATCCAGTTACCTTATTCGTTACATCCTGTGGGCGTGTTACCTTATTCCTTACATCCTGTGGGCCAGGTACCTTATTCCTTACATCCTGTGGGACAGTTACCTTATTCCTTACATCCTGGGGGCCAGTTACCTTATTCCTGACACACCGTGGGCCAGTTACCTTATTGCTTACATCCTGTGCGCCAGTTACCTTATTCCTGACACACCGTGGGCCAGTTACCTTTTTCCTTACATCCTGTGGGCCAGTTACCTTATTCCTTACATCCTGTGGGCCAGTTACCTTATTCCTCACATCCTGTGGGCCAGGTACCTTATTCCTTAAATCCTGTGATCCAGTTACCTTATTCCTTACACCCTGTGGGCCAGTTACCTTATTCCTTACACCCTGTGGGCCAGTTACCTTATTCCTTACATCCTGGGGGACAGTTACCTTATTCCTTACATCCTGATGGACAGTTACCTTATTCCTTACACACTGTAGACCAGTTATCTTTTCCTTACATCCTGTGGGCCAGTTACCTTATTCCTTACATCCTGTGGGCCGGGTACATTATTCCTGACATCCTGTGGGCCAGTTACCTTATTCCTTACACCCTGTGGGACAGTTAGCTTATTCCTTACATCCTGTGGGCCAGTTACCTTATTCCTTACATCCTGTGGGCCAGTTACCATATTCCTTACATCCTGTAGACCAGTTACCTTATTCCTTACATCCTGTGGGCCAGTTACCTTATTCCTTACGTCCCGTGGGCCAGTTACCTTATTCCACACATCCCGTGGGCCAGTTACTTTATTCCTTACATCCTGAGGGCCAGTTACCTTATTCCTTACATCCTGTGGGCCAGTTACCTTATTCCTTACATCCTGTGGGCCAGTTACCTTATTCCTTACATCCTGTGGGTCAGTTACCTTATTCCTTATATCCTGTGGTCCAGTTACATTATTCCTTACATCCTGTGGGCCAGTTACCTTATTCCTTACACCCTGTGGGCCCGTTACCATATTCCTTACATCCTGTGGGACAGTTAGCTTATTCCTTACACCCTGTGGGCCAGTTACCTTATTCATTACACCCTGGGTACCAGTTACCTGATTCCTTAGACCCTTTGGGACAGTAACCTTGTTCCTTACATACTGTGGTCCAGTTACCTTATTCCTTAAATCCTGTGGGCCAGTTACCTTATTCCTCACATCCTGTGGGCCAGGTACCTTATTCCTTAAATCCTGTGAACCAGTTACCTTATTCGTTACATCCTGTGGGCCAGGTACATTATTCCTTACATCCTGTGGGACAGTTACCTTATTCCTTACATCCTGGGGGCCAGTTACCTTATTCCTGACACACCGTGGGCCAGTTACCTTATTGCTTACATCCTGTGCGCCAGTTACCTTATTCCTGACACACCGTGGGCCAGTTACCTTTTTCCTTACATCCTGTGGGCCAGTTACCTTATTCCTTACATCCTGTGGGCCAGGTACCTTATTCCTTACATCCTGTGGGCCAGTTACCTTATTCCTTATATCCTGTGGTCCAGTTACATTATTCCTTACATCCTGTGGGCCAGTTACCTTATTCCTTACACCCTGTGGGCCAGTTACCTTATTCCTTACATCCTGTCGGACAGTTAGCTCATTCCTTACACCCTGTGGTCCAGTTACCTTATTCCTTACACACTGTGGGACAGTTAGCTTATTCCTTACATCCTGATGGACAGTTACCTTGTTCCTTACATCCTGTGGGCCAGTTACCTTATTCATTACACCCTGGGTACCAGTTACCTGATTCCTTAGACCCTGTGGGACAGTAACCTTGTTCCTTACATCCTGTGGTCCAGTTACCTTATTCCTTCAATCCTGTGGGCCAGTTACCTTATTCCTCACATCCTGTGGGCCAGGTACCTTATTCCTTAAATCCTGTGATCCAGTTACCTTATTCGTTACATCCTGTGGGCGAGTTACCTTATTCCTTACATCCTGTGGGCCAGGTACCTTATTCCTTACATCCTGTGGGACAGTTACCTTATTCCACACATCCTGTGGGCCAGTTACCTTATTCCTTACATCCTGGGGGCCAGTTACCTTTTTGCTGACACACCGTGGGCCAGTTACCTTATTCCTTACACCCTGTGGGCCAGTTACCTTATTCCTTACATCCTGGGGGACAGTTACCTTATTCCTTACATCCTGATGGACAGTTACCTTATTCCTTACACACTCTAGACCAGTTATCTTTTCCTTACATCCTGTGGGCCAGTTACCTTATTCCTTACATCCTGTGGGCCGGGTAACTTATTCCTGACATCCTGTGGGCCAGTTACCTTATTCCTTACACCCTGTGGGACAGTTAGCTTATTCCTTACATCCTGTGGGCCAGTTACCTTATTCCTTACATCCTGTGGGCCAGTTACCATATTCCTTACATCCTGTAGACCAGTTACCTTATTCCTTAAATCCTGTGGGCCAGTTACCTTATTCCTTACGTCCCGTGGGCCAGTTACCTTATTCCACACATCCCGTGGGCCAGTTACTTTATTCCTTACATCCTGAGGGCCAGTTACCTTATTCCTTAAATCCTGTGGGCCAGTTACCTTATTCCTCACATCCTGTGGGCCAGGTACCTTATTCCTTAAATCCTGTGATCCAGTTACCTTATTCGTTACATCCTGTGGGCGAGTTACCTTATTCCTTACATCCTGTGGGCCAGGTACCTTATTCCTTACATCCTGTGGGACAGTTACCTTATTCCACACATCCTGTGGGCCAGTAACCTTATTCCTTACATCCTGGGGGCCAGTTAACTTATTCCTGACACACCGTGGGCCAGTTACCTTATTCCTTACATCCTGTGGGCCAGTTACCTTATTCCTGACACACCGTGGGCCAGTTACCTTATTCCTTACATCCTGTGGACCAGTTACCTTATTCCTTACATCCTGTGGGCCAGTTACCTTACTCCTTACACCCTGTGGGCCAGTTACCTTACTCCTTACACCCTGTGGGCCAGTTACCTTATTCCTCACATCCTGTGGGCCAGTTACCTTATTCCTTACATCCTGTGGGCCAGTTACCTTATTCCTTACATCCTGTGGGCCAGTTACCTTATTCCTTAGTTCCTGTGGGGCAGTTACCTTATTCCTTACACCCTGTGGGACAGTTACCTTATTCCTTACATCCTGTGGGCCAGTTACCTTATTCCTTACATCCTGTGGGCCAGGTACCTTATTCCTTACATGCTGTGGGCCAGTGACCTTATTCCTTACATCCTGGGGGCCAGTTACCTTATTCCTTACATCCTGTGGGACAGTTATCTTATTCCTTACATCCTGTGGGACAGTTACCTTATTCCTTACATCCTGATGGACAGTTACCTTATTCCTTACACACTGTAGACCAGTTACCTTTTCCTTACATCCTGTGGGCCAGTTACCTTATTCCTTACATCCTGTGGGCCAGGTACCTTATTCCTGACATCCTGTGGGCGAGTTACCTTATTCCTTACACCCTGTGGGCCAGTTACCTTATTCCTTACACCCTGTGGGACAGTTACCTTATTCCTTACATCCTGTGGGCCAGTTACCTTATTCCATACATCCTGTGGGCCAGTTACCATATTCCTTACATCCTGTAGACCAGTTACCTTATTCCTTACATCCTGTGGGCCAGTTACCTGATTCCTTACACCCTGTGAGCCAGTTACCTTATTCCTTACATCCTGTGGGCCAGTTACCTTATTCATTACATCCTGTGGGACAGTTACCTTATTCCTTACATCCTGTGGGCCAGTTACCTTATTCCTCACATCCTGTGGGCCAGTTACCTTATTCCTTACATCCTGTGGGCCAGGTACCTTATTCCTTACATCCTGTGGGACAGTTACCTTATTCCACACATCCTGTGGGCCAGTAACCTTATTCCTTACATCCTGGGGGCCAGTTACCTTATTCCTGACACACCGTGGGCCAGTTACCTTATTCCTTACATCCTGTGGGCCGGTTACCTTATTCCTGACACACCGTGGGCCAGTTACCTTATTCCTTACATCCTGTGGACCAGTTACCTTATTCCTTACATCCTGTGGGCCAGTTACCTTACTCCTTACACCCTGTGGGCCAGTTACCTTACTCCTTACACCCTGTGGGCCAGTTACCTTATTCCTCACATCCTGTGGGCCAGTTACCTTATTCCTTACATCCTGTGGGCCAGTTACCTTATTCCTTACATCCTGTGGGCCAGTTACCTTATTCCTTACTTCCTGTGGGCCAGTTACCTTATTCCTTACACCCTGTGGGACAGTTACCTTATTCCTTACATCCTGTGGGCCAGTTACCTTATTCCTTACATCCTGTGGGCCAGGTACCTTATTCCTTACATGCTGTGGGCCAGTGACCTTATTCCTTACATCCTGGGGGCCAGTTACCTTATTCCTTACATCCTGTGGGACAGTTATCTTATTCCTTACATCCTGTGGGACAGTTACCTTATTCCTTACATCCTGATGGACAGTTACCTTATTCCTTACACACTGTAGACCAGTTACCTTTTCCTTACATCCTGTGGGCCAGTTACCTTATTCCTTACATCCTGTGGGCCAGGTACCTTATTCCTGACATCCTGTGGGCCAGATACCTTATTCCTTACACCCTGTGGGCCAGTTACCTTATTCCTTACACCCTGTGGGACAGTTACCTTATTCCTTACATCCTGTGGGCCAGTTACCTTATTCCATACATCCTGTGGGCCAGTTACCATATTCCTTACATCCTGTAGACCAGTTACCTTATTCCTTACATCCTGTGGGCCAGTTACCTGATTCCTTACACCCTGTGAGCCAGTTACCTTATTCCTTACATCCTGTGGGCCAGTTACCTTATTCATTACATCCTGTGGGACAGTTACCTTATTCCTTACATCCTGTGGGCCAGTTACCTTATTCCTCACATCCTGTGGGCCAGTTACCTTATTCCTTACACCCTGTGGGCCAGTTACCTTATTCCTTACACCCTGGGGGACAGTTACCTTATTCCTAACATCCTTTGGTCCAGTTACCTTATTCCTTACAACCTGTGGGACAGTTAGCTTATTCCTTACATCCTGTGGTCCAGTTACCTTATTCCTTACATCCTGTGGTCCAGTTACCGTATTCCTTACATCCTGAGGGCCAGTTACCTTATTCCGTCCACCCTGTGGGCCAGTTCCCTTATTCCTTATATCATGTGGGCCAGTTACCTTATTCCGTCCACCCTGTGGGCCAGTTAACTTATTCCTTACATCATGTGGACCAGTTACCTTATTCCTTACACCCTGTGGGCCAGTTACCTTGTTCCTTACACACTGTAGACCAGTTACCTTTTCCTTACATCCGGTGGGCCAGTTACCTTATTCCTTACACCCTGTGGGCCAGTAACCTTATTCCTAACACCTTGTGGGCCAGTTACCTTATTCCTTACACCCTGTGGGCCAGTTACCTTATTCCTTACACCCTGTGGGCCAGTTACCTTATTCCTTACATCCTGGGGGACAGTTACCTTATTCCTTACATCCTGATGGACAGTTACCTTATTCCTTACACACTGTAGACCAGTTATCTTTTCCTTACATCCTGTGGGCCAGTTACCTTATTCCTTACATCCTGTGGGCCGGGTACCTTATTCCTGACATCCTCTGGGCCAGTTACCTTATTCCTTACACCCTGTGGGACAGTTAACTTATTCCTTACATCCTGTGGGCCAGTTACCTTATTCCTTACATCCTGTGGGCCAGTTACCATATTCCTTACATCCTGTAGACCAGTTACCTTATTCCTTACATCCTGTGGGCCAGTTACCTTATTCCTTACGTCCCGTGGGCCAGTTACCTTATTCCACACATCCCGTGGGCCAGTTACTTTATTCCTTACATCCTGAGGGCCAGTTACCTTATTCCTTACATCCTGTGGGCCAGTTACCTTATTCCTTACATCCTGTGGGCCAGTTACCTTATTCCTTACATCCTGTGGGCCAGTTACCTTATTCCTTATATCCTGTGGTCCAGTTACATTATTCCTTGCATCCTGTGGGCCAGTTACCTTATTCCTTACACCCTGTGGGCCCGTTACCATATTCCTTACATCCTGTGGGACAGTTAGCTTATTCCTTACACCCTGTGGGCCAGTTACCTTATTCATTACACCCTGGGTACCAGTTACCTGATTCCTTAGACCCTTTGGGACAGTAACCTTGTTCCTTACATACTGTGGTCCAGTTACCTTATTCCTTAAATCCTGTGGGCCAGTTACCTTATTCCTCACATCCTGTGGGCCAGGTACCTTATTCCTTAAATCCTGTGATCCAGTTACCTTATTCGTTACATCCTGTGGGCGTGTTACCTTATTCCTTACATCCTGTGGGCCAGGTACCTTATTCCTTACATCCTGTGGGACAGTTACCTTATTCCTTACATCCTGGGGGCCAGTTACCTTATTCCTGACACACCGTGGGCCAGTTACCTTATTGCTTACATCCTGTGCGCCAGTTACCTTATTCCTGACACACCGTGGGCCAGTTACCTTTTTCCTTACATCCTGTGGGCCAGTTACCTTATTCCTTACATCCTGTGGGCCAGTTACCTTATTCCTCACATCCTGTGGGCCAGGTACCTTATTCCTTAAATCCTGTGATCCAGTTACCTTATTCCTTACACCCTGTGGGCCAGTTACCTTATTCCTTACACCCTGTGGGCCAGTTACCTTATTCCTTACATCCTGGGGGACAGTTACCTTATTCCTTACGTCCTGATGGACAGTTACCTTATTCCTTACACACTGTAGACCAGTTATCTTTTCCTTACATCCTGTGGGCCAGTTACCTTATTCCTTACATCCTGTGGGCCGTATACATTATTCCTGACATCCTGTGGGCCAGTTACCTTATTCCTTACACCCTGTGGGACAGTTAGCTTATTCCTTACATCCTGTGGGCCAGTTACCTTATTCCTTACATCCTGTGGGCCAGTTACCATATTCCTTACATCCTGTAGACCAGTTACCTTATTCCTTACATCCTGTGGGCCAGTTACCTTATTCCTTACGTCCCGTGGGCCAGTTACCTTATTCCACACATCCCGTGGGCCAGTTACTTTATTCCTTACATCCTGAGGGCCAGTTACCTTATTCCTTACATCCTGTGGGCCAGTTACCTTATTCCTTACATCCTGTGGGCCAGTTACCTTATTCCTTACATCCTGTGGGCCAGTTACCTTATTCCTTATATCCTGTGGTCCAGTTACATTATTCCTTACATCCTGTGGGCCAGTTACCTTATTCCTTACACCCTGTGGGCCCGTTACCATATTCCTTACATCCTGTGGGACAGTTAGCTTATTCCTTACACCCTGTGGGCCAGTTACCTTATTCATTACACCCTGGGTACCAGTTACCTGATTCCTTAGACCCTTTGGGACAGTAACCTTGTTCCTTACATACTGTGGTCCAGTTACCTTATTCCTTAAATCCTGTGGGCCAGTTACCTTATTCCTCACATCCTGTGGGCCAGGTACCTTATTCCTTAAATCCTGTGAACCAGTTACCTTATTCGTTACATCCTGTGGGCCAGGTACATTATTCCTTACATCCTGTGGGACAGTTACCTTATTCCTTACATCCTGGGGGCCAGTTACCTTATTCCTGACACACCGTGGGCCAGTTACCTTATTGCTTACATCCTGTGCGCCAGTTACCTTATTCCTGACACACCGTGGGCCAGTTACCTTTTTCCTTACATCCTGTGGGCCAGTTACCTTATTCCTTACATCCTGTGGGCCAGGTACCTTATTCCTTACATCCTGTGGGCCAGTTACCTTATTCCTTATATCCTGTGGTCCAGTTACATTATTCCTTACATCCTGTGGGCCAGTTACCTTATTCCTTACACCCTGTGGGCCAGTTACCTTATTCCTTACATCCTGTCGGACAGTTAGCTCATTCCTTACACCCTGTGGTCCAGTTACCTTATTCCTTACACACTGTGGGACAGTTAGCTTATTCCTTACATCCTGATGGACAGTTACCTTGTTCCTTACATCCTGTGGGCCAGTTACCTTATTCATTACACCCTGGGTACCAGTTACCTGATTCCTTAGACCCTGTGGGACAGTAACCTTGTTCCTTACATCCTGTGGTCCAGTTACCTTATTCCTTCAATCCTGTGGGCCAGTTACCTTATTCCTCACATCCTGTGGGCCAGGTACCTTATTCCTTAAATCCTGTGATCCAGTTACCTTATTCGTTACATCCTGTGGGCGAGTTACCTTATTCCTTACATCCTGTGGGCCAGGTACCTTATTCCTTACATCCTGTGGGACAGTTACCTTATTCCACACATCCTGTGGGCCAGTTACCTTATTCCTTACATCCTGGGGGCCAGTTACCTTTTTGCTGACACACCGTGGGCCAGTTACCTTATTCCTTACACCCTGTGGGCCAGTTACCTTATTCCTTACATCCTGGGGGACAGTTACCTTATTCCTTACATCCTGATGGACAGTTACCTTATTCCTTACACACTCTAGACCAGTTATCTTTTCCTTACATCCTGTGGGCCAGTTACCTTATTCCTTACATCCTGTGGGCCGGGTAACTTATTCCTGACATCCTGTGGGCCAGTTACCTTATTCCTTACACCCTGTGGGACAGTTAGCTTATTCCTTACATCCTGTGGGCCAGTTACCTTATTCCTTACATCCTGTGGGCCAGTTACCATATTCCTTACATCCTGTAGACCAGTTACCTTATTCCTTACATCCTGTGGGCCAGTTACCTTATTCCTTACGTCCCGTGGGCCAGTTACCTTATTCCACACATCCCGTGGGCCAGTTACTTTATTCCTTACATCCTGAGGGCCAGTTACCTTATTCCTTAAATCCTGTGGGCCAGTTACCTTATTCCTCACATCCTGTGGGCCAGGTACCTTATTCCTTAAATCCTGTGATCCAGTTACCTTATTCGTTACATCCTGTGGGCGAGTTACCTTATTCCTTACATCCTGTGGGCCAGGTACCTTATTCCTTACATCCTGTGGGACAGTTACCTTATTCCACACATCCTGTGGGCCAGTAACCTTATTCCTTACATCCTGGGGGCCAGTTACCTTATTCCTGACACACCGTGGGCCAGTTACCTTATTCCTTACATCCTGTGGGCCAGTTACCTTATTCCTGACACACCGTGGGCCAGTTACCTTATTCCTTACATCCTGTGGACCAGTTACCTTATTCCTTACATCCTGTGGGCCAGTTACCTTACTCCTTACACCCTGTGGGCCAGTTACCTTACTCCTTACACCCTGTGGGCCAGTTACCTTATTCCTCACATCCTGTGGGCCAGTTACCTTATTCCTTACATCCTGTGGGCCAGTTACCTTATTCCTTACATCCTGTGGGCCAGTTACCTTATTCCTTAGTTCCTGTGGGCCAGTTACCTTATTCCTTACACCCTGTGGGACAGTTACCTTATTCCTTACATCCTGTGGGCCAGTTACCTTATTCCTTACATCCTGTGGGCCAGGTACCTTATTCCTTACATGCTGTGGGCCAGTGACCTTATTCCTTACATCCTGGGGGCCAGTTACCTTATTCCTTACATCCTGTGGGACAGTTATCTTATTCCTTACATCCTGTGGGACAGTTACCTTATTCCTTACATCCTGATGGACAGTTACCTTATTCCTTACACACTGTAGACCAGTTACCTTTTCCTTACATCCTGTGGGCCAGTTACCTTATTCCTTACATCCTGTGGGCCAGGTACCTTATTCCTGACATCCTGTGGGCGAGTTACCTTATTCCTTACACCCTGTGGGCCAGTTACCTTATTCCTTACACCCTGTGGGACAGTTACCTTATTCCTTACATCCTGTGGGCCAGTTACCTTATTCCATACATCCTGTGGGCCAGTTACCATATTCCTTACATCCTGTAGACCAGTTACCTTATTCCTTACATCCTGTGGGCCAGTTACCTGATTCCTTACACCCTGTGAGCCAGTTACCTTATTCCTTACATCCTGTGGGCCAGTTACCTTATTCATTACATCCTGTGGGACAGTGACCTTATTCCTTACATCCTGTGGGCCAGTTACCTTATTCCTCACATCCTGTGGGCCAGTTACCTTATTCCTTACATCCTGTGGGCCAGGTACCTTATTCCTTACATCCTGTGGGACAGTTACCTTATTCCACACATCCTGTGGGCCAGTAACCTTATTCCTTACATCCTGGGGGCCAGTTACCTTATTCCTGACACACCGTGGGCCAGTTACCTTATTCCTTACATCCTGTGGGCCAGTTACCTTATTCCTGACACACCGTGGGCCAGTTACCTTATTCCTTACATCCTGTGGACCAGTTACCTTATTCCTTACATCCTGTGGGCCAGTTACCTTACTCCTTACACCCTGTGGGCCAGTTACCTTACTCCTTACACCCTGTGGGCCAGTTACCTTATTCCTCACATCCTGTGGGCCAGTTACCTTATTCCTTACATCCTGTGGGCCAGTTACCTTATTCCTTACATCCTGTGGGCCAGTTACCTTATTCCTTACTTCCTGTGGGCCAGTTACCTTATTCCTTACACCCTGTGGGACAGTTACCTTATTCCTTACATCCTGTGGGCCAGTTACCTTATTCCTTACATCCTGTGGGCCAGGTACCTTATTCCTTACATGCTGTGGGCCAGTGACCTTATTCCTTACATCCTGGGGGCCAGTTACCTTATTCCTTACATCCTGTGGGACAGTTATCTTATTCCTTACATCCTGTGGGACAGTTACCTTATTCCTTACATCCTGATGGACAGTTACCTTATTCCTTACACACTGTAGACCAGTTACCTTTTCCTTACATCCTGTGGGCCAGTTACCTTATTCCTTACATCCTGTGGGCCAGGTACCTTATTCCTGACATCCTGTGGGCGAGTTACCTTATTCCTTACACCCTGTGGGCCAGTTACCTTATTCCTTACACCCTGTGGGACAGTTACCTTATTCCTTACATCCTGTGGGCCAGTTACCTTATTCCATACATCCTGTGGGCCAGTTACCATATTCCTTACATCCTGTAGACCAGTTACCTTATTCCTTACATCCTGTGGGCCAGTTACCTGATTCCTTACACCCTGTGAGCCAGTTACCTTATTCCTTACATCCTGTGGGCCAGTTACCTTATTCATTACATCCTGTGGGACAGTTACCTTATTCCTTACATCCTGTGGGCCAGTTACCTTATTCCTCACATCCTGTGGGCCAGTTACCTTATTCCTTACACCCTGTGGGCCAGTTACCTTATTCCTTACACCCTGGGGGACAGTTACCTTATTCCTAACATCCTTTGGTCCAGTTACCTTATTCCTTACAACCTGTGGGACAGTTAGCTTATTCCTTACATCCTGTGGTCCAGTTACCTTATTCCTTACATCCTGTGGTCCAGTTACCGTATTCCTTACATCCTGAGGGCCAGTTACCTTATTCCGTCCACCCTGTGGGCCAGTTCCCTTATTCCTTATATCATGTGGGCCAGTTACCTTATTCCGTCCACCCTGTGGGCCAGTTAACTTATTCCTTACATCATGTGGACCAGTTACCTTATTCCTTACACCCTGTGGGCCAGTTACCTTGTTCCTTACACACTGTAGACCAGTTACCTTTTCCTTACATCCGGTGGGCCAGTTACCTTATTCCTTACACCCTGTGGGCCAGTAACCTTATTCCTAACACCTTGTGGGCCAGTTACCTTATTCCTTACACCCTGTGGGCCAGTTACCTTATTCCTTACACCCTGTGGGCCAGTTACCTTATTCCTTACATCCTGGGGGACAGTTACCTTATTCCTTACATCCTGATGGACAGTTACCTTATTCCTTACACACTGTAGACCAGTTATCTTTTCCTTACATCCTGTGGGCCAGTTACCTTATTCCTTACATCCTGTGGGCCGGGTACCTTTTCCTGACATCCTCTGGGCCAGTTACCTTATTCCTTACACCCTGTGGGACAGTTAACTTATTCCTTACATCCTGTGGGCCAGTTACCTTATTCCTTACATCCTGTGGGCCAGTTACCATATTCCTTACATCCTGTAGACCAGTTACCTTATTCCTTACATCCTGTGGGCCAGTTACCTTATTCCACACATCCCGTGGGGCAGTTACTTTATTCCTTACATCCTGAGGGCCAGTTACCTTATTCCTTACATCCTGTGGGCCAGTTACCTTATTCCTTACATCCTGTGGGCCAGTTACCTTATTCCTTACATCCTGTGGGCCAGTTACCTTATTCCTTATATCCTGTGGTCCAGTTACATTATTCCTTGCATCCTGTGGGCCAGTTACCTTATTCCTTACACCCTGTGGGCCCGTTACCATATTCCTTACATCCTGTGGGACAGTTAGCTTATTCCTTACACCCTGTGGGCCAGTTACCTTATTCATTACACCCTGGGTACCAGTTACCTGATTCCTTAGACCCTTTGGGACAGTAACCTTGTTCCTTACATACTGTGGTCCAGTTACCTTATTCCTTAAATCCTGTGGGCCAGTTACCTTATTCCTCACATCCTGTGGGCCAGGTACCTTATTCCTTAAATCCTGTGATCCAGTTACCTTATTCGTTACATCCTGTGGGCGAGTTACCTTATTCCTTACATCCTGTGGGCCAGGTACCTTATTCCTTACATCCTGTGGGACAGTTACCTTATTCCTTACATCCTGGGGGCCAGTTACCTTATTCCTGACACACCGTGGGCCAGTTACCTTATTGCTTACATCCTGTGCGCCAGTTACCTTATTCCTGACACACCGTGGGCCAGTTACCTTTTTCCTTACATCCTGTGGGCCAGTTACCTTATTCCTTACATCCTGTGGGCCAGTTACCTTATTCCTCACATCCTGTGGGCCAGGTACCTTATTCCTTAAATCCTGTGATCCAGTTACCTTATTCGTTACATCCTGTGGGCGAGTTACCTTATTCCTTACATCCTGTGGGCCAGGTACCTTATTCCTTACATCCTGTGGGACAGTTAACTTATTCCACACATCCTGAGGGCCAGTTACCTTATTCCTTACATCCTGGGGGCCAGTTACCTTATTCCTGACACACCGTGGGCCAGTTACCTTATTGCTGACATCCTGTGCGCCAGTTACCTTATTCCTGACACACCGTGGGCCAGTTACCTTTTTCCTTACATCCTGTGGGCCAGTTACCTTATTCCTTACATCCTGTGGGCCAGTTACCTTACTCCTTACACCCTGTGGGCCAGTTACCTTATTCCTTACATCCTGTGGGCCAGTAACCTTATTCCTCACATCCTGTGGGCCAGTTACCTTATTCCTTACACCCTGTGGGACAGTTACCTTATTCCTTACATCCTGTGGGCCAGTTACCTTATTCCTTACATCCTGTGGGCCAGATACCTTATCCTTACATGCTGTGGGTCAGTGACCTTATTCCTTACACCCTGTGGGCCAGTTACCTTATTCCTTACATCCTGTGGGCCAGTTACCTTATTCCTTACATCCTGTGGTCCAGTTAGCTTATTCCTCACATCCTGTGGGCCAGTTACCTTATTCCTTACATCCTGTGGTCCAGTTACCTTATTCCTTACATCCTGTGGGCCAGTAACCTTATTCCTTACATCCTGTGGGCCAGTTACCTTACTCCTTACACCCTGTGGGCCAGTTACCTTATTCCTAACATCCTGTGGGCCAGTAACCTTATTCCTCACATCCTGTGGGGCAGTTACCTTATTCCTTACATCCTGTGGGCCAGTTACCTTATTCCTTACATCCTGTGGGCCAGTTACCTTATTCCTTACACCCTGTGGGACAGTTACCTTATTCCTTACATCCTGTGGGCCAGTTACCTTATTCCTTACATCCAGTGGGCCAGATACCTTATTCCTTACATGCTGTGGGCCAGTGACCTTATTCCTTACACCCTGTGGGCCAGTTACCTTATTCCTTACATCCTGTGGGCCAGTTACCTTATTCCTTACATCCTGTGGTCCAGTTACCTTATTCCTCACATCCTGTGGGCCAGTTACCTTATTCCTTACATCCTGTGGTCCAGTTACCTTATTCCACACATCCTGTGGGCCAGTTACCTTATTCTTTACATCCTGTGGGCCAGTTACCTTATTCCTTACATACTGTGGGCCAGTTACCTTATTCCTTAAATCGTGTGGGCCAGTTACCTTATCCCTTCCACCCTGTGGGCCAGTTAACTTATTCCTTACAACATGTGGACCAGTTACCTTATTCCTTACATCATGTGGACCAGTTACCTTATTCCTTACATCCTGTGGGCCAGTTACCTTATTCCGTCCACCCTGTGGGCCAGTTACCTTATTCCTTACATCCTGTGGGACAGTTATCTTATTCCTTACATCCTGTGGGACAGTTACCTTATTCCTTACATCCTGATGGACAGTTACCTTATTCCTTACACACTGTAGACCAGTTACCTTTTCCTTACATCCTGTGCGCCAGTAACCTTATTCCTTACATCCTGTGGGCCAGGTACCTTATTCCTGACATCCTGTGGGCCAGTTACCTTATTCCTTACACCCTGTGGGACAGTTACCTTATTCCTAACATCCTGTGGGCCAGTAACCTTATTCCTCACATCCTGTGGGGCAGTTACCTTATTCCTTACATCCTGTGGGCCAGTTACCTTATTCCTTACATCCTGTGGGCCAGTTACCTTATTCCTTACACCCTGTGGGCCAGTTACCTTATTCCTTACATCCTGTGGTCCAGTTACCTTATTCCTTACATCCTGTGGGCCAGTTACCTTATTCCTTACATCCTGTGGGCCAGTTACCTTACTCCTTACACCCTGTGGGCCAGTTACCTTATTCCTAACATCCTGTGGGCCAGTAACCTTATTCCTCACATCCTGTGGGGCAGTTACCTTATTCCTTACATCCTGTGGGCCAGTTACCTTATTCCTTACATCCTGTGGGCCAGTTACCTTATTCCTTACACCCTGTGGGACAGTTACCTTATTCTTTACATCCTGTGGGCCAGTTACCTTATTCCTTACATCCAGTGGGCCAGATACCTTATTCCTTACATGCTGTGGGCCAGTGACCTTATTCCTTACACCCTGTGGGCCAGTTACCTTATTCCTTACATCCTGTGGGCCAGTTACCTTATTCCTTACATCCTGTGGTCCAGTTACCTTATTCCTCACATCCTGTGGGCCAGTTACCTTATTCCTTACATCCTGTGGTCCAGTTACCTTATTCCACACATCCTGTGGGCCAGTTACCTTATTCTTTACATCCTGTGGGCCAGTTACCTTATTCCTTACATACTGTGGGCCAGTTACCTTATTCCTTAAATCGTGTGGGCCAGTTACCTTATCCCTTCCACCCTGTGGGCCAGTTAACTTATTCCTTACAACATGTGGACCAGTTACCTTATTCCTTACATCATGTGGACCAGTTACCTTATTCCTTACATCCTGTGGGCCAGTTACCTTATTCCGTCCACCCTGTGGGCCAGTTACCTTATTCCTTACATCCTGTGGGCCAGTTACCTTATTCCTTACATCCTGTGGGACAGTTAGCTTACTCCTTACATCCTGATGGACAGTTACCTTATTCCTTACACACTGTAGACCAGTTACCTTTTCCTTACATCCTGTGCGCCAGTAACCTTATTCCTTACATCCTGTGGGCCAGGTACCTTATTCCTGACATCCTGTGGGCCAGTTACCTTATTCCTTACACCCTGTGGGACAGTTACCTTATTCCTAACATCCTGTGGGCCAGTAACCTTATTCCTCACATCCTGTGGGGCAGTTACCTTATTCCTTACATCCTGTGGGCCAGTTACCTTATTCCTTACATCCTGTGGGCCAGTTACCTTATTCCTTACACCCTGTGGGACAGTTACCTTATTCCTTACATCCTGTGGGCCAGTTACCTTATTCCTTACATCCTGTGGGCCAGATATCTTATTCCTTACATGCTGTGGGGAAGTGACCTTATTCCTTACACCCTGTGGGCCAGTTACCTTATTCCTTACATCCTGTGGGCCAGTTACCTTATTCCTTACATCCTGTGGTCCAGTTACCTTATTCCTCACATCCTGTGGGCCAGTTACCTTATTCCTTACATCCTGTGGTCCAGTTACCTTATTCCACACATCCTGTGGGCCAGTTACCTTATTCTTTACATCCTGTGGGCCAGTTACCTTATTCCTTACATACTGTGGGCCAGTTACCTTATTCCTTAAATCGTGTGGGCCAGTTACCTTATTCCGTCCACCCTGTGGGCCAGTTAACTTATTCCTTACAAAATGTGGACCAGTTACCTTATTCCTTACATCCTGTGGGCCAGTTACCATATTCCTTACATCCTGTAGACCAGTTACCTTATTCCTTACATCCTGTGGGCCAGTTACCTTATTCCTTACATCCTGTGGTCCAGTTACCTTATTCCACACATCCTGTGGGCCAGTTACCTTATTCTTTACATCCTGTGGGCCAGTTACCTTATTCCTTACATACTGTGGGCCAGTTACCTTATTCCTTAAATCGTGTGGGCCAGTTACCTTATCCCTTCCACCCTGTGGGCCAGTTAACTTATTCCTTACAACATGTGGACCAGTTACCTTATTCCTTACATCATGTGGACCAGTTACCTTATTCCTTACATCCTGTGGGCCAGTTACCTTATTCCGTCCACCCTGTGGGCCAGTTACCTTATTCCTTACATCCTGTGGGCCAGTTACCTTATTCCTTACATCCTGTGGGACAGTTAGCTTACTCCTTACATCCTGATGGACAGTTACCTTATTCCTTACACACTGTAGACCAGTTACCTTTTCCTTACATCCTGTGCGCCAGTAACCTTATTCCTTACATCCTGTGGGCCAGGTACCTTATTCCTGACATCCTGTGGGCCAGTTACCTTATTCCTTACACCCTGTGGGACAGTTACCTTATTCCTAACATCCTGTGGGCCAGTAACCTTATTCCTCACATCCTGTGGGGCAGTTACCTTATTCCTTACATCCTGTGGGCCAGTTACCTTATTCCTTACATCCTGTGGGCCAGTTACCTTATTCCTTACACCCTGTGGGACAGTTACCTTATTCCTTACATCCTGTGGGCCAGTTACCTTATTCCTTACATCCTGTGGGCCAGATATCTTATTCCTTACATGCTGTGGGGAAGTGACCTTATTCCTTACACCCTGTGGGCCAGTTACCTTATTCCTTACATCCTGTGGGCCAGTTACCTTATTCCTTACATCCTGTGGTCCAGTTACCTTATTCCTCACATCCTGTGGGCCAGTTACCTTATTCCTTACATCCTGTGGTCCAGTTACCTTATTCCACACATCCTGTGGGCCAGTTACCTTATTCTTTACATCCTGTGGGCCAGTTACCTTATTCCTTACATACTGTGGGCCAGTTACCTTATTCCTTAAATCGTGTGGGCCAGTTACCTTATTCCGTCCACCCTGTGGGCCAGTTAACTTATTCCTTACAACATGTGGACCAGTTACCTTATTCCTTACATCATGTGGACCAGTTACCTTTTCCTTACATCCTGTGCGCCAGTAACCTTATTCCTTACATCCTGTGGGCCAGGTACCTTATTCCTGACATCCTGTGGGCCAGTTACCTTATTCCTTACACCCTGTGGGACAGTTACCTTATTCCTAACATCCTGTGGGCCAGTTACCTTATTCCTGACATCCTGTGGGCCAGTTACCATATTCCTTACATCCTGTAGACCAGTTACCTTATTCCTTACATCCTGTGGGCCAGTTACCTTATTCCTTACATCCTGTGGGCCAGGTACCTTATTCCTGACATCCTGTGGGCCAGTTACCTTATTCCTTACATCCTGTGGGCCAGTTACCTTATTCCTTACATCCTGTGGGCCAGTTACCATATTCCTGACATCCTGTAGACCAGTTACCTTATACCTTACATCCTGTGGGCCAGTTACCTTATTCCTTATATCCTGTGGTCCAGTTACATTATTCCTTACATCCTGTGGGCCAGTTACCTTATTCCTTACACCCTGTGGGCCAGTTACCTTATTCCTTACATCCTGTGGGACAGTTAGCTTATTCCTTACACCCTGTGGGCCAGTTACCTTATTCATTACACCCTGGGTACCAGTTACCTGATTCCTTAGACTCTGTGGGACAGTAACCTTGTTCCTTACATCCTGTGGTCCAGTTACCTTATTCCTTAAATCCTGTGGGCCAGTTACCTTATTCCTCAATTCCTGTGGGCCAGGTACCTTATTCCTTAAATCCTGTGATCCAGTTACCTTATTCGTTACATCCTGTGGGCGAGTTACCTAATTCCTTACATCCTGTGGGCCAGGTACCTTATTACTTACATCCTGGGGGCCAGTTACCTTATTCCTGACACACCGTGGGCCAGTTACCTTATTGCTTACATCCTGTGGGCCAGTTACCTTACTCCTGACACACCGTGGGCCAGTTACCTTATTCCTTACATCCTGTGGGCCAGTTACCTTACTCGTTAAAACCTGTGGGCCAGTTACCTTATTCCTTACATCCTGTGGGCCAGTTACCTTATTCCTCACATCCTGTGGGGCAGTTACCTTATTCCTTACATCCTGTGGGCCAGTTACCTTATTCCTTAAATCCTGTGGGCCAGTTACCTTATTCCTTACACCCTGTGGGACAGTTACCTTATTCCTTACATCCTGTGGGCCATTACCTTATTCCTCACATCCTGTGGGGCAGTTACCTTATTCCTTACATCCTGTGGGCCAGTTACCTTATTCCTTAAATCCTGTGGGCCAGTTACCTTATTCCTTACACCCTGTGGGACAGTTACCTTATTCCTTACATCCTGTGGGCCAGTTACCTTATTCCTTACATCCTGTGGGCCAGTTACCTTATTCCTTACATCCTGTGGTCCAGTTACCTTATTCCTTACATCCTGTGGGCCAGTTACCTTATTCCTTACATCCTGTGGGCCAGTTACCTTAGTCCTTACACCCTGTGGGCCAGATACCTTATTCCTTACATCCTGTGGGCCAGTTACCTTACTCCTTACACCCTGTGGGCCAGTTACCTTATTCCTTACATCCTGTGGGCCAGTTACCTTATTCCTCACATCCTGTGGGGCAGTTACCTTATTCCTTGCATCCTGTGGGCCAGTTACCTTATTCCTTACATCCTGTGGGCCAGTTACCTTATTCCTTACACCCTGTGGGACAGTTACCTTATTCCTTACATCCTGTGGGCCAGTTACCTTATTCCTTACATCCTGTGGGCCAGATACCTTATTCCTTACATGCTGTGGGCCAGTGACCTTATTCCTTACACCCTGTGGGCCAGTGACCTTATTCCTTACAGCCTGTGGGCCAGTTACCTTATTCCTTACATCCTGTGGTCCAGTTACCTTATTCCTCACATGCTGTGGGCCAGTCACCTTATTCCTTACATCCTGTGGTCCAGTTACCTTATTCCACACATCCTGTGGGCCAGTTACCTTATTCTTTACATCCTGAGGCCCAGTTACCTTATTCCTTACATACTGTGGGCCAGTTACCTTATTCCTTTAATCGTGTGGGCCAGTTACCTTATTCCGTCCACCCTGTGGGCCAGTTAACTTATTCCTTACAACATGTGGACCAGTTACCTTATTCCTTACATCATGTGGACCAGTTACCTTATTCCGTCCACCCTGTGGGCCAGTAACCTTATTCCTTACATCCTGTGGGACAGTTATCTTATTCCTTACATCCTGTGGGACAGTTACCTTATTCCTTACAACCTGATGGACAGTTACCTTATTCCTTACACACTGTAGACCATTTACCTTTTCCTTACATCCTGTGCGCCAGTTACCTTATTCCTTACATCCTGTGGGCCAGGTACCTTATTCCTGACATCCTGTGGGCCAGTTACCTTATTCCTTACACCCTGTGGGACAGTTACCTTATTCCTTACATCCTGTGGGCCAGTTACCTTATTCCTTACATCCTGTGGGCCAGTTACCTTATTCCTTACATCCTGTAGACCAGTTACCTTATTCCTTACATCCTGTGGGCCAGTTACCTTATCCCTTACATCCTGTGGGCCAGGTACCTTATTCCTGACATCCTGTGGGCCAGTTACCTTATTCCTTACACCCTGTGGGACAGTTACCTTATTCCTTACATCCTGTGGGCCAGTTACCTTATTCCTTACATCCTGTGGGCCAGTTACAATATTCCTTACATCCTGTAGACCAGTTACCTTATTCCTTACATCCTGTGGGCAGTTACCTTATTTCTTACATCCCGTGGGCCAGTAACCTTATTCCACACATCCTGTGGGCCAGTTACCTCATTCCTTACACACTGTGGGCCAGTTACCTTATTCCTTACATCCTGTGGGCCAGTTACCTTATTCCTTACATCCTGTGGGCCAGTTACCTTATTCCTTACATCCTGTGGGCCAGTCACCTTATTCCTTATATCCCGTGGGCCAGTTACTTTATTCCTTACATCCTGAGGGCCAGTTACCTTATTCTTTACATCCTGTGGACCAGTTACCTTATTCCTTACATCCTGTGGGCCAGTTACCTTATTCCTTACATCCTGTGGGCCAGTTACCTTATTCCTTATATCCTGTGGTCCAGTTACATTATTCCTTACATCCTGTGGGCCAGTAACCTTACTCCTTACACCCTGTGGGCCAGTTACCTTATTCCTTACATCCTGTGGGACAGTTAGCTTATTCCTTACACCCTGTGGTCCAGTTACCTTATTCCTTACACACTGTGGGACAGTTAGCTTATTCCTTACATCCTGATGGACAGTTACCTTGTTCCTTACATCCTGTGGGCCAGTTACCTTATTCATTACACCCTGGGTACCAGTTACCTGATTCCTTAGACCCTGTGGGACCGTAAACTTGTTCCTTACATCCTGTGGGACAGTTACCTTATTCCTTACATCCTGTGGGACAGTTACCTTATTCCTTACATCCTGTGGGCCAGTTACCTTATTCCACACATCCTGTGGGCCAGTTACCTTATTCCTTATATCCAGGGGGCCAGTTAACTTATTCCTTCCATCCTGTGGGCCAGTTACCTTATTCATTACACCCTGGGTACCAGTTACCTGATTCCTTAGACTCTGTGGGACAGTAACCTTGTTCCTTACATCCTGTGGTCCAGTTACCTTATTCCTTAAATCCTGTGGGCCAGTTACCTTATTCCTCAATTACTGTGGGCCAGGTACCTTATTCCTTAAATCCTGTGATCCAGTTACCTTATTCGTTACATCCTGTGGGCGAGTTACCTAATTCCTTACATCCTGTGGGCCAGGTACCTTATTACTTACATCCTGGGGGCCAGTTACCTTATTCCTGACACACCGTGGGCCAGTTACCTTATTGCTTACATCCTGTGGGCCAGTTACCTTACTCCTGACACACCGTGGGCAAGTTACCTTATTCCTTACATCCTGTGGGCCAGTTACCTTACTCGTTACACCCTGTGGGCCAGTTACCTTATTCCTTACATCCTGTGGGCCAGTTACCTTATTCCTCACATCCTGTGGGGCAGTTACCTTATTCCTTACATCCTGTGGGCCAGTTACCTTATTCCTTAAATCCTGTGGGCCAGTTACCTTATTCCTTACACCCTGTGGGACAGTTACCTTATTCCTTACATCCTGTGGGCCATTACCTTATTCCTCACATCCTGTGGGGCAGTTACCTTATTCCTTACATCCTGTGGGCCAGTTACCTTATTCCTTACATCATGTGGACCAGTTACCTTATTCCTTACATCCTGTGGGCCAGTTACCTTATTCCGTCCACCCTGTGGGCCAGTTACCTTATTCCTTACATCCTGTGGGACAGTTATCTTATTCCTTACATCCTGTGGGACAGTTACCTTATTCCTTACAACCTGATGGACAGTTACCTTATTCCTTACACACTGTAGACCATTTACCTTTTCCTTACATCCTGTGCGCCAGTTACCTTATTCCTTACATCCTGTGGGCCAGGTACCTTATTCCTGACATCCTGTGGGCCAGTTACCTTATTCCTTACACCCTGTGGGACAGTTACCTTATTCCTTACATCCTGTGGGCCAGTTACCTTATTCCTTACATCCTGTGGGCCAGTTACCTTATTCCTTACATCCTGTAGACCAGTTACCTTATTCCTTACATCCTGTGGGCCAGTTACCTTATTCCTTACATCCTGTGGGCCAGGTACCTTATTCCTGACATCCTGTGGGCCAGTTACCTTATTCCTTACACCCTGTGGGACAGTTACCTTATTCCTTACATCCTGTGGGCCAGTTACCTTATTCCTTACATCCTGTGGGCCAGTTACAATATTCCTTACATCCTGTAGACCAGTTACCTTATTCCTTACATCCTGTGGGCAGTTACCTTATTTCTTACATCCCGTGGGCCAGTAACCTTATTCCACACATCCTGTGGGCCAGTTACCTCATTCCTTACACACTGTGGGCCAGTTACCTTATTCCTTACATCCTGTGGGCCAGTTACCTTATTCCTTACATCCTGTGGGCCAGTTACCTTATTCCTTACATCCTGTGGGCCAGTCACCTTATTCCTTACATCCCGTGGGCCAGTTACTTTATTCCTTACATCCTGAGGGCCAGTTACCTTATTCTTTACATCCTGTGGACCAGTTACCTTATTCCTTACATCCTGTGGGCCAGTTACCTTATTCCTTACATCCTGTGGGCCAGTTACCTTATTCCTTATATCCTGTGGTCCAGTTACATTATTCCTTACATCCTGTGGGCCAGTAACCTTACTCCTTACACCCTGTGGGCCAGTTACCTTATTCCTTACATCCTGTGGGACAGTTAGCTTATTCCTTACACCCTGTGGTCCAGTTACCTTATTCCTTACACACTGTGGGACAGTTAGCTTATTCCTTACATCCTGATGGACAGTTACCTTGTTCCTTACATCCTGTGGGCCAGTTACCTTATTCATTACACCCTGGGTACCAGTTACCTGATTCCTTAGACCCTGTGGGACCGTAAACTTGTTCCTTACATCCTGTGGGACAGTTACCTTATTCCTTACATCCTGTGGGACAGTTACCTTATTCCTTACATCCTGTGGGCCAGTTACCTTATTCCACACATCCTGTGGGCCAGTTACCTTATTCCTTACATCCAGGGGGCCAGTTAACTTATTCCTTCCATCCTGTGGGCCAGTTACCTTATTCATTACACCCTGGGTACCAGTTACCTGATTCCTTAGACTCTGTGGGACAGTAACCTTGTTCCTTACATCCTGTGGTCCAGTTACCTTATTCCTTAAATCCTGTGGGCCAGTTACCTTATTCCTCAATTCCTGTGGGCCAGGTACCTTATTCCTTAAATCCTGTGATCCAGTTACCTTATTCGTTACATCCTGTGGGCGAGTTACCTAATTCCTTACATCCTGTGGGCCAGGTACCTTATTACTTACATCCTGGGGGCCAGTTACCTTATTCCTGACACACCGTGGGCCAGTTACCTTATTGCTTACATCCTGTGGGCCAGTTACCTTACTCCTGACACACCGTGGGCCAGTTACCTTATTCCTTACATCCTGTGGGCCAGTTACCTTACTCGTTACACCCTGTGGGCCAGTTACCTTATTCCTTACATCCTGTGGGCCAGTTACCTTATTCCTCACATCCTGTGGGGCAGTTACCTTATTCCTTACATCCTGTGGGCCAGTTACCTTATTCCTTAAATCCTGTGGGCCAGTTACCTTATTCCTTACACCCTGTGGGACAGTTACCTTATTCCTTACATTCTGTGGGCCATTACCTTATTCCTCACATCCTGTGGGGCAGTTACCTTATTCCTTACATCCTGTGGGCCAGTTACCTTATTCCTTAAATCCTGTGGGCCAGTTACCTTATTCCTTACACCCTGTGGGACAGTTACCTTATTCCTTACATCCTGTGGGCCAGTTACCTTATTCCTTACATCCTGTGGGCCAGTTACCTTATTCCTTACATCCTGTGGTCCAGTTACCTTATTCCTTACATCCTGTGGGCCAGTTACCTTATTCCTTACATCCTGTGGGCCAGTTACCTTAGTCCTTACACCCTGTGGGCCAGATACCTTATTCCTTACATCCTGTGGGCCAGTTACCTTACTCCTTACACCCTGTGGGCCAGTTACCTTATTCCTTACATCCTGTGGGCCAGTTACCTTATTCCTCACATCCTGTGGGGCAGTTATCTTATTCCTTGCATCCTGTGGGCCAGTTACCTTATTCCTTACATCCTGTGGGCCAGTTACCTTATTCCTTACACCCTGTGGGACAGTTACCTTATTCCTTACATCCTGTGGGCCAGTTACCTTATTCCTTACATCCTGTGGGCCAGATACCTTATTCCTTACATGCTGTGGGCCAGTGACCTTATTCCTTACACCCTGTGGGCCAGTTACCTTATTCCTTACATCCTGTGGGCCAGTTACCTTATTCCTTACATCCTGTGGTCCAGTTACCTTATTCCTCACATGCTGTGGGCCAGTCACCTTATTCCTTACATCCTGTGGTCCAGTTACCTTATTCCACACATCCTGTGGGCCAGTTACCTTATTCTTTACATCCTGAGGCCCAGTTACCTTATTCCTTACATACTGTGGGCCAGTTACCTTATTCCTTTAATCGTGTGGGCCAGTTACCTTATTCCGTCCACCCTGTGGGCCAGTTAACTTATTCCTTACAACATGTGGACCAGTTACCTTATTCCTTACATCATGTGGACCAGTTACCTTATTCCTTACATCCTGTGGGCCAGTTACCTTATTCCGTCCACCCTGTGGGCCAGTTACCTTATTCCTTACATCCTGTGGGACAGTTATCTTATTCCTTACATCCTGTGGGACAGTTACCTTATTCCTTACAACCTGATGGACAGTTACCTTATTCCTTACACACTGTAGACCATTTACCTTTTCCTTACATCCTGTGCGCCAGTTACCTTATTCCTTACATCCTGTGGGCCAGGTACCTTATTCCTGACATCCTGTGGGCCAGTTACCTTATTCCTTACACCCTGTGGGACAGTTACCTTATTCCTTACATCCTGTGGGCCAGTTACCTTATTCCTTACATCCTGTGGGCCAGTTACCTTATTCCTTACATCCTGTAGACCAGTTACCTTATTCCTTACATCCTGTGGGCCAGTTACCTTATTCCTTACATCCTGTGGGCCAGGTACCTTATTCCTGACATCCTGTGGGCCAGTTACCTTATTCCTTACACCCTGTGGGACAGTTACCTTATTCCTTACATCCTGTGGGCCAGTTACCTTATTCCTTACATCCTGTGGGCCAGTTACAATATTCCTTACATCCTGTAGACCAGTTACCTTATTCCTTACATCCTGTGGGCAGTTACCTTATTTCTTACATCCCGTGGGCCAGTAACCTTATTCCACACATCCTGTGGGCCAGTTACCTCATTCCTTACACACTGTGGGCCAGTTACCTTATTCCTTACATCCTGTGGGCCAGTTACCTTATTCCTTACATCCTGTGGGCCAGTTACCTTATTCCTTACATCCTGTGGGCCAGTCACCTTATTCCTTACATCCCGTGGGCCAGTTACTTTATTCCTTACATCCTGAGGGCCAGTTACCTTATTCTTTACATCCTGTGGACCAGTTACCTTATTCCTTACATCCTGTGGGCCAGTTACCTTATTCCTTACATCCTGTGGGCCAGTTACCTTATTCCTTATATCCTGTGGTCCAGTTACATTATTCCTTACATCCTGTGGGCCAGTAACCTTACTCCTTACACCCTGTGGGCCAGTTACCTTATTCCTTACATCCTGTGGGACAGTTAGCTTATTCCTTACACCCTGTGGTCCAGTTACCTTATTCCTTACACACTGTGGGACAGTTAGCTTATTCCTTACATCCTGATGGACAGTTACCTTGTTCCTTACATCCTGTGGGCCAGTTACCTTATTCATTACACCCTGGGTACCAGTTACCTGATTCCTTAGACCCTGTGGGACCGTAAACTTGTTCCTTACATCCTGTGGGACAGTT
Source organism: Isurus oxyrinchus (assembly GCA_026770705.1). NCBI lineage: Eukaryota > Metazoa > Chordata > Chondrichthyes > Lamniformes > Lamnidae > Isurus > Isurus oxyrinchus. The sequence continues at coordinate 249,347 of JANJGN010000287.1, read as the reverse complement.
ACCTTATTCCTTACATCCTGTGGGACAGTTACCTTATTCCTTACATCCTGTGGGCCAGTTACCTTATTCCACACATCCTGTGGGCCAGTTACCTTATTCCTTACATCCAGGGGGCCAGTTAACTTATTCCTTCCATCCTGTGGGCCAGTTACCTTATTCATTACACCCTGGGTACCAGTTACCTGATTCCTTAGACTCTGTGGGACAGTAACCTTGTTCCTTACATCCTGTGGTCCAGTTACCTTATTCCTTAAATCCTGTGGGCCAGTTACCTTATTCCTCAATTCCTGTGGGCCAGGTACCTTATTCCTTAAATCCTGTGATCCAGTTACCTTATTCGTTACATCCTGTGGGCGAGTTACCTAATTCCTTACATCCTGTGGGCCAGGTACCTTATTACTTACATCCTGGGGGCCAGTTACCTTATTCCTGACACACCGTGGGCCAGTTACCTTATTGCTTACATCCTGTGGGCCAGTTACCTTACTCCTGACACACCGTGGGCCAGTTACCTTATTCCTTACATCCTGTGGGCCAGTTACCTTACTCGTTACACCCTGTGGGCCAGTTACCTTATTCCTTACATCCTGTGGGCCAGTTACCTTATTCCTCACATCCTGTGGGGCAGTTACCTTATTCCTTACATCCTGTGGGCCAGTTACCTTATTCCTTAAATCCTGTGGGCCAGTTACCTTATTCCTTACACCCTGTGGGACAGTTACCTTATTCCTTACATCCTGTGGGCCATTACCTTATTCCTCACATCCTGTGGGGCAGTTACCTTATTCCTTACATCCTGTGGGCCAGTTACCTTATTCCTTAAATCCTGTGGGCCAGTTACCTTATTCCTTACACCCTGTGGGACAGTTACCTTATTCCTTACATCCTGTGGGCCAGTTACCTTATTCCTTACATCCTGTGGTCCAGTTACCTTATTCCTTACATCCTGTGGGCCAGTTACCTTATTCCTTACATCCTGTGGGCCAGTTACCTTAGTCCTTACACCCTGTGGGCCAGATACCTTATTCCTTACATCCTGTGGGCCAGTTACCTTACTCCTTACACCCTGTGGGCCAGTTACCTTATTCCTTACATCCTGTGGGCCAGTTACCTTATTCCTCACATCCTGTGGGGCAGTTATCTTATTCCTTGCATCCTGTGGGCCAGTTACCTTATTCCTTACATCCTGTGGGCCAGTTACCTTATTCCTTACACCCTGTGGGACAGTTACCTTATTCCTTACATCCTGTGGGCCAGTTACCTTATTCCTTACATCCTGTGGGCCAGATACCTTATTCCTTACATGCTGTGGGCCAGTGACCTTATTCCTTACACCCTGTGGGCCAGTTACCTTATTCCTTACATCCTGTGGGCCAGTTACCTTATTCCTTACATCCTGTGGTCCAGTTACCTTATTCCTCACATGCTGTGGGCCAGTCACCTTATTCCTTACATCCTGTGGTCCAGTTACCTTATTCCACACATCCTGTGGGCCAGTTACCTTATTCTTTACATCCTGAGGCCCAGTTACCTTATTCCTTACATACTGTGGGCCAGTTACCTTATTCCTTTAATCGTGTGGGCCAGTTACCTTATTCCGTCCACCCTGTGGGCCAGTTAACTTATTCCTTACAACATGTGGACCAGTTACCTTATTCCTTACATCATGTGGACCAGTTACCTTATTCCTTACATCCTGTGGGCCAGTTACCTTATTCCGTCCACCCTGTGGGCCAGTTACCTTATTCCTTACATCCTGTGGGACAGTTATCTTATTCCTTACATCCTGTGGGACAGTTACCTTATTCCTTACAACCTGATGGACAGTTACCTTATTCCTTACACACTGTAGACCATTTACCTTTTCCTTACATCCTGTGCGCCAGTTACCTTATTCCTTACATCCTGTGGGCCAGGTACCTTATTCCTGACATCCTGTGGGCCAGTTACCTTATTCCTTACACCCTGTGGGACAGTTACCTTATTCCTTACATCCTGTGGGCCAGTTACCTTATTCCTTACATCCTGTGGGCCAGTTACCTTATTCCTTACATCCTGTAGACCAGTTACCTTATTCCTTACATCCTGTGGGCAGTTACCTTATTTCTTACATCCCGTGGGCCAGTAACCTTATTCCACACAACCTGTGGCCCAGTTACCTCATTCCTTACACACTGTGGGCCAGTTACCTTATTCCTTATATCCTGTGGTCCAGTTACATTATTCCTTACATCCTGTGGGCCAGTAACCTTACTCCTTACACCCTGTGGGCCAGTTACCTTATTCCTTACATCCTGTGGGCCAGTTACCTTATTCCTTACATCCTGTGGGCCAGTTACCTTATTCCTTATATCCTGTGGTCCAGTTACATTATTCCTTACATCCTGTGGGCCAGTAACCTTACTCCTTACACCCTGTGGGCCAGTTACCTTATTCCTTACATCCTGTGGGACAGTTAGCTTATTCCTTACACCCTGTGGTCCAGTTACCTTATTCCTTACACACTGTGGGACAGTTAGCTTATTCCTTACATCCTGATGGACAGTTACCTTGTTCCTTACATCCTGTGGGCCAGTTACCTTATTCATTACACCCTGGGTACCAGTTACCTGATTCCTTAGACCCTGTGGGACCGTAAACTTGTTCCTTACATCCTGTGGGACAGTTACCTTATTCCTTACATCCTGTGGGACAGTTACCTTATTCCTTACATCCTGTGGGCCAGTTACCTTATTCCATACATCCTGTGGGCCAGTTACCTTATTCCTTACATCCAGGGGGCCAGTTAACTTATTCCTTCCATCCTGTGGGCCAGTAACCTTATTCCTGACACACCATGGGCCAGTTACCTTATTCCTTACATCCTGTGGGCCAGTTACCTTATTCCTTACATCCTGTGGGCCAGTTACCTTATTCCTTACATCCTGTGGGCCAGTTACCTTATTCCTCACATCCTTTGGGCCAGTTACCTTATTCCTTACATCCTGTGGGCCAGTTACCTTATTCCTCATATCCTGTGGTCCAGTGACCTTATTCCTTACTCCCTGTGGACCAGTGACCTTATTCCTTACATCCTGGGGGCCAGTTACCTTATTCCTTACTTCCTGTGGACCAGTGACCTTATTCCTTACATCCTGGGGGCCAATTACCTTATTCCTTACACCCTGTAGACCAGTTACCTTATTCCTGACACCCTGTAGACCAGTTACCTTATTCCTTACATCCTGTGGTCCAGTTACCTTATTCCTTACATGCTGTGGGCCAGTACCTTATTCCTTATATCCTGTGGGCCAGTCACCGTATTCCTTATATCATGTGGGCCAGGTTCCTTATTCCTTACACACTGTGGGCCAGTTACCTTATTCCTTACATCATGTGGACCAGTTACCTTATTCCTTACACACTGTGGGCCAGTTACCTTATTCCTTACATCGTGTGGGCCAGTTACCTTATTCCTTACATCCTGTGGGCCAGATACCTTATTCCTTACATCCTGTGGGCCAGTGACCTTATTCCTTACACCCTGTGGGCCAGTTAACTTATTCCTTACATCCTGTGGGCCAGTTAACTTATTCCTTACATCCTGTGGTCCAGTTACCTTATTCCTCACATCCTGTGGGCCAGTTACCTTATTCCTTACATCCTGTGGTCCAGTTACCTTATTCCTTACATACTGTGGGCCAGTTACCTTATTCCTTTAATCGTGTGGGCCAGTTACCTTAATCCGTCCACCCTGTGGGCCAGTTAACTTATTCCTTACAACATGTGGACCAGTTACCTTATTCCTTACATCATGTGGACCAGTTACCTTATTCCTTACAACCTGATGGACAGTTACCTTATTCCTTACACACTGTAGACCAGTTACCTTTTCCTTACATCCTGTGCGCCAGTTACCTTATTCCTTACATCCTGTGGGCCAGGTACCTTATTCCTGACATCCTGTGGGCCAGTTACCTTATTCCTTACACCCTGTGGGACAGTTACCTTATTCCTTACATCCTGTGGGCCAGTTACCTTATTCCTTACATCCTGTGGGCCAGTTAGCATATTCCTTACATCCTGTAGACCAGTTACCTTATTCCTTACATCCTGTGGGCCAGTTACCTTATTCCTTACATCCTGTGGGCCAGGTACCTTATTCCTGACATCCTGTGGGCCAGTTACCTTATTCCTTACACCCTGTGGGACAGTTACCTTATTCCTTACATCCTGTGGGCCAGTTACCTTATTCCTTACATCCTGTGGGCCAGTTACCATATTCCTTACATCCTGTAGACCAGTTACCTTATTCCTTACATCCTGTGGGCCAGTTACCTTATTCCTTACACCATGTGGGCCAGTTACCTTATTCCTTACATCCTGTGGGCCAGTTACCTTATTTCTTACATCCCGTGGGCCAGTAACCTTATTCCACACATCCTGTGGGCCAGTTACCTCATTCCTTACACACTGTGGGCCAGTTACCTTATTCCTTACATCCTGTGGGCCAGTTACCTTATTCCTTACATCCTGTGGGCCAGTTACCTTATTCCTTACATCCTGTGGGCCAGTTACCTTATTCCTTACATCCTGTGGGCCAGTCACCTTATTCCTTACATCCCGTGGGCCAGTTACTTTATTCCTTACATCCTGAGGGCCAGTGACCTTATTCTTTACATCCTGTGGGCCAGTTACCTTATTCCTTACATCCTGTGGGCCAGTTACCTTATTCCTTACATCCTGTGGGCCAGTTACCTTATTCCTTATATCCTGTGGTCCAGTTACATTATTCCTTAGATCCTGTGGGCCAGTTACCTTATTCCTTACACCCTGTGGGCCAGTTACCTTATTCATTACATCCTGTGGGACAGTTAGCTTATTCCTTACACCCTGTGGTCCAGTTACCTTATTCCTTACACACTGTGGGCCAGTTACCTTATTCCTTACATCCTGTGGGCCAGTTACCTTATTCCTTACACACTGTGGGACAGTTAGCTTATTCCTTACATCCTGATGGACAGTTACCTTGTTCCTTACATCCTGTGGGCCAGTTACCTTATTCATTACACCCTGGGTACCAGTTACCTGATTCCTTAGACCCTGTGGGACAGTAAACCTGTTCCTTACATCCTGTGGGCCAGTTACCTTATTCCACACATCCTGTGGGCCAGTTACCTTATTCCACACATCCTGAGGGCCAGTTACCTTATTCCTCACACCCTGTGGGCCAGTTAACTTATTCCTTCCATCCTGTGGGCCAGTTACCTTATTCCTCACATCCTGTGGGCCAGTTACCTTATTCCTTACATCCTGTGGGCCAGTTACCTTATTCCTTACATCCTGTGGGCCAGTTACCTTATTCCTTACATCCTGTGGGCCAGTTACCTTATTCCTCACATCCTGTGGGCCAGTGACCTTATTCCTAACTTCCTGTGGACCAGTGACCTTATTCCTTACATCCTGGGGGCCAGTTACCTTATTCCTTACATCCTGTAGACCAGTTACCTTATTCCTTACATCCTGTAGACCAGTTACCTTATTCCTTACATCCTGTGGGCCAGTTACCTTATTCCTTATATCCTGTGGGCCAGTCACCTTATTCCTTATATCATGTGGGCCAGGTACCTTATTCCTTACACACTGTGGGCCAGTTACCTTATTCCTTACATCCTGTGGGCCAGTTACCTTATTCCAAACACCCTGTGGGCCAGGTACCTTATTCCTTACACACTGTGGGCCTGTTACCTTATTCCTTACATCCTGTGGGCCAGTAACCTTATTCCTCACATCCTGTGGGCCAGGTACCTTATTCCTTACACACTATGGGCCAGTTACCTTATTCCAAACACGCAGTGGGACAGTAACATTATTCCTTACACCCTGTGGGCCAGTTACATTATTCCTCACATCCTGTGGGCCAGGTACCTTATTCCTTACATCCTGTGGACCACTGAACTTATTCCTTACATCCCGTGGGGCAGTAACCTTGTTCCTTGCATCCTGTGGGCAAGTTACCTTATTCCTTACATCCTGTGGGCCAGTTACCTTATTCCTCACATCCTGTGGGCCAGTTACCTTATTCTTTAAATCCTGTGGGCCAGTTACCTTATTCCTTATATCCTGTGGGCCAGTTACCTTATTCCTTACACCCTCTGGGCCAGTAACCTTATTCCTTACATCCTGTGGGCCAGTTACCTTATTCCTTACATCCTGTGGGCCAGTTACCTTATTCCTTACATCCTGTGGGCCAGTTACCTTATTCTTTACATCCTGTGGGCCAGTTACCTTATTCCTTACATCCTGTGGGCCAGTTACCTTATTCCTTACACCCTGTGGGCCAGTTACCTTATTCCTTATATCCTGTGGGCCAGTTACATTATTCCTTACATCCTGTGGGCCAGTTACCTTATTCCTTACATCCTGTGGGACAGTTACCTTATTCCTTACATCCTGATGGACAGTTACCTTGTTCCTTACATCCTGTGGGCCAGTTACCTTATTCATTACACCCTGGGTACCAGTTACCTGATTCCTTAGACCCTGTGGGACAGTAACCTTGTTCCTTACATCCTGTGGGCCAGTTACCTTATTCCTTACATCCTGTGGGCCAGTTACCTTATTCCTCACATCCTGTGGGCCAGTTACCTTATTCCTTAAATCCTGTGATCCAGTTACCTTATTCGTTACATCCTGTGAGACAGTAACCTTATTCCTTACACCCTGGGTACCAGTTACCTTATTCTTTAAATCCTGGGGGCCAGTTACCTTATTTCTGACATCCTGTGGGCCAGTTACCTTATTCCTTAAATCCTGTGGGCCAGTTAACTAATTCCTTACATCCTGTGGGCCAGTTAACTTATTCCTTACATCCTGTGGGCCCGTTACCTTATTCCTTACATCCTGTGGGCCAGTTACCTTATTCCTCACATCCTGTGGGCCAGTTACCTCATTCCTTACACACTGTGGACCAGTAACCTTATTCCTTACATCCTGTGGGCCAGTTACCTTATTCCTTACATCCTGTGGGCCAGTTACCTTATTCCTTACATCCTGTGGGCCAGTCACCTTATTCCTTACATCCCGTGGGCCAGTTACCTTATTCCTTACATCCTGAGGGCCAGTTACCTTATTCCTTACATATTGTGGGCCAGTTACTTTATTCCTTCCATCCTGTGGGCCAGTTACCTTATTCCTTACACACTGTGGGCCAGTTACCTTATTCCTTACATCCTGTGGGCCAGTGACCTTATTCCTTACATCCTGTGGGCCAGTTACCTTATTCATTACACCCTGGGTACCAGATACCTGATTCCTTAGACCCTGTGGGACAGTAACCTTGTTCCTGAGATCCTGTGGGCCAGTTACCTTATTCCTTACACCCTGTGGGACAGTAACCTTATTCCTTACATCCTGTGGGCCAGTTACCTTATTCCTTACATCCTGTGGGCCAGTTAACTTATTCCTTACATCCTGTGGGCCAGTTACCTTATTCCTTACATCCTGTGGGCCAGTTACCTTATTCCTCACATCCTGTGGGCCAGTTACCTTATTCATTACATCCTGTGGGCCAGTTACCTTATTCCTTACATCCTGTGGGCCAGTTACCTTATTCCACACATCCTGTGGGCCAGTTACCTCATTCCTTACACACTGTGGGCCAGATACCTTATTCCTTACATCCTGTGGGCCAGTTACCTTATTCCTTACATCCTGTGGGCCAGTTACCTTATTCCTTACATCCTGTGGGCCAGTTACCTTATTCCTTACATCATGTGGACCAGTTACCTTATTCCTTACATACTGTGGGCCAGTTACCTTATTCCTTACATCCTGTGGGCCAGTTACCTTATTCCTTACACACTGTGGGACAGTTAGCTTATTCCTTACATCCTGATGGACAGTTACCTTGTTCCTTACATCCTGTGGGCCAGTTACCTTATTCATTACACCCTGGGTACCAGTTACCTGATTCCTTAGACCCTGTGGGACAGTAACCTTGTTCCTTAGATCCTGTGGGCCAGTTACCTTATTCCTTACACCCTGTGGGACAGTTACCTTATTCCTTACATCCTGTGGGCCAGTTACCTTATTCCTTACATCCTGTGGGCCAGTTACCTTATTCCTTACATGCTGTGGACCAGTGACCTTATTCCTTACATCCTGGGGGCCAGTTACCTTATTCCTTACATCCTCTAGGCCATTACCTTATTCCTTACATCCTGTGGGCCAGTTAACGTACTCCTTACATGCTGTGGGCCAGTTACCTTATTCCTTATATCCTGTGGGCCAGTCACCTTATTCCTTATATCATGTGGGCCAGGTACCTTATTCCTTACACACTGTGGGCCAGTTACCTTACCCCTTACATCATGTGGACCAGTTACCTTATTCCTTACATCCTGTGGGCCAATTACCTTATTCCTTACACCCTGTGGGCCAGGTACCTTATTCCTTACATCATGTGGACCAGATACCTTATTCCTTACACCCTGTGGGCCAGGTACCTTATTCCTTACACACTGTGGTGCAGTTACCTTATTCCTTACATCCTGTGGGCCAGTTACCTTATTCCTAACACCCTGTGGGCCAGGTACCTTATTCCTTACACACTGTGGGCCTGTTACCTTATTCCTTACATCCTGTGGGCCAGTTACCTTATTCCTCACATCCTGGGGGCCAGTTACCTTATTCCTTACACACTGTTGTGCAGTTACCTTATTCCTAACACACTGTGGGCCAGGTACCTTATTCCTTACACACTATGGGCCAGTTACCTTATTCCAAACACGCAGTGGGACAGTAACATTATTCCTTACACCCTGTGGGCCAGTTACATTATTCCTCACATCCTGTGGGCCAGTTACCTTATTCCCTACATCCTGTGGACCACTGACCTTATTCCTTACATCCCGTGGGGCAGTTACCTTGTTCCTTGCATCCTGTGGGCCAGTTACCTTATTCCTTACATCCTGTGGGCCAGTTACCTTATTCCTCACATCCTGTGGGCCAGTTACCTTATTCTTTAAATCCTGTGGGCCAGTTACCTTATTCCTTATATCCTGTGGGCCAGTTACCTTATACCTTACACCCTCTGGGCCAGTAACCTTATTCCTTACATCCTGTGGGCCAGTTACCTTATTCCTTACATCCTGTGGGCCAGTTACCTTATTCCTTATATCCTGTGGGCCAGTTACATTATTCCTTACATCCTGTGGGCCAGTTACCTTATTGCTTACATCCTGTGGGACAGTTAGCTTATTCCTTACATCCTGATGGACAGTTACCTTGTTCCTTACATCCTGTGGGCCAGTTACCTTATTCCTTACATCCTGATGGACAGTTACCTTGTTCCTTACATCCTGTGGGCCAGTTACCTTATTCCTTACACCCTGTGGGCCAGTTACCTTATTCCTTACATCCTGTGGGCCAGTTACCTTATTCCTTACACCCTGGGTACCAGTTACCTTATTCTTTAAATCCTGGGGGCCAGTTACCTTATTCCTTAAATCCTGTGGGCCAGTTACCTTATTCCTTACACACTGTGGGCCAGTTACCTTATTCCTTACATCCTGTGGGCCAGTTACCTTATTCCTTACACACTGTGGGCCAGTTACCTTATTCCTTACATCCTGTGGGCCAGTTACCTTATTCCTTACATCCTGTGGGCCAGTTACCTTATTCCTTACATCCTGTGGGCCAGTTACCTTATTTCTTACACACTGTGGGACAGTTACCTTATTCCTTACATCCTGTGGGCCAATTACCTTATTCCTTACATCCTGTAGGCCATTACCTTATTCCTTACATCCTGTGGGCCAGTTAACTTACTCCTTACATGCTGTGGGCCAGTTACCTTATTCCTTATATCCTGTGGGCCAGTCACCTTATTCCTTATATCATGTGGGCCAGGTACCTTATTCCTTACACACTGTGGGCCAGTTACCTTACTCCTTACATCATGTGGACCAGTTACCTTATTCCTTACATCCTGTGGGCCAATTACCTTATTCCTTACACCCTGTGGGCCAGGAACCTTATTCCTTACATCCTGTGGGCCAGTTACCTTATTCCTAACACCCTGTGGGCCAGGTACCTTATTCCTTACACACTGTGGGCCTGTTACCTTATTCCTTACATCCTGTGGGCCAGTTACCTTATTGCTCACATCCTGGGGGCCAGGTACCTTATTCCTTACACACTGTTGTGCAGTTACCTTATTCCCAACACACTGTGGGCCAGGTACCTTATTCCTTACACACTATGGGCCAGTTACCTTATTCCAAACACGCAGTGGGACAGTAACCTTATTCCTTACACCCTGTGGGCCAGTTACATTATTCCTCACATCCTGTGGGCCAGGTACCTTATTCCTTACATCCTGTGGACCACTGACCTTATTCCTTACATCCCGTGGGGCAGTTACCTTATTCTTTACATCCTGTGGGCCAGTTACCTTGTTCCTTACATCCTGTGGGCCAGTTACCTTATTCCTTACATCCTGTGGGCCAGTTACCTTATTCCTCACATCCTGTGGGCAAGTTACCTTATTCTTTACATCCTGTGGGCCAGTTACCTTATTCCTTACATCCTGTGGGCCAGTTACCTTATTCCTTACATCCTGTGGGCCAGTTACCTTATTCTTTACATCTTGTGGGCCAGTTACCTTATTCCTTACACCCTGTGGGCCAGTTACCTTATTCCTTATATCCTGTGGGCCAGTTACCTTATTCTTTACATCCTGTGGGCCAGTTACCTTATTCTTTACATCCTGTGGGCCAGTTACCTTATTCCTTACATCCTGTGGGCCAGTTACCTTATTCTTTACATCTTGTGGGCCAGTTACCTTATTCCTTACACCCTGTGGGCCAGTTACCTTATTCCTTATATCCTGTGGGCCAGTTACATTATTCCTTACATCCTGTGGGCCAGTTACCTTATTCCTTACATCCTGTGGGACTGTTAGCTTATTCCTTACATCCTGATGGACAGTTACCTTGTTCCTTACATCCTGTGGGCCAGTTACCTTATTCATTACACCCTGGGTACCAGTTACCTGATTCCTTAGACCCTGTGGGACAGTAACCTTGTTCCTTACATCCTGTGGGCCAGTTACCTTATTCCTTACATCCTGTGGGCCAGTTACCTTATTCCTCACATCCTGTGGGCCAGTTACCTTATTCCTTAAATCCTGTGATCCAGTTACCTTATTCGTTACATCCTGTGAGACAGTAACCTTATTCCTCACACCCTGGGTACCAGTTACCTTATTCTTTAAATCCTGGGGGCCAGTTACCTTATTTCTTACATCCTGTGGGCCGGTTACCTTATTCCTTAAATCCTGTGGGCCAGTTAACTAATTCCTTACATCCTGTGGGCCAGTTACCTTATTCCTTACACACTGTAGACCAGTTACCGTATTCCTTACATCCTGTGGGCCAGTTACCTTATTCTTTACATCCTGTGGGCCAATTACCTTATTCCACACATCCTGTGGGCCAGTTACCTCATTGCTTACATCCTGTGGGCCAGTTACCTTATTCCTTACACCCTGTGGGCCAGTTACCTTATTCCTTACATCCTGTGGGCCAGTCACCTTATTCCTTACATCCCGTGGGCCAGTTACCTTATTCCTTACATCCTGTGGGCCAGTTACCTTATTCCTTACATCCTGTGGGCCAGTTACCTTATTCCTTACACCCTGTGGGCCAGTTACCTTATTCCTTACATCCCGTGGGCCAGTTACCTTATTCCTTACATCCTGTGGGCCAGTTACCTTATTCCTTACATCCTGTGGGCCAGTTACCTTATTGCTTATATCCTGTGGGCCAGTTACCTTATTCCTTATATCCTGTGGGCCAGTTACCTTATTCCTTACATCCTGTGGGCCAGTTACCTTATTCATTACATCCTGTGGGCCAGTTACCTTATTCCTTACATCCTGTGGGCCAGTTACCTTATTCCACACATCCTGTGGGCCAGTTACCTTATTCCTTACATCCTGTGGGCCAGTTACCTTATTCCTCACATCCTGTGGGCCAGTTACCTTATTCCTTACATCCTGTGGGCCAGTTACCTTATTCCTTACATCCTGTGGGCCAGTTACCTTATTCCTTACACACTGTGGGCCAGTTACCTTATTCCTTACACCCTGTGGGCCAGTTACCTTATTCCTTACACACTGTGGGCCAGTTACCTTATTCCTTACATCCTGTGGGCCAGTTACCTTATTCCTTACATCCTGTGGGCCAGTTAACTTATTCCTTACACACTGTGGGCCAGTTACCTTATTCCTTACACACTGTGGGCCAGTTACCTTATTCCTTACATCCTGTGGGCCAGTTTCCTTATTCCTTACACCCTGGGGGCCAGTTACCTTATTCCTTACATCCTGTGGGCCAGTTACCTTATTCCTTACATCCTGTGGGCCAGTTTCCTTATTCCTTACATCCTGTGGGCCAGTCACCTTATTCCTTACATCCCGTGGGCCAGTTACCTTATTCCTTACATCCTGAGGGCCAGTTACCTTATTCCTTAAATCCTGTGGGCCAGTTAACTAATTCCTTACATCCTGTGGGCCAGTTAACTTATTCCTTTCATCCTGTGGGCCAGTTACCTTATTCCTCACATCCTGTGGGACAGTTACCTTATTCATTACATCCTGTGGGCTAGTTACCTTATTCCTCACATCCTGTGGGACAGTTACCTTATTCTTTACATCCTGTGGGCCAGTTACCTTATTCCACACATCCTGTGGGCCAGTTACCTTATTCCTTACATCCTGTGGGCCAGTTACCTTATTCCTTACATCCTGTGGACCAGTTACCTTATTCCTTACATCCTGTGGGCCAGTCACCTTATTCCTTACATCCCGTGGGCCAGTTACCTTATTCCTTACATCCTGAGGGCCAGTTACCTTATTCCTTACATACTGTGGGCCAGTTACCTTATTCATTACACCCTGGGTACCAGTTACCTGATTCCTTATACCCTGTGGGACAGTAACCTTGTTCCTTACATCCTGTGGGCCAGTTACCTTATTCCTTACATCCTGTGGGCCAGTTACCTTATTCCTCACATCCTGTGGGCCAGTTACCTTATTCCTTAAATCCTGTGATCCAGTTACCTTATTCGTTACATCCTGTGAGACAGTAACCTTATTCCTTACACCCTGGGTACCAGTTACCTTATTCTTTAAATCCTGGGGGCCAGTTACCTTATTTCTGACATCCTGTGGGCCAGTTACCTTATTCCTTAAATCCTGTGGGCCAGTTAACTAATTCCTTACATCCTGTGGGCCAGTTAACTTATTCCTTACATCCTGTGGGCCCGTTACCTTATTCCTTACATCCTGTGGGCCAGTTACCTTATTCCTCACATCCTGTGGGCCAGTTACCTCATTCCTTACACACTGTGGACCAGTAACCTTATTCCTTACATCCTGTGGGCCAGTTACCTTATTCCTTACATCCTGTGGGCCAGTTACCTTATTCCTTACATCCTGTGGGCCAGTCACCTTATTCCTTACATCCCGTGGGCCAGTTACCTTATTCCTTACATCCTGAGGGCCAGTTACCTTATTCCTTACATATTGTGGGCCAGTTACTTTATTCCTTCCATCCTGTGGGCCAGTTACCTTATTCCTTACACACTGTGGGCCAGTTACCTTATTCCTTACATCCTGTGGGCCAGTGACCTTATTCCTTACATCCTGTGGGCCAGTTACCTTATTCATTACACCCTGGGTACCAGATACCTGATTCCTTAGACCCTGTGGGACAGTAACCTTGTTCCTGAGATCCTGTGGGCCAGTTACCTTATTCCTTACACCCTGTGGGACAGTAACCTTATTCCTTACATCCTGTGGGCCAGTTACCTTATTCCTTACATCCTGTGGGCCAGTTAACTTATTCCTTACATCCTGTGGGCCAGTTACCTTATTCCTTACATCCTGTGGGCCAGTTACCTTATTCCTCACATCCTGTGGGCCAGTTACCTTATTCATTACATCCTGTGGGCCAGTTACCTTATTCCACACATCCTGTGGGCCAGTTACCTTATTCCACACATCCTGTGGGCCAGTTACCTCATTCCTTACACACTGTGGGCCAGTTACCTTATTCCTTACATCCTGTGGGCCAGTTACCTTATTCCTTACATCCTGTGGGCCAGTTACCTTATTCCTTACATCCTGTGGGCCAGTTACCTTATTCCTTACATCATGTGGACCAGTTACCTTATTCCTTACATACTGTGGGCCAGTTACCTTATTCCTTACATCCTGTGGGCCAGTTACCTTATTCCTTACACACTGTGGGACAGTTAGCTTATTCCTTACATCCTGATGGACAGTTACCTTGTTCCTTACATCCTGTGGGCCAGTTACCTTATTCATTACACCCTGGGTACCAGTTACCTGATTCCTTAGACCCTGTGGGACAGTAACCTTGTTCCTTAGATCCTGTGGGCCAGTTACCTTATTCCTTACACCCTGTGGGACAGTTACCTTATTCCTTACATCCTGTGGGCCAGTTACCTTATTCCTTACATCCTGTGGGCCAGTTACCTTATTCCTTACATGCTGTGGACCAGTGACCTTATTCCTTACATCCTGGGGGCCAGTTACCTTATTCCTTACATCCTCTAGGCCATTACCTTATTCCTTACATCCTGTGGGCCAGTTAACGTACTCCTTACATGCTGTGGGCCAGTTACCTTATTCCTTATATCCTGTGGGCCAGTCACCTTATTCCTTATATCATGTGGGCCAGGTACCTTATTCCTTACACACTGTGGGCCAGTTACCTTACCCCTTACATCATGTGGACCAGTTACCTTATTCCTTACATCCTGTGGGCCAATTACCTTATTCCTTACACCCTGTGGGCCAGGTACCTTATTCCTTACATCATGTGGACCAGATACCTTATTCCTTACACCCTGTGGGCCAGGTACCTTATTCCTTACACACTGTGGTGCAGTTACCTTATTCCTTACATCCTGTGGGCCAGTTACCTTATTCCTCACATCCTGTGGGCCAGTTACCTTATTCTTTACATCCTGTGGGCCAGTTACCTTATTCCTTACATCCTGTGGGCCAGTTACCTTATTCCTTACATCCTGTGGGCCAGTTACCTTATTCTTTACATCTTGTGGGCCAGTTACCTTATTCCTTACACCCTGTGGGCCAGTTACCTTATTCCTTATATCCTGTGGGCCAGTTACCTTATTCTTTACATCCTGTGGGCCAGTTACCTTATTCTTTACATCCTGTGGGCCAGTTACCTTATTCCTTACATCCTGTGGGCCAGTTACCTTATTCTTTACATCTTGTGGGCCAGTTACCTTATTCCTTACACCCTGTGGGCCAGTTACCTTATTCCTTATATCCTGTGGGCCAGTTACATTATTCCTTACATCCTGTGGGCCAGTTACCTTATTCCTTACATCCTGTGGGACTGTTAGCTTATTCCTTACATCCTGATGGACAGTTACCTTGTTCCTTACATCCTGTGGGCCAGTTACCTTATTCATTACACCCTGGGTACCAGTTACCTGATTCCTTAGACCCTGTGGGACAGTAACCTTGTTCCTTACATCCTGTGGGCCAGTTACCTTATTCCTTACATCCTGTGGGCCAGTTACCTTATTCCTCACATCCTGTGGGCCAGTTACCTTATTCCTTAAATCCTGTGATCCAGTTACCTTATTCGTTACATCCTGTGAGACAGTAACCTTATTCCTCACACCCTGGGTACCAGTTACCTTATTCTTTAAATCCTGGGGGCCAGTTACCTTATTTCTTACATCCTGTGGGCCGGTTACCTTATTCCTTAAATCCTGTGGGCCAGTTAACTAATTCCTTACATCCTGTGGGCCAGTTACCTTATTCCTTACACACTGTAGACCAGTTACCGTATTCCTTACATCCTGTGGGCCAGTTACCTTATTCTTTACATCCTGTGGGCCAATTACCTTATTCCACACATCCTGTGGGCCAGTTACCTCATTGCTTACATCCTGTGGGCCAGTTACCTTATTCCTTACACCCTGTGGGCCAGTTACCTTATTCCTTACATCCTGTGGGCCAGTCACCTTATTCCTTACATCCCGTGGGCCAGTTACCTTATTCCTTACATCCTGTGGGCCAGTTACCTTATTCCTTACATCCTGTGGGCCAGTTACCTTATTCCTTACACCCTGTGGGCCAGTTACCTTATTCCTTACATCCCGTGGGCCAGTTACCTTATTCCTTACATCCTGTGGGCCAGTTACCTTATTCCTTACATCCTGTGGGCCAGTTACCTTATTGCTTATATCCTGTGGGCCAGTTACCTTATTCCTTATATCCTGTGGGCCAGTTACCTTATTCCTTACATCCTGTGGGCCAGTTACCTTATTCATTACATCCTGTGGGCCAGTTACCTTATTCCTTACATCCTGTGGGCCAGTTACCTTATTCCACACATCCTGTGGGCCAGTTACCTTATTCCTTACATCCTGTGGGCCAGTTACCTTATTCCTCACATCCTGTGGGCCAGTTACCTTATTCCTTACATCCTGTGGGCCAGTTACCTTATTCCTTACATCCTGTGGGCCAGTTACCTTATTCCTTACACACTGTGGGCCAGTTACCTTATTCCTTACACCCTGTGGGCCAGTTACCTTATTCCTTACACACTGTGGGCCAGTTACCTTATTCCTTACATCCTGTGGGCCAGTTACCTTATTCCTTACATCCTGTGGGCCAGTTAACTTATTCCTTACACACTGTGGGCCAGTTACCTTATTCCTTACACACTGTGGGCCAGTTACCTTATTCCTTACATCCTGTGGGCCAGTTTCCTTATTCCTTACACCCTGGGGGCCAGTTACCTTATTCCTTACATCCTGTGGGCCAGTTACCTTATTCCTTACATCCTGTGGGCCAGTTTCCTTATTCCTTACATCCTGTGGGCCAGTCACCTTATTCCTTACATCCCGTGGGCCAGTTACCTTATTCCTTACATCCTGAGGGCCAGTTACCTTATTCCTTAAATCCTGTGGGCCAGTTAACTAATTCCTTACATCCTGTGGGCCAGTTAACTTATTCCTTTCATCCTGTGGGCCAGTTACCTTATTCCTCACATCCTGTGGGACAGTTACCTTATTCATTACATCCTGTGGGCTAGTTACCTTATTCCTCACATCCTGTGGGACAGTTACCTTATTCTTTACATCCTGTGGGCCAGTTACCTTATTCCACACATCCTGTGGGCCAGTTACCTTATTCCTTACATCCTGTGGGCCAGTTACCTTATTCCTTACATCCTGTGGACCAGTTACCTTATTCCTTACATCCTGTGGGCCAGTCACCTTATTCCTTACATCCCGTGGGCCAGTTACCTTATTCCTTACATCCTGAGGGCCAGTTACCTTATTCCTTACATACTGTGGGCCAGTTACCTTATTCATTACACCCTGGGTACCAGTTACCTGATTCCTTATACCCTGTGGGACAGTAACCTTGTTCCTTACATCCTGTGGGCCAGTTACCTTATTCCTTACATCCTGTGGGCCAGTTACCTTATTCCTCACATCCTGTGGGCCAGTTACCTTATTCCTTAAATCCTGTGATCCAGTTACCTTATTCGTTACATCCTGTGAGACAGTAACCTTATTCCTTACACCCTGGGTACCAGTTACCTTATTCTTTAAATCCTGGGGGCCAGTTACCTTATTTCTGACATCCTGTGGGCCAGTTACCTTATTCCTTAAATCCTGTGGGCCAGTTAACTAATTCCTTACATCCTGTGGGCCAGTTACCTTATTCCTTACATCCTGTGGGCCAGTTACCTTATTCCTCACATCCTGTGGGCCAGTTACCTCATTCCTTACACACTGTGGACCAGTAACCTTATTCCTTACATCCTGTGGGCCAGTTACCTTATTCCTTACATCCTGTGGGCCAGTTACCTTATTCCTTACATCCTGTGGGCCAGTCACCTTATTCCTTACATCCCGTGGGCCAGTTACCTTATTCCTTACATCCTGAGGGCCAGTTACCTTATTCCTTACATATTGTGGGCCAGTTACTTTATTCCTTCCATCCTGTGGGCCAGTTACCTTATTCCTTACACACTGTGGGCCAGTTACCTTATTCCTTACATCCTGTGGGCCAGTGACCTTATTCCTTACATCCTGTGGGCCAGTTACCTTATTCATTACACCCTGGGTACCAGATACCTGATTCCTTAGACCCTGTGGGACAGTAACCTTGTTCCTGAGATCCTGTGGGCCAGTTACCTTATTCCTTACACCCTGTGGGACAGTAACCTTATTCCTTACATCCTGTGGGCCAGTTACCTTATTCCTTACATCCTGTGGGCCAGTTAACTTATTCCTTACATCCTGTGGGCCAGTTACCTTATTCCTTACATCCTGTGGGCCAGTTACCTTATTCCTCACATCCTGTGGGCCAGTTACCTTATTCATTACATCCTGTGGGCCAGTTACCTTATTCCACACATCCTGTGGGCCAGTTACCTTATTCCACACATCCTGTGGGCCAGTTACCTCATTCCTTACACACTGTGGGCCAGTTACCTTATTCCTTACATCCTGTGGGCCAGTTACCTTATTCCTTACATCCTGTGGGCCAGTTACCTTATTCCTTACATCCTGTGGGCCAGTTACCTTATTCCTTACATCATGTGGACCAGTTACCTTATTCCTTACATACTGTGGGCCAGTTACCTTATTCCTTACATCCTGTGGGCCAGTTACCTTATTCCTTACACACTGTGGGACAGTTAGCTTATTCCTTACATCCTGATGGACAGTTACCTTGTTCCTTACATCCTGTGGGCCAGTTACCTTATTCATTACACCCTGGGTACCAGTTACCTGATTCCTTAGACCCTGTGGGACAGTAACCTTGTTCCTTAGATCCTGTGGGCCAGTTACCTTATTCCTTACACCCTGTGGGACAGTTACCTTATTCCTTACATCCTGTGGGCCAGTTACCTTATTCCTTACATCCTGTGGGCCAGTTACCTTATTCCTTACATGCTGTGGACCAGTGACCTTATTCCTTACATCCTGGGGGCCAGTTACCTTATTCCTTACATCCTCTAGGCCATTACCTTATTCCTTACATCCTGTGGGCCAGTTAACGTACTCCTTACATGCTGTGGGCCAGTTACCTTATTCCTTATATCCTGTGGGCCAGTCACCTTATTCCTTATATCATGTGGGCCAGGTACCTTATTCCTTACACACTGTGGGCCAGTTACCTTACCCCTTACATCATGTGGACCAGTTACCTTATTCCTTACATCCTGTGGGCCAATTACCTTATTCCTTACACCCTGTGGGCCAGGTACCTTATTCCTTACATCATGTGGACCAGATACCTTATTCCTTACACCCTGTGGGCCAGGTACCTTATTCCTTACACACTGTGGTGCAGTTACCTTATTCCTTACATCCTGTGGGCCAGTTACCTTATTCCTAACACCCTGTGGGCCAGGTACCTTATTCCTTACACACTGTGGGCCTGTTACCTTATTCCTTACATCCTGTGGGCCAGTTACCTTATTCCTCACATCCTGGGGGCCAGTTACCTTATTCCTTACACACTGTTGTGCAGTTACCTTATTCCTAACACACTGTGGGCCAGGTACCTTATTCCTTACACACTATGGGCCAGTTACCTTATTCCAAACACGCAGTGGGACAGTAACATTATTCCTTACACCCTGTGGGCCAGTTACATTATTCCTCACATCCTGTGGGCCAGTTACCTTATTCCCTACATCCTGTGGACCACTGACCTTATTCCTTACATCCCGTGGGGCAGTTACCTTGTTCCTTGCATCCTGTGGGCCAGTTACCTTATTCCTTACATCCTGTGGGCCAGTTACCTTATTCCTCACATCCTGTGGGCCAGTTACCTTATTCTTTAAATCCTGTGGGCCAGTTACCTTATTCCTTATATCCTGTGGGCCAGTTACCTTATACCTTACACCCTCTGGGCCAGTAACCTTATTCCTTACATCCTGTGGGCCAGTTACCTTATTCCTTACATCCTGTGGGCCAGTTACCTTATTCCTTATATCCTGTGGGCCAGTTACATTATTCCTTACATCCTGTGGGCCAGTTACCTTATTGCTTACATCCTGTGGGACAGTTAGCTTATTCCTTACATCCTGATGGACAGTTACCTTGTTCCTTACATCCTGTGGGCCAGTTACCTTATTCCTTACATCCTGATGGACAGTTACCTTGTTCCTTACATCCTGTGGGCCAGTTACCTTATTCCTTACACCCTGTGGGCCAGTTACCTTATTCCTTACATCCTGTGGGCCAGTTACCTTATTCCTTACACCCTGGGTACCAGTTACCTTATTCTTTAAATCCTGGGGGCCAGTTACCTTATTCCTTAAATCCTGTGGGCCAGTTACCTTATTCCTTACACACTGTGGGCCAGTTACCTTATTCCTTACATCCTGTGGGCCAGTTACCTTATTCCTTACACACTGTGGGCCAGTTACCTTATTCCTTACATCCTGTGGGCCAGTTACCTTATTCCTTACATCCTGTGGGCCAGTTACCTTATTCCTTACATCCTGTGGGCCAGTTACCTTATTTCTTACACACTGTGGGACAGTTACCTTATTCCTTACATCCTGTGGGCCAATTACCTTATTCCTTACATCCTGTAGGCCATTACCTTATTCCTTACATCCTGTGGGCCAGTTAACTTACTCCTTACATGCTGTGGGCCAGTTACCTTATTCCTTATATCCTGTGGGCCAGTCACCTTATTCCTTATATCATGTGGGCCAGGTACCTTATTCCTTACACACTGTGGGCCAGTTACCTTACTCCTTACATCATGTGGACCAGTTACCTTATTCCTTACATCCTGTGGGCCAATTACCTTATTCCTTACACCCTGTGGGCCAGGAACCTTATTCCTTACACACTGTGGTGCAGTTACCTTATTCCTTACATCCTGTGGGCCAGTTACCTTATTCCTAACACCCTGTGGGCCAGGTACCTTATTCCTTACACACTGTGGGCCTGTTACCTTATTCCTTACATCCTGTGGGCCAGTTACCTTATTGCTCACATCCTGGGGGCCAGGTACCTTATTCCTTACACACTGTTGTGCAGTTACCTTATTCCCAACACACTGTGGGCCAGGTACCTTATTCCTTACACACTATGGGCCAGTTACCTTATTCCAAACACGCAGTGGGACAGTAACCTTATTCCTTACACCCTGTGGGCCAGTTACATTATTCCTCACATCCTGTGGGCCAGGTACCTTATTCCTTACATCCTGTGGACCACTGACCTTATTCCTTACATCCCGTGGGGCAGTTACCTTATTCTTTACATCCTGTGGGCCAGTTACCTTGTTCCTTACATCCTGTGGGCCAGTTACCTTATTCCTTACATCCTGTGGGCCAGTTACCTTATTCCTCACATCCTGTGGGCCAGTTACCTTATTCTTTACATCCTGTGGGCCAGTTACCTTATTCCTTACATCCTGTGGGCCAGTTACCTTATTCCTTACATCCTGTGGGCCAGTTACCTTATTCTTTACATCTTGTGGGCCAGTTACCTTATTCCTTACACCCTGTGGGCCAGTTACCTTATTCCTTATATCCTGTGGGCCAGTTACCTTATTCTTTACATCCTGTGGGCCAGTTACCTTATTCTTTACATCCTGTGGGCCAGTTACCTTATTCCTTACATCCTGTGGGCCAGTTACCTTATTCTTTACATCTTGTGGGGCAGTTACCTTATTCCTTACACCCTGTGGGCCAGTTACCTTATTCCTTATATCCTGTGGGCCAGTTACATTATTCCTTACATCCTGTGGGCCAGTTACCTTATTCCTTACATCCTGTGGGACTGTTAGCTTATTCCTTACATCCTGATGGACAGTTACCTTGTTCCTTACATCCTGTGGGCCAGTTACCTTATTCATTACACCCTGGGTACCAGTTACCTGATTCCTTAGACCCTGTGGGACAGTAACCTTGTTCCTTACATCCTGTGGGCCAGTTACCTTATTCCTTACATCCTGTGGGCCAGTTACCTTATTCCTCACATCCTGTGGGCCAGTTACCTTATTCCTTAAATCCTGTGATCCAGTTACCTTATTCGTTACATCCTGTGAGACAGTAACCTTATTCCTCACACCCTGGGTACCAGTTACCTTATTCTTTAAATCCTGGGGGCCAGTTACCTTATTTCTTACATCCTGTGGGCCGGTTACCTTATTCCTTAAATCCTGTGGGCCAGTTAACTAATTCCTTACATCCTGTGGGCCAGTTACCTTATTCCTTACACACTGTAGACCAGTTACCGTATTCCTTACATCCTGTGGGCCAGTTACCTTATTCTTTACATCCTGTGGGCCAATTACCTTATTCCACACATCCTGTGGGCCAGTTACCTCATTGCTTACATCCTGTGGGCCAGTTACCTTATTCCTTACACCCTGTGGGCCAGTTACCTTATTCCTTACATCCTGTGGGCCAGTCACGTTATTCCTTACATCCCGTGGGCCAGTTACCTTATTCCTTACATCCTGTGGGCCAGTTACCTTATTCCTTACATCCTGTGGGCCAGTTACCTTATTCCTTACACCCTGTGGGCCAGTTACCTTATTCCTTACATCCCGTGGGCCAGTTACCTTATTCCTTACATCCTGTGGGCCAGTTACCTTATTGCTTATATCCTGTGGGCCAGTTACCTTATTCCTTATATCCTGTGGGCCAGTTACCTTATTCCTTACATCCTGTGGGCCAGTTACCTTATTCATTACATCCTGTGGGCCAGTTACCTTATTCCTTACATCCTGTGGGCCAGTTACCTTATTCCACACATCCTGTGGGCCAGTTACCTTATTCCTTACATCCTGTGGGCCAGTTACCTTATTCCTCACATCCTGTGGGCCAGTTACCTTATTCCTTACATCCTGTGGGCCAGTTACCTTATTCCTTACATCCTGTGGGCCAGTTACCTTATTCCTTACACACTGTGGGCCAGTTACCTTATTCCTTACACCCTGTGGGCCAGTTACCTTATTCCTTACACACTGTGGGCCAGTTACCTTATTCCTTACATCCTGTGGGCCAGTTACCTTATTCCTTACATCCTGTGGGCCAGTTACCTTATTCCTTACATCCTGTGGGCCAGTTTCCTTATTCCTTACATCCTGTGGGCCAGTCACCTTATTCCTTACATCCCGTGGGCCAGTTACCTTATTCCTTACATCCTGAGGGCCAGTTACCTTATTCCTTAAATCCTGTGGGCCAGTTAACTAATTCCTTACATCCTGTGGGCCAGTTAACTTATTCCTTTCATCCTGTGGGCCAGTTACCTTATTCCTCACATCCTGTGGGACAGTTACCTTATTCATTACATCCTGTGGGCTAGTTACCTTATTCCTCACATCCTGTGGGACAGTTACCTTATTCTTTACATCCTGTGGGCCAGTTACCTTATTCCACACATCCTGTGGGCCAGTTACCTTATTCCTTACATCCTGTGGGCCAGTTACCTTATTCCTTACATCCTGTGGACCAGTTACCTTATTCCTTACATCCTGTGGGCCAGTCACCTTATTCCTTACATCCCGTGGGCCAGTTACCTTATTCCTTACATCCTGAGGGCCAGTTACCTTATTCCTTACATACTGTGGGCCAGTTACCTTATTCCTTACACCCTGGGTACCAGTTACCTGATTCCTTAGACCCTGTGGGACAGTAACCTTGTTCCTTAGATCCTGTGGGCCAGTTACCTTATTCCTTACATCCTGTGGGCCAGTTACCTTATTCCTTACATCCTGTGGGCCAGTTACCTTATTCCTTACATGCTGTGGACCAGTGACCTTATTCCTTACATCCTGGGGGCCAGTTACCTTATTCCTTACATCCTCTAGGCCATTACCTTATTCCTTACATCCTGTGGGCCAGTTAACGTACTCCTTACATGCTGTGGGCCAGTTACCTTATTCCTTATATCCTGTGGGCCAGTCACCTTATTCCTTATATCATGTGGGCCAGGTACCTTATTCCTTACACACTGTGGGCCAGTTACCTTACCCCTTACATCATGTGGACCAGTTACCTTATTCCTTACATCCTGTGGGCCAATTACCTTATTCCTTACACCCTGTGGGCCAGGTACCTTATTCCTTACATCATGTGGACCAGATACCTTATTCCTTACACCCTGTGGGCCAGGTACCTTATTCCTTACACACTGTGGTGCAGTTACCTTATTCCTTACATCCTGTGGGCCAGTTACCTTATTCCTAACACCCTGTGGGCCAGGTACCTTATTCCTTACACACTGTGGGCCTGTTACCTTATTCCTTACATCCTGTGGGCCAGTTACCTTATTCCTCACATCCTGGGGGCCAGTTACCTTATTCCTTACACACTGTTGTGCAGTTACCTTATTCCTAACACACTGTGGGCCAGGTACCTTATTCCTTACACACTATGGGCCAGTTACCTTATTCCAAACACGCAGTGGGACAGTAACATTATTCCTTACACCCTGTGGGCCAGTTACATTATTCCTCACATCCTGTGGGCCAGTTACCTTATTCCCTACATCCTGTGGACCACTGACCTTATTCCTTACATCCCGTGGGGCAGTTACCTTATTCTTTACATCCTGTGGGCCAGTTACCTTATTCCTCACATCCTGTGGGCCAGTTACCTTATTCCTCACATCCTGTGGGCCAGTTACCTTATTCTTTAAATCCTGTGGGCCAGTTACCTTATTCCTTATATCCTGTGGGCCAGTTACCTTATACCTTACACCCTCTGGGCCAGTAACCTTATTCCTTACATCCTGTGGGCCAGTTACCTTATTCCTTACATCCTGTGGGCCAGTTACCTTATTCCTTACATCCTGTGGGCCAGTTACCTTATTCCTTACATCCTGTGGGCCAGTTACCTTATTCCTTATATCCTGTGGGCCAGTTACCTTATTGCTTACATCCTGTGGGACAGTTAGCTTATTCCTTACATCCTGATGGACAGTTACCTTATTCCTTACATCCTGTGGGACAGTTACCTTGTTCCTTACATCCTGTGGGCCAGTTACCTTATTCCTTACATCCTGTGGGCCAGTTACCTTATTCCTTACATCCTGTGGGCCAGTTACCTTATTCCTTACACCCTGGGTACCAGTTACCTTATTCTTTAAATCCTGGGGGCCAGTTACCTTATTCCTTAAATCCTGTGGGCCAGTTACCTTATTCCTTACACACTGTGGGCCAGTTACCTTATTCCTTACATCCTGTGGGCCAGTTACCTTATTCCTTACACACTGTGGGCCAGTTACCTTATTCCTTACATCCTGTGGGCCAGTTACCTTATTCCTTACATCCTGTGGGCCAGTTACCTTATTCCTTACATCCTGTGGGCCAGTTACCTTATTTCTTACACACTGTGGGACAGTTACCTTATTCCTTACATCCTGTGGGCCAATTACCTTATTCCTTACATCCTGTAGGCCATTACCTTATTCCTTACATCCTGTGGGCCAGTTAACTTACTCCTTACATGCTGTGGGCCAGTTACCTTATTCCTTATATCCTGTGGGCCAGTCACCTTATTCCTTATATCATGTGGGCCAGGTACCTTATTCCTTACACACTGTGGGCCAGTTACCTTACTCCTTACATCATGTGGACCAGTTACCTTATTCCTTACATCCTGTGGGCCAATTACCTTATTCCTTACACCCTGTGGGCCAGGAACCTTATTCCTTACACACTGTGGTGCAGTTACCTTATTCCTTACATCCTGTGGGCCAGTTACCTTATTCCTAACACCCTGTGGGCCAGGTACCTTATTCCTTACACACTGTGGGCCTGTTACCTTATTCCTTACATCCTGTGGGCCAGTTACCTTATTGCTCACATCCTGGGGGCCAGGTACCTTATTCCTTACACACTGTTGTGCAGTTACCTTATTCCCAACACACTGTGGGCCAGGTACCTTATTCCTTACACACTATGGGCCAGTTACCTTATTCCAAACACGCAGTGGGACAGTAACCTTATTCCTTACACCCTGTGGGCCAGTTACATTATTCCTCACATCCTGTGGGCCACTGACCTTATTCCTTACATCCCGTGGGGCAGTTACCTTATTCTTTACATCCTGTGGGCCAGTTACCTTGTTCCTTACATCCTGTGGGCCAGTTACCTTATTCCTTACATCCTGTGGGCCAGTTACCTTATTCCTCACATCCTGTGGGCCAGTTACCTTATTCTTTACATCCTGTGGGCCAGTTACCTTATTCCTTACATCCTGTGGGCCAGTTACCTTATTCCTTACATCCTGTGGGCCAGTTACCTTATTCCTTACATCCTGTGGGCCAGTTACCTTATTCCTTACACACCGTGGGCCAGTTACCTTATTCCTTACACCCTGTGGGCCAGTAACCTTATTCCTTACATCCTGTGGGCCAGTCACCTTATTCCTTACATCCCGTGGGCCAGTTACCTTATTCCTTACATCCTGTGGGCCAGTTACCTTATTCCTTACATCCTGTGGGCCAGTAACCTTATTCCTTTCATCCTGTGGGCCTGTTACCTTATTCCTTACATCCTGTGGGCCAGTTACCTTATTCCTTACATCCTGTGGGCCAGTTACCTTATTCCTTACACCCTGTGGGCCAGTTACCTTATTCCTCTGAACCTGTGGGCCAGTTACCTTATTCCTTTCATCCTGTGGGCCTGTTACCTTATTCCTTTCATCCTGTGGGCCTGTTACCTTATTCCTTACATGCTGTGGGCCAGTTACCTTATTCCTTACATCCTGTGGGCCAGTTACCTTATTCCTTATATCCTGTGGGCCAGTTACCTTATTCCTTATATCCTGTGGGCCAGTTACCTTATTCCTTACATCCTGTGGGCCAGTTACCTTGTTCCTTACATCCTGTGGGCCAGTTACCTTATTCCTTACATCCTGTGGGCCAGTTACCTTATTCATTACATCCTGTGGGCCAGTTACCTTATTCCTTACATCCTGTGGGCCAGTTACCTTATTCCACACATCCTGTGGGCCAGATACCTTATCCTTACATGCTGTAGGCCAGTTACCTTATTCCTTACATCCTGTGGGCCAGTTACCTTATTCCTTACATCCTGTGGGCCAGTTACCTTATTCCTTACACACTGTGGGCCAGTTACCTTATTCCTTACACCCTGTGGGCCAGTTACCTTATTCCTTACACACTGTGGGCCAGTTACCTTATTCCTTACATCCTGTGGGCCAGTTACCTTATTCCTTACATCCTGTGGGCCAGTTAACTTATTCCTTACACACTGTGGGCCAGTTACCTTATTCCTTACATCCTGTGGGCCAGTTAACTTATTCCTTACACACTGTGGGCCAGTTACCTTATTCCTTACACCCTGTGGGCCAGTTACCTTATTCCTTACACACTGTGGGCCAGTTACCTTATTCCTTACATCCTGTGGGCCAGTTACCTTATTCCTTACATCCTGTGGGCCAGTTAACTTATTCCTTACACACTGTGGGCCAGTTACCTTATTCCTTACATCCTGTGGGCCAGTTTCCTTATTCCTTACACCCTGGGGGCCAGTTACCTTATTCCTTACATCCTGTGGGCCAGTTACCTTATTCCTTACATCCTGTGGGCCAGTTTCCTTATTCCTTACATCCTGTGGGCCAGTTACCTTATTCCTTACATCCTGAGGGCCAGTTACCTTATTCCTTAAATCCTGTGGGCCAGTTAACTAATTCCTTACATCCTGTGGGCCAGTTAACTTATTCCTTTCATCCTGTGGGCCAGTTACCTTATTCCTCACATCCTGTGGGACAGTTACCTTATTCATTACATCCTGTGGGCTAGTTACCTTATTCCTCACATCCTGTGGGACAGTTACCTTATTCTTTACATCCTGTGGGCCAGTTACCTTATTCCACACATCCTGTGGGCCAGTTACCTTATTCCTTACATCCTGTGGGCCAGTTACCTTATTCCTTACATCCTGTGGACCAGTTACCTTATTCCTTACATCCTGTGGGCCAGTCACCTTATTCCTTACATCCCGTGGGCCAGTTACCTTATTCCTTACATCCTGAGGGCCAGTTACCTTATTCCTTACATACTGTGGGCCAGTTACCTTATTCCTTACACCCTGGGTACCAGTTACCTGATTCCTTAGACCCTGTGGGACAGTAACCTTGTTCCTTAGATCCTGTGGGCCAGTTACCTTATTCCTTACATCCTGTGGGCCAGTTACCTTATTCCTTACATCCTGTGGGCCAGTTACCTTATTCCTTACATGCTGTGGACCAGTGACCTTATTCCTTACATCCTGGGGGCCAGTTACCTTATTCCTTACATCCTCTAGGCCATTACCTTATTCCTTACATCCTGTGGGCCAGTTAACGTACTCCTTACATGCTGTGGGCCAGTTACCTTATTCCTTATATCCTGTGGGCCAGTCACCTTATTCCTTATATCATGTGGGCCAGGTACCTTATTCCTTACACACTGTGGGCCAGTTACCTTACCCCTTACATCATGTGGACCAGTTACCTTATTCCTTACATCCTGTGGGCCAATTACCTTATTCCTTACACCCTGTGGGCCAGGTACCTTATTCCTTACATCATGTGGACCAGATACCTTATTCCTTACACCCTGTGGGCCAGGTACCTTATTCCTTACACACTGTGGTGCAGTTACCTTATTCCTTACATCCTGTGGGCCAGTTACCTTATTCCTAACACCCTGTGGGCCAGGTACCTTATTCCTTACACACTGTGGGCCTGTTACCTTATTCCTTACATCCTGTGGGCCAGTTACCTTATTCCTCACATCCTGGGGGCCAGTTACCTTATTCCTTACACACTGTTGTGCAGTTACCTTATTCCTAACACACTGTGGGCCAGGTACCTTATTCCTTACACACTATGGGCCAGTTACCTTATTCCAAACACGCAGTGGGACAGTAACATTATTCCTTACACCCTGTGGGCCAGTTACATTATTCCTCACATCCTGTGGGCCAGTTACCTTATTCCCTACATCCTGTGGACCACTGACCTTATTCCTTACATCCCGTGGGGCAGTTACCTTGTTCCTTGCATCCTGTGGGCCAGTTACCTTATTCCTTACATCCTGTGGGCCAGTTACCTTATTCCACACATCCTGTGGGCCAGTTACCTTATTCTTTAAATCCTGTGGGCCAGTTACCTTATTCCTTATATCCTGTAGGCCAGTTACCTTATACCTTACACCCTCTGGGCCAGTAACCTTATTCCTTACATCCTGTGGGCCAGTTACCTTATTCCTTACATCCTGTGGGCCAGTTACCTTATTCCTTACATCCTGTGGGCCAGTTACCTTATTCCTTACATCCTGTGGGCCAGTTACCTTATTCCTTATATCCTGTGGGCCAGTTACATTATTCCTTACATCCTGTGGGCCAGTTACCTTATTGCTTACATCCTGTGGGACAGTTAGCTTATTCCTTACATCCTGATGGACAGTTACCTTGTTCCTTACATCCTGTGGGACAGTTACCTTATTCCTTACATCCTGATGGACAGTTACCTTGTTCCTTACATCCTGTGGGCCAGTTACCTTATTCCTTACACCCTGTGGGCCAGTTACCTTATTCCTTACATCCTGTGGGACAGTTACCTTATTCCTTAAATCCTGTGGGCCAGTTACCTTATTCCTTACACACTGTGGGCCAGTTACCTTATTCCTTACATCCTGTGGGCCAGTTACCTTATTCCTTACACACTGTGGGCCAGTTACCTTATTCCTTACATCCTGTGGGCCAGTTACCTTATTCCTTACATCCTGTGGGCCAGTTACCTTATTCCTTACATCCTGTGGGCCAGTTACCTTATTTCTTACACACTGTGGGACAGTTACCTTATTCCTTACATCCTGTGGGCCAATTACCTTATTCCTTACATCCTGTAGGCCATTACCTTATTCCTTACATCCTGTGGGCCAGTTAACTTACTCCTTACATGCTGTGGGCCAGTTACCTTATTCCTTATATCCTGTGGGCCAGTCACCTTATTCCTTATATCATGTGGGCCAGGTACCTTATTCCTTACACACTGTGGGCCAGTTACCTTACTCCTTACATCATGTGGACCAGTTACCTTATTCCTTACATCCTGTGGGCCAATTACCTTATTCCTTACACCCTGTGGGCCAGGAACCTTATTCCTTACACACTGTGGTGCAGTTACCTTATTCCTTACATCCTGTGGGCCAGTTACCTTATTCCTAACACCCTGTGGGCCAGGTACCTTATTCCTTACACACTGTGGGCCTGTTACCTTATTCCTTACATCCTGTGGGCCAGTTACCTTATTGCTCACATCCTGGGGGCCAGGTACCTTATTCCTTACACACTGTTGTGCAGTTACCTTATTCCCAACACACTGTGGGCCAGGTACCTTATTCCTTACACACTATGGGCCAGTTACCTTATTCCAAACACGCAGTGGGACAGTAACCTTATTCCTTACACCCTGTGGGCCAGTTACATTATTCCTCACATCCTGTGGGCCAGGTACCTTATTCCTTACATCCTGTGGACCACTGACCTTATTCCTTACATCCCGTGGGGCAGTTACCTTATTCTTTACATCCTGTGGGCCAGTTACCTTGTTCCTTACATCCTGTGGGCCAGTTACCTTATTCCTTACATCCTGTGGGCCAGTTACCTTATTCCTCACATCCTGTGGGCCAGTTACCTTATTCTTTACATCCTGTGGGCCAGTTACCTTATTCCTTACATCCTGTGGGCCAGTTACCTTATTCCTTACATCCTGTGGGCCAGTTACCTTATTCTTTACATCTTGTGGGCCAGTCACCGTATTCCTTACACCCTGTGGGCCAGTTACCTTATTCCTTACACCCTGTGGGCCATTTACCTTATTCCTTACACCCTGTGGGCCATTTACCTTATTCCTTATATCCTGTGGGCCAGTTACCTTATTCTTTACATCCTGTGGGCCAGTTACCTTATTCTTTACATCCTGTGGGCCAGTTACCTTATTCCTTACATCCTGTGGGCCAGTTACCTTATTCTTTACATCTTGTGGGCCAGTTACCTTATTCCTTACACCCTGTGGGCCAGTTACCTTATTCCTTATATCCTGTGGGCCAGTTACATTATTCCTTACATCCTGTGGGCCAGTTACCTTATTCCTTACATCCTGTGGGACTGTTAGCTTATTCCTTACATCCTGATGGACAGTTACCTTGTTCCTTACATCCTGTGGGCCAGTTACCTTATTCATTACACCCTGGGTACCAGTTACCTGATTCCTTAGACCCTGTGGGACAGTAACCTTGTTCCTTACATCCTGTGGGCCAGTTACCTTATTCCTTACATCCTGTGGGCCAGTTACCTTATTCCTCACATCCTGTGGGCCAGTTACCTTATTCCTTAAATCCTGTGATCCAGTTACCTTATTCGTTACATCCTGTGAGACAGTAACCTTATTCCTCACACCCTGGGTACCAGTTACCTTATTCTTTAAATCCTGGGGGCCAGTTACCTTATTTCTTACATCCTGTGGGCCGGTTACCTTATTCCTTAAATCCTGTGGGCCAGTTAACTAATTCCTTACATCCTGTGGGCCAGTTACCTTATTCCTTACATCCTGTAGGACAGTTAGCTTATTCCTTACATCCTGTGGGACAGTTACCTTATTCTTTACATCCTGTGGGCCAATTACCTTATTCCACACATCCTGTGGGCCAGTTACCTCATTGCTTACATCCTGTGGGCCAGTTACCTTATTCCTTACACCCTGTGGGCCAGTAACCTTATTCCTTACATCCTGTGGGCCAGTCACCTTATTCCTTACATCCCGTGGGCCAGTTACCTTATTCCTTACATCCTGTGGGCCAGTTACCTTATTCCTTACATCCTGTGGGCCAGTCACCTTATTCCTTACATCCCGTGGGCCAGTTACCTTATTCCTTACATCCTGTGGGCCAGTTACCTTATTCCTTACATCCTGTGGGCCAGTTACCTTATTCCTTACATCCTGTGGGCCAGTTACCTTATTCCTTACATCCTGTGGGCCAGTTACCTTATTCATTACATCCTGTGGGCCAGTTACCTTATTCCTTACATCCTGTGGGCCAGTTACCTTATTCATTACATCCTGTGGGCCAGTTACCTTATTCCTTACATCCTGTGGGCCAGTTACCTTATTCCACACATCCTGTGGGCCAGATACCTTATCCTTACATGCTGTGGGCCAGTTACCTTATTCCTTACATCCTGTGGGCCAGTTACCTTATTCCTTACATCCTGTGGGCCAGTTACCTTATTCCTTACACACTGTGGGCCAGT
The DNA here is from genome assembly GCA_026770705.1 of Isurus oxyrinchus. NCBI lineage: Eukaryota > Metazoa > Chordata > Chondrichthyes > Lamniformes > Lamnidae > Isurus > Isurus oxyrinchus. The sequence goes on along the minus strand of JANJGN010000287.1, from coordinate 216,964 downwards.
TACCTTATTCCTTACACCCTGTGGGCCAGTTACCTTATTCCTTACACACTGTGGGCCAGTTACCTTATTCCTTACATCCTGTGGGCCAGTTACCTTATTCCTTACATCCTGTGGGCCAGTTAACTTATTCCTTACACACTGTGGGCCAGTTACCTTATTCCTTACATCCTGTGGGCCAGTTTCCTTATTCCTTACACCCTGGGGGCCAGTTACCTTATTCCTTACATCCTGTGGGCCAGTTACCTTATTCCTTACATCCTGTGGGCCAGTTTCCTTATTCCTTACATCCTGTGGGCCAGTCACCTTATTCCTTACATCCCGTGGGCCAGTTACCTTATTCCTTACATCCTGAGGGCCAGTTACCTTATTCCTTAAATCCTGTGGGCCAGTTAACTAATTCCTTACATCCTGTGGGCCAGTTAACTTATTCCTTTCATCCTGTGGGCCAGTTACCTTATTCCTCACATCCTGTGGGACAGTTACCTTATTCATTACATCCTGTGGGCCAGTTACCTTATTCCTCACATCCTGTGGGACAGTTACCTTATTCTTTACATCCTGTGGGCCAGTTACCTTATTCCACACATCCTGTGGGCCAGTTACCTTATTCCTTACATCCTGTGGGCCAGTTACCTTATTCCTTACATCCTGTGGACCAGTTACCTTATTCCTTACATCCTGTGGGCCAGTCACCTTATTCCTTACATCCCGTGGGCCAGTTACCTTATTCCTTACATCCTGAGGGCCAGTTACCTTATTCCTTACATACTGTGGGCCAGTTACCTTATTCCTTACATCCTGTGGGCCAGTTACCTTATTCCTTATATCCTGTGGTCCAGTTACATTATTCCTTACATCCTGTGGGCCAGTTACCTTATTCCTTACACACTGTGGGACAGTTAGCTTATTCCTTACACACTGTGGGACAGTTAGCTTATTCCTTACACCCTGTGGGCCAGTTACCTTATTCCTTACACACTGTGGGACAGTTAGCATATTCCTTACATCCTGATGGACAGTTACCTTGTTCCTTACATCCTGTGGGCTAGTTAACTTATTCATTACACCCTGGGTACCAGTTACCTGATTCCTTAGACCCTGTGGGACAGTAACCTTGTTCCTTACATCCTGTGGGCCAGTTACCTTATTCCTTAAATCCTGTGGGCCAGTTACCTTATTCCTCACATCCTGTGGGCCAGGTACCTTATTCCTTAAATACTGTGATCCAGTTACCTTATTCCTCACATCCTGTGGGCCAGTTACCTTATTCGTTACATCCTGTGGGCGAGTTACCTTATTCCTTACATCCTCTGGGCCAGGTACCTTATTCCATACATCCTGTGGGACAGTTACCTTATTCCACACATCCTGTGGGCCAGTTACCTTATTCCTTACATCCTGGGGGCCAGTAACCTTATTCCTGACACACCGTGGGCCAGTTACCTTATTCCTTACATGCTGTGTGCCAGTTACCTTATTCCTGACACACCGTGGGCCAGTTACCTTATTCCTTACATCCTGTGGGCCAGTTACCTTATTCCTTACATCCTGTGGGCCAGTTACCTTACTCCTTACACCCTGTGGGCCAGTTACCTTATTCCTTACATCCTGTGGGCCAGTTACCTTATTCCTTACTTCCTGTGGGCCAGTTACCTTATTCCTTACACCCTGTGGGACAGTTACCTTATTCCTTACATCCTGTGGGCCAGTGACCTTATTCCTTATATCCTGTGGGCCAGTCACCTTATTCCTTATATCGTGTGGGCCAGGTACCTTATACCTTACACACTGTAGGCCAGCTACCTTATTCCTTACATCATGTGGACCAGTTACCTTATTCCTTACATCCTGTGGGCCAATTACCTTATTCCTTACACCCTGTGGGCCAGGTACCTTATTCCTTACACTCTGTGGTGCAGTTACCTTATTCCTTACATCCTGTGGGCCAGTTACCTTATTCCTAACACCCTGTGGGCCAGGTACCTTATTCCTTACACACTGTGGGCAGGTTACCTTATTCCTTACATCCTGTGGGCCAGTTACCTTATTCCTCACATCCTGTGGGCCAGGTACCTTATTCCTTACACACTGTGGGCCAGTTACCTTATTCCTTACATCCTGTGGGCCAGTTACCTTATTCCTCACATCCTGTGGGTCAGGTACCTTATTCCTAACACACTGTGGGCCAGGTACCTTATTCCAAACACGCAGTGGGACAGTAACCTTATTCCTTACACCCTGTGGGCCAGTAACATTATCCCTCACATCCTGTGGGCCAGGTACCTTATTCCTTACATCCTGTGGACCACTGACCTTTTTCCTTACATCCCGTGGGGCAGTTATCTTGTTCCCTGCATCCTGTGGGCCAGTTACCTTATTCCTTACATCTTGTGGGCCAGTTACCTTATTCCTTACATCCTGAGGGCCAGTTACCTTACTCCTTACATCCTGTGGGCCAGTTACCTTATTCTTTACATCCTGTGGGCCAGTTACCTTATTCCTTACATCCTGTGGGCCAGTTACCTTATTCCTTACACCCTGTGGGCCAGTTACCTTATTGCTTATATCCTGTGGGCCAGTTACATTATTCCTTACATCCTGTGGGCCAGTTACCTTATTCCTTACATCCTGTGGGACAGTTAGCTTATTCCTTACATCCTGATGGACAGTTACCTTGTTCCTTACATCCTGTGGGCCAGTTACCTTATTCATTACACCCTGGGTACCAGTTACCTGATTCCTTAGACCCTGTGGGACAGTAACCTTGTTCCTTACATCCTGTGGGCCAGTTACCTTATTCCTTACATCCTGTGTGCCAGTTACCTTATTCCTTACATCCTGTGGGCCAGTTACCTTATTCCTTACATCCTGTGGGCCAGTTACCTTATTCCTTACATCCTGTGGGCCAGTTACCTTATTCCTTACATCCTGTGGGCCAGGTACCTTATACCTTACACACTGTAGGCCAGCTACCTTATTCCTTACATCATGTGGACCAGTTACCTTATTCCTTACATCCTGTGGGCCAATTACCTTATTCCTTACACCCTGTGGGCCAGGTACCTTATTCCTTACACTCTGTGGTGCAGTTACCTTATTCCTTACATCCTGTGGGCCAGTTACCTTATTCCTAACACCCTGTGGGCCAGGTACCTTATTCCTTACACACTGTGGGCAGGTTACCTTATTCCTTACATCCTGTGGGCCAGTTACCTTATTCCTCACATCCTGTGGGCCAGGTACCTTATTCCTTACACACTGTGGGCCAGTTACCTTATTCCTTACATCCTGTGGGCCAGTTACCTTATTCCTCACATCCTGTGGGTCAGGTACCTTATTCCTAACACACTGTGGGCCAGGTACCTTATTCCAAACACGCAGTGGGACAGTAACCTTATTCCTTACACCCTGTGGGCCAGTAACATTATCCCTCACATCCTGTGGGCCAGGTACCTTATTCCTTACATCCTGTGGACCACTGACCTTATTCCTTACATCCCGTGGGGCAGTTATCTTGTTCCCTGCATCCTGTGGGCCAGTTACCTTATTCCTTACATCTTGTGGGCCAGTTACCTTATTCCTTACATCCTGAGGGCCAGTTACCTTACTCCTTACATCCTGTGGGCCAGTTACCTTATTCTTTACATCCTGTGGGCCAGTTACCTTATTCCTTACATCCTGTGGGCCAGTTACCTTATTCCTTACACCCTGTGGGCCAGTTACCTTATTGCTTATATCCTGTGGGCCAGTTACATTATTCCTTACATCCTGTGGGCCAGTTACCTTATTCCTTACATCCTGTGGGACAGTTAGCTTATTCCTTACATCCTGATGGACAGTTACCTTGTTCCTTACATCCTGTGGGCCAGTTACCTTATTCATTACACCCTGGGTACCAGTTACCTGATTCCTTAGACCCTGTGGGACAGTAACCTTGTTCCTTACATCCTGTGGGCCAGTTACCTTATTCCTTACATCCTGTGTGCCAGTTACCTTATTCCTTACATCCTGTGGGCCAGTTACCTTATTCCTTACATCCTGTGGGCCAGTTACCTTATTCCTTACATCCTGTGGGCCAGTTACCTTATTCCTTACATCCTGTGGGCCAGTTACCTTATTCCTTACACCCTGGGGCCAGTTACCTTATTGCTTATATCCTGTGGGCCAGTTACATTATTCCTTACATCCTGTGGGCCAGTTAACTTATTCCTTACATCCTGTGGGACAGTTAGCTTATTCCTTACATCCTGATGGACAGTTACCTTGTTCCTTACATCCTGTGGGCCAGTTACCTTATTCATTACACCCTGGGTACCAGTTACCTGATTCCTTAGACCCTGTGGGACAGTAACCTTATTCCTCACATCCTGAGGGCAGGGTACCTTATTCCTCACATCCTGGGGGCCAGGTACCTTATCCCTTACACACTGTTGTGCAGTTACCTTATTCCTAACACACTGTGGGCCAGGTACCTTATTCCTTACACACTATGGGCCAGTTACCTTATTCCAAACACGCAGTGGGACAGTAACATTATTCCTTACACCCTGTGGGCCAGTTACATTATTCCTCACATCCTGTGGGCCAGGTACCTTATTCCTTACATCCTGTGGACCACTGACCTTATTCCTTACATCCCGTGGGGCAGTTACCTTGTTCCTTGCATCCTGTGGGCCAGTTACCTTATTCCTTACATCCTGTGGGCCAGTTACCTTATTCGTCACATCCTGTGGGCCAGTTACCTTATTCGTTACATCCTGTGAGACAGTTACCTTATTCCTTACACCCTGGGTACCAGTTACCTTATTCTTTAAATCCTGGGGGCCAGTTACCTTATTTCTTACACCCTGTGGGCCAGTTACCTTATTCCTTACACCCTGTGGGACAGTTACCTTATTCCTTATATCCTGTGGGCCAGTTAACTAATTCCTTACATCCTGTGGGCCAGTTAACTTATTCCTTACATCCTGTGGGCCAGTTACCTTATTCCTCACATCCTGTGGGACAGTTACCTTATTCCTTACATCCTGTCGGACAGTTACCTTATTCCTTACATCCTGTGGGCCAGTTACCTTATTCCTTACATCCTGTGGGCCAGTTACCTTATTCCTTACACCCTGTGGGACAGTTAGCTTATTCCTTACATCCTGATGGACAGTTACCTTATTCCTTACATCCTGCGGGCCAGTTACCTTATTCCTTATATCGTGTGGGCCAGGTACCTTATTCCTTACATCCTGTGGGCCAGTTACCTTATTCCTTACATCATGTGGACCAGTTACCTTATTCCTTACATCCTGTGGGCCAATTACCTTATTCCTTACACCCTGTGGGCCAGTTACCTTATTCCTTACATCCTGATGGACAGTTACCTTGTTCCTTACATCCTGTGGGCCAGTTACCTTATTCATTACACCCTGGGTACCAGTTACCTGATTCCTTAGACCCTGTGGGACAGTAACCTTGTTCCTTACATCCTGTGGGCCAGTTACCTTATTCCTTACATCCTGTGGGCCAGTTACCTTATTCTTTACATCCTGTGGGCCAGTTACCTTATTCCTTACATCCTGTGGGCCAGTTACCTTATTCCTTACACCCTGTGGGCCAGTTACCTTATTGCTTATATCCTGTGGGCCAGTTACATTATTCCTTACATCCTGTGGGCCAGTTACCTTATTCCTTACATCCTGTGGGACAGTTAGCTTATTCCTTACATCCTGATGGACAGTTACCTTGTTCCTTACATCCTGTGGGCCAGTTACCTTATTCATTACACCCTGGGTACCAGTTACCTGCTTCCTTAGACCCTGTGGGACAGTAACCTGGTTCCTTACATCCTGTGGGCCAGTTACCTTATTCCTTACATCCTGTGGGCCAGTTACCTTATTCCTTACATCCTGTGGGCCAGTTACCTTATTCCTTACATCCTGTGGGCCAGTTACCTTATTCTTTACATCCTGTGGGCCAGTTACCTTATTCCTTACATCCTGTGGGCCAGTTACCTTATTCCTCACACCCTGTGGGCCAGTTACCTTATTGCTTATATCCTGTGGGCCAGTTACATTATTCCTTACATCCTGTGGGCCAGTTACCTTATTCCTTACATCCTGTGGGCCAGTTACCTTATTGCTTATATCCTGTGGGACAGTTAGCTTATTCCTTACATCCTGTGGGCCAGTTACCTTATTCATTACACCCTGGGTACCAGTTACCTGATTCCTTAGACCCTGTGGGACAGTAACCTTGTTCCTTACATCCTGTGGGCCAGTTACCTTATTCCTTACACCCTGTGGGACAGTTACCTTACTCCTTGCACCCTGTGGGCCAGTGACCTTATTCCTTACATCCTGTGGGCCAGTTACCTTACTCCTTACATCCTGTGGGCCAGTGACCTTATTCCTTACATCCTGTGGGCCAGTTACCTTATTCCTCACATCCTGTGGGCCAGTTACCTTATTCCTTATATCCTGTGGGCCAGTTACCTTATTTCTTACATCCTGTGGGCCAGTTACCTTATTCCTGACATCCTGTGGGACAGTTACCTTATTCCTCACATCCTGTGGGCCAGTTACCTTATTCCTTAAATCCTGTGATCCAGTTACCTTATTCCTTACATCGTGTGGGCCAGTTACCTTATTCCTTACATCCTGAGGGCCAGTTACCTTATTCCTTACATCCTGTGGGCCAGTTAACTTATTCCTTACATACTGTGGGCCAGTTACCTTATTCCTTACATCCTGTGGGCCAGTTACCTTATTCCTTACATCCTGTGGGCCAGTTACCTTATTCCTTACATCCTGAGGGCCAGTTACCTTATTCCTTACATCCTGAGGGCCAGTTACCTTATTCCTTACATCGTGTGGGCCAGTTACCTTATTCCTTACATCCTGTGGGCCAGTTACCTTATTCCTTACATCCTGTGGTCCAGTTACCTTATTCCTTATATCCTGTGGTCCAGTTACATTATTCCTTACATCCTGTGGGCCAGTTACCTTATTCCTTACACCCTGTGGGCCAGTTACCTTATTCCTTACATCCTGTGGGACAGTTAGCTTATTCCTTACACCCTGTGGGCCAGTTACCTTATTCCTTACATACTGTGGGACAGTTAGCTTATTCCTTACATCCTGTGGGCCAGTTACCTTATTCCTTACATCCTGTGGGCCAGTTACCTTATTCCTGACACACTGTGGGCCAGTTACCTTATTCCTTACATCCGGTGGGCCAGTTACCTTATTCCTTACATCCTGTGGGCCAGTTACCTTATTCCTTACATCCTGTGGGCCAGTGACCTTATTCCTTACACACTGTGGGCCAGTTACCTTATTCCTTACACCCTGTGGGACAGTTACCTTATTCCTTACATCCTGTGGGCCAGTTAACTTATTCCTTACACCCTGTGGGCCAGTTACCGTATTCCTTACATCCTGTGGGACAGTTAGCTTATTCCTTACATCCTGATGGACAGTTACCTTATTCCTTACATCCTGCGGGCCAGTTACCTTATTCCTTATATCGTGTGGACCAGTTACCTTATTCCTTACACACTGTGGACCAGTTACCTTATTCCTTACATCCTGTGGGCCAATTACCTTATTCCTTACACCCTGTGGGCCAGTTACCTTATTCCTTACATCCTGTGGGACAGTTACCTTATTCCTTACATCCTGTGGGACAGTTACCTTATTCCTTATATCGTGTGGGCCAGTTACCTTATTCCTTACACACTGTGGGCCAGTTACCTTATTCCTTACATCATGTGGACCAGTTACCTTATTCCTTACATCCTGTGGGCCAATTACCTTATTCCTTACACCCTGTGGGCCAGTTACCTTATTCCTTACATCCTGATGGACAGTTACCTTGTTTCTTACATCCTGTGGGCCAGTTACCTTATTCATTACACCCTGGGTACCAGTTACCTGATTCCTTAGACCCTGTGGGACAGTAACCTTGTTCCTTACATCCTGTGGGCCAGTTACCTTATTCCTTACATCCTGTGGGCCAGTTACCTTATTCCTTACATCCTGTGGGCCAGTTACCTTACTCCTTACATCCTGTGGGCCAGTTACCTTATTTTTTACATCCTGTGGGCCAGTTACCTTATTCCTTACATCCTGTGGGCCAGTTACCTTATTCCTTACACCCTGTGGGCCAGTTACCTTATTGCTTATATCCTGTGGGCCAGTTACATTATTCCTTACATCCTGTGGGGCAGTTACCTTATTCCTTACATCCTGTGGGACAGTTAGCTTATTCCTTACATCCTGATGGACAGTTACCTTGTTCCTTACATCCTGTGGGCCAGTTACCTTATTCATTACACCCTGGGTACCAGTTACCTGATTCCTTAGACCCTGTGGGACAGTAACCTTGTTCCTTACATCCTGTGGGCCAGTTACCTTATTCCTTACATCCTGTGGGCCAGTTACCTTATTCCTTACATCCTGTGGGCCAGTTACCTTATTCCTTACATCCTGTGGGCCAGTTACCTTATTCTTTACATCCTGTGGGCCAGTTACCTTATTCCTTACATCCTGTGGGCCAGTTACCTTATTCCTTACACCCTGTGGGCCAGTTACCTTATTGCTTATATCCTGTGGGCCAGTTACATTATTCCTTACATCCTGTGGGCCAGTTACCTTATTCCTTACATCCTGTGGGACAGTTAGCTTATTCCTTACATCCTGATGGACAGTTACCTTGTTCCTTACATCCTGTGGGCCAGTTACCTTATTCATTACACCCTGGGTACCAGTTACCTGATTCCTTAGACCCTGTGGGAGAGTAACCTTGTTCCTTACATCCTGTGGGCCAGTTACCTTATTCCTTACATCCTGTGGGCCAGTTACCTTATTCCTCACATCCTGTGGGCCAGTTACCTTATTCCTTAAATCCTGTGATCCAGTTACCTTATTCGTTACATCCTGTGAGACAGTAACCTTATTCCTTACACCCTGGGTACCAGTTACCTTATTCTTTAAATCCTGGGGGCCAGTTACCTTATTTCTTACACCCTGTGGGCCAGTTACCTTTTTCCTTACATCCTGTGGGTCAGTTAACTAATTCCTTACATCCTGTGGGCCAGTTAACTTATTCCTTACATCCTGTGGGCCAGTTACCTTATTCCTTACATCCTGTGGGCCAGTTACCTTATTCCTTACACCCTGTGGGCCAGTTACCTTATTCCACACATCCTGTGGGCCAGTTACCTTATTCCTTACATCCTGTGGGCCAGTTACCTTATTCCTTACATCCTGTGGGCCAGTTACCTTATTTCTTACACCCTGTGGGCCAGTTACCTTTTTCCTTACATCCTGTGGGCCAGTTAACTAATTCCTTACATCCTGTGGGCCAGTTAACTTATTCCTTACATCCTGTGGGCCAGTTACCTTTATCCTTACATCCTGTGGGCCAGTTACCTTATTCCTTACATCCTGTGGGCCAGTTACCTTATTCCTTACATCGTGTGGGCCAGTTACCTTATTCCTTATATCCTGTGGTCCAGTTACATTATTCCTTACATTCTGTGGGCCAGTTACCTTATTCCTTACACCCTGTGGGCCAGTTACTTTATTCCTTACATCCTGTGGGACAGTTAGCTTATTCCTTACACCCTGTGGGCCAGTTACCTTATTCCTTACATACTGTGGGACAGTTAGCTTATTCCTTACATCCTGATGGACAGTTACCTTGTTCCTTACATCCTGTGGGCCAGTTACCTTATTCATTACACCCTGGGTACCAGTTACCTGATTCCTTAGACCCTGTGGGACAGTAACCTTGGTCCTTACATCCTGTGGGCCAGTTACCTTATTCCTTAAATCCTGTGGGCCAGTTACCTTATTCCTCACATCCTGTGGGCCAGGTACCTTATTCCTTAAATACTGTGATCCAGTTACCTTATTCGTTACATCCTGTGGGCCAGTTACCTTATTCCTCACATCCTGTGGGCCAGGTACGTTATTCCTTAAATACTGTGATCCAGTTACCTTATTCGTTACATCCTGTGGGCCAGGTACCTTATTCCTTACATCCTGTGGGACAGTTACCTTATTCCACACATCCTGTGGGCCAGTTACCTTATTCCTTACATCCTGGGGGTTAGTAACCTTATTCCTGACACACCGTGGGCCAGTTACCTTATTCCTTACATCCTGTGGGCCAGTTACCTTATTCCTGACACACCGCGGGCCAGTTACCTTATTCCTTACATCCTGTGGGCCAGTTACCTTATTCCTTACATCCTGTGGGCCAGTTACCTTATTCCTTACATCCTGTGGGCCAGTTACCTTATTCCTCACATCCTGTGGGCCAGTTACCTTATTCCTTACATCCTGTGGGCCAGTTACCTTATTCCTTACATCCTGTGGGCCAGTTACCTTATTCCTTACTTCCTGTGGGCCAGTTACCTTATTCCTTACATCCTGTGGGCCAGTTACCTTATTCCTTACATCCGGTGGGCCAGTGACCTTATTCCTTACATCCTGGGGGCCAGTTACCTTATTCCTTACATCCTGTAGGACAGTTACCTTATTCCTTACATCCTGTGGGACAGTTACCTTATTCCTTATATCGTGTGGACCAGTTACCTTATTCCTTACATCCTGTAGGACAGTTACCGTATTCCTTACATCCTGTGGGCCAGTTACCTTATTCCTTACATCATGTGGACCAGTTACCTTATTCCTTACATCCTGTGGGCCAATTACCTTATTCCTTACATCCTGTGGGCCAGTTACCTTATTCTTTACATCCTGTGGGCCAGTTACCTTATTCCTTACATCCTGTGGGCCAGTTACCTTATTCCTTACATCCTGATGGACAGTTACCTTGTTTCTTACATCCTGTGGGCCAGTTACCTTATTCATTACACCCTGGGTACCAGTTACCTGATTCCTTAGACCCTGTGGGACAGTAACCTTGTTCCTTACATCCTGTGGGCCAGTTACCTTATTCCTTACATCCTGTGGGCCAGTTACCTTATTCCTTACATCCTGTGGGCCAGTTACCTTACTCCTTACATCCTGTGGGCCAGTTACCTTATTCTTTACATCCTGTGGGCCAGTTACCTTATTCCTTACATCCTGTGGGCCAGTTACCTTACTCCTTACACCCTGTGGGCCAGTTACCTTATTGCTTATATCCTGTGGGCCAGTTACATTATTCCTTACATCCTGTGGGCCAGCTACCTTATTCCTTACATCCTGTGGGACAGTTAGCTTATTCCTTACATCCTGATGGACAGTTACCTTGTTCCTTACATCCTGTGGGCCAGTTACCTTATTCATTACACCCTGGGTACCAGTTACCTGATTCCTTAGACCCTGTGGGACAGTAACCTTGTTCCTCACATCCTGTTCGCCAGTTACCTTATTCCTTACATCCTGTGGGCCAGTTACCTTATTCCTTACATCCTGTGGGCCAGTTACCTTATTCCTTACATCCTGTGGGACTGTTACCTCATTCCTTACACACTGTGGGCCAGTTACCTTATTCCTTACATCCTGTGGGCCAGTTACCTTATTCCTTACATCCTGTGGGCCAGTTACCTTATTCCTTACATCCTGTGGGCCAGTTACCTTATTCCTTACATCCTGTGGGCCAGTTACCTTCTTCTTTACATCCTGTGGGCCAGTTACCTTATTCCTTACACCCTGTGGGCCAGTTACCTTATTGCTTATATCCTGTGGGCCAGTTACATTATTCCTTACATCCTGTGGGCCAGTTACCTTATTCCTTACATCCTGTGGGACAGTTAGCTTATTCCTTACATCCTGATGGACAGTTACCTTGTTCCTTACATCCTGTGGGCCAGTTACCTTATTCCTTACATCCTGTGGGCCAGTTACCTTATTCCTTACATCCTGTGGGCCAGTTACCTTATTCCTTAAATCCTGTGATCCAGTTACCTTATTCGTTACATCCTGTGAGACAGTAACCTTATTCCTTACACCCTGGGTACCAGTTACCTTATTCCTTACATCCTGTGGGCCAGTTACCTTATTCCTTACATCCTGTGGGACAGTTACCTTATTCCTTACACCCTGTGGGCCAGTTACCTTATTTCTTACATCCTGTGGGACAGTTACCTTATTCCTTACACCCTGTGGGCCAGTTACCTTTTTCCTTACATCCTGTGGGCCAGTTAACTAATTCCTTACATCCTGTGGGCCAGTTAACTTATTCCTTACATCCTGTGGGCCAGTTACCTTATTCCTCACATCCTGTGGGCCAGTTACCTTATTCCTCACATCCTGTGGGCCAGTTACCTTATTCCTTACATCCTGTGGGCCAGTTACCTTATTCCTTACATCCTGTGGGCCAGTTACCTTATTCCACACATCCTGTGGGCCAGTTACCTTATTCCTTACATCCTGTGGGCCAGTTACCTTATTCCTTACATCCTGTGGGCCAGTTACCTTATTCCTTACATCCTGTGGGCCAGTCACCTTATTCCTTACATCCCGTGGGCCAGTTACCTTATTCCTTACATCCTGAGGGCCAGTTACCTTATTCCTTACATACTGTGGGCCAGTTACCTTATTCCTTACATCCTGTGGGCCAGTTACCTTATTCCTTACATCGTGTGGGCCAGTTACCTTATTCCTTATATCCTGTGGTCCAGTTACATTATTCCTTACATCCTGTGGGCCAGTTACCTTATTCCTTACACCCTGTGGGCCAGTTACCTTATTCTTTACATCCTGTGGGACAGTTAGCTTATTCCTTACACCCTGTGGGCCAGTTACCTTATTCCTTACATACTGTGGGACAGTTAGCTTATTCCTTACATCCTGATGGACAGTTACCTTGTTCCTTACATCCTGTGGGCCAGTTACCTTATTCATTACACCCTGGGTACCAGTTACCTGATTCCTTAGACCCTGTGGGAGAGTAACCTTGTTCCTTACATCCTGTGGGCCAGTTACCTTATTCCTTACATCCTGTGGGCCAGTTACCTTATTCCTCACATCCTGTGGGCCAGTTACCTTATTCCTTAAATCCTGTGATCCAGTTACCTTATTCGTTACATCCTGTGAGACAGTAACCTTATTCCTTACACCCTGGGTACCAGTTACCTTATTCTTTAAATCCTGTGGGCCAGTTACCTTATTTCTTACACCCTGTGGGCCAGTTACCTTTTTCCTTACATCCTGTGGGCCAGTTAACTAATTCCTTACATCCTGTGGGCCAGTTAACTTATTCCTTACATCCTGTGGGCCAGTTACCTTATTCCTTACATCCTGTGGGCCAGTTACCTTATTCCTTACACCCTGTGGGCCAGTTACCTTATTCCACACATCCTGTGGGCCAGTTACCTTACTCCTTACATCCTGTGGGCCAGTTACCTTATTCCTTACATCCTGTGGGCCAGTTACCTTATTCCTTACATCCTGTGGGCCAGTTACCTTATTTCTTACACCCTGTGGGCCAGTTACCTTTTTCCTTACATCCTGTGGGCCAGTTAACTAATTCCTTACATCCTGTGGGCCAGTTAACTTATTCCTTACATCCTGTGGGCCAGTTACCTTATTCCTTACATCCTGTGGGCCAGTTACCTTATTCCTTACATCCTGTGGGCCAGTTACCTTATTCCTTACATCGTGTGGGCCAGTTACCTTATTCCTTATATCCTGTGGTCCAGTTACATTATTCCTTACATTCTGTGGGCCAGTTACCTTATTCCTTACACCCTGTGGGCCAGTTACTTTATTCCTTACATCCTGTGGGACAGTTAGCTTATTCCTTACACCCTGTGGGCCAGTTACCTTATTCCTTACATACTGTGGGACAGTTAGCTTGTTCCTTACATCCTGTGGGCCAGTTACCTTATTCATTACACCCTGGGTACCAGTTACCTGATTCCTTAGACCCTGTGGGACAGTAACCTTGGTCCTTACATCCTGTGGGCCAGTTACCTTATTCCTTAAATCCTGTGGGCCAGTTACCTTATTCCTCACATCCTGTGGGCCAGGTACCTTATTCCTTAAATACTGTGATCCAGTTACCTTATTCGTTACATCCTGTGGGCCAGTTATATTATTCCTCACATCCTGTGGGCCAGGTACCTTATTCCTTAAATACTGTGATCCAGTTACCTTATTCGTTACATCCTGTGGGCCAGGTACCTTATTCCTTACATCCTGTGGGACAGTTACCTTATTCCACACATCCTGTGGGCCAGTTACCTTATTCCTTACATCCTGGGGGTTAGTAACCTTATTCCTGACACACCGTGGGCCAGTTACCTTATTCCTTACATCCTGTGGGCCAGTTACCTTATTCCTGACACACCGCGGGCCAGTTACCTTATTCCTTACATCCTGTGGGCCAGTTACCTTATTCCTTACATCCTGTGGGCCAGTTACCTTATTCCTTACATCCTGTGGGCCAGTTACCTTATTCCTCACATCCTGTGGGCCAGTTACCTTATTCCTTACATCCTGTGGGCCAGTTACCTTATTCCTTACATCCTGTGGGCCAGTTACCTTATTCCTTACTTCCTGTGGGCCAGTTACCTTATTCCTTACATCCTGTGGGCCAGTTACCTTATTCCTTACATCCTGTGGGCCAGTGACCTTATTCCTTACATCCTGGGGGCCAGTTACCTTATTCCTTACACACTGTAGGACAGTTACCTTATTCCTTACATCCTGTGGGACAGTTACCTTATTCCTTATATCGTGTGGACCAGTTACCTTATTCCTTACATCCTGTAGGACAGTTACCGTATTCCTTACATCCTGTGGACCAGTTACCTTATTCCTTACATCATGTGGACCAGTTACCTTATTCCTTACATCCTGTGGGCCAATTACCTTATTCCTTACACCCTGTGGGCCAGTTACCTTATTCCTTACATCCTGATGGACAGTTACCTTGTTTCTTACATCCTGTGGGCCAGTTACCTTATTCATTACACCCTGGGTACCAGTTACCTGATTCCTTAGACCCTGTGGGACAGTAACCTTGTTCCTTACATCCTGTGGGCCAGTTACCTTATTCCTTACATCCTGTGGGCCAGTTACCTTATTCCTTACATCCTGTGGGCCAGTTACCTTACTCCTTACATCCTGTGGGCCAGTTACCTTATTCTTTACATCCTGTGGGCCAGTTACCTTATTCCTTACATCCTGTGGGCCAGTTACCTTACTCCTTACACCCTGTGGGCCAGTTACCTTATTGCTTATATCCTGTGGGCCAGTTACATTATTCCTTACATCCTGTGGGCCAGTTACCTTATTCCTTACATCCTGTGGGACAGTTAGCTTATTCCTTACATCCTGATGGACAGTTACCTTGTTCCTTACATCCTGTGGGCCAGTTACCTTATTCATTACACCCTGGGTACCAGTTACCTGATTCCTTAGACCCTGTGGGACAGTAACCTTGTTCCTCACATCCTGTGGGCCAGTTACCTTATTCCTTACATCCTGTGGGCCAGTTACCTTATTCCTTACATCCTGTGGGCCAGTTACCTTATTCCTTACATCCTGTGGGCCAGTTACCCTATTCTTTACATCCTGTGGGCCAGTTACCTTATTCCTTACATCCTGTGGGCCAGTTACCTTATTCCTTACACCCTGTTGGCCAGTTACCTTATTGCTTATATCCTGTGGGCCAGTTACATTATTCCTTACATCCTGTGGGCCAGTTACCTTATTCCTTACATCCTGTGGGACAGTTAGCTTATTCCTTACATCCTGATGGACAGTTACCTTGTTCCTTACATCCTGTGGGCCAGTTACCTTATTCATTACACCCTGGGTACCAGTTACCTGATTCCTTAGACCCTGTGGGAGAGTAACCTTGTTCCTTACATCCTGTGGGCCAGTTACCTTATTCCTTACATCCTGTGGGCCAGTTACCTTATTCCTCACATCCTGTGGGCCAGTTACCTTATTCCTTAAATCCTGTGATCCAGTTACCTTATTCGTTACATCCTGTGAGACAGTAACCTTATTCCTTACACCCTGGGTACCAGTTACCTTATTCCTTACATCCTGTGGGCCAGTTACCTTATTTCTTACATCCTGTGGGACAGTTACCTTATTCCTTACACCCTGTGGGCCAGTTACCTTTTTCCTTACATCCTGTGGGCCAGTTAACTAATTCCTTACATCCTGTGGGCCAGTTAACTTATTCCTTACATCCTGTGGGCCAGTTACCTTATTCCTCACATCCTGTGGGCCAGTTACCTTATTCATTACATCCTGTGGGCCAGTTACCTTATTCCTTACATCCTGTGGGCCAGTTACCTTATTCCACACATCCTGTGGGCCAGTTACCTTATTCCTTACATCCTGTGGGCCAGTTACCTTATTCCACACATCCTGTGGGCCAGTTACCTTATTCCTTACATCCTGTGGGCCAGTTACCTTATTCCTTACATCCTGTGGGCCAGTTACCTTATTCCTTACATCCTGTGGGCCAGTCACCTTATTCCTTACATCCCGTGGGCCAGTTACCTTATTCCTTACATCCTGAGGGCCAGTTACCTTATTCCTTACATACTGTGGGCCAGTTACCTTATTCCTTACATCCTGTGGGCCAGTTACCTTATTCCTTACATCGTGTGGGCCAGTTACCTTATTCCTTATATCCTGTGGTCCAGTTACATTATTCCTTACATCCTGTGGGCCAGTTACCTTATTCCTTACACCCTGTGGGCCAGTTACCTTATTCTTTACATCCTGTGGGACAGTTAGCTTATTCCTTACACCCTGTGGGCCAGTTACCTTATTCCTTACATACTGTGGGACAGTTAGCTTATTCCTTACATCCTGATGGACAGTTACCTTGTTCCTTACATCCTGTGGGCCAGTTACCTTATTCATTACACCCTGGGTACCAGTGACCTGATTCCTTAGACCCTGTGGGACAGTAACCTTGGTCCTTACATCCTGTGGGCCAGTTACCTTATTCGTTACATCCTGTGGGCCAGTTACCTTATTCCTCACATCCTGTGGGCCAGGTACCTTATTCCTTAAATACTGTGATCCAGTTACCTTATTCGTTACATCCTGTGGGCCAGGTACCTTATTCCTTACATCCTGTGGGACAGTTACCTTATTCCACACATCCTGTGGGCCAGTTACCTTATTCCTTACATCCTGGGGGCCAGTAACCTTATTCCTGACACACCGTGGGCCAGTTACCTTATTCCTTACATCCTGTGGGCCAGTTACCTTATTCCTGACACACCGCGGGCCAGTTACCTTATTCCTTACATCCTGTGGGCCAGTTACCTTATTCCTTACATCCTGTGGGCCAGTTACCTTACTCCTTACACCCTGTGGGCCAGTTACCTTATTCCTTACATCCTGTGGGCCAGTTACCTTATTCCTCACATCCTGTGGGCCAGTTACCTTATTCCTTACATCCTGTGGGCCAGTTACCTTATTCCTTACTTCCTGTGGGCCAGTTACCTTATTCCTTACACCCTGTGGGACAGTTACCTTATTCCTTACATCCTGTGGGACAGTTACCTTATTCCTTACATCCTGTGGGCCAGTTACCTTATTCCTTACATCCTGTGGGCCAGTGACCTTATTCCTTACATCCTGGGGGCCAGTTACCTTATTCCTTACATCCTGTGGGCCAGTTACCTTATTCCTTACACACTGTGGGACAGTTACCTTATTCCTTACATCCTGTGGGCCAGTTACCTTATTCCTTACATCCTGTAGGCCAGTTACCTTATTCCTTACATCCTGTGGGCCAGTTACCTTACTCCTTACATCCTGTGGGCCAGTTACCTTATTCCTTACATCCTGTGGGCCAGTTACCTTATTCCTTACACCCTGTGGGCCAGTTACCTTATTCCTTACATCCTGTGGGACAGTTAGCTTATTCCTTACATCCTGATGGACAGTTACCTTGTTCCTTACATCCTGTGGGCCAGTTACCTTATTCATTACACCCTGGGTACCAGTTACCTGATTCCTTAGACCCTGTGGGACAGTAACCTTGTTCCTTACATCCTGTGGGCCAGTTACCTTATTCCTTACATCCTGTGGGCCAGTTACCTTATTCCTTACATCCTGTGGGCCAGTTACCTTATTCCTTACATCCTGGGGGCCAGTTACCTTATTCTTTACATCCTGTGGGCCAGTTACCTTATTCCTTACATCCTGTGGGCCAGTTACCTTATTCCTTACACCCTGTGGGCCAGTTACCTTATTGCTTATATCCTGTGGGCCAGTTACATTATTCCTTACATCCTGTGGGCCAGTTACCCTATTCCTTACATCCTGTGGGACAGTTAGCTTATTCCTTACATCCTGATGGACAGTTACCTTGTTCCTTACATCCTGTGGGCCAGTTACCTTATTCATTACACCCTGGGTACCAGTTACCTGATTCCTTAGACCCTGTGGGACAGTAACCTTGTTCCTTACATCCTGTGGGCCAGTTACCTTATTCCTTACATCCTGTGGGCCAGTTACCTTATTCCTTACATCCTGTGGGCCAGTTACCTTATTCCTTACTTCCTGTGGGCCAGTTACCTTATTCCTTACATCCTGTGGGCCAGTTACCTTATTCCTTACATCCTGTGGGCCAGTGACCTTATTCCTTACATCCTGGGGGCCAGTTACTTTATTCCTTACATCCTGTAGGACAGTTACCTTATTCCTTACATCCTGTGGGACAGTTACCTTATTCCTTATATCGTGCGGACCAGTTACCTTATTCCTTACATCCTGTAGGACAGTTACCGTATTCCTTACATCCTGTGGGCCAGTTACCTTATTCCTTACATCATGTGGACCAGTTACCTTATTCCTTACATCCTGTGGGCCAATTACCTTATTCCTTACACCCTGTGGGCCAGTTACCTTATTCCTTACATCCTGATGGACAGTTACCTTGTTTCTTACATCCTGTGGGCCAGTTACCTTATTCATTACACCCTGGGTACCAGTTACCTGATTCCTTAGACCCTGTGGGACAGTAACCTTGTTCCTTACATCCTGTGGGCCAGTTACCTTATTCCTTACATCCTGTGGGCCAGTTACCTTATTCCTTACATCCTGTGGGCCAGTTACCTTACTCCTTACATCCTGTGGGCCAGTTACCTTATTCTTTACATCCTGTGGGCCAGTTACCTTATTCCTTACATCCTGTGGGCCAGTTACCTTACTCCTTACACCCTGTGGGCCAGTTACCTTATTGCTTATATCCTGTGGGCCAGTTACATTATTCCTTACATCCTGTGGGCCAGTTACCTTATTCCTTACATCCTGTGGGACAGTTAGCTTATTCCTTACATCCTGATGGACAGTTACCTTGTTCCTTACATCCTGTGGGCCAGTTACCTTATTCATTACACCCTGGGTACCAGTTACCTGATTCCTTAGACCCTGTGGGACAGTAACCTTGTTCCTCACATCCTGTGGGCCAGTTACCTTATTCCTTACATCCTGTGGGCCAGTTACCTTATTCCTTACATCCTGTGGGCCAGTTACCTTATTCCTTACATCCTGTGGGCCAGTTACCTTATTCTTTACATCCTGTGGGCCAGTTACCTTATTCCTTACATCCTGTGGGCCAGTTACCTTATTCCTTACACCCTGTTGGCCAGTTACCTTATTGCTTATATCCTGTGGGCCAGTTACATTATTCCTTACATCCTGTGGGCCAGTTACCTTATTCCTTACATCCTGTGGGACAGTTAGCTTATTCCTTACATCCTGATGGACAGTTACCTTGTTCCTTACATCCTGTGGGCCAGTTACCTTATTCCTTACACCCTGGGTACCAGTTACCTTATTCCTTACATCCTGTGGGCCAGTTACCTTATTTCTTACATCCTGTGGGACAGTTACCTTATTCCTTACACCCTGTGGGCCAGTTACCTTTTTCCTTACATCCTGTGGGCCAGTTAACTAATTCCTTACATCCTGTGGGCCAGTTAACTTATTCCTTACATCCTGTGGGCCAGTTACCTTATTCCTCACATCCTGTGGGCCAGTTACCTTATTCCTCACATCCTGTGGGCCAGTTACCTTATTCATTACATCCTGTGGGCCAGTTACCTTATTCCTTACATCCTGTGGGCCAGTTACCTTATTCCACACATCCTGTGGGCCAGTTACCTTATTCCTTACATCCTGTGGGCCAGTTACCTTATTCCACACATCCTGTGGGCCAGTTACCTTATTCCTTACATCCTGTGGGCCAGTTACCTTATTCCTTACATCCTGTGGGCCAGTTACCTTATTCCTTACATCCTGTGGGCCAGTCACCTTATTCCTTACATCCCGTGGGCCAGTTACCTTATTCCTTACATCCTGAGGGCCAGTTACCTTATTCCTTACATACTGTGGGCCAGTTACCTTATTCCTTACATCCTGTGGGCCAGTTACCTTATTCCTTACATCGTGTGGGCCAGTTACCTTATTCCTTATATCCTGTGGTCCAGTTACATTATTCCTTACATCCTGTGGGCCAGTTACCTTATTCCTTACACCCTGTGGGCCAGTTACCTTATTCTTTACATCCTGTGGGACAGTTAGCTTATTCCTTACACCCTGTGGGCCAGTTACCTTATTCCTTACATACTGTGGGACAGTTAGCTTATTCCTTACATCCTGATGGACAGTTACCTTGTTCCTTACATCCTGTGGGCCAGTTACCTTATTCATTACACCCTGGGTACCAGTGACCTGATTCCTTAGACCCTGTGGGACAGTAACCTTGGTCCTTACATCCTGTGGGCCAGTTACCTTATTCGTTACATCCTGTGGGCCAGTTACCTTATTCCTCACATCCTGTGGGCCAGGTACCTTATTCCTTAAATACTGTGATCCAGTTACCTTATTCGTTACATCCTGTGGGCCAGGTACCTTATTCCTTACATCCTGTGGGACAGTTACCTTATTCCACACATCCTGTGGGCCAGTTACCTTATTCCTTACATCCTGGGGGCCAGTAACCTTATTCCTGACACACCGTGGGCCAGTTACCTTATTCCTTACATCCTGTGGGCCAGTTACCTTATTCCTGACACACCGCGGGCCAGTTACCTTATTCCTTACATCCTGTGGGCCAGTTACCTTATTCCTTACATCCTGTGGGCCAGTTACCTTACTCCTTACACCCTGTGGGCCAGTTACCTTATTCCTTACATCCTGTGGGCCAGTTACCTTATTCCTCACATCCTGTGGGCCAGTTACCTTATTCCTTACATCCTGTGGGCCAGTTACCTTATTCCTTACTTCCTGTGGGCCAGTTACCTTATTCCTTACACCCTGTGGGACAGTTACCTTATTCCTTACATCCTGTGGGACAGTTACCTTATTCCTTACATCCTGTGGGCCAGTTACCTTATTCCTTACATCCTGTGGGCCAGTGACCTTATTCCTTACATCCTGGGGGCCAGTTACCTTATTCCTTACATCCTGTGGGCCAGTTACCTTATTCCTTACACACTGTGGGACAGTTACCTTATTCCTTACATCCTGTGGGCCAGTTACCTTATTCCTTACATCCTGTAGGCCAGTTACCTTATTCCTTACATCCTGTGGGCCAGTTACCTTACTCCTTACATCCTGTGGGCCAGTTACCTTATTCCTTACATCCTGTGGGCCAGTTACCTTATTCCTTACACCCTGTGGGCCAGTTACCTTATTCCTTACATCCTGTGGGACAGTTAGCTTATTCCTTACATCCTGATGGACAGTTACCTTGTTCCTTACATCCTGTGGGCCAGTTACCTTATTCATTACACCCTGGGTACCAGTTACCTGATTCCTTAGACCCTGTGGGACAGTAACCTTGTTCCTTACATCCTGTGGGCCAGTTACCTTATTCCTTACATCCTGTGGGCCAGTTACCTTATTCCTTACATCCTGTGGGCCAGTTACCTTATTCCTTACATCCTGGGGGCCAGTTACCTTATTCTTTACATCCTGTGGGCCAGTTACCTTATTCCTTACATCCTGTGGGCCAGTTACCTTATTCCTTACACCCTGTGGGCCAGTTACCTTATTGCTTATATCCTGTGGGCCAGTTACATTATTCCTTACATCCTGTGGGCCAGTTACCTTATTCCTTACATCCTGTGGGACAGTTAGCTTATTCCTTACATCCTGATGGACAGTTACCTTGTTCCTTACATCCTGTGGGCCAGTTACCTTATTCATTACACCCTGGGTACCAGTTACCTGATTCCTTAGACCCTGTGGGACAGTAACCTTGTTCCTTACATCCTGTGGGCCAGTTACCTTATTCCTTACATCCTGTGGGCCAGTTACCTTATTCCTCACATCCTGTGGGCCAGTTACCTTATTCCTTAAATCCTGTGATCCAGTTACCTTATTCGTTACATCCTGTGAGACAGTAACCTTATTCCTTACACCCTGGGTACCAGTTACCTTATTCTTTAAATCCTGGGGGCCAGTTACCTTATTTCTTACATCCTGTGGGCCAGTTACCTTATTCCTTAAATCCTGTGGGCCAGTTAACTAATTCCTTACATCCTGTGGGCCAGTTAACTTATTCCTTACATCCTGTGGGCCAGTTACCTTATTCCTTACATCCTGTGGGCCAGTTACCTTATTCCTTACATCCTGTGGGCCAGTTACCTTATTCCTTACACACTGTGGGCCAGTTACCTTATTCCTTACATCCTGTGGGCCAGTTACCTTATTCCTCACATCCTGTGGGCCAGTTACCTTATTCCTTACATCCTGTGGGACAGTTACCTTATTCCTTACATCCTGTGGGACAGTTAGCTTATTCCTTACATCCTGTGGGCCAGTTACCTTATTCCTTACATCCTGTGGGCCAGTGACCTTATTCCTTACATCCTGTGGGCCAGTTACCTTATTCCTTATATCCTGTGGGCCAGTTACCTTATTCCTTATATCCTGTGGGCCAGTTACCTTATTGCTTATATCCTGTGGGCCAGTTACCTTATTCCTTACATCCTGTGGGCCAGTTACCTTATTCCTTACATCCTGTGGGCCAGTAACCTTATTCCTTTCATCCTGTGGGCCTGTTACCTTATTCCTTACATCCTGTGGGCCAGTTACCTTATTCCTTACATCCTGTGGGCCAGTTACCTTATTCCTTACATCCTGTGGGCCAGTTACCTTATTCCTTACATCCTGTGGGCCAGTAACCTTATTCCTTTCATCCTGTGGGCCTGTTACCTTATTCCTTACATGCTGTGGGCCAGTTACCTTATTCCTTACACCCTGTGGGCCAGTTACCTTATTCCTTACACACTGTGGCGCTGTTACCTTATTCCTTACATCCTGTGGGCCAGTTACCTTATTCCTTACACACTGTGGGCCAGTTACCTTATTCCTTACATCCTGTGGGCCAGTTACCTTATTCCTTACATCCTGTGAGCCAGTTACCTTATTCCTTACATCCTGTGGGCCAGTTACCTTATTCCTTACATCCTGTGGGCTAGTTACCTTATTCCTCACACCTTTTGGACCAGTTACCTTATTACTTACATCCTGTGGGCCAGGTACCTCATTCCTTACATCCTGTGGGCCAGTTACCTTGTTCCTTACATCCTGTGGGCTAGTTACCTTATTCCTTACATCCTGTGGGCCTGTTACCTGATTCCTTACACCCTGTGGGCCAGTTACCTTATTCCTTACATCCTGTGGACCAGTTACCTTATTCGTTATATCCTGTGGACTGGTAACCTTGTTGCTTACACCCTGTGGGACAGTTACCTTATTCCTTACATCCTGTGGGCTAGTTACCTTATTCCTTACATCCTGAGGGCCAGTTACCTTATTCCTTACACCCTGTGGGCCAGTTACCTTATTCCATACATCCTGTGGGCCAGTTACCTTATTCTTTACACCCTGTGGGCCAGTTACCTTATTCCTTACACCCTGTGGGCCAGTTACCTTATTCCTTCCAATCTGTGTGCCCGTTATCTTATCCAGATCAGAACAGTTCTATTGTTGCTAAGCGCAAGACCCCACTTGTTTTTAAAACATTTTTTCAAAATCATAGCAGATCTCAATTGTTGGTTTTCGTGTCTTGTTTGTGTATCCTGAAGATACAAGTTATTCTGTTTTGTGTGGAACGAGCCAGAAGTGGGACTAATTGGAGAGCTCTTTTATAAAGGCGCAGTTGCGAAGATGGGCTTAATTGCCTCTTGCCCTCTTCCATTCCATTATTGAGAAGACATTCCACATCCAGGCTGTGAAATGTCTTGGAAAATGCTCTTGCTGCATTCTGTTTCAGTGGAGAGACTCACAGTTGTTGTCGCTCCAACATTTAGCCTCATATTGAAATGAAATTTGGTTTGATGCTATCTACTCTCTGTGCCTGTTTAATAGGATGAAACCATCGAATAAACAAGAAATATATTTGATTTTTTGTTTGCTTGCATTTACAAGAGTTTGCAATTGAGGATGGCTTTATTTGAATATACGCAGTGGCCTGTCACTTCTCCAGATTCAACAACATGAGCCCAGGTCAGAAGAT
This sequence comes from Isurus oxyrinchus, assembly GCA_026770705.1. Lineage (NCBI taxonomy): Eukaryota > Metazoa > Chordata > Chondrichthyes > Lamniformes > Lamnidae > Isurus > Isurus oxyrinchus. Next base: position 192,496 of record JANJGN010000287.1, on the reverse strand, counting down.
GACCACAATACCTGGGCCCTCTTGTCTCACCATTGACTGGGTCGGAATGGAAGGAACTTCCTAGTGCTTGCATTTCACAATGACCCAAAATATAAATGACAAGGTCTTCCACTCCTTCTTACAAAACATAAGTACAGTTTCCAGCCCGGCACACCCTGGACAGTAACATTGATATCTTGTGCAGTAATGCCCTTCAGGCAATCATTCAACAACCCTCACATTTTCATTGAAAAACTATACATTAACCAGCCTCTGAAATTAAACCCACCCCGAGTTAAACAATGTGAATGAAAGCAGCTCATTTCCGGCGAGGTCCGATTTGCTTTACTGGCTCTCAATCAGAAATCCTTGTGACCGACATTTGAAAACCAACAGGATAAACCTGGAGCTCAAATGAAGGATTGTTTTGTAAATGGGTGAAACAAGGAAACACTGAACTCTGCAAAGAGACAGGCAGAAGTTCCGATAAATGGCTGTAGAGCAGTTACAATCAATCCCATCCTCGTGACAATTAGTCCATGACTGTAACACGGGTTTGATTTTGTGTAGAACCTCACACAGCAAAGCTGCAGCAGGATGTGGGCACAGCACTCAGATGGAATCACCTTCAGCCCCTGCATTAAGACAAGTTCCACCTCTGAGGATGCAAACAGTTCCTGCTTGGAAACAGGATCCTAATCCCAGTTCCTCCCACATGCTGGATAAGTGATATAAACATGACAATTTGTAGCGTACTGATTATGCATGGATCATGGAAATGGTCTACATCAGGCAGTTCTTCATCAGGTAACTAGGGTTGACCAAACTTGCCATGTTGTGCAATATGGACAAAAACAGGGACTTGTCCATCTGGAATTCCCCTCCATTGGAATCAGTCTGATTTTGTTTTAAAGTCATGGCCAAGAATGATAGGGATTATTTTCTAAATGTGCCAAACTCAGCGGCTGAACTGTGACCCGGTTCTTGCATTAGTGACAGACTGAGTTTGTGTTCCAGTTGAGAGTCCTTGTCCAGATCTATATTCTGGTGCATCACTTGCTCCTGATGCATCTTCACTTGCTTCCTGGTGGACGTTCCTTTGTGCTGGACACTCAAAGTGCACACAGTGGAATACCTACATCAGAGAATTCTGGTTAGAATTTCAACTCATATTGTGCTTTGCTTCTGAATGGAGACTCTGGATCCTTGACCTAACACTTTAAATCTGTGAGCAAAGAAATTTGCCCAATTAACACATCTATTAATCCACTGAAACCTTTCAAAGATTGTGCAGCTGTAAACCATTGGCCTAACAAGTAATATGACATAACATGATCAGCATCATGTGTGCTCTCTGGCATTACTGATCACAAGACCATGAAAACATCAGCTCATTCTGACTGAAATTTAACTGAGACTTAATCCCATTTCCCCACCTCACTCCACCAACATATCACCTTATATTTTCTCCCATATTATCAAGTTCTAGGTGGTTCTTTGCTGATTGATCAATCAGATCGGCTGTGCTCTTACTGCATATTGGAACAGGCTCGAAGGGCTGAATGACCTGCCTCTCTGCCTACTTCTAATGATCTTATTCTGAATTAAAAAAATCCTCCCAATCCTCAGGCTTAGGACTTTTTCTGATAACATTGCAAACCTCTTGTAATCTAAAACTATCTTCAACTTTCCTAGATAACCACGGTGTGTACCACTTCTCGCGGGGGGAGCTGACCACAGTGTGTACCACATCACCGGGGGGGAAATTGTCCATGGTATGTACCACTTCTCCGTGGTCATTGACCATGGTGTGGGGGGTGGGGGGGGGAGCTGACCATAATGTGTACCACTTCTCCGGGGGAAACTGACCACAGTGTGTACCACTTCTCAATGGGAAATTGATCACGGTGTGTACCACTTCTCTGGGGGAAATTGATCACGGTGTGTACCACGTCACCGGGGGAAATTGACCACGGTGTGTACCACATCTCAATGGGAAATTGGCTACAGCGTGTACCACTTCTCAAGGGGGAGCTGACATGATGTGTACCACTTCTCCATGGTAATTGACCATGGTGTAGGGGGGTGGAGCTGACCATAGTGTGTACCAGTTCTCTGGGGTAATTGTCCTTGGCGTGTACCACTTCTCCCTGGTAATTGACCATGCTGTTCGGGGCGGGGGGGAGGGGGGGGGGAGCTGACCATGGTGTGTACCATTTCACCGGGCAAAATTGACCATGGTGTGTACCATTTCACCGGGGGAAATTGACCACGGAGTGTACCACTTCTCTGGGGAAATTGATCATGGTGTGTACCATTTCTCAATGGGAAACTGACCACAGTGTGTACCACTTCTCAATGGGAAACTGACCATGGTGTGTACCACATCTCCAGGGGAAGCTGACCATGGTGTGTACCACTTCTCCGAGAGAAGCTGACCATGGTATGTACCACATCTCCGGGGGAAGCTGACCATGGTGTGTACCACTTCTCCGAGAGAAGCTGACCATGGTATGTACCACATCTCCGGGGGAAGCTGACCATGGTGTGTACCACTTCTCCGGAGGGAAGCCGACCATGGTGTGTACCACATCTCCGGGGGAAGCTGACCATGGTGTGTACCACTTCTCTGGAGGGAAGCTGACCGTGGTGTGTACCACTTCTCCGAGAGAAGCTGACCATGGTGTGTACCACTTCTCCGGGGGAAGCTGACCATGGTGTGTACCACATCTCTGAGGGAAGCTGACCATGGTGTGTACCACTTCTCTGGAGGGAAGCTGACCATGGTGTATATACTTCTCAATGGGAAGCTGACCATGGTGTGTACGTTTCTCCGGAGGGAAGCTGACCATGGTGTGCACCACTTCCCTGAGAGAAGCTGACCATGGTATGTACCACTTCTCCAAGGGGAGCTGACCATGGTGTGTACCACTTCTCCAAGGGGAGCTGACCATGGTGTGTACCACTTCTCCGGAGGGAAGCTGACCATGGTGTGTACCACTTCTCCGGAGGGAAGCTGACCATGGTGTGTACACTTCTCTGAGGGAAGCTGACCATGGTGTATACCACTTCTCCGGAGGGAAGCCGACCATGGTGTGTACCACATCTCCAGGGGAAGCTGACCATGGTGTGTACCACTTCTCTGAGGGAAGCTGACCATGGTGTGTACCACATCTCCGGGGGAAGCTGACCATGGTGTGTACCACTTCTCTGAGGGAAGCTGACCATGGTGTGTACCACATCTCCAAGGAAAGCTGACCATGGTGTGTACCACTTCTCCGGAGGGAAGCTGACCATGGTGTGTACACTTCTCCGGAGGGAAGCTGACCATGGTGTGTACCACTTCTCTGGAGGGAAGCTGACCATGGTGTGTACCACTTCTCCGGAGGGAAGCTGACCATGGTGTGTACCACTTCTCTGAGGGAAGCTGACCATGGTGTGTACACTTCTCCGGAGGGAAGCTGACCATGGTGTGTACCACTTCTCCGGAGGGAAGCCGACCATGGTGTGTACCACATCTCCAGGGGAAGCTGACCATGGTGTGTACCACTTCTCTGGAGGGAAGCTGACCATGGTGTGTACCACTTCTCCAAGGGGAGCTGACCATGGTGTGTACCACATCTCCAAGGAAAGCTGACCATGGTGTGTACCACTTCTCCGGAGGGAAGCTGACCATGGTGTGTACCACTTCTCTGAGGGAAGCTGACCATGGTGTGTACCACTTCTCTGAGGGAAGCTGACCACGGTGTGTACCACTTCTCTGAGGGAAGCTGACCACGGTGTGTACCACTTCTCCGGAGGGAAGCTGACCATGGTGTGTACCACTTCTCCGGAGGGAAGCTGACCATGGTGTGTACCACTTCTCCGGAGGGAAGCTGACCACGGTGTGTAACACTTCTCTGAGGGAAACTGACCGCGGTGTGTACCACTTCTCCGGAGGGAAGCTGACCACGGTGTGTACCACTTCTCCGGAGGGAAGCTGACCATGGTGTGTACCACTTCTTCCAGGGAAGCTGACCATGGTGTGTCCCACTTCTTCCAGGGAAGCTGACCATGGTGTGTCCCACTTCTTCCAGGGAAGCTGACCATGGTGTGTCCCACTTCTTCCAGGGAAGCTGACCATGGTGTGTCCCACTTCTTCCAGGGAAGCTGACCATGGTGTGTCCCACTTCTCTGGAGGAAGCTTTAATTTATCAAGGGACACTATGTTTGTTGATAGTTACATATTATTTATTTAAGGTTCTGCCAGTGCTTATCCACTGTCAAATCTAAACCCAATTTCCTAGGCTACCTGTTCATATCTCCAAAACTGGCTTCATTTAAATTTAAGACCCTAGTTTCTTACTTAACATCACTCAGAAACTTAATATGAAATATATTAGATCACTCTTTTTCCCAAGGTTTGTTAACTATGAGACTACTAATTCACAATACTAGATCTAAAATGCCCTGTAATTCAATTAGTTCCTTGACATATTTTTCTGTTAATATTTCATTGCCTCTTTCACCATGTCCTCCAAAATTCTGTTCCTATTCACTTGACTCTTTACTACATTTTCAAGTTTTGTATCATCGTTAAATTTTGAAATTGTACCCTGCATAGCCAAGTCTCAATACCGACACCTGGGGAAGACGACTGACAGCTCTCCAGTCGGAAAAACAACTCGCCACTACTCTCTTGTAGCCATGTTGCAATTGTCCCTTGAATTCCATGGGTTTTAATTGAGTTATCAAGCCTATTATCGAATCAGAGGAGGATAGTTAATTAGAGGGGGATAGATAATTACTGGGCAGTAATTCAGAGGCCCGGACTAAGCCTCTCAGACCCGACTTCAAATTCCACTGTGACTTTTGGAGGAACTGAAATTTCGTTAAGAACGTAAGAAATAGAAGCAGGAGTAGACAATACATCCGCTCGAGTCTGCTGTAAACCTGAGGCCGGCAGCCATTCATTTCTGCAATTTTGAATTTTTGCATTTTATTTCTGCTTTACCCTTGATTTTAAGCCTATAGTGAATAATTAAGAATATTTATGAAGAGACATTGGAAAAACTTTACCTGTACTCTCTAGGGTTTCGAGGAATGAGAGGTGAAACCTACAAAATACTTAAAGGGATAGACAGGGTAGATGCAGGTAAGATGTTTCCCCTGGCTGGGGAGTCTAGAACCAGGGGACACAATTTCAAAATAAAGGGGAACCTGACCAAACACTGAGTATCAGACTACTCAGAGCCACCAAACCTGGGCACAAGGAACTGGAATTAATGGAAATTTTCATCCCATTTAGGACCGAGATGGGGAGAAATGTCTTTACTCAGAGTGTTGTGAATCTTTGGAATTCTCTACCCCAGGGGGCCGCGGGAGCTCAGTCACTGAGTGTGTTTAAGGTAGAGATTGATAGATTTCTGATTAACAATAATGTAAAGGGTTATGGGGATAGTGTGGGTAAAAGGTACTGAAGTGTTCGATCAGACATGATGGTATTGAATGGTGGAGCAGGCTCGATGGGCTGAATGGCCTTCTCCTGTTCCCATGTTCCTAAATCATAGATTGATTGTAATGAGCTATGACTGTGCTTTGATGAATTAATCAATAATGATCCCGAGAGGCCTGTTTTCTCAAATCTTGTTTTTTCCACACTGGCCATACACAACTGGGATTTAGACTACACCTTGGTTTTCCATTTTTCAAGCTAGAATACTAAAATAAGTTGTCTTTTGTTTATTATTTTTCTGACTGCATTCAGTGACCGTTGGACTACAGGCCAGGGCGATGAGTAACCTCATGGTGGTCACCCAATATGGTCATCATAAGATGCAGTCTAATTGACGGATATAACACTTGAAGGATGACACAGGGGAAGAAGCAGGGAAAGATTCATCAGCAGGTTGGACATTATGAAGTCTGTGCAGCTTTGCAGAGCTCGTGAGAAGAATTGATAAGAACTGAGGTTTGTTTTGGGAAAGGATTCTGCAGGTCTCCGAAAGCTGGAATGGATCCAGAAATTTGACTTAAAGGGAATGTTGCTTTGAGGATTCGCTGCTGCAGCCACAGTGGAATGGTCACCACTGAAGGCAGGAGGAAGGGCCAGGGACAGAGTGACTGACAGTAGTGCCCATTCTTAGGTTACTCGGAGACTTGGTAATGTATGTACCAAGGAGATGGTAAAGTATGGACCAATTAGGGAGCTGTCATGGAACAGGACAAATTGGGATTATTCTTGGTGCTTTAGAAAAATCTCTCTGTCTTCTTTCCTTCTGATTTTCTTAAAGTGCTTTCTCCTTTCAATGAAGTGATCATTCTTTCTCTTTACTTATTTTTCTTTTATATATATATTAATATATCATCAATTATAATTGTCATATTATTATAATCATTATTCAATATTCAATAAAATTGTTGTTTTGACACATTACTTGTCATCGTCACCCATTCCTGTTATGAGCAGAGTACAGCTCCGAACCTCAGTGAGACTCCGATAGGGGCTCACAGGCCCCTCCCTAGAGATTACTGACGAGACAGCCAGCAGTCCAAAGACAAACATGGACGAGGCTATAGAGAAGTATCCTAGAGCTAAGTTACCCCTGAAGGAGAGATGGATTCAACTCATTGAGCAGTCAGATGACCCAGACTTTGCGGCGGAACTCTGGATGGAGGAGGGCTGTCAATGGCAGGCTGGTTGTTGGCACTATGGGAGAAATGTATGAGACTGGAGAGCCAGATGGCGATGTAATGATCAGGAGCAGGAGTATAAAACTAATCAGCTGATAAAGAAGCCAAGCGATACAGCACGAAGATGAATTGGCAAAACATTTGAGAGAATGGGAAGGGCAGCTTGTACTGAAGAACATATTCTGGGTCGGCTCCAAGTAGAGAGGCAAGGGTGAAAGAGGGACTGGGAAAAATATGCCACAGGAGTTGACTGATGGGCAGGAGAGGTGGAATAAATTAAAACCCAGTTTGTGGAGGCATGTGACGGCAGGGAGCTTTGGGAAAGTCACATGAGGAGCTCAGAAAGGAGTCAGAGAAGGGTTAGGCGGAATTAAATTGTAAACACCACAGTATGTGAAAAAGACAAAGTTGTGTGCAAGTTTTTGTTTGCATGTTTGTGTATATTATTAGTATTCTGTGGTCTGGTTCTGCACATAGTTTAAGTGGCTGTAGTTTTTTTTTAAACACAGAAAAATTTTAAATTATTAAAGCATTTTTTTTGTTCTGGAGAAAGAGAGAGAGAGAGAGAGAGAGAGAGGAGGGATACCCTTGGTAGATGGTGTATGCAATGACACTCAAGGAAAGAGGGATAGTGAGCTTCTGTCAATTCAATTATTCCCCTTGGTGAAAACTTTGAAGATAACTTCACCTCCCCCCAACTAACTCATCAGCCCACCTTCCCTTTTGTAATCTGTTTTGTGAACGTGAAAGCTGTATTATGCAAATTTATCCTTTTCTTTACTTTTGAATTAGTTTTATTTGAAGAAAAGAATTCTGACCACTGACATAATTTATTCCATTTGCTTTTTTTTTAAATAAAACTAGATGCTACTTTGTTGTTTTGACATGAGTTTTAATTTGTTAAGATAAATGTAAGAATCCTGTAGAAGGTGGAAACTTCCATGGATGTGATGTGTGTAATGTGTATATGTGGCAGCTTTAGTGTGTTTCCTACTTTAGATTGTACTTTTGCAGGAGTTTCAGCATTTGAATTCACAATGAGGATTGTGAGATGGATGAAAAAGGAAAATTTAATTAAATAGGCTAAATATTTGAAGTTATAAGGGTCAAGTGTGATTTCTTGCTAAAAATCACAATTCAAATAGGTTGTGAGCAACATATGGGAATTTTAATCACGATATAAATTCACACGTGTGAGAAAGGGTTTCACAGTGTCAACTGGAGTTCTGAAACAACAAACACTGAGATAGATTAAACTTGGGTGAGAAACGTTTTATGAAGCATCAGGATGTTTTGAAATAATTGGAATTTGATCTACAACTAGGATAAAATCAAGAGAATTCTTCATCTCAGACATTTAAAAGATATCAGCAGTTTGAAAAGATTCAGTATTTGTCCTGTTGAGAAACCAGAGCAATTGGCAGTGCCTTTGGCCCTGTGAGGTGATGTCATCATTAGCCCCTGTGAGAACCTCTGCTCTGCCTCCCTTACAGTAGCAAAGAGTTAACCGTTTCCGCTCGTAGCTTAAGGGTGTTGAATTAACCCATACAGCCTTGTTTACAGGGTGACTGCAAATGCAACAAGATTTCCAGCAGCTTCAAGAATTTCAGGATTTACCTGCAGATGTTTAATATCATTGCATTGTCACAGACTAAAAGCTTTACTTTGCTTTTTTTTCAAAAAGAAAACTCATCCCATTCAGGCCAACTGGAACAAAGTGTCTAAGAGTGGGAGATCTGATCTTCCGCTCTCAAACACTGACCAATGAGTATCAGACTTGTCAGAACCACCAAGCCTGGGCACAAGAAACTGCAATTGATGGAAATTTTCCTGACTTTTAAGGGGGCAAACAAATTCTAATTTTCCCAAAAAAAGCTAATGGAAAAACAGTCTAGGTGGTTTCTCAGTACCAAAGAAAAGGTTTGTTTTTGGAAGAAATACATTGAACACGAACAAACCTGTCAGCAACAACACTGCTATTTGAATTTGACATAATGTTACTAGAACAGCGACTTAATTTATCAAAGTTATTTCTAGGAAACGAAGAGGCACCTAAGATAAAGGATAAACAAGCAAAATATGCTCATGCCTGGATTCTGAAACTAAGGTCCTGAATCTTAATAAAGGAAACTACGATGGTATGAGGTGCGAGTTGGCTATGATGGATTGGGAAACATTACTTAAAGGGATGATGGTGGATAGGCAATGGCAAACATTCAAAGAGTGCATGGGTGAACTGCAACAATTGTTTATTCCTAAACAAAAACAGAATTACCTGGAAAAACTCAGCAGGTCTGGCAGCATCGGCGGAGAAGAAAAGAGTTGACGTTTCGAGTCCTCATGACCCTTCGACAAAACTTGAGTTTGAGTCCAAGAAAGATTGTTTATTCCTGTCTGGTGCAAAAGTAAAACAGGAAAGGTGGCCAAACCATGGCTTACAAGAGAGATAGTATTAGATCCAAGGAAGAGGCACACAAATTGGCCAGAAAAAACAACAGGCCTGAGGATTGGGAGCAGTTTAGAATTCGACAAAGGAGGACCAAGGGTTTGATTAAGAAGGGGAAAATAGATTATGAGAGTAAGCTTGCGGGAAATATAAAAACTGACTGTAAAAGTTTCTATCGGTATGCGAAGGGAGAAAGATTGGTGAAGACAAATGTAGGTCCCTTACTGTCAGAAACAGGGGAATTTATAATGGGGAACAAAGAAATGGCTGACCAACTAAATACATACTTTGTTTCTGTCTTCACAAAGGAGGACACAAATAACGTACCAGAAATGTTGGGGAACACAGGGAACACAGAAGGAATAACTGAAAGAAATCAGTATTAGTTGGGAAAGGGTGTTGGGGAAATTGATGGGATTGAAGGCCGATAAATCCCCAGGGCCTGATAATCTACATCCCAGAGTACTTAAGGAAGTGGCCCTAGAAATAGTGGATGCATTGGTGGTCATCTTCCGAGATTTTATAGACTCTGGAACAGTTCCTACAGATTGGAGGGTAGCTAATGTAACCCCAATATTTAAAAAGGGAGATATTGAGAAAACAGGGAATTATAGACCAGTCAGCCTGACGTTGGTGGTGGAGAAAATTCTAGAGTCCATTATATAAAAGATTTAATAGCTGAGCACGTGGAAAACAGTGGCAGAATCAGACAGAGTCAGCATGGATTTACAAAAGGGAAATCATGCTTGACAAATCTACTGGAATTTTTCGAGGATGTAACTACTAGAGTTGATGAGGGGGAGTCAGTGGATGTGGTTTATTTGGACTTTCAGAAGGCTTTCGACAAAGTCCCACATAAGAGATTAGCATGTAAAATTAAAGCACATGGGATTGGGGGTAGTGTATTGAGATGGATAGAAAACTGGTTGGCAGACAGGAAACAAAGAATAGGAATAAACGGGTCTTTTTCTGAATGGCAGGCAGTGACTAGTGGGGTACCGCAGGGATCGGTGCTGGGACCCCAGCTATTCACAATATATATTAATAATTTAAATGAGGAAACTAAATGTAATATCTCCAAATTTGTAGATGACACAAAGCTGGGTGGGAGGGTGAGCTGTGAGGAGGATGCAGAGATGCTTCAGTGTGATTTGGACAAGCTGAGTGAGTGGGCAAATGCATGGCAGATGCAGTATAATGTGGATAAATGTGAGGTTATCCACCTTGGTAGCAAAAACAGGAAGGCAGGTTATTATCTGAATGGCTATAAATTGAGAGAGGGGAATGTGTAACGAGACCTGAGCGCCCTCATACACCAGTCGCTGAAGGTAAGCATGCAGGTGCAGCAGGCGGTAAAGAAAGCAAATGGTATGTTGGCCTTCATAGCGTGAGGATTCGAGTACAGGAACAGGGATGTCTTGCTGCAATTGTACAGGGCCTTGGTGAGACCACACCTGGAATATTGTGTGAAGTTTTGGTCTCCTTATCTGAGGAAGGATGTTCTTGCTATGGAGGGAGTGCAGCGAAGGTTTACCAGACTGATTCCTGGGATGGCGGGACTGACATATGGGGAGAGATTGAGTCGGTTAGGATTATATTCACTGGAGTTCAGAAGAATGAGGGGGGATCTCATAGAAAGCTATAAAATTCTAACAGGACTAGACAGGGTAGATGCAGGAAGGATATTCCTAATGGTGGGGGAGTCCAGAACCAGGGGTCACAGTCTGAGGATACGGGGGTAGACCACAGAAAGTATTTGAGGCCAAAACACTATGTTCTCAAGAAGGAGTTAGATATAGCTCTTGGGGCGAAAGGGATCAAAGGGTATGGGGAGAAAGTGGGAGCAGGATATTGAGTTGGATGATCAGCCATGATCATAATGAATGGTGGAGCAGGCTCGAAGGGCCGAATGGCCTCCTGCTCCTAGTTTCTATGCTTCCTTTGTGCTAGGTACGATTCCAACCAGTGGAGAGATTCCCCCTTGATTCCCATTCACAGAATCACAGTGCAGAAGAGGCCCTTCGGCCCACTGAGTCTGCACTGACACCTGAGAAACACCTGACCTACCTACCTAATCCTATTTACCAGCACTGGGCCCATAGCCTTGAATGTTATGAAGTGCCAAGTGCTCATCCAGGTACTTTATAAAGGATGTGAGGCAACCCGCCTCCACCTCCCTCCCAGGCAGTGCATTCCAGACCGTCACCACCCTCTGGTTAAAAACGTTTTACCTCACATCTCCCCTAAACCTCCTGCCCCTCACCTTGAACTTATATCCCCTTGTGACTGACCTTTCACCACCCAACTAACATGCCCCTCCGCCTTCAGAGATCTATGGACACACGCACCAAGGTCCCTTTGTTCCTCAGAACTTCCTAGTGTCATGCTGTTCATTGAATACTTCCTTGTCAAATTACTCCTTCCAAAGTGTATCACCTCACACTTTTCAGGGTTAAATTCCATCTGCCACTTATCTGCCCATTTGACCATCCCGTCTATATCTTCCTGTAGCCCAAGACACTCAACCTCACTGTTAACCACCCGGCCAATCTTTGTGTCATCTGCAAACTTACTAATCCTACCCCCCACATAGTTATTTATGTCGTTTATATAAATGACAAATAATAGGGGACCCAGCACAGATCCCTGTGGTACGCCACTGGACACTGGCTTCCAGTCTCTAAAGCATCCTTCTGTCATCACCCTCTGTCTCCTACAACTAAGCCAATTTTGAATCCACCTTATCAAATTACCCTGTATCCCATGTGCCTTTGCCTTCTTTATAAGTCTCCCATGTGGGACCTTGTCAAAGGCTTTGCTGAAATCCATATAAACTGCATCAACTACACTACCCTCATCTACACACCTGGTCACCTCCTCAAAAAATTCAATCACATTTGTTAAGTATGATCTCCCTCTGACAAAGCCATGCTGACTATCTCTGATCAAACCTTGCCTCTCCAGGTGGAGATAGATTCCCTCCTTCAGAGTTTTCTCCAATAGTTTCCCTATTATTATTATTAGGAACCACATTAGCTGGTCTCCAGTCCTCTGGCACCTCCCCCATGGCGAGAGAGGAAATAAAAATTTGGGTCAGAGCCTCTGCGATCTCCTCCCTTGCCTCCCTCAGCAGTCTGGGACACAAATCATCCAGACCTGGAGATCTGTCCACTTTTAAGTCTGCCAACACCTCCAATACCTTGTCACTCATTATATCAATTTGCTTAAGAACCTCACAGTCTCTCTCCCCGAGTTTGATACCTTCATCCTCATTCTCTTGGGTGAAGACGGACATGAAGGATTCATTCAACGCTCTAGCAATGTCCTCTGGCTCCACCCATAGATTGCCCCCTTGGTCCCTAATGGGCCCTACTCTTTCCCTGGTTACCCTCTTCCCATTGATATACTTATAGAATATCTTGGGATTTTCCCTACTTTTACCAATGACTCCAGTTTTGCTCAGGCTCCTTGATGCTACACTCAGTCAAATGCAGCTTCGATGTGAAGGGCAGTCACTCTCACCTCACCTCGGGAGTTCAGCTCTTTTGTCCATGTTTGAACCAAGGCTGTAATGAGGTCAGGAGCTGAGTGGCCCTGGCAGAACCTAAACTGGGCATCAGTAAGCAGGTTATTGCTAAGCAAGTGCTGCTTGATAGCACTGTTGGTGACCCCTTCCATTACTCTACTGATGATGGAGAGTAGACTGATGGGGCAGTAATTGGCCGGGTTGGATTTGTCCTGCTTTTTGTGTACAGGACATACCTGGGCAATTTTCCACCTAGCCGGGTAGATACCAGTGTTGTAGCTGTACTGGAACAGCTTGGCTAGGGGCACGGCAAGTTCTGGAGCACAAGTCTTCAGTACTATTGCCGGAATGTTGTCAGGACCCATGGCCTTTGCAGTATCCAGTGCCTTCAGCCGTTTCTTGATATCATGTGGAGTGAATTGAATTGGCTGGAACTGGCATCTGTGTTGCTGGGGACCTCTGGAGGAGGCTGAGATGGATCATCCACTTGGCTGAAGATTGTTACATATGAACAAGGAGCAGAGGTAGGCTATTCGGCTTCTCGAGCCTGCTCCACCATTTAATAAGATCATGGCTGATCTGAGGGTAACCTCAAATCTGAATCTTGCCTACCCCCAAATTCATGCCCTTGCTTACCAAGAATCTATCCATCTCTGCCTTAAAAATATTCAGAAACACTCTTCCTGAAAAGGTGGTGGAAGCAGAATTCCAAAGCTTCTTGACCTTCAGAGAAAAATCTTTGCCTCAACTCTCTTAAATGAGCAACCCCTTATTTTGAAACACTGATCCCTAGTTCTAGATTCTTCCACAAGAAAAGATATCCCCTCCACATCCACCCTGTCAAGTCACCTCAGGACTTGTTTCAATCAAATTGCCTCTTAATCTTCTAAACTCCAGTGGATACAAGCCTAACCTGTCCAACCTTGCCTCATAAGACAACCCGCCCATTCCAGGTGTTAGTCTGTTAAACCTTCTCTGAACTACTTCTAACACATTTACATCTTTCCTTAAATAAGGTGACCAATACTGTACACAGAACTCCAGATATGGTCTCACCAGTGCTCTGTACAACTGAAGTATAATCTCCCTATTTTCGTATTCAATTCCCCTCACATTAAATAACATTCTATTAACTTTCCTAATTACCTAATGTACCTGCAAACTAACCTTTTGTGATTCATGCACTAGGACACCCAGATCCCTCTGAATCTCAGAGCTCTGCAAACTCTCACCATTTGAATATGCTTCTTTTTTATTCTTCTGCCAAAATGGACAATTTCACATTTTCCCACAATATACTCCATTTGCCAGATCTTTGCCCACTATCTATACCTGTTTGTAATCTCCTTACGTCCTCTTCTCAGCTTACTTTCTGACCTATCTTTGCATCATCAGCAAATTTGGCAGCCATCCCGTTCATCCCTTCATTCAAGTCATTTATATAAATTGTAAACAGTTGAGGTCCCAGCACTGATCCTTGTGTCACACCACTCATTACATCTTGCCAACCTGAAAAGATCCACTCATGTCTACTCTCTGCTTCCTGTTAATCTCATATCCATGAGTCAGCCTGTTCCTGCCCCACGGAACTCATTTCTTGACTTCATTCTCTCTCCCCTTGTCCAGTCTCTTCCCACCTACATCCGCAATTCCTCTGATGCCCTACATCATATCAACAATTTCCAGTTCCCTGGCCCCAACCGTCTCCTCTTCACCATGGACGTCCAATCCCTCTACACCTCCATCCCCCACCAGAATGGTCTGATGGCTCTCTGCTTCTTCCTCGAACAGAGGCCCGAACAATCCCCATCCACCACTACTCTCCTCTGTCTGGCTGAATTTGTTCCCTCACTGAACAATTTCTCCTTAAACTCGTCTCACTGCCTCCAGTTAAAAGTTGTGGCTATGGGTACCCACATGGGCCCCAGTTATGCCTGTCAATTTTTGGCGTATGTGCAACATTCCTTGTTCCAGTCCTACTCCGGCCCCCTCCCACAACTCTTTCTATGGTGCATCTATGATTGCTTCAGTGCTACTTCATGCTCTTGTCTGGACCTGGAAAAATTTATTAATTTTGCTTCCAATTTCCACTTCTCCATCACTTTAACATGGTCCATCACTGACACTTCCCTTCCATTCCTTGACCTCTCTGTCTCAATTTCTGATGATAGACTGTCCACCAATATTCATTACAAGCACACCGACTCCCACAGCTACCTCGACTACAGGTAACGAGTAGGTTAGACAAAGGAGAGCCAATAGATGTTATCTACTTGGACTTCCAGAAGGCCTTTGACAAGGTGCCGCACAGGAGGCTGCTCAGTAAGATAAGGGCCCATGGTGTTACAGGCAAGGTACTAGCATGGATAGAAGATTGGCTGTCTGGCAGGAGGCAGAGAGTGGGGATAAGGGGCTCCTTCTCAGGATGGCGGCCGGTGACTAGTGGAGTTCCGCAGGGGTCAGTGTTGGGACCACAACTTTTCACTTTATACATTAATGATCTAGATGAAGGAACTGAGGGCATCCTGGCTAAGTTTGCAGATGATACAAAGATAGGTAGAGGGACAGGTAGTATTGAGGAGGCGGGGAGGCTGCAGAAGGATTTGGACAGGTTAGGAGAATGGGCAAAGAAGTGGCAGATGGAATACAGTGTGAGGAAGTGTGAGGTCATGCACTTTGGTAAGAAGAATAGAGGCATAGACTATTTTCTAAATGGGGAGAGAATTCAGAAATCTGGAGTGCAAAGGGACTTGGGAGTCCTAGTCCAGGATTCTCTTAAGGTTAACTTGCAGGCTGAGTCAGTAGTTAGGAAGGCAAATGCAACGTTGGTATTTATTTCGAGAGGACTAGAATATAAAAGCAGGGATGTGCTGCTGAGGCTTTATAAGGCTCTGGTCAGACCACATTTAGAATATTGTGAGCAATTTTGGGCCCCGTATCTCAGGAAGGATGTGCTGGCCCTGGAGAGGGTCCAGAGGAGGTTCACGAGAATGATCCCAGGAATGAAAGGCTTAACATATGAGGAACGTTTGAATACTTTGGGTCTATACTTGATGGGAGTTTAGAAGGATGAGGGGGGATCTGATTGAAACTTACAGAATACTGAAAGGCCTGGATAGAGTGGAGGTAGGGAAGATGTTTCCATTAGTAGGAGAGACTAGGACCCGAGGGCACAGCCTCAGAGTAAAGGGAAGACCTTTTAGAACAGAGATGAGGAGAAACTTCTTTAGCCAGAGAGTGGTGAATCTATGGAATTCATTGCCACAGAAGGCTGTGGAGGCCAGGTCATTGAGTGTATTTAAGACCGAGATAGATAGGTTCTTGATTGGTAAGAGGATCAAAGGTTACGGGGAGAATGGGGTTGAGAAACTTATCAGCCATGATTGAATGGCGGAGCAGACTCGATGGGCTGATTGGCCTAATTTCTGCTCCTACGTCTTATGGTCTAACTCCTCACACCCTGCTTCCTTTAAGAGCTCATTCTCTCAGTTCCTTCACCTCCATCGCATCTGTTCTGATGATGCCACTTTCAAAAACAGTTCCTCTGACATGTCTTCCTTCTTCCTCAACCGAGGTTTTCCACTCACGGTGGTTGACAGGGCCCCCAACCGTGTCCAGCCCATCTCCCGTGCCTCTGCCCTCACCCCTTCCCCTCCTTCCCAGAACCATGATAGGGTCCCCCTTGTCCTCACTTATCACCCCACCAGCCTCTGCATTCAAAGGATCATCCTCCGCCATTTCCGCCAACTCCAGCATGATGCCACCACAAAACACATCTTCCCTTCACCCCCACCGTCGGAAATTCGCAGGGGTCGTTCCCTCCGGGACACCCTGGTCTACTCCTCCATCACCCCCTACACCTCAACCCTCTCCCACAGCACCTTCCCATGCAACCGCAGAAAGTGCAACACCTGCCCCTTTACCTACCCCTTCCTCCCTGTCCAAGGACCCCAAACACTCCTTTCAAGTGAAGCAACATTTCACTTGCACTTCCCTCAGTTTAGTCTACTGCATTCACTGCTCCCAATGCGGTTTCCTCTATATTGGAGAGACCAAATGCAGACTGGGTGACCGCTTTGCGGAACATCTTCGGTCTGTCCGCATGACCCAGACCTCCCTGTCGCTTGCCATTTTAACACTCCACCCTGCTCTCTTGCCCACATGTCTGTCCTTGGCTTGCTGCATTGTTCCAGTGAAACCCAACGCAAACTGGAGGAACAGCACCTCATCTTCCGACTAGGCACTTTACAGCCTTCCGGACTGAATATTGAATTCAACAATTTTATATCATAAACTCCCTCCTCCATCCCCACCCCCTTTCCAATCCCCCTTTTCTCAAATATTTATTTTAACATTTTTATATAAACATTTTTCCCCCACCTATTTCTATTATTATTTTAAAATATTATTTCCATTCATTGTTTTATCCTCACCTTTTAGCTTATTTCAATCCCCTCCCCCACCCCACCCCCACTAGGGCTTTCTGTCACTTGCTCCTCCTGCTTTCTACTCTTAATGTCACCATTAGCACCTCCGTTAGCCTGTATCACCAACATCAACAACCCTTTGACCTTTTGTTTATGACATCTTTGGCAATCTCTCCTTTGCCTCCACCTATCGCTGCCCCTTCTATCCAGCTTCACCTGTCCCATGCCCCCTTAAACAATATCTATTTCACCATATTTCTGTTTCTCTTTAGTTCTGAAGAACAGCCATCTGGACTCGAAACGTTAACTCCTTCTCTCCACAGATGTTGTCAGACCTGTTGAGTTTTTCCAGCAATTTTGTTTTTGTTTCATATCCATGTCAACATGTTACCCCATCCACCTTGAGCTTTTAGTTCCTGCAATAACCTTTGATGTGGCATCTTATCAAATGCCTTTTGGAAATCAATGTACAGCACATCCATCAGTCCCCCTTTATCCACAGCACATGTTAAGAAATGGGTACAGAAAGGGAAAATAGAATATGGATGCAATCTAGCAAAAAACATAAAAACGGACTGTAAAAGCTTCTCTAGGTATGTAAAAAGGAAGTGTTTGGTTCAGACAAATGTGGGTCCATTACAAGAGAATCAGGAGAATTCATTATGGGGAATTGAGAAATGGCAGAGAGGCTAAATGATCATTTTGTGTCTGTTTTCACTGAGGGAGAAACAGGAAATCTCCCAGATTTAGCGATCTAATGGACTAGGGAGAATGAGGAGTTGAAGGAAATTAGTATGTGTAAGAAGGTTATATTGGGAAAACTAATGGGACTGAAAGTTGATAAGTCCCCAGGACCTGATACTTTGCATCTCAGAGTGTTGAATGAGGTTGCTATGGAGATAGTGGATGCACTGGTGATCATTTTCCAAAATTCTACAGATTCTGGAATGGTTCCTGAAGATTGGAAGATAGCAAAAGTTACCCCACTATTTAAGAAGGGAGGGAAGAGAGCAAACAGGGAACTACAGACCTGTTAGTCTTACATCAGCAGTAGGGAAATGGCTAGAATCAATTATAAAGGATGTGATAAATGGACACTTGGTTAATCATGGTCTGGCTGGGCACAGTCAGCATGGATTTGCAAATGGGAAATCAGGTTTGACAAACTTGGAGTTTTTTTGAGGATGTTACTCACAAAACCACAAGGATCAGTACTTGGGCCCCAGCTGTTCACAATCTATATCAATGATTTGGATATAGGGGCCAAGTGTAATATTTGCAAGTTCATGGATGATACAAAGCTAGGCAGGAATGCGTGTTTTAAGGAAGATGTAAAGTGGTTCCAGGAAGATCTGGACAGACTCAGTGAGTGGGTAAGAACATGGCAGATGGAATATAATGTGGAAAAATGTGAAGTTATCCACTTTGGTAGAAAGAACAGGTGTGCAGAGTATTTCTTAAATGGTAAGAGGTTAGAAAGTGTAGATGTACAAAGGGACCTGGATGTCCTTGTCCATAAGTCACTGAAAGCTAACATGCAAATGCAGCAGGGAATTAGGAAGCGAATGGGATGTTAGCCTTTATCACAAGAGGATTTGAGTACAGGAGTAGAGAAGTCTTGCTTCAACTGTATAGAAGCTTGGTTAGGCTGCACCTGGAGTACTGTGTGCAGTTTTGGTCCCCTTACCTTAGAAAGGATGTTATTTCCATGGGGGGAGCGCAACGAAGGGTCACCAGACTTTCACCATGCTCCGGGGATGTCAGGACTGTTTTATGAAGAGAGATTGGGGAAACTGGGCCTGTATTCTCTAGAGTTTTTAAGAATGAGAGGTGATCTCATTGAAACCTACAAAATACTTTAAGGGATAGACAGGGTAGATTCAGGTAAGATGTTTCCCCTGGTCGAGGAGTCTAGAACCAGGGGACACAATTTCAAAATAAGGGGGAAGCGGCTTAGGACCGAGATGGGGAGAAATGTCTTTACTCAGAGTGTTGTGAATCTTTGGAATTCTCTACCCCAGGGGGCCGTGGGAGCTCAGTCACTGAGTGTGTTTAAGGTAGAGATTGATAGATTTCTGATTAACAATAATGTAAAGGGTTATGGGGAGAGTGTGGGTAAAAGGCATTGAAGTGTTTGATCAGACACGATCGTATTGAATGGTGAAGCAGGCTCGATGGGCTGAATGGCCTTCTCCTGTTCCCATGTTCCTTCCTCAAAGAACTTCAATAAGTTGGTTAAACATGACTTCCCTTTCACAAAACCATGTTGACTCTGCCTGATTATCTTGAAATTATCCAAGTGCCCTGCTATAACATTTGTAATAATAGCTTCTAACATTTTCTCCATGACAGATGTTAGGCTAACTGGCCTGTAGTTTCCTGCTTTCTGTCTCCCTCCCTTTTTGAATAATGGAGTTATATTTGCTATTTTCCAATCTAATGGCACCTTTCCCATTTTGGGGAGTTAAAATCAATACATCAACTATCTCATTAGACACTTCTTTTAAGACCTTAGGATTAAGTCCATCAGGACCCGGGCACTCCTCAGCTCCAACAGTTTACTCAGTGCCACTTCTTTGGTGATAGCAATTTCCCTGAGTTCCTCCCTACCTTCCATTTCCTGGTTTATAGCTGCTTCTGGGATGTTACTTGTATCCTCTATAGTGAAAACTGATACAAAATACCTGTTCAATTCGCCTGCCATTTCCTTGTTTTCCATTACCAATTCTCCAGACTCACTTTCTATAGGACCAACGCTCACTTTGTTAACTTGTTTCTTTTTAAAATATTTATAGAAATTCTTAATATCTGTTTTTATATTTCTGGCTAGCTTTTTCTCGTACTCTAATTTTTTCCTCCTTGTTAACATTTTAGTCATCCTTTGCTCTTCCTTTTATTCTGTCCAATCTTCTGGCCTTCCACCTATCTTTGTACAATTCTATACTTTTTCTTTAAGTTTGATTCTATCTTTAACCTTTCTAGTTACCCACAGAAGGTGTGTCCATGCCTTGGACTTTTTCTCACTTGATGGAATGGGTCTACTGTGTATTCTGAAAAATCTCCTTAAATGTTAGCCACTGCACCGCTATTGACCTATCCCTTAACCTAGTCTATATGCAGATTAAAATCGCCCATGATTATCGCTGTGCCTTTCTGACAAGCTCCCATTATTTCTTCTTTGATGCTCCATCCTACCGTGTGGTTACTATTCGGGGGCCTGCACACAACTCCCATGTGACTTCTTGCCCTTACCATTTCTCATCTCTACCCAAACTGTTTCCACATCCTGGTTTCCTGAACTTAGGTCATCCCTCTCCATTGTGCTAATACCATCATTAACTTCACCAAGGCTCCTTAGACAGCACCTTCCAAACCCACGACGACTACTATCTAGAAGGACAAGGGCAGCAGATAGCCGGATAGATGCCAGTGTTGTAGCTGTACTGGAACAGCTTGGCTAGGGACGCGGCAAGTTCTGGAGCACAAGTCTTCAGTACTCTTGCCAGAATATTGTCAGGGCCCATAGCCTTTGCAGTATCCAGTGCCTTCAGCCATTTCCTGATATCATGTGGAGTGAATCGAATTGGCTGAAGACTGGCATCTGTGATGCTGGGTACCTCTGGACGAGGCTGAGATGGATCATCCACTCAGCACTTCTGGCTGAAGATTGTAGTAAACGCTTCAACCTTATCTTTTACACTGATGTGCTGGGCTCCTCCATCATTGAGGATGGGGATATTTATGAAGCCTCCTCCTCCAGTGAGTTGTTTAATTGTCCACCACAATTCACAACTGGATGTGACAGGACTGTAGAGCTTAGATCTGATCCATTGGTGGTGGGATCGCTTAGCTCTGTCTATCACTTTATGTTGTTTAGCACTTAAGTAGTCCTGTGTTACAGCTTCTCCAGGTTGACACCTCATTTTTAGGTATGCCTGGTGCTGCTCCTGGCATACCCTTCTGCACTCTTCATTGAACCAGGGTTGATCCCCTGGCTTGATGGTAATGGGAGAGTGGGGGATATGCTGGGCCATGAGGTTACAGATTGTGTTCGAGTACAATTCTGCTGCTGCTGATGGCCCACAGCACCTCATGGATGCCCAGTCTTGAGTTGCTAGATCTGTTTGAAATCTGTCCCATTTAGCACAGTGTAGTACCAAATGGAGGCAGATGGGCTACAATGTGGGAAAATGTGAGGTTATGCACTTTGACAGCAAGGAGCTGAATATTATTTAAATGGAGAAAGACTGCAGAAAGCTGCAGCACAGAGGGATTTGGGAGTTCTTGTGCATGAATCACAAAAAGTGAACATACAAGTTCAGCAGATAATAGCGAAGGCCAATGGAATATTGGTCTTTATTTCAAAGGGAATGGGGTATAAAAATAGGGAAGTCTTGCTAAAACTATCCAAGGCACTAATTAGACCACACTTAGTATACAGTGAACAGTTTTGGTCCCCTTATCTAAGGAAAGATGTACTGGCATTGGAGGCAGTCCAGAGAAGGTTCACTAGATTGATCCTGGGTATGGAGGGATTTTCTAATGAGGAGAGGTTGAGTAGGTTGGGCCTGTACTCATTGGAGTTTCGAAGAATGAGAGGCGACATTATTGAAACATATAGGAGTCCCCTGGGGTCCTCTCTCGCAAATCGGTATTTCGTTTTGGAGGCTGATGAGGGTGTTGGTTCCTCCAGGGAATGCGGACAGAGCCAAGCTTCTCGCACCACAAGCAGCCTGTCTGTACAGGAAGGGAGGAAGAGCAATAGTAATAGGGGATTCTATAGTCAGGGGAATAGATAGGCGCTACTGTGGTCGTCAACGTGACTCCAGGATGGTGTGTTGCCTCCCTGGTGCCAGGGTCCGGGATGTCACTGAACGGCTGCAGTGCATCCTGAAGGGGGAGGGTGATAAGCTAGAGGTCATGGCACACGTTGGTACCAATGATAGAGGTAAAAACAGGGATGAGGTCTTTCATCAAGAATTCAGGGAGTTAGGCAGTAGACCATAAAGCAAGACCTCTCGGATTGTAATCTCTGGATTACTCCCAGTGCTATGTGCTAGCGAGCTCAGAAATAGGAGAATAGCGCAGATCAATACGTGGCTTAAGAGTTGGTGCAGGAGGGAGGGTTTCAGATTCCTGGATCACTGGGACCATTTCTGGGGAAGATGGGACCTATACAAGCAGGACGGTCTACATCTGAACCAGAGCGGGACTAACATCTTTGTGGGCGAGTTTGTTAGTGCTGTTGGGAGGAGTTTAAACTAATTCAGCAGGGGGAGGGGACACAGGATGTTAGCAGAATAGGGACACATCATAATACAGTAAAACAATCAAGTCAGAGGGAGTACAGCTGCATTAAGCTTCAAGGGAGTAAGGCAAGGCTGGATGGCCTCTACTTTAATGCCAGGAGTATTACAGGTAAAACGGATGAGTTAAGGGTGAGGATTGACACGTGGAATTGTGATATAGTAGCCATCGCTGAGATGTGGTTGAGGGAGGGACAGGATTGGCAGCGGGATACAGAATCTTCAGGCGAGACAGAGGAGGGGTAAAAGAGGAGGAGGCGTTGCATTATTAGTTAAGGAGTCAGTTACTGCAGTAAGGAGAGATGATATCTTGGAGGGGGCATCGAATGAAGCTTTGTAGGTAGAGCTTAGGAATAAAAAAGGGGCAGCCACATTATTAGGTGTTTATTATAGACCCCCAGATAGTCCGCGGGAAATTGATGAGCAAATATGTGCACAATTTGCAGAGGTGAGTAAAAACAATAACAATAGGGTAATTCTATTAGGTGATTTCAACTTTCCCAAAATTAATTGGGATAGACATAGTGTTAAGGGCTTGATTGGAGTGGATTTCTTGAAATGCGTATAGGAGAACTTTTTAGGTCAATATGTAGAGGGTCCAACAAGGGACGGTGCATTGCTGGACCTAATTCTGGGGAATGAAACCGGACAGATGGCTGAGGTGGTGGTGGGGGAGCATTTTAGTGATAGCGACCACAACATGGTACAGTTTAAGCGACAAGTTGCAAAAAAATGTTTTGGATTGGGGGAGAGTGGATTTTAGTAAAATAAGGCAGGATCTGGCCAAGGTGGACTGGGAACATCTACTTGTGGGGAAATCTACAGAGGAACAGTGGGGGGTGTTCAGAAAGGAAATGAGGAGGGTACAGGCTCAACATGTTCCCTCTAGGGTGATAGGAAGGAGTAACAAGACCAGAGAACCATGGATGACCAGAGATATTCAGGTTACGATGAGAAGGAAAAGAGAGGCTTTTAGCAGGTACAAGGGAAGCAAATCAGCGTAGGCATTAGTGGAGTACAGACAGTGCAGAGTGGAGTTTAAGAAAACAATTAGGAGACCAAAGAAGGGATATGAGAACGCTCTAGCTGGTAAAAGTAGGGAAAATCCCAAGATATTCTATAAGTATATCAATGGGAAGAGGATAAGCAGGGAAAGAGTAGGGCCCATTAGGGACCAAGGGGGCAAACTATGGGTGGAGTCAGAGGACATCGCTAGAGTGTTGAATGAATACTTCACATCCATCTTCACCCAAGAGAATGAGGATGAAGGTACTGAACTCGGGGAGAGAGAGACTGCGAGGTTCTTAAGCAAATTGATATAGGGAGTGACAAGGTATTGGAGGTGTTGGCAGGCTTAAAAGTGGACAAATCTCCAGGTCTGGATGATTTGTATCCCAGACTGCTGAGGGAGGAAAGGGAGGAGATCGCAGGGGCTCTGACCCAAATTTTTAATTCCTCTCTGGCCATGGGGGAGGTGCCAGAGGACCGGAGAAAAGCTAATGTGGTTCCGCTATTTAAGAAGGGTTGTAGAGATAAGCCAGGGATCTACAGGCCAGTGAGTCTCATGTCAGTGGTAGGGAAACTATTGGAGAAAATTCTGAAGGAGAGTATCTATCTCCACTTGGACAGGCAAGGTTTGATCAAGGATAGTCAGCATGGCTTTGTCAGAGGGAGATCATACTTAACAAATGTGATTGAATTTTTTGAGGAGGTGACCAGGTGTGTAGATGAGGGTAGTGCCATTGATGTAATTTATATGGATTTCAGCAAAGCCTTTGACAAGATCCCACATGGGAGGCTTATAAAGAAGGCAAAGGCACATGGGATACAGAATAATTTGATAAGGTGGATTCAAAATTGGCTTAGTTGTAGGAGACAGAGGGTGATGACAGAAGGATGCTTTAGTGACTGGAAGCCAGTGTCCAGTGGCATACCACAGGGATCTGTGCTGGGTCCCCTATTATTTGTCATTTATATAAATGATATAGATGACTATGTGGGGGGTAGGATTAGTAAGTTTGCGGATGACACAAAGATTGGCCGGGTGGTTAACAGTGAGGTTGAGTGTCTTGGGCTACAGGAAGATATAGACGGGATGGTCAAATGGGCAGATAAGTGGCAGATGGAATTTAACCCTGAAAAGTGTGAGGTGATACACTTTGGAAGGAGTAATTTGACAAGGAAGTATTCAATGAACGACATGGCACTAGGAAGTTCTGAGGAACAAAGGGACCTTGGTGAGTGTGTCCATAGATCTCTGAAGGTGGAGGGACATGTTAGTGGGGTGATGAAAAAGGCATATGAGACACTTGCCTTTATCAATCGAGGCATAGATTACAAAAGTAGGGAGGTTATGTTGGAGTTGTATAGAACCTTGGTGAGGCCACAGCTGGAGTACTGTGTGCAGTTCTGGTCACCACATTATAGGAAGGATGTGATTGCATTGGAGGGGGTGCAGAGGAGATTCACCAGGATGTTGCCTGGGATGAAACATTTAAGTTATGAAGAGAGGTTGGATAGACTTGGATTGTTTTCATTGGAGCAGAGAAGACTGAGGGTGACCTGATCGAGGTGTACAAGATTATGAGGGGCATGGACAGGGTGGAGAGGGAGCAGCTGTTCCCCTTAGTTGAAGGGTCAGTCACAAGGGGACATAAGTTCAAGGTGAGGGGCAGGAGGTTTAGGGGGGATGTAAGGAAACACTTTTTTACCCAGAGGGTGGTGAGGGTCTGGAATGCGCTGCCTGGGAGGGTGGTGGAGGCGGGTTGCCTCACATCCTTTAAAAAGTACCTGGATGAGCACTTGGCACGTCATAACATTCAAGGCTATGGGCCAAGTGCTGGCAAATGGGATTAGGTAGGTAGGTCAGGTGCTTCTCACATGTCAGTGCAGACTCGATGGGCCGAAGGGCCTCTTCTGCACTGTGATTCTGAGATTCTTAGGGGGCTTGACAGGGTAGATGCTGAGAGGTTGTTTCCCCTTGTGGGCGAGTCCAGGAACAGAGGGCATAGTCTCAGAGTAAGGGGTCACCCATTTAAAACAGAGATAAGGAGGAATTTCTTCTCTCAGAGGGTAGTGAATCTGTGGAATTCTTTACCACAGAGGGCTGTAGAGGCTGGGTCGTTAAGTATATTCAAGGCTGAGGTAGACAGATTTTTAATCAACAAGGGAATCAAGGGTTATGGGGAAAAGGCAGGAAAGTGGAGTTGAGGATTATGAGATCAGCCATGGTCTCATTGAACGGCGGACCAGAATCGATGGGCCAAATGGCCTACTTCTGCTCTTATGTCTTATGGTCTTATAACACCATGGAGGGTATCCTCAATGTGAAGGCAGGACTTCGTCTCTACAATGACTGTGTGGTGGTCACTCCTACCGATACTGTCATGGACAGATGTATCTGCAGCAGGCAGGTTGGTGAGGATGAGGTCAAGTATGTTTTTCCCTCTTGTTGGTTCCCTCACCACCTGCCGCAGACCCAGTCTAGCAGCTATGTCCTTTAGGACTCGGCCAGCTCGGTCAGTAGTGGTGCTACTGAGCCACACTTGGTGATGGACATTGAAGTCCCCACCCAGAGTACATTCTGTGACCTTGCCACCCTCAGTGCTGCCTCCAAGTGGTGTTCAACATGGAGGAGCACTGATTCATCAGCTGAGGGAGGGCGGTACGTGGTAATCAGCAGGAGGTTTCCTTACCCATGTTTGACCTGATGACATGAGACTTCATGGGGTCCACAGTCGATGTTGAGGACTCCCAGGGCAACTCCCTCCTGACTGTATACCACTGTGTCACCACCTCTGCTGGGTCTGTCCTGCCGGTGGGACAGGACATACCCAGGGATGGTGATGGTGGTGTCTGGGACATTATCTGTAAGGTATGATTCCGTGAGGATGACTATGTCAGGCTGTTGCTTGACTAGTCTGTGAGATGCTCTCCCAATTTTGACACTAGCCCCCAGATGTTAGTAAGAAGGGGTTTGCAGGGTTGAGGAGGGCTGAGTTTGCTGTTGTCATTTCCGGTGCCTAGGTTGATGCCAGGTGGTCCGTTCGGTTTCTTTCCTTTTTGTGACTTTGTAACAGTTTTATATAACTGAGGGGCTTGCTAGGCAATTTCAGAGAGCATCTAACCGCATTGAAAAAGAGAGTTCCAAAGACTCACTACCCTCAGAGGAAAAAATTCGCCTCATCTCTGTTTTAAATGGGCGACTCCTTATTGTTAAACAGTCACCTCCAGTTCTAGATTCTCCCACAAGATGTGGGAGGTCCTACATTTGCCTTCACTAATCTTTTTCCTTTTACATCCTTATAGAAACTTTTACAGTCCGTTTTTATGTTCTCCGCGAATTTACTCTCGTACTCCATTTTTCCCTCTTATTCAATCTCTTGGTCCCTCTTTGCTGAATTCGAAACTGCTCCCAATCCTCAGGCTTGCTACTTTTTCTAGCAACCTTATATGACCCCTCTTTGGATCTAATACTATCCTTAAATACTTTTGTTAGCTATGGTTGGGCCACTTTTCCTGTTGTGTTTTTGTGCCAGACAGGAATGTGTAACTGTTGCAATGCATACATTCGTCCCTTAAATATTAGTCATTGCCCATCCACTGTCATGTCTGTTAATGAAGGTTCCCAATTTGTCTTAGCCAACTCACACCTCTGAACTTCGTAGTTTCCTTTGTTAAGATTTAGGATCCTAGTTTCAGATCAGACTACTTTACTTTCCATCCTAATCAAGAATTCTATCATGTTATGGTCGCAGAGATTTATGAAAGAGAAACCATGTTTGACAAACACCCTGGAGTTTTTTGAGGATGTAACTAGCAGAATAGATAAGGGAGAACCAGTGGATGTGGTGTATTTGGATTTTCAGAAAGCTTTTGATAAAGTCCCACATAGAGGTTAGTGTGTAAAATTAAAGCACATGGGATTGAGAATTGGTTAGCAGACAGGAAACAGAGCGTAGGAATAAATGGGTCTTTTTCAGAGTGACAGGCAGTGACTAGTCGGGTACCGCAGGGATCAGTGCTTGGGCCCCAGTTATTCACAATATATATCAATGATTTCAATGAGGGAACCAAATGTAATATTTCCAAGTTAGCTGACAACACAAAACTAGGTGAGAATGTGAGTGGTGAGCAGGGTGATAAGAGGCTTCAAGGAGATTTAGACAAGTTGAGTGAGTGGGCAAATACATGGCAGGATCAGTATAACATGGATAAGTCTGAAGTTATCCACTTTGTAGGAAAAACAAAATGGCAGAGTATTATTTAAATGGTGATAGGTTGGGAAATGTTGATGTACAAAGGGACCTGGGTGTCCTTGTACACCAATCACTGAAAGCAAGCATGTGGGTGCAGCAAGCAGTTAAGAAGGTAAATGGTATGTTGGCCTTCATTGTGAGAGGACTTGAGTACAGGAGCAAGGATGTGTTACTGCAGCTGTACAGGGTCTTAGTGGGACCACACCTGGAGAAGTGTGTGCAGTTTTGGTCTCCTTACCTAAGAAAGGATATACTTGCCATAGAGGGAATGCAGTGAAGGTTCACCAGACTGATTCCTGGGATGGCAGGATTGTAGTATGAGCAGAGATTGGGCCGACTAGGCCTGTATTCACTGGAGTTTAGAAGTATGAGAGGGGATCTCATTGAAACATATAAAATTCTGACAGGGCTGAACAGACTGGATGCAGGGATGATGTTTCCTCTGACTGGGGGGGTCTAGAACAAGGGGTCACAGTCTCAGGATACAGGATACAGGACTGAGATGAGGAGAAACTTCTTCACTCAGAGGGTGGTGAACCTGTGGAATTCTCTACCACAGAAGCTGTGGAGGCCAAATCACTGAATATGTTTAAGAAGGAAATAGATAGATTTCTGGACTCTAAAAGCATCAAGTGGTCTGGGGAGAGAGCGGGAGTACAGTGTTGGGATAGAGCATCAGCCATGATCATATTGAATGGCAGAGCAGGCTCAAAGGGCCGAATGGCCTACTCCTCCTCCTAGTTTTTATGCTTCTAAGAATCACTTGATCAAGAGTGAGGTCACTTTTTATCTGTGAAAAATCCAAGAGATTTTCATCACAGACTCTGATAGCAATGTGGTCTCATCTTTCAATGCGCTGTATCTGCAAGAACTAGCTCATTGATATAGGTTGGTAAGAAATAATTCAACCAATCCCTCTGGTCTTTGGGATCTTTGATTAAAGCACACCCGTTGAATCACAAGAACTCAGTTTGGGCTAAAATATGTGTCAAAGGCTTTAAGGACAGTCTTGAAGTCTGCAGAAGTCCCTCCCTCCCCCTTCTCAAGAGGACATCGTTGGTGACCAGTCCTACGACATAAAGGAATGAACTAACCTGGTGCTTCTGCCCTTTCAAATGGAGGCCCCTGATGCTGCTCAATACCCAAGGAAGTGTTTTTTCTATAACTCCCACTTTTGGCCTCTCTGAGGGCTCTCGAGACTTTTGAATAGGGGGGGGCAGGGGCAGTGACTGATCGCCAGGTACAGACATTGTTACCACTTTCCAGTTTGCTGTCTCATTTAGGTATGCTTGCAGATTCTCACCTGGGTCAGGTTTTCTTCTAGTCTTGTGCCAGGGTGTTCCGTCGATGGCACCAACTCTTTGTTAGATTGGTGTCACCTCGCTGCCACCATGTTTTATAAACTGGTCGTGTGGCCTTTCTTATCTGGGAAGAATGTCGTCTGACTCAAGTGGTTCCCTCAAACTGGTTTATTAATAGTATATACCAGATAGGTTACAGAGTAGGTACGTCTCTCATGAGTACAGACTGTTACATCCTCTCTCTTTCTCTTAAGAGTCTAGCACATTACTGCTGTTGTCACTGTTACATCATGACCACATCACTCACTACCAAAACTATTCTATTAGCCCATTATAAGTCAGTAACTGCCCCTTTTTATTCCATGGGCTTTAATTTTGCTAACAAGCCATTATTATGTGACATATTATTGAATGCTTTTTGGAAGCCCAGTTCTACCACATTAACAGCATTATCCTCAACAACCCTCTGTTACCTCAAAAAAGCTAAAATGAATAGATTTGCCTTTAACAATTCCATATTGGCTTTCCTTAATTAGTCACTTGATAAGTGTGAATTATTGAGTCAGATTATAGTTTTTAAAAGCTTTTCCACCACTGAGGTTAAAGTGACTGGCCTGTAGTTGCTGGTTTTATCCTTATACTCCTTTTGGAACATGGGTGTAACATTTGCAACTGTCCAGTCCTCTGGCACCATTCCTGCATCTAAGGAGGATTGGAAGATTATGACCAGTGCCTCCACAATTTCCACCCTTACACCTCTCAGTATCAATGCATGCATCCCATCCGGTCCAGGTTGCTTATTCACTTTAAAAATACTGTCAGCCTTCATAGTATCTCCTCTTAACTATTTTTATTACACAGAGCACCCCATCAACCTCCTCCTTTACCACTGTTTTGGTAAAGTCTTCTTTCTCGGTGAAGACCGATGCAAAGTAATCAATTAGTTCCCATGGTTTCTGCTTCAACCAATACATCTCCATTTGGTCCCTAATTGGCCTCGGTACCTCCTCTGACAAAATTTTACTATTTATAAGTCTTTAGATTTCCTTTTAAGTCAGCTGCCAACCTATTCTCATATTCTCTGTTTGTCCCTCTTATTTAATTTCTCATTTGTCCTTGATAGTTGTCATAGTTAACCCAATTCTTCCTTGTATTATCACCCTGGCATCAGTGGTGCCCACCCTTTTTCTGCTTCATCTTACCCATTAACTCCACTATCCAGGGAGCTCAGGGTTTGTTTCCCTTCAATACACAGAGTATGTTAAGAACCTGGAACTCACTGTCTATGAGGATGGTGGGAGCGCAGATGACCGATGATTTCAAAACAAAACTGGATGGGTACTCGAGGGGAATAAACCTCCAGGGCTATGGGGATGGATTAGGGGGATGGGACTGGCCGGATTGTTGCGCAGAGATGGTATGAGCTGAATGGGATGAATGGGCTCCTTCTGTACCTCATTAGTTTATTACTCCAGGAAATGAGCACAAAAAGCAAGGCTGGCACTCGAGTGCAGTAACAAAGGTGTGCTGCATTGTTGAAGTTGTCATCTTGTGGGTGACATGTTAAACCAAGGCCCCATCTGACCTCTCAAGTGGACGTAAAAGATCCCATGGCACTCTTTCAAAGAAGAGCAGGGGAGTTATCCCCAGTGTCCTGGGCCAATATTTATCTCCCAACATCACAAAGACAGACCATCTGGTCATTATCATACACAAATTGGCTGCAGCATTTCCTACAATTCAACAGCAACTCCAATTAAAAACCCATCATTGGCTGTAAAGTGCTTAGGGATATTCTGTGGTCTTGAAAGGCACTGATCTTTTTTGCTCTGGGCACAGGAATTCTATCTGATCTGTCCATTCCCCTAAACTGCTCAAGAACCACTGAGGGATTATCCACAGTGAACTCCTTTGTAAACAACTCCAGTCTGACTTCTCCTTCAACAAGAGTCTGAACTTTTGCTAGTAAACTCGTACCTCGTTGGCTGTGTTGTAGGTCCCCACAATCCTGATAAACACCACTGGCTGCCGCTCAAAGCTGATTGTTTGCCATGATCTGGAAAAGAAACATAGTTAACACAGAAAGAGTGCAAAAGTATTTAACTGGGAGCGCAGAATCAATACACAGAGATAAAAACAAAAAAACTGCAGATGCTGGAAATCCAAAACAAAAACAGAATTACCTGGAAAAACTCAGCAGGTCTGGCAGCATCGGCGGAGAAGACTGGGAGACTCCTTTCTTAATGAGGGAGTAATTGGGCCCAGCAATGCCCACAGTGATTCAGAGTTAGATCAACAACCAAACACTGCGAAATCGACACAATACAAAGAGAAACAGTTTCGATATGGTTAGGGGTTTTATACTGAATTTGCTTTTCCTCATCAGGTGATTCTTTTGCTCCAAGAGAGATTTTCTGGAGGTAAGGCTCTTGGTGCAGATGATTCTCGAGTGTAATTCATAGCACAGATGGATTTCAGTCACTCCGAGCTCTCCCTGTCATGAGACCGCAGTGTGCAATGAGAAATGAACAAAAATAATGACTCAGCCATCTCCACAAAGGAAGGAAAAAGGATGGTAGAGTCGGAGAGGGAGGATTTACTTCAGGGGGCAAGAACAGAATCCATTTGGTTTGATTGAGAAGCGGATGATCATGTTGCTGGGGATATTTTATAGGCCTTCAAATAGTGAGAGGGAGATAGTGGACCAAACCTAAGCGCAAATCGCGAAGATGTGCAAGAACTATAGACTGATGATACAGGGGGACTTTAATCAGCCTAATATCCACTGGGATAAAAGTGGAGAAAAGGGGAAGCAGGGAGAAGCAGGGAGAAGAATTTCTGAACTTGTTTTTATTCAGTCACAGGATGTGGGTTTCGCTGGCTGGGCCAGCATTTATTGCCCATCCCTAGTTGCCCCTTGAGAAGGTGGGGGTGAGCTGCCTTCTTGAACCGCTGCAGTCCATGTGGTGTAGGTACACCCACAGTGCTGTTAGGGAGGGAGTTCCAGGATTTTGACCCAGCGACAGTGAAGGAATGGCGATATATTTCCAAGTCAGGATGGTGAGTGACTTGGAGGGGAACTTCCAGGTGGTGGTGGTGTTCCCATCTATCTGCTGCCCTTGTCCTTCTAGATGGTAGTGGTTGTGGGTTTGGGAGGTGCTGTCTAAGGAGCCTTGGTGAGTTCCTGCAGTGTCTCTTGTAGGTGGTACACACTGCTGCCTCTCTTTCTTCAGTTATTATTACGATTATTAATTGACAGGGATGTGGGGAGTCACAATCGCTAAATTGCTCCTACGTAGAACAGGTGAAAACACAGTGGGCCAAATGGCCTCTTTCTGTGTTGTAACAATTCTGTGACTCTGACTATGTTCTCAGCCTAACTAGCAAGGAGGCATTGCTGGATCTGGTGCTGGGAAATGAAGGTGGGCCAAGTGTCAGTGGACAAACACTTTGTATCTTAGGGTTTAAGCTAAATGCAGAACAGCAAGGAATAATTGGAAGTAGACTGTCTAAATTTGAAGAGGGTTAATTTTAATGTAATGGGAAGGGATGTGTCGAGTAAAATGGAACCAGAGGCTGAGTGGGAAGCTAAAATGGACAATAGATGATCTTTATCAAGGAGATGTTTGAGGTACAGGCTGGCACATTCCAACAAGGGCAAAATATAAAATTAAGGGAACCAAAAAAGAGGGCACCTTGGATGACGAAGGAGATAGAGATTATGATGAAATTCAAAACGAGGCTGTATGATGCATGTAGGGGGAATTATTCAAGTGAGGAACAAGTGAAGTACAATAGGTTGAGAAAGGAGGTAAAGAGGGAGTATGAGGATAGAATGGCTGTTAACAAAAAAGAGAATCCAAAAATCTTCTCCTGGGAGTAAGAGATGAGGTGGGTGCTGTTAGGGAAAGAGAGCATGATATATGCTTAGAGGGACAAGATAAGGCTAGGATACTTGAATGTTTCGTGTCAGTGTTTATGAAGGAAGGAGAATCTGACAAAACATAATATGAGGCATTATTGGAAAGGTTGGCAATGCTTAGACTGGATAAGGCACCTGGTCCAGATGGCTTGCATCCCAGGTTGCTAAGGGTAGTGGGGTGGACACAGTAGAAGGGTTTGCCTTAATCTTCCAATCTTCCCGAGATGTGAGAGAGGTGTCAGAGCATTGGAGAGTGGTAAATATGATGCTCTTATTCAGTGGACAAAGGTTTAGAAACAATAATTGAGAAAAAAAATCAATGGGCAGTTGAAGAGGTTTGGGTTAATTAAACATAGCCAGCATGGATTTGTAAAAGGCAGATTATTCTTGACCAATCTAACTGATTTTTTTTTCATTGAAGATCGAGGAAGGGAACATGGTGCATGATATCTTTATGGATTTTAAGAAAACATTTGACAAAATACCACATCAAAGGCCAGCTAAGAAAATGAATAGAATAGGATGGGCAGTATTGGACTGGATTAAAAATGGATTTAAGACAGAAAACAGTGAGTTGTGGCAGATGGTTGTTTTTCAGACTAGAGTATGGTTGACAGTGGTGTTCCCCAAGGGTCAGTGCTAATACTGCTGCTCTTTTCTGCCAAATATAAATGACTTAGATTTTCAAATAAGGAATAATATTTCAGAATTTGCCAATGATACCAAACTTGGAAGACAGGATGGTACGAATTGCCTGCAAAAGGACATAAATAAGCTTGCAGAATGGGCAAACAAATGGCCTTCTTGAGCCACTGCAGTCCTTATGGTGTAGGTACACCCACAGTGCTGTTAGGGAGGGAGTTCCAGGATTTTGACCCAGTGACAGTGAAGGTACGGTGATATATTTCCAAGTCAGGATGGTGAGTGACTTGGAGGGGAACTTCCAGGTGGTCGTGTTCCCATCTATCTGCTGCCCTTGTCCTTCTAGATGGTAGTGGTCGTGGGTTTGGAAGGTGCTGTCTGAGGAGCCTTGGTGAGTTACTGCAGTGCATCTTGTAGATGGTACACACACTGCTGCTACTGTATGTCGGTGGTGGAGGGAGTGAATGTTTGTGGATGTGGAAACAATCAAGCGGCTGCTTTGTCCTGGATGGTTTCAAGCTTGAGTGTTATGGGAGCTGCATTCATCTGGGCAAGCGGGGAGTATTCCATCAGGCTCCTGACTTGTGCAATGTAGATGGTGGACAGGCTTTGGGGAGTCAGGAAGTGAGTTAATCGCTGCAGGATTCCCAGCTCTGACCTGTTCTTGTGGCCACAGTGTTTATATGACTAGTCCAGTTCAGTTTCTGGTCAATGGTAACCCCCAGGATGTTGACAGTGGGGGATTCAGTGATGTTGATGCCATTGAACATCAAGGGGCGATGATTGGATTCTCTCTTGTTGGAGATGGTCATTGCCTGACACTTGTGTGGCGTGAATGTTACTTGCCACTTGTCAGCCCAAGCCTGGATATTGTCCAGGTCTCGCTGCATTTGGACATGGACTGCTTCAGTATCTGAGGAGTCGCGAATGGTGCTGAACATTGTGCAAACATCAGTGAACATCCCCACTTCTGACCTTATGATGGAAGGAAGGTCAGTGATGAAGCAGCTGAAGATGGTTGGGCCGAGGACACTACCCTGAGGAACTCCTGCAGTGATGTCCTGCAGCTGAGATGACTGACCTCCAACAACCATAACCATCTTCCTTTGTGCTAGGCATGAATCCAACCAGGAGAGAATTTTCCCTGATTTCCATTGACTCCCATTGGCTATGGGCCGGATGCAGGAAGGTGGGATTAGAAAGGGCACCTGGGTGTCCTTGGGCTGGCATGGACACGATGGGCCAAATGGCCTCCTTCTGTGCTGTAACTTTTCTATGGTTCTATGGACTCCAGTTTTACTGGGGCTACTTGATGCCACACTCGGTCAAATGCAGCCTCGATGTCAAGGGCTGTCACTCTCACTTCACCTCGGGAGTTCAGCTCTTTTGTCCATGTTTGAACCAAGGCTGATTGAGGTCAGGAGCTGAGTGGCCCTGGCAGAACCCAAACTGGGCATCAGTGAGCAGGTTATTGCTGAGTAAGTGCCACTTGATAGCATAATAGACATGTGAGAGGTAATATTTTTTGGCAAAAAGGATAGGGAGAGGCAATATAGACTTAATAGCACAGTTTGAAAGAGTGTGCAGGAATAGAGGGACCTGGGGGTGCATTATGTCGATCTTTGATGGTGGCAGGACATATTGAGAGAGAGGTTCGCAAAGCAAATGGGATCTTAGCTTCATAAATAGAGGTACTGAGTACACAGGCAGGGAGGTTATGCTGAACCTTTATAAAGCTCTGGTTAGACCACAACTAAAGCATTGCATCCAGTTCTGGTCACCACACATTAGCAAGGATGTGTGGATCGTTGAGAGGGCGAGGAGGAGATATACCAGAATGGCTCCAGGCATAGACTAGAAGGGCCGAACGGCCTGTTTTCTGTGCTGTAGTGTTCTATGGTTCTATGGTTCATAAGGGATTTCATTTACAAGGTTAGACTGGAGAAGCTGGAATTGTTCTATTTGGAGAGAAGGAGATTGAGGGAAGATTTAATAGAGGTGTACAATCTACAAGATAGACAAGTAAAAACTGTTTCCAATACCTGATTGTACAAGGACAAGGGGACACAGACTTAAGGCTTTGGGCAAGAGCTACAGGGGGGAAGTGAGGAAGAACTATTTTATTGTTGAAAAGAGAAACATGTTGCTGAAGCTTTTTGTCTTGGAGTCATCAGGACAAATGCAAGAATGTCAAATTTCAAACGATCACAACGATTTATACTACAGGAGAAACAAGGTTGGCAAGTCCACTCTGATTGGCTGCGGTGCTGCTATGGAGAACTATAAGCTTCAAAAGCTCCCGGATAATTCAAAAAAGGCTTGAACATATTCCTTTTGCTTGCAGAGAATGGGTCCCTGGGTAGAAATGTATGTCGCTTCGAGCAAGCGAAAATGAGCCACATTATGATCTTCAATGATTACATGCAATTGGTTCATCGTGTAGCTATGACACACACAGGACTGTTCAGCAAGTGCTGCCCAATCGCAGAAATACATCCAACAGCAGACATTTTGTTTTGGGTTTTCGATAGCGGGCTGGTTAAGTATGGTCTGTACTCTGACTGTTACCAACAAGCAAAGGAACATGCTGTTTGATTCAATCAGCCAATCACTGGGAGGCATGGCCGGTGTACCTGTCATCGCACTGGCACTGAAATTCATAAACGACGTTACTCAATTGTGTGGTAGGCAGGACGTTTGCTGTACTGATTACAGCATCCTGGAATGGAATTGGAAAATACCACTAGCAGCGTGAAACAGCTTTGCTTAACCTGTTGTTCAAATGTTTGAGATATTTTGCCTTTCCAGGTAATTTAAAGTAGGCTGCACACTTTGCAGGTCCGAAGAAGGCAAATGGAATTTCAACCTGTATTGTTAGGGGGTTGGAGTTTAAAAATAGGGAAGTCTTGTTACAAGTGTACAGGGTGTTGGTGAGGCCGCACCTGGAGTACTGTGGACAGTTTTGGTCCCTGTATTTAAGAAAGGATATACTGGCATTGGAGGCAGTTCAAAAGAGATTCACTCGGCTGATTCCTGGGATGAAGGGGTTGACTTATCAAGAACGGCTAAGCAGGTTAGGCCTTTATTCATTAGAGTTTAGAAAAGTGAGGGGTGATCTTATTGAACCGTATGAGATCCTGAAGGGGCTTGGCAGGGTAGATGTTAAGATGATGTTTCCACTAGTGGGGGATTTGCAAACTAGGGAATATAGTTACAGAATAAGGGGACACTCAATTAAAACTGAGATGTGAAGGAATTTCTTCTCTCAGAGGGAAGTGAATGTCTGGAATTTTCTACCCCAGAGAGTTGTGGAGGCTAGAGGCTAGATCACTGAAAGTATTTAAAGAGGTAAATAGATTTTTGAAATATCGGGGAGTTGAGGGCTATGAGGAGCTGGCACGAAAGAGGAGTCGAGGCCTGGAGTCATGATCTTAATGAATGCTGGGACAGGCTTGAGGGGCCGAATGGCCTACTCCTGCTTCTATTTCTTATGTTCTTAAGAAAGTGGTGCTCTTTGCGAGTTTACGTGGTACATAGTGAACAATGATCTGATCAGGATAGTTTTGATGCACTCTATTTCTGCATCAAGCTTGCAAGGTGAGTAACATCGAGCAGGCTCGAACGTTAACTCTGTTTC
Organism: Isurus oxyrinchus; assembly: GCA_026770705.1. Lineage (NCBI taxonomy): Eukaryota > Metazoa > Chordata > Chondrichthyes > Lamniformes > Lamnidae > Isurus > Isurus oxyrinchus. The sequence goes on along the minus strand of JANJGN010000287.1, from coordinate 155,380 downwards.
TCTCTCCACAGATGCTGTCAGACCTGCTGAGTTTTTCCAGCTTTTTCTGTTTTCATTTCATTTGATCATTTCTTCTTTCTATCTTTCTCACTCCATGGATATTGGTTCTGAACTAGCTGTTTGGTGAGTATCTGGTAAGTGGGTAAGTTATGTTCTACTCCTAAGGTTTAAAATAGTACATAATTTTGTGGTTAAGTTAATCAAATATATAAGAAAGCAACATAAATAAGTGATTAATATAATTAAGTAATTATTTAAGACACATTAAGGACAGCAGAACAGGTGATGTGTCAAAGCTGCAGCGCGTGGGAGCTCCTGGATACCAGTGTGATCCTGGGTGAACACGTCTGCAATAAGTGTTTGCAGCTCGGGGAACTTTGGCCATTGAGCTGGAGGCTGAGCTGCAGACACTGCGACACATGAGGAAGGGGGAAAGTTACCCGGATGCTTCATACCAGGGGCAGTCACACCACTTAGGATAGGGTCTTCTGATTTGGTCAGTGGCCAGGGACAGGAGGGTCTGATTGCGAGTGAGGCAGGTAAGAGGACCCAGAGGGCAGGAGTGCGGCAGTGTGAGACTCTGTAATTGTCCAAGAGGTTTGAGGTTCTCCCAGCTTCTTGGATGAGAGTGGGGGCTGCAGGGTGGATGAGCAAACTGACCATGGCACCGTGGTACAGGAAGCCATTCAAGCGGGGGCAGCAAACCTACTAGTGGTAGTAGGGGACAGTATAGTGAGGGGGATTAACACTGTTCCCTGTCACAAAGAGCGAGAGTCCAGATGGCTGTATTGCCTGCCCGGTGCCAGGATTCAGGACATCTGCTCAGGGCTGGAGGGGAACTTGCAGCGGGAGGGGGAGAGATCCAGTGGTCGTGGTCCATGTAGGTACCAACAATACAGGCAGGATGAGGAAGGAGGTTTTGCATAGTCAGTATGAGGAGCTAGGCACCAAATTAAAAAGTAGAACCTCAAAGGTAATAATTTCTGGATTATTACCTGAGCCACGTGCAAATTGGCAGAGGACAAATAAGATTAGCATAGGAAAAGTGAGATTAGAGAGACCTTTTATACCCAGAGGGTGGTGACGGTCTGCAATGCACTGCCTGGGAGGGTGGTGGAGGCAGGTTGCCTCACATCCTTTAAAAAGTACCTGGATGAGCACTTGGCACATCATAACATTCAAGGCTATGGGCCAAGTGCTGGTAAATGAGATTAGGTAGGTAGGTCAGGTGTTTCTCATGTCTCGGTGCAGACTCGATGGGCTGAAGGGCCTCTTCTGCACTGTGTGATTCTGTGATTCTGAGATGAATGCACAACTCAAAAACTGGTGTGGGAGAAGTGGGTTCCAGTTCATGGGGCACTAGCACCAGTACTGGGGAAAGTGAGATCTGTACTGTTGGGATGGTCTACACCTGAACTGTGCTGGGGCTGGTGTGCTCAGCAGCTGCCTAACTAGGAAAGTTGAGAGGGTTTTAAACTGAATAGTGGGGGCAAGGGATTAAATTTGGGAAGATTTGTTAAACCAGAGTAGAGACGGAGCAAGAGAGAAAGGTACCAATATGAGATAGGATAATCAGACCCTGATAGGACGGGACAAAGAGCACAAATCTGGGTAAATCAGCAAATGAGGCTAGACGCTACAAAAATAATACAGCTCGCCCCTCAGTCTTCTCTGCTCCAATGAAAACAACCCAAGTCTATCCAACCTCTCTTCATAACTTAAATGTTTCATCCCAGGCAACATCCTGGTGAATCTCCTCTGCACCCTCTCCAGTGCAATCACATCCTTCCTATAATGTGGCAACCAGAACTGCACACAGTACTCCAGCTGTAGCCTCACCAAGGTTCTATACAACTCCAACATGACCTCCCTACTTTGGTAATCTATGCCTCGATTGGTAAAGGCAAGTATCCCATATGTCTTTTCACCACCCCACTAACATGCCCCTCCGCCTTCAGAGATCTATGGACACACACGCCAAGGTCCCTTTGTTCCTCAGAACATCCTAGTGTCATGCTGTTCATTGAATACTTCCTTATCAAATTACTCCTTCCAAAGTGTAACATCTCACACTTTTCAGGGTTAAATTCCATCTGCCACTTATCTGCCCATTTGACCATCCCGTCTATATCTTCCTGTAGCCCAGGACACTCAACCTCACCGTTAACCACCCGGCCAATCTTTGTGTCATCCGCAAACTTACTAATCCTACCCCCCACATAGTCATCTATGTTGCTTATATAAATGACAAATGATAGGGGACTGAGAACAGATCCCTGTGGTACGCCACTGGACACTGGCTTCCAGTCACTAAAGCATCTTTCTGTCATCACCCTCTGCCTCCTACAACTAAGCCAATTTTGAATCCACCTTATCAAATTACCACCTTAATAAAAAGACAAAACTAAAGGCTTTGTATCTAAACGCACATAGCATTCGAAATAAAACAGATGAACTGATAGTGCAAATGGAAATAAATAAGTACGATCTGTTGGCCATTACAGAGAGATGGCTAGGTGATGACATAGATTGGGACCCCCCTGAATATTGAAGGGTATGTGGTATTTAGGAAGAACAGGAAGTTAGGAAAAGGTGGAGGGGTGGCTGTGTTAATTAATGATGGTATTAGCGCATTAGAGAGGGATGATCCAACAGGACGAGACAGGGTAGATGCAGGAAGGATGTTCCCGATGGTGGGGGAGTCCAGAACCAGGGGTCACAGTCTGAGGATACGGGGTAGACCATTTAGGACTGAGATGAGGAGAAATTTCTTCACCCAGAGAGTGGTGAGCCTGTGGAATTCGCTACCACAGAAAGTAGTTGAGGTTAAAACATTGTATGTTTTCAAGAAGGAGTTAGATATAGCTCTTGGGACGAAAGGGATCAAAGGATATGGGGAGAAAGCAGGAGCAGGCTATTGAGTTGGATGATCAGCCACGATCATAATGAATGGTGGAGCAGGCTCGAAGGGCTGAATGGCCTCCTGCTGCTCCTAGTTTCTATGTTTCAGGAAACCAGAGTGTAGAAGCAGTTTGGGTTGAGATGAGAAATGATAAAGGCACGAAGTCACTTGCGGGAGTGTTGTAGAGGCCCCCTAATTGTAACTACACAGTAGGACGTAGTATAAAAGAATAGATAACGGGAGCTTGTCAGAAAGATACAGCAATAATTATGGGGGATTTTAATTTACATATAGACTGAAAAGTCGGATGGGCAAAGGTAGTGTAGATGAGAAGTTCATAGAATGTTTTCGGATTGTTTCTTAGAACAACACAGCCTGGAGCAAACCAGAGAGCAGGCTATAGTAGACCTGGTATTGAGCAACGAGATAGGATTAATTGATAACCTCCCAATGAAGTCACCCCGAGGTAGCAGTGATCATAACATGATTTAATTTTTCATTCATTTTGAGGGAGAAACGAATGCGTCCAAGATTAGCATTTTAAACCTATATAAGGGCAATTATGATGTCTTGAAACCACAGCTAGCTAAAGTGAACTGGCAAATGAGGTTAAGGGCTATGTCAATAGGGGTTCAGTGACAGACACTGAAAGGGATATTTCAGAATACACAGAATAAATACATTCCAATGAGAAAGAAATATCTCATGGGGAGAGTCCACTATCCATGGTTAACTATAAAAGTTAAAGACAGAATCAAACTTAAAGAAAAAGCATATAATTACACAAAGATGGGTGGCAGGTCAGAAGATGGAAAGAATATAAAGAACAGGAAAGAATATAAAGAACAGCAACGAATAACAAAAAGATGAATAAGGAGAGAAAAATTAAAGTATGAGAGAAAGCTTGCTAGTAATATAAAGACGGATAGTAAAAGTTTCTATAGATATTTAAATAAGAAGAGTTAACAAAGTGAGCATTGGTTCTATAGTGTGTATGTCTGGGGAATTGATAATGGAAAGTAGGGAGATGAGGCTGAATTAAACAGTATTTTGCTTCAGTCTTCACAGAAGACACAAGTAACATCCCGGAAATAGGTGTAAATCAGGAAATAGAAGGGAGGGAGGAACTGGGGAAAATTACAATCACCAGGGAAGTGGTATTAAGCAAATTTTTGGGGCTGTGGACTGACAAATCCCCAGGTCCGGATGGACTTCACCCTAAGGTCTTGAAAGAAGTGGCTAGTGAGATTGTTGATGCACTGGTTTTAATTTTCCAAAATTCCCTAGATTTGGGGAAGGTTCCATTAGATTGGGAAAATAGAAAACCTAACTCCTTTATTCAAAAAGGGAGGGAGACAGAAAGCTGGAAACTATAGGCCAATTAGCCTAACATCTGTCACAGGGAAAATGTTAGAAGCTATTATTACAGATGTTATAGGATGGCACTTAGAAAAATTCAAGGCAATCAGGCAGAGTCAACATGGTTTTGTGAAAGGGAAATCATGTTTAACCAACTTATTGGAGTTCTTTGAAAGAGTCACATGTGCTGTGGATAAAGGGGAACAGGTGGATGTGCTGTACTTCGATTTCCAGAAGGTATTTGATAAAGTGCCACATCAAAGGTTATTGCAGGAAATAAAAGCTCATGGTGTAGGGGGTAACATATTGAGATGGATAGAGGTTCGGCTAGCTAACAGGAAAGAGAGGGTTGGCAAAAATACGTCTTTTTCTGGTTGGCAGCTTGTGGCGAGTGATGTGCTACAGGGATCAGTGCTGGGGCATCAGCCTTTTACAATTTATAGAAATGACTGGGATGAAGGGTCTGAAGGAATAATTGCTAAATTTGCTGATGACACAAAGATAGGTAGGAAAGTAAATTGTGAAGAGGACATAGGCTGCAAAGTGACACAGATAGGCTAAGTGAGTGGGCACAGATCTGGCAAATGGAGTATAATGTGGGAAATGTGGCAAATGTGAAATTTTTATTCTTCCTGCCAAAATGAATAAAGAAGCTTATTATCTAAATGGTGAGAGATTGCAGAGCTCTGAGATGCAGAGGGATTTGGGTGTCCTAGTACATGAATCACCGTCTCCCCATGAATCACAAACTGTTAGTTTGCAGGTGCAGCACGTGATCAGGAAGGCAAATGGAGCATTGGTATTTATTGCAAGGGGAATGGAATATAAAAATAAGGGGTCTCTCATTTAAGATGAAGATGAGAATTTATTTTTCTTGGTGGGTCCTGAGTCTTTGAAACTCTCTTCCCCAGAGAGCAGAGGAGGCAGAATCATTGAATAATTTTAAGGCTGAGTTAGATAGATTCTTGACTGACAAGGGAAAAAGAAGTTTGGGGGTGGACAGGAAAGTCACGTTGACACCACAATCAGATCAGCTGTGACTTCTCAAATGGGGGAGCAAACTCCTGCTCCTAATTTATATGTTCTTGTGTTCAATAAGAATTGACTTGCCAGCTAATCAACACCTTTTTCTACTGCAGTAAACATTACTGTGATTGAAATTTGGCCGTGTGTTTGTCCTGATGAGGCTTCACCAACATGTCTCTCTTCAGCAAGTTCGAGTTTTTTTTACACCGCGACTGCCCAAGGAAGTGGAAACAAAAAGGAAGGAAATCGAATGGGCACTCGGAGGAAATAAACCTGCAAGGTTGGGGGATTGAGCAAGGGAGTGGGACTGTCTCTACAGAGTCAACATAGACTCAATGGGCCTAAGGGCCTCCTGCTTTGTCGCTTTCATCCTGTAACCAGCTGAAGGAGATTTTGAGACAGTTCAACAGAATTAGCTCCCAAATATGCTTCCTCTGGCATTTTCCTGAATGAATTTCAGTGAGCTGGGAACAGTAGGCTCTTTCTGTGCCCCGAGCTTCTAGATTCTTCCACTGGCTCACCTTCCTGTGATGATCCAGCTGAAATATCACAGCACCTTCCACCAGCACAACATTCTCATCCACGTTTTCCATCATCTGCTTATGCTTCACAGAAATGAAAGCATTCTGCTCTCTCTCATCGCAACAAGACCAGAAATCAAACTGAGCTCCAAGTCCCAGCCAGGGAGAGACTACAAGGACCATGGCCTTTAGGTGAGAGAAGCTGATATTGTTTTACTTGGGGCAAGTTGATGAGGGGACAGGGACAAGATTATGACAGATTCGGGTGAAGTTGAGAAAGAAAAGTTGCTCATATTAGCTGACAGCACAAGGACCAGAGGAGACATTTTAACATTCTTGGTAAGAGAGGCGAACAGAGAAAAACATTTTTACACAGCAAGTGATGAAGACTGGGAAACCCACAAGGACTGTGACACTGCAGGCAATGATTTGAAAAGGCAACTGGATAGGCTCTGAGGGACACAAATTTGCAAAGCCATGGGGATAGAGAGAGGCAAAAGGAGCCTGGCCAGAATTCTCTACACAAAACTGGCCAGAGGCAAAGGGCCGAATGGCTTCCTACAGGACTGTTAATGACTCTATTACTAAACAGGAATAGTCACGTCCCGGATTCTGACCCCGACACGAAGACGTCCTGGAGTCTGACCCCGACGTGGAGACGTCCCGGATTCTTACCCCGACACGGAGATGTCCTGGAGTCTGACCCCGACATGGAGATGTCCCGGATTCTTACCCCGACACGGAGACGTCCTGGAGTCTGACCCCGACATGGAGACATCCAGGAGTCTGACCCCGACACGGAGACGGAGACGCCCCAGAGTCTGACCCCGACATGGAGACGGAGACGTCTCGGAGTCTGACCCCGACACGGAGATGTCTCAGAGTCTGATCCCGACACGGAGACAGAGACGCCCAGGAGTCTGACCCCGACACGGAGAATGAGACGTCCCGGAGTCTGACCCCGACACGGAGACGTCCTGGAGTCTGACCCCGACATGGAGATGTCCCGGATTCTTACCCCGACACGGAGACGTCCTGGAGTCTGACCCCGACATGGAGACATCCAGGAGTCTGACCCCGACACGGAGACAGAGATGCCCCGGAATCTGACCCCGACACGGAGACGGAGACGTCTCGGAGTCTGACCCCGACACGGAGATGTCTCAGAGTCTGATCCCGACACGGAGACAGAGACGCCCAGGAGTCTGACACCGACACGGAGAATGAGACGTCCCGGAGTCTGACACCGACATGGAGACGGAGACGTCCCGGAGTCTGACCGTGCCACGGAGACGGAGACGTCCCGGTGTCTGACCCCGACACGGAGACGGCCCGGAATCTGACCTCGACACGGAGACACCCCGGGGTCTGACCCCGACACGGAGACTTCCTGGAGTCTGACCCCGACACGGAGACACCCCGGGGTCTGACTCCGACATGGAGATGGAGACGTCCTGGAGTGTGACGCTGACACAGAGAACGAGACGTCCCGGAGTCTGACACTGACACGGAGACGGAGACGTCCCGGAGTCTGACCCCGACGCGGAGATGGACACGTCCCCGATTCTGACCAAGACACGGAGACGTCCCAGGGTCTGACCCCGATACGGAGACGCCCCGGGGTCTGACCCCGACATGGAGAACGAGACGTCCCGGAGTCTGACACTGACACGGAGACGGAGACGTCCCGGAGTCTGACCCCGACACGGGGACGGAGACGTCCCGGAGTCTAATCCCGACACGGAGACGTCCCGGAGTCTGACCCCGACACGGAGACGTTCCGGAGTCTGACCCTGACGCGGAGAATGAGACGTCCCGGAGTCTGACACCGACACGAAGATGGAGACGTCCCGGAGTCTGACCACAACACGGAGACGTCCCGGAGTCTGACCCCAACACGGAGACGGAGACGTCCCGGAGTCTAATCCCGACACGGAGACGTCTCGGAGTCTGACCCCGACATGGAGAACGAGACGTCCCGGAGTCCCCCCCCGACCCGGAGACGGAGATGTCACCGAGTCTGACCCCAACACGGAGACGTCCCGGAGTCTGACCCCGACACGGAGACGGAGATGTCCCGGAGTCTGACCCCAACACGGAGGCGTCCCGGAGTTTGACCCCGACACAGAGAATGAGACGTCCCGGAATCTGACCCTGACACGGAGAATGAGACGTCCCGGAGTCTGACACCGACACGAAGATGGAGACGTCCCGGAGTCTGACCCCAACACGGAGGCGTCCCGGAGTCTGACCACGTCACGGAGAATGAGACGTCCCGGAGTCTGACCCCGACACGGAGATGGACACGTCCCTGAGTCTGACCCAGACACGGAGACATCCCAATGTCTGACCACGACACGGAGACGTCCCGGAGTCTGACCCCAACACGGAGACAGAGACGTCCCGGAGTCTAATCCCGACACGGAGACGTCCCGGAGTCTGACCCCGACATGGAGAACGAGACGTCCCGGAGTCTGACACTGACACGGAGACGGAGATGTCACCGAGTCTGACCCCAACACGGAGACGTCCCGGAGTCTGACCCCGACACGGAGACGTCCCGGAGTCTGACCCCGACACGGAGACGTCCCGGAGTCTGACCCCGACACGGAGACGTCCCGGAGTCTGACCCCGACACGGAGACGTCCCGGAGTCTGACCCTGACACGGAGAATTAGACGTCGCGGAGTCTGACACCGACACGGAGACGGAGACATCCCTGAGTCTGACCACGACACGGAGACGTCCCGGAATCTGATCCCAACACGGAGACGGAGTTGTCCCGGAGTCTAATACCGACACAGAGACGTCCCGGAGTCTGACCCCGACACGGAGACGGAGATGTCCCGGAGTCTGATCCCAACACGGAGAAGTCCCGGAGTCTGACCTCGACACGTATACGCCCCCGGAGTCTGACCCCGACACGGGGACGACCCGGGGTCTGACCCCGACACAGAGACGCCCCGGGTTCTGACCCAGACACGGAGACAGAGATGCCCAGGAGTCTGACCCCAACACGGAGACAGAGACGCCCAGGAATCTGACCCAGACACGGAGACATCCCGGAGACTAACCCCGACACGGAGAATGAGACGTCCCGGAGTCTGACACCGACACGGAGAATGAGACGTCCCGGAGTCTGACACCGACATGGAGACGTCCCGGAGTCTGACCGTGCCACGGAGACGGAGACGTCCCGGGGTCTGACCGTGCCACGGAGACGTCCCGGGGTCTGACCCCGACACGGAGACGTCCCGGGGTCTGACCCCGACACGGAGACGTCCCGGGGTCTGACCCCGACACGGAGGCGGAGATGACACAGAGCCTGACCCAGACACGGAGAGGTCCCGGAGTCTAATAACGACACGGAGAGGGAGACGTCCCGGAGTCTGACCCCGACACGGAGACGGAGAGGTCCCGGAGTCCCCCCCCGACACGGAGACGGAGATGTCCCGGAGTCTGACCCCAACACGGAGACGTCCTGGAATCTGACCCCGACACAGAGACGCCCCGGGGTCTGACCCCGACACGGAGACGTCCTGGAATCTGACCCCGACACGGAGGCGTCCCGGAGTCTGACCCCAACACAGAGATGTCCTGGAATCTGACCCCGACACGGAGGCGTCCCGGAGTCTGACCCCGACATAGTGACGTCCCGGGGTCTGACCCCGATACGGAGACGCGCCAGGATCTGACCCCGACATGGAGAACGAGACGTCCCGGAGTCTGACGCCGACACGGAGACGGAGACCTCCCGGAGTCTGACCCCGACACGGAGATGGACACGTCCCCGAGTCTGACCCTGCCACAGAGATGGAGACGTCCCGGTGTCTGACACCGACACGGAGACGGTGACCTCCCGGAGTCTGACTCCGACACGGAGAGGGAGACGTCCCGGAGTCTAATCACGACACGGAGAGGGAGACGTCCCGGAGTCTGACCCCGACAGAGACGTCCCGGAGTCTGACCCCGACACGGAGACTTTCTGGAATCTGACCCCGACACGGAGACGCCCCGGTGTCTGACCCCGACACTGAGACGCCCCGGGGTCTGACCCCGACACGGAGACGTCCTAGAGTCTGACCCCGACACGAAGACGGAGACGTTCCGGAGTCTGACCCCGACACGGAGACGTCCCGGAGTCTGACCCCGACACGGAGACGTCCCGGAGTCTGACGCCGACATGGAGACGTACCGGAATCTGACCCCGACACGGAGATGCCCCGGGGTCTGACCCTGACACTGAGACGCCCCGGGGTCTGACCCCGACACGAAGACGTCCCAGAGTCTGACCCCTACACGAAGACGGAGACGTGCCGGAGCCTGACACGGACACGGAGACGCCCCGGGGTCTGACCCCGACATGGAGACGCTCCGGGGTCTGACCCGGATATGGAGACGTCCCGGAGTCTGACGCCGACACGGAGATGGAGACGTCCCGGTGTCTGACCACGACACGGAGACGTCCCGGAGTCTGACCCCGACATATTGACGTCCCAGGGTCTGACCCCGATACGGAGACGTCCCAGAGTCTGACCCCGACACGAGACGGAGACGCCCCGGAGTCTGACGCCGACACGAAGACGGAGACGTCCCGGATTCTTAAACCGACAGAGAGACAGAGACGTCCCGCAGTCTCACCCCGAGACGGAGATGTCCCGGAGTCTGATCACGACACGGAGACGTCCCGGAATCTGACCCCGACACGGAGACGCTCCGGGGTCTGACCCCGACACGGAGACGCCCCGGGGTCTGACCCCGACACGGAGACGTCCCGGGGTCTGACCCCGACACGGAGACGTCCCGGGGTCTGACCCCGACACGGAGACGTCCCGGGGTCTGACCCCGACACGGAGACGACCCAGAGTCTGACCCCGACACCGAGACGACCCAGAGTCTGACCCCGACACGAAGACGGAGACGTCCCGGAGTCTGACCCCGACACGGAGACGGAGACGTCCCAGAATCTGACGCCGACACGGAGACGGAGACGTCCCGGATTCCTAAACCGACAGAGAGACGGAGACGTCCCGCAGTCTCACCCCGAGACGGAGATGTCCCGGAGTCTGACCCCGACATGGAGACGTCCTGGAGTCTGACCCCGACATGGAGATGTCCCGGCGTCTGACTCCGACACGGAGACGTCCCGGAGTCTGACCCTGACAAGCAGACGGAGACGTTCCAGAGTCTGACCCCGACACGGACACGGAGACGTCCCGGATTCTGACCCCGACACAGAGAGGGAGACGTCCCGGAATTTGACCCCGACACGGAGACGGAGACGACACAGAGACGGAGACGCCTCGGAGCCTGACCCAGACATGGAGAGGTCCTGGAGTCTGACCCCGACACAGAGACGTTCCGGAGTCTGACCCCGACACGGAGACATCCCGGAGTCTGACTCCGACACGGAGATGGACACGTCCTCGAGTCTGACCCTGCCATGGAGATGGAGACGTCCCGGTGTCTGACCCCGACATAGTGACGCCCCTGGGTCGGACCCCGACACGGAGACGCCCCGGGGTCTGACCCCGACACGAAGACGTCCCGGGGTCTGACCCCGACATAGTGACGCCCCGGGGTCTGACCCCGACACGGAGACGCCCCGGGGTCTGACCCCGACACGGAGACGTCCAGGGGTCTGACCCCGACACGGAGACGCCCCAGGGTCTGACCCCGACACGGAGATGTCCCGGGGTCTGACTCCGACACGGAGATGTCCCAGAGTCTGACCCCGACAAGGAGACGTCCCGGAGTCTGACACCGACACGAAGACGGAGACGTCCCGGAGTCTGACCCCGACACGGAGACGGAGACGTCCCGGAGTCTAATCACGACACGGAGAGGGAGACGTCCCGCAGTCTGACCCCGACACGGAGACGGACACGTCCCGGAGTCTGACCCCGACATGGAGACGGAGACGACACAGAGACGGAAACGCCCCAGAGCCTGACCCAGACACAGAGAGGTCCCTGAGTCTGACCCCGACAGGGAGACGTCCCGGAGTCTGACCCCGACACGAAGACGGAGACGTCCCGGAGCCTGACCCCGACACGGAGACGGACACGTCCCGGAGTCTGACCCCGACACGGAGACGACACAGAGACGGAGACGCCCCGGAGCCTGACCCAGACACGGAGAGGTCTCGGAGTCTGACCCCGACACGGAGACGTTCCGGAGTCTGACCCCGACACGGAGACGTCCCGGAGTCTGACCCCGACACGGAGACGTTCCGGAGTCTGACCCCGACACGGAGACATCCCGGAGTCTGAACCCGACACGGAGACGTCCCGGAGTCTGAATCCGACACGGAGACGTCCCGGAGTCTGACTCCAACACGGAGATGCCCCGGGGTCTGACCCCGACACTGAGACGCCCCGGGGTCTGACCCCGACACGAAGATGTCCCAGAGTCTGACCCCGACACGAAGACGGAGACGTGCCGGAGTCTGACACGGACACGGAGACCCCCCCGGGGTCTGACCCCGACATGGAGACGCCCCGGGGTCTGACCTGGACATGGAGACGTCCCGGAGTCTGACTCCGACACGGAGATGGAGACGTCCCGGTGTCTGACCACGACACGGAGACGTCCCGGAGTCTGACCCCGACATATTGACGTCCCAGGGTCTGACCCCAATACGGAGACGTCCCAGAGTCTGACCCCGACACGAGACGGAGACGCCCCGGAGTCTGACGCCGACACGAAGACGGAGACGTCCCGGATTCTTAAACCGACAGAGCGACGGAGATGTCCCGCAGTCTGACCCCGAGACGGAGATGTCCCGGAGTCTGACCCCGACACGGAGACGTCCCGGAATCTGACCCCAACACAGAGACGCTCCGGGGTCTGACCCCGACACAGAGACGCCCCGGGGTCTGACCCCGACACGGAGACGCCCAGGGGTCTGACCCCGACACGGAGACGCCCCGGGGTCTGACCCCGACACGGAGACGCCCCGGGGTCTGACCCCGACACGGAGACGCCCCGGGGTCTGACCCCGACACGGAGACGCCCCGGGGTCTGACCCCGACACGGAGACGCCCCGGGGTCTGACCCCGACACGGAGACGTCCCGGGGTCTGACCCCGACACGGAGACGCCCCGGGGTCTGACCCCGACACGGAGACGCCCCGGGGTCTGACCCCGACACGGAGACGCCCCGGGGTCTGACCCCGACACGGAGACGCCCCGGGGTCTGACCCCGACACGGAGACGTCCCGGGGTCTGACCCCGACACGGAGACGACCCAGAGTCTGACCCCGACACCGAGACGACCCAGAGTCTGACCCCGACACGAAGACGGAGACGTCCCGGAGTCTGACCCCGACACGGAGACGGAGACGTCCCAGAATCTGACGCCGACACGGAGATGGAGACGTCCCGGATTCTTAAACCGACAGAGAGACGGAGACGTTGTGGAGTCTGACCCCGACACGGAGACGTCCCGGAGTCTGACCCCGACACGGAGACGGAGACGTCCCAGAATCTGACGCCGACACGGAGATGGAGACGTCCCGGATTCTTAAACCGACAGAGAGACGGAGACGTTGTGGAGTCTGACCCCGACACGGAGACGTCCCGGAGACTGACCCGACACGGAGACGTCCCGGAGTCTGACCCCGACACGGAGACGTCCCAGAGTCTGACCCCGACAGGGAGACGGAGACGACACAGAGACGCAGACGCCCCGGAGCCTGACCCTGACACGGAGAGATCTCGGAGCCTGACCCAGACACGGAGACGTTCCGGCTTCTGACCCCGACACGGAGACGTCCCAGAGTCTGACCCCGACAAGGAGACGTCCCAGAGTCTGACCCCGACACGAGGACGGAGGCGTCCCGGAGCCTGACCCCGACACGGAGACGGAGACGTCCCAGAGTCTAATAACGACACGGAGAGGGACACGTCCCGGAGTCTGACCCCGACACGGAGACGACACAGAGCCTGACCCAGACACGGAGAGCTCTCGGAGTCTGACCCCGACACGGAGACGTTCCGGAGTCTGACCCCGACACGGAGACGTCCCGGAGTCTGACCCCGACACGGAGACGTCCCGGAGTCTGACCCCGACACGGTGACGTCCCGGAGTCTGACCCCGACACGGAGACGTCCCAGAGTCTGACTCCGACACGGAGACGTCCCGGAATCTGACCCCGACACGGAGATGCCCCGGGGTCTGACCCCGACACTGAGACGCCCCGGGGTCTGACCCCAACACGGAGACGTCCCAGAGTCTGACCCCGACACGAAGACGGAGACGTGCCGGAGTCTGACACGGACACGGAGACGTCCCGGAATCTGACCCCGACACGGAGACGCCCCGGGGTCTGACCCTGACATGGAGACGCCCCGGGGTCTGACCCGGACACTGAGACGCCCCGGGGTCTGACCCCGACATGGAGACGCCCCGGGGTCTGACCCCGACACGGAGACGTCCCGGGGTCTGACACCGACACGGAGACGGAGACGTCGTGGAGTCTGACCCCGACACGGAGACGTCCCGGAGTCTGACCCTGACACGGAGACGTTCCGGAGTCTGACCCTGACACGGAGACGTTCCGGAGTCTGACCCCGACACGGAGACGTTCCGGAGTCTGACCCCGACACGGAGACGTCCTGGAGTCTGACCCCGACACGGAGATGGATACGTCCCCGAGTCTGACCCCGACACGGAGATGGAGACGTCCCGGTGTCTGACCACGACACGGAGACGTCAAGGAGTCTGACCCCGACATAGTGACGTCCCAGGGTCTGACCCCGATACGGAGACGCGCCAGCATCTGACCCCGACACGGAGAACGAGACGTCCCAGAATCTGACGCCGACACGGAGACGGAGACCTCCCGGAGTCTGACCCCGACACGGAGACGTCCCGGAGTCTGACCCCGACACGAAGACGACACAGAGACAGAGACGCCCCGGAGCCTGACCCAGACACGGAAAGGTCCCGGAGTCTGACCCCGACACGGAAACGTCCCGGAGTCTGACCCCGACACGGAGACGTCCCAGAGTCTGACCCTGACACGGAGACGTTCCGGAGTCTGACCCCGACACGGAGACGTCCTGGAGTCTGACCCCGACACGGAGACGGACACGTCCCCGAGTCTGACCCCGACACGAAGACGACACAGAGACAGAGACGCCCCGGAGCCTGACCCAGACACGGAGAGGTCCCAGAGTCTGACCCCGACACGGAGACGTCCCGGAGTCTGACCCCGACACGGAGACGTCCCGGAGTCTGACCCTGACACGGAGACGTTCCGGAGTCTGACCTCGACACGGAGATGTCCTGGAGTCTGACCCCGACACGGAGACGGACACGTCCCCGAGTCTGACCCCGACACGAAGACGACACAGAGACAGAGACGCCCCGGAGCCTGACCCAGACACGGAGAGGTCCCGGAGTCTGACCCCGACACGGAGACGTTCCGGAGTCTGACCCCGACACGGAGACGTCCCGGAGTCTGACCCCGACACGGAGACATTCCGGAGTCTGACCCCGACACGGAGACGTCCTGGAGTCTGACCCCGACACGGAGACGTCCTGGAGTCTGACCCCGACACGGAGACGTCCTGGAATCTGACCCCGACACGGAGACGGACACGTCCCCGAATCTGACCCCGACACGAAGACGACACAGAGACAGAGACGCCCCGGAGCTTGACCCAGACACGGAGAGGTCCTGGAGTCTGACCCCAACACGGAGACGTCCTGGAGTCTGACCCCGACACGGAGACGTCCTGGAGTCTGACCCCGACACGGAGATGGACACGTCCCCGAGTCTGACCCCGACACGGAGATGGAGACGTCCCGGTGTCTGACCATGACACGGAGACGTCCCGGAGTCTGACCCCGACATAGTGACGTCCCAGGGTCTGACCCCGATACGGAGAACAAGACATCCCGGAGTCTGACGCCGACACGGAGAATGAGACGTCCCGGAGTCTGACCCTGACACGGAGACGTCCCGGAGTCTGACCCCAACACGAAGACGGAGACGCCCCGGAGTCTGACCCCGACACGGAGACGGAGACGTCCCGGAGTCTAATCACGACACAGAGATGTCCCAAGTCTGACACCGACATGGAAACGTCCTGGAATCTGACCACGACATGGAGACGTCCCGGAATCTGACCCCGACACGGAGACGCCCCGGAGTCTGACCCCGACACGGAGACGTACCGGGGTCTGACCCCGACATGGAGACGCCCAGGGGTCTGACCCCAACACGGAGACGCCCCGGGGTCTGACCCCGACACGGAGACGTCCCGGGGTCTGACCCCGACACGGAGACGTTCCGGAGTCTGACCCCGACACAGAGACGTCCTGGAGTCTGACCCCGACACGGAGATGGACACGTCCCCGAGTCTGACCCCGACACGGAGATGGAGACGTCCCGGTGTCTGACCACGACACGGAGACGTCAAGGAGTCTGACCCCGACATAGTGACGTCCCAGGGTCTGACCCCGATACGGAGACGCGCCAGCATCTGACCCCGACACGGAGAACGAGACGTCCCAGAATCTGACGCCGACACGGAGACGGAGACCTCCCGGAGTCTGACCCCGACACGGAGACGTCCCGGAGTCTGACCCCGACACGAAGACGACACAGAGACAGAGACGCCCCGGAGCCTGACCCAGACACGGAAAGGTCCCGGAGTCTGACCCCGACACGGAGACGTCCCGGAGTCTGACCCCGACACGGAGACGTCCCGGAGTCTGACCCTGACACGGAGACGTTCCGGAGTCTGACCCCGACACGGAGACGTCCTGGAGTCTGACCCCGACACGGAGATGGATACGTCCCCGAGTCTGACCCCGACACGGAGATGGAGACGTCCCGGTGTCTGACCACGACACGGAGGCCTCAAGGAGTCTGACCCCGACATAGTGACGTCCCAGGGTCTGACCCCGATACGGAGACGCGCCAGCATCTGACCCCGACACGGAGAACGAGACGTCCCAGAATCTGACGCCGACACGGAGACGGAGACCTCCCGGAGTCTGACCCCGACACGGAGACGTCCCGGAGTCTGACCCCGACACGAAGACGACACAGAGACAGAGACGTCCCGGAGCCTGACCCAGACACGGAAAGGTCCCGGAGTCTGACCCCGACACGGAGACGTCCCGGAGTCTGACCCCGACACGGAGACGTCCCGGAGACTGACCCTGACACGGAGACGTTCCGGAGTCTGACCCCGACACGGAGACGTCCTGGAGTCTGACCCCGACACGGAGACGGACACGTCCCCGAGTCTGGCCCCGACACGAAGACGACACAGAGACAGAGACGCCCCGGAGCCTGACCCAGACACGGAAAGGTCCCGGAGTCTGACCCCGAAACGGAGACGTCCCGGAGTCTGACCCCGACATGGAGACGCCCCGGAGTCTGACCCTGACACGGAGACGTTCCGGAGTCTGACCCCGACACGGAGACGTCCTGGAGTCTGACCCCGACACGGAGACGGACACGTCCCCGAGTCTGACCCCGACACGAAGACGACACAGAGACAGAGATGCCCCGGAGCTTGACCCAGACACGGAGAGGTCCCAGAGTCTGACCCCGACACGGAGACGTCCCGGAGTCTGACCCCGACACTGAGACGCACCGGGGTCTGACCCCGACATGGAGACGCCCCGGGGTCTGACCCTGACATGGAGACGACCCGGGGTCTGACCCCGACACGGAGATGGACACGTCCCCGAGTCTGACCCCGACACGGAGATGGAGACGTCCTGGTGTCTGACCACGACACGGAGACGTCAAGGAGTCTGACCCCGACATAGTGACGTCCCAGGGTCTGACCCCGATACGGAGACGCGCCAGCATCTGACGCCGACACGGAGAACGAGACGTCCCAGAATCTGACGCCGACACGGAGACAGAGACCTCCCGGAGTCTGACCCCGACACGGAGACGTCCCGGAGTCTGACCCCGACACGAAGACGACACAGAGACAGGACGCCCCGGAGCCTGACCCAGACACGGAGAGGTCCCGGAGTCTGACCCCGACACGGAGACGTCCCGGAGTCTGACCCCGACATGGAGACGTCCCGGAGTCTGACCCTGACACGGAGACATTCCGGAGTCTGACCCCGACACGGAGACGTCCTGGAGTCTGACCCCGACACGGAGACGGACACGTCCACGAGTCTGACCCCGACACGAAGACGACACAGAGACAGAGACGACCCGGAGCTTGACCCAGACACGGAGAGGTCCCGGAGTCTGACCCCGACACGGAGACGTCCCGGAGTCTGACCCCGACACGGAGACGTCCCGGAGTCTGACCCTGACACGGAGACGTTCCGGAGTCTGACCCCGACACGGAGACGTCCTGGAGTCTGACCCCGACACGGAGACGGACACGTCCCCGAGTCTGACCCCGACACGAAGACGACACAGAGACAGAGACGCCCCGGAGCCTGACCCAGACACGGAGAGGTCCCGGAGTCTGACCCCGACACGGAGACGTTCCGGAGTCTGACCCCGACACGGAGACGTCCCGGAGTCTGACCCCGACACGGAGACGTCCCGGAGTCTGACCCCGACACGGAGACGTCCCGGAGTCTGACCCTGACACGGAGACATTCCGGAGTCTGACCCCGACACGGAGACGTCCTGGAGTCTGACCCTGACACGGAGACGTCCTGGAGTCTGACCCCGACACGGAGATGGACACGTCCCCGAGTCTGACCCCGACACGGAGATGGAGACGTCCCGGTGTCTGACCACGACACGGAGACGTCCCGGAGTCTGACCCCGACATAGTGACGTCCCAGGGTCTGACCCCGATACGGAGAACAAGACATCCCGGAGTCTGACGCCGACACGGAGAATGAGACGTCCCGGAGTCTGACCCCGACACGGAGACGTCCCGGAGTCTGACCCCGACACGAAGACGGAGACGCCCCGGAGTCTGACCCCGACACGGAGACGGAGACGTCCCGGAGTCTAGTCACGACACAGAGATGTCCCGAGTCTGACACCGACATGGAGACGTCCCGGAATCTGACCCCGACATGGAGACGTCCCGGAATCTGACCCCGACACGGAGACGCCCCGGAGACTGACCCCGACACGGAGACGTACCGGGGTCTGACCCCGACACGGAGATGCCCCGGGGTCTGACCCCGACACGGAGACCTCAAGGAGTCTGACCCCGACATAGTGACGTCCCAGGGTCTGACCCCGATACGGAGACGCGCCAGCATCTGACCCCGACACGGAGAACGAGACGTCCCAGAATCTGACGCCGACACGGAGACGGAGACCTCCCGGAGTCTGACCCCGACACGGAGACGTCCCGGAGTCTGACCCCGACACGAAGACGACACAGAGACAGAGACGCCCCGGAGCCTGACCCAGACACGGAAAGGTCCCGGAGTCTGACCCCGACACGGAGACGTCCCGGAGTCTGACCCCGACACGGAGACGTCCCGGAGTCTGACCCTGACACGGAGACGTTCCGGAGTCTGACCCCGACACGGAGACGTCCTGGAGTCTGACCCCGACACGGAGATGGACACGTCCCCGAGTCTGACCCCGACACGGAGATGGAGACGTCCCGGTGTCTGACCACGACACGGAGACCTCAAGGAGTCTGACCCCGACATAGTGACGTCCCAGGGTCTGACCCCGATACGGAGACGCGCCAGCATCTGACCCCGACACGGAGAACGAGACGTCCCAGAATCTGACACCGACACGGAGACGGAGACCTCCCGGAGTCTGACCCCGACACGGAGACGTCCCAGAGTCTGACCCCGACACGAAGACGACACAGAGACAGAGACGCCCCGGAGCCTGACCCAGACACGGAGAGGTCCCGGAGTCTGACCCCGACACGGAGACGTCCCGGAGTCTGACCCCGACACGGAGACGTCCCGGAGTCTGACACTGACACGGAGACGTTCCGGAGTCTGACCCCGACACGGAGACGTCCTGGAGTCTGACCCCGACACGGAGACGGACACGTCCCCGAGTCTGACCCCGACACGAAGACGACACAGAGACAGAGATGCCCCGGAGCCTGACCCAGACACGGAAAGGTCCCGGAGTCTGACCCCGACACGGAGACGTCCCGGAGTCTGACCCCGACACTGAGACGTCCCGGAGTCTGACCCTGACATGGAGACGCCCCGGGGTCTGACCCTGACATGGAGACGTCCCGGGGTCTGACCCGACACGGAGACGGAGACGTCGTGGAGTCTGACCCCGACACAGAGACGTCCCGGAGTCTGACCCTGAAACGGAGACGTTCCGGAGTCTGACCCCGACACGGAGACGTTCCGGAGTCTGACCCCGACACGGAGACGTCCCGGAGTCTGACCCCGACACGGAGATGTCCCGGAGTCTGACCCTGACACGGAGACGTTCCGGAGTCTGACCTCGACACGGAGACGTCCCGGAGTCTGACCCCGACACGGAGACGTCCCGGAGTCTGACCCTGACACGGAGACATTCCGGAGTCTGACCCCGACACGGAGACGTCCTGGAGTCTGACCCCGACACGGAGATGGACACGTCCCCGAGTCTGACCCCGACACGAAGATGACACAGAGAC
Organism: Isurus oxyrinchus; assembly: GCA_026770705.1. Taxonomy (NCBI): domain Eukaryota; kingdom Metazoa; phylum Chordata; class Chondrichthyes; order Lamniformes; family Lamnidae; genus Isurus; species Isurus oxyrinchus. The sequence goes on along the minus strand of JANJGN010000287.1, from coordinate 134,997 downwards.
AGAGACGCCCCGGAGCCTGACCCAGACACGGAGAGGTCCCGGAGTCTGACCCCGACACGGAGACGTTCCGGAGTCTGACCCCGACACGGAGACGTCCCGGAGTCTGACCCTGACACGGAGACGTCCCGGAGTCTGACCCCGACACGGAGACGTCCTGGAGTCTGACCCCGACACAGAGATGTCCTGGAGTATGACCCCGACACGGAGACGTCCTGGAGTCTGACCCCGACACGGAGATGGACACGTCCCCGAGTCTGACCCCAACACGGAGATGGAGACGTCCCGGTGTCTGACCACGACACGGAGACGTCCCGGAGCCTGACCCCGACATAGTGACGTCCCAGGGTCTGACCCCGATACGGAGAATAAGACATCCCGGAGTCTGACGCCGACACGGAGAATGAGACGTCCCGGAGTCTGACCACGACACGGAGACGTCCCGGAGTCTGACCCCAACACGAAGACGGAGACGCCCCAGAGTCTGACCCCGACACGGAGACGGAGACGTCCCGGAGTCTAATCATGACACAGAGATGTCCCAAGTCTGACACCGACATGGAGACGTCCCGGAATCTGACCACGACATGGAGACGTCCCGGAATCTGACCCCGACACGGAGACGCCCCGGAGTCTGACCCCGACACGGAGACGTACCGGGGTCTGACCCCGACACGGAGATGCCCAGGGGTCTGACCCCGACACGGAGACGCCCCGGGGTCTGACACCGACACGGAGACGTCCCGGGGTCTGAGCCCGACACGGAGACGTCCCGGGGTCTGACCCCGACACGGAGACGCCCCGGGGTCAGACCCCGACACGGAGACGACCCAGAGTCTGACCCCGACACCGAGACGACCCAGAGTCTGACCCCGACACGAAGACGGAGACGTCCCGGAGTCTGACCCCGACATGGAGACGGAGACGTCCCAGAATCTGACGCCGACACGGAGACGGACACGTCCCCGAGTCTGACCCCGACACGAAGACGACACAGAGACAGAGACGCCCCGGAGCCTGACCCAGACACGGAAAGGTCCCGGAGTCTGACCCCGACACGGAGACATCCCGGAGTCTGACCCCGACACCGAGACGACCCAGAGTCTGACCCCGACACGGAGACGTACCGGGGTCTGACCCCGACACGGAGATGCCCAGGGGTCTGACCCCGACACGAAGACGCCCCGGGGTCTGACAACGACACGGAGACGTCCCGGGGTCTGAGCCCGACACGGAGACGTCCCGGGGTCTGACCCCGACACGGAGACGCCCCGGGGTCAGACCCCGACACGGAGACGACCCAGAGTCTGACCCCGACACCGAGACGACCCAGAGTCTGACCCCGACACGAAGACGGAGACGTCCCAGAATCTGACGCCGACACGGAGACGGACACGTCCCGGATTCTTAAACCGACAGAGAGACGGAGACGTTGTGGAGTCTGACCCCGACACGGAGACGTCCCGGAGTCTGACCCCGACACGGAGACGTCCAGGAGTCTGACCCCGACACGAGGACGGAGGCGTCCCGGAGCCTGACCCCGACATGGAGACGGAGACGTCCCAGAGTCTAATCACGACACGGAGAGGGAGACGTCCCGGAGTCTGACCCCGACACGGAGACGGACACGTCCCGGAGTCTGACCCCGACACGGAGATGACACAGAGACGGAGACGCCCCAGAGCCTGACCCAGACACGGAGAGGTCTCGGAGTCTGACCCCGACACGGAGACCTTCCGGAGTCTGACCCCGACACGGAGACGTCCCGGAGTCTGACCCCGACACGGAGACGTCCCGGAGTCTGACCCCGACACGGAGACGTCCCGGAGTCTGACCCCGACACGGAGACGTCCCAGAGTCTGACTCCGACACGGAGACGTCCCGGAATCTGACCCCGACACGGAGATGCCCCGGGGTCTGACCCCGACACTGAGACGCCCCGGGGTCTGACCCCAACACGGAGACGTCCCAGAGTCTGACCCCGACACGAAGACGGAGACGTGCCGGAGTCTGACACGGACACGGAGACGTCCCGGAATCTGACCCCGACACGGAGATGCCCCGGGGTCTGACCCGGACACTGAGACGCCCCGGGGTCTGACCCCGACATGGAGACGCCCTGGAGTCTGACCCTGACACGGAGACATTCCGGAGTCTGACCCCGACACGGAGACGTCCTGGAGTCTGACCCCGACACGGAGACGTCCTGGAGTCTGACCCCGACACGGAGACGTCCTGGAGTCTGACCCCGACACGGAGATGGACACGTCCCCGAGTCTGACCCCGACACGGAGATGGAGACGTCCCGGTGTCTGACCACGACACGGAGACGTCCCGGAGTCTGACCCCGACATAGTGACGTCCCAGGGTCTGACCCCGATACGGAGAACAAGACATCCCGGAGTCTGACCCCGACACGGAGACGTCCCAGAGTCTGACCCCAACAGGAAGACGGAGACGCCCCGGAGTCTGACCCCGACACGGAGACGGAGACGTCCCGGAGTCTAATCACGATACAGAGATGTCCCAAGTCTGACACCGACATGGAGACGTCCCAGAATCTGACCACGACACGGAGACGCCCCGGAGTCTGACCCCGACACGGAGACGTACCGGGGTATGACCCTGACACGGAGACGCCCAGGGGTCTGACCCCGACACGGAGACGCCCCGGGGTCTGACCCCGACATGGAGACGTCCCGGGGTCTGAGCCCGACACGGAGACGTCCCGGGGTCTGACCCCGACACGGAGACGCCCCGGGGTCTGACCCCGACACGGAGACGTCCCGGGGTCTGACCCCGACACGGAGACGTCCCGGGGTCTGACCCCGACACGGAGACGACCCAGAGTCTGACCCCGACACCGAGACGACCCAGAGTCTGACCCCGACACGGAGACGGAGACGTCCCAGAATCTGACGCCGACACGGAGACGGAGACGTCCTGGATTCTTAAACCGACAGAGAGACGGAGATGTTGTGGAGTCTGACCCCGACACGGAGACGTCCCGGAGTCTGACCCCGACACGGAGACGTCCCGGAGTCTGACCCCGACACGAGGACGGAGGCGTCCCAGATCCTGACCCCGACATGGAGACGGAGACGTCCCAGAGTCTAATCACGACACGGAGAGGGAGACGTCCCGGAGTCTGACCCCGACACGGAGACGGACACGTCCCGGAGTCTGACCCCGACACGGAGACGAGACAGAGACGGAGACGCCCCAGAGCCTGACCCCGACACGGAGAGGTCTCGGAGTCTGACCCCGACACAGAGACGTTCCGGAGTCTGACCCCGACACGGAGACGTCCCGGAGTCTGACCCCGACACGGAGACGTCCCGGAGTCTGACCCCGACACGGAGACGTCCCGGAGTCTGACCCCGACACGGAGACGTCCCAGAGTCTGACTCCGACACGGAGACGTCCCGGAATCTGACCCCGACACGGAGACGCCCCGGGGTCTGACCCGGACACTGAGACGGCCCGGGGTCTGACCCCGACATGGAGACGCCCCGGGGTCTGACCCCGACACGGAGACGTCCCGGGGTCTGACCCCGACACGGAGACGGAGACGTGCCGGAGTCTGACATGGACATGGAGACGTCCCGGAATCTGACCCCGACACGGAGACGCCCCGGGGTCTGACCCGGACACTGAGACGCCCCGGGGTCTGACCCCGACATGGAGACGCCCCGGGGTCTGACCCCGACATGGAGACGCCCCGGGGTCTGACCCCGACACGGAGGCGTCCCGGGATCTGACCCCAACACGGAGACGGAGACGTCGTGGAGTCTGACCCCGACACGGAGATGTCCCGGAGTCTGACCCCGACACGGAGACGTCCCAGAGTCTGACCCCGACAGGGAGACGGAGACGACACAGAGACGCAGACGCCCCGGAGCCTGACCCCGACACGGAGAGATCCCGGAGCCTGACCCAGACACGGAGAGGTTCCGGAGTCTGACCCCGACACGGAGACGACCCAGAGTCTGACCCCGACACGGAGACGACCCAGAGTCTGACCCCGACACGAAGACGGAGACGTCCCGGAGTCTGACGCCGACACGGAGATGGAGACGTCCCGGAATCTGACGCCGACACGGAGTCGGATATGTCCCGGAGTCTCACCCCGACACGGAGACGTCCCGGAGTCTGACCCCGACACGGACACGTCCCGGAGTCTGACCCCGACACGGAGACGTCCCAGAGTCTGACCCCGACACGAAGACGGAGACGTCCCGGAGCCTGACCCCGACACGGAGACGGAGACGTCCCGGAGTCTAATAACGACACGGAGAGGGAGACGTCCCGGAGTCTGACCCCGACACGGAGACGTCCCGGGGTCTGACCCCGACACGGAGACGGAGACGTGCCGGAGTCTGACACGGACATGGAGACGTCCCGGTATCTGACCCCGACACGGAGACGCCCCGGGGTCTGACCCGGACACTGAGACGCCCCGGGGTCTGACCCCGACATGGAGACGCCCCGGGGTCTGACCCCGACACGGAGACGTCCCGGGGTCTGACCCCGACACGGAGACGGAGACGTCGTGGAGTCTGACCCCGACACGGAGACGTCCCGGAGTCTGACCCCGACACGGAGACGTCCCAAAGTCTGACCCCGACAGGGAGACGGAGACGACACAGAGACGCAGACGCCCCGGAGCCTGACCCCGACACGGAGAGATCCCGGAGCCTGACCCAGACACGGAGAGGTTCCGGAGTCTGACCCCGACACGGAGACGACCCAGAGTCTGACCCCGACACGGAGACGACCCAGAGTCTGACCCCGACACGAAGACGGAGACGTCCCGGAGTCTGACGCCGACACGGAGATGGAGACGTCCCGGAATCTGACGCCGACACGGAGTCGGATATGTCCCGGAGTCTCACCCCGACACGGAGACGTCCCGGAGTCTGACCCCGACACGGAGACGTCCCGGAGTCTGACCCCGACACGGAGACGTCCCAGAGTCTGACCCCGACACGAAGACGGAGACGTCCCGGAGCCTGACCCCGACACGGAGACGGAGACGTCCCGGAGTCTAATAACGACACGGAGATGGAGACGTCCCGGAGTCTGACCCCGACACGGAGACGGACACGTCCCGGAGTCTGACCCCGACACGGAGACGACAGAGACGGAGACGCCCCGGAGCCTGACCCAGACATGGAGAGGTCTCGGAGTCTGACCCAGACACGGAGACGTTCCGGAGTCTGACCCCGACACGGAGACGTCCCGGAGTCTGACCCCGACACGGAGACGTCCCGGAGTCTGACCCCGACACGGAGACGTCCCGGAGTCTGACCCCGACACGGAGACGTCCCGGAGTCTGACCCCGACACGGAGACGTCCCGGAGTCTGACTCCGACACGGAGACGTCCCGGAATCTGAACCCGACACGGAGATGCCCCGGGGTCTGACCCCGACACTGAGACGCCCCGGGGTCTGACACCGACACCGAGACGTCCCAGAGTTTGACCCCGACACGAAGACGGAGACGTGCCGGAGTCTGACACGGACACGGAGACGCCCCGGGGTCTGACCCGGACATGGAGACGCCCCGGGGTCTGACCCCGACACGGTGACGTCCCGGGGTCTGACCCCGACACGGAGATGGAGACGTCGTGGAGTCTGACCCCGACACGGAGACGTCCCGGAGTCTCACCCTGACACGGAGATGTTCCGGAGTCTGACCCTGACACGGAAACGACCCAGAGTCTGACCCCGACACGAAGACGGAGACGTCCCGGAATCTGACGCCGACACGGAGTCGGATATGTCCCGGAGTCTCACCCCGACACGGAGACGTCCCGGAGTCTGACCCCGAGACGGAGACGTCCCGGAGTCTGACCCCTACACGGAGACGTCCCAGAGTCTGACCCCGACACGAAGACGGAGACGTCCCGGAGCCTGACCCCGACACGAAGACGGAGACGTCCCGGAGCCTGACCCCGACACGGAGACGGACACGTCCCGGAGTCTGACCCCGACACGGAGACAACACAGAGACGGAGACGCCCCGGAGCCTGACCCAGACACGGAGACGTCCCGGAGTCTGACCCCGAGACGGAGACGGCCCGAAGTCTGACCCCGAGCTGGAGAAGGCTCGGAGTCTGACCCCGACACAGAGACGGAGACGTCCCGGAGTCTGATCATGACACGGAGACGTCCCGGAGATTGACCCCGAAACGGAGACGGAGACGTCCTGGAGTCTGACCCCGACACGGAGACGGAGATGTCCCAGAGTCTGACCCTGACACGGAGACGGAGACGTCCCGGAGTCTGACCCCGACACGGAGACGTCCCGGAGTCTGACCCTGACACGGAGATGGAGACGACAGGGAGATGGAGACGTCCCGGAGTCTGACCCCGACACGGAGATGTCCCCGAGTCTGACCCCCACACGGAGACGTCCCGGAGTCTGACCCCGACATGGATACGTCCCCGAGTCTGACCCCGACATGGAGACCGAGACGCACCGGAGTCTGACCCTGAAACGGAGGTGGAGACGTCCCGGAGTCTGACCCCGAGACGGAGACGTCCCGCAGTCTGACCCCGACACAGAGACTGAGACGTCCAGGAGTCTGACCCCGACACAGAGACTGAGACGTCCCGGAGTCTGACCCGACATGGAGATGGAGACGTCCCGGAGTCTGACCCGGACACGGAGACGGAAACGCCCCGGAGTCTGACTCCGACACGGAGGCGTTCCGGAGTCTGGAGACGTCCCGGAGTCTGACCCAAACACGGAGACGTTCCGGAGTCTGACCCCAACACGGAGACGTCACGGAGTCTGACCCCGACACGGAGACGTCCCGGAGTCTGACTCCGACACGGAGACACCCCGGAGTCTGACCCCAACACGGAGGCGGAGACGTCCCAGAGTCTGACCCCGACAGGGACACGCCCAGGAGTCTCACCCCGAGACCGAGACAGCCCGGAGTCTGACCCCGAGAGGGAGACGGGGACAGCCCGGAGTCTGACCCCGACACAGAGACGGAGACATCCCGGAGTCTGACCCCAACACCGAAACATCCCGGAGTCTGACCCCGCACGGAGACGACCCGGAGTCTGACACCGCCACGAAGACGTCCCGGAGTCTGACCCCGACACGGAGACTGAGACGTCCCGGAGTCTGACCCCGAGACGGAGACGTCCCGGAGTCTGACCCCGACACGGAGACTGAGATGTCCTGGAGTCTGACCCCGACACGGAGACCGAGACGCCCCGGAGTCTGACCCGACATGGAGATGGAGACGTCTCGGAGTCTGACCCGGACACGGTGACGGAAACGCCTCGGAGTCTGACTCCGACACGGTGGCGTTCCGGAGTCTGGAGACGTCCCGGAGTCTGACCCAAACACGGAGACGTTCCGGAGTCTGACCCCGACACGGAGACGTCACGGAGTCTGACCCCGACACGGAGATGTCCCGGAGTCTGACCCCGACACGGAGACACCCCGGAGTCTGACTCCAACACGGAGGCGGAGATGTCTCGGAGTCTGAGCCCGACGCGGAGACGGAGACGTCCCGGAGTCTGACCCTGACACGGAGCTGGAGACGTCCCGGAGTCTGACCCCGACACGGAGACGGAGAGGTCCCGGAGTCTGACCCCGACACGGAGACGGCCCGGAGTCTGACCATGAGACGGAGACGACACGGAGATGGAGACGTCCCGGAGTCTGACCCCGACACGCAGACGGCACGGAGTCTGACCCCGAGATGGAGACGGCCCGGTGTCTGACTCCGACACGGAGACGGGGACGGCCCAGAGTCTGACCCCGACAGAGAGAGGGAGACATCCCAGAGTCTGATCCCGACACAGAGACGGAGACATCCCGGAGTCTGACCCTGACACGGAGACATCCCGGAGTCTGACCCCGACAGGGAGACATCCCGGAGTCTGACCCCGACACGAAGACGACACAGAGACAGAGATGCCCCGGAGCCTGACCCAGACACGGAGAGGTCCCGGAGTCTGACCCCGACACGGAGACGTTCCGGAGTCTGACCCCGACACGGAGACGTCCCGGAGTCTGACCCCGACACGGAGACGTCCCGGAGTCTGACCCCGACACGGAGACGTCCCGGAGTCTGACCCCGACACGGAGACGTCCCGGAGTCTGACCCCGACACGGAGACGTCCCGGAGTCTGACCCCGACACGGAGACGTCCCGGAGTCTGACCCCGACACGGAGACGTCCCGGAGTCTGACCCCGACACGGAGACGTCCCAGAGTCTGACTCCGACACGGAGACGTCCCAGAATCTGACCCCGACACGGAGATGCCCCGGGGTCTGACCCCAACACTGAGACGCCCCGGGGTCTGACACCGACACGGAGACGTCCCAGAGTCTGACCCCGACACGAAGACGGAGACGTGCCGGAGTCTGACACGGACACGGAGACGCCCCGGGGTCTGACCCCGACACGGTGACGTCCAGGGGTCTGACCCCGACACGGAGATGGAGACGTCGTGGAGTCTGACCCCGACACGGAGACGTCCCGGAGTCTCACCCTGACATGGAGACGTTCCGGAGTCTGACCCTGACACGGAGACGTTCCGGAGTCTGACCCCGACACGGAGACATCCTGGAGTCTGACCCCGACACGGAGATGGACACGTCCCCGAGTCTGACCCCGACACGGAGATGGAGACGTCCCGGTGTCTGACCACGACACGGAGACGTCCCGGAGTCTGACCCCGACATAGTGATATCCCAGGGTCTGACCCCGATACGGAGACGCGCCAGGATCTGACGCCGACACGGAGAACGAGACGTCCCAGAATCTGACGCCAACACGGAGACGGAGACCTCCCGGAGTCTGACCCCGACACAGAGACGCCCCGGAGCCTGACCCAGACACGGAGAGGTCCTGGAGTCTGACCCCGACACGGAGACGTCCCGGAGTCTGACCCCGACACGGAGACGTCCCGGAGTCTGACCCTGACACGGAGACGTTCTGGAGTCTGACCCCGACACGGAGACGTCCTGGAGTCTGACCCCGATACGGAGACGGACACGTCCCCGAGTCTGACCCCGACACGAAGACGCCACAGAGACAGAGACGCCCCGGAGCCTGACCCAGACGCGGAGAGGTCCCGGAGTCTGACCCCGACACGGAGACGTTCCGGAGTCTGACCCCGACAGGGAGACGTCCCGGAGTCTGACCCCGACAGGGAGACGTCCCGGATTCTGACCCCGATACGGAGATGTCCCGGAGTCTGACCCTGACACGGAGACGTTCCGGAGTCTGACCCCGACACGGAGACGTCCTGGAGTCTGACCCCAACACGGAGACGTCCCGGGGTCTGACCACGACACGGAGACGACCCGGGGTCTGACCCCGACACGGAAACGACCCAGAGTCTGACCCCGACACGAAGACGGAGACGTCCCGGAATCTGACGCCGACACGGAGACGGAGACGTCCCGGAGTCTCACCCCGACACGGAGTCGTCCTGGAGTCTGACCCCGACACGGAGACTTCACGGAGTCTGACCCCAACACGGAGACGTCCCAGAATCTCACTCAGACAAGTAGACGGAGACGTTCCGGAGTCTGACCCCGACACGGACACGGAGACGTCCCGGAGTCTGACCCCGACACGGAGAAGGAGATGTCCCGGAGTCTCACCCCGACACGGAGACGGAGACGACACAGAGATGGAGACGCCCCGGAGCCTGACTCAGACACGGAGAGGTCCCGGAGTCTGACCCCGACACGGAGACGTTCCGGAGTCTGACCCCGACACAGAGACGTCCCGGAGTCTGACCCCGACATGGAGACGTCCAGGAGTCTGACCCCGACACGAAGACGTCCCAGAGTCTGACCCCGACACGGAGACGGAGACGACACAGAGACACAGACACCCCGGAGCCTGACCCAGACACGGAGAGATCCCGGAGCCTGACCCAGACACGGAGACGTCCCGGAGTCTGACCCCGACATGGAGACGTCCAGGAGTCTGACCCCGACACGGAGACGTCCCAGAGTCTGACCCCGACACGGAGACGTCCCAGAGTCTGACCCTGACACGGAGACGGAGACGACACAGAGACGCAGACGCCCCGGAGCCTGACCCAGACACGGAGAGATCCCGCAGCCTGACCCAGACACGGAGACGTTCCGGCGTCTGACCCCGACACGGCGATGTCCCAGAGTCTGACCCCGACACGGCGATGTCCCAGAGTCTGACCCCGACAAGGAGATGTCCCAGAGTCTGACCCCGACACGGAGACGTCCCAGAGTCTGACCCCGACACGAAGACGGAGACGTCCCGGAATCTGACCCCGACACGGAGACGGAGACGTCCCGGAGTCTAATCACGACACGGAGAGTGAGACGTCCCGCAGTCTGACCCCGACACGGAGACGGACACGTCCCGGAGTCTGACCCCCGACACGAAGACGACACAGAGACGGAAACGCCCCGGAGCCTGACCCAGACACGGAGACGTCCCAGAGTCTGACCCCGACACGGAGACGGAGACGACACAGAGACGCAGACGCCCCGGAGCCTGACCCAGACACGGAGAGATCCCGCAGCCTGACCCAGACACGGAGACGTTCCGGCGTCTGACCCCGACACGGCGATGTCCCAGAGTCTGACCCCGACAAGGAGATGTTCCAGAGTCTGACCCCGACACGGCGATGTCCCAGAGTCTGACCCCGACAAGGAGATGTCCCAGAGTCTGACCCCGACACGGAGACGTCCCAGAGTCTGACCCCGACACGGAGACGTCCCAGAGTCTGACCCCGACACAAAGACGGAGACGTCCCGGAGTCTGACCCCGACACGGAGACGGAGACGTCCCGGAGTCTAATCACGACACGGAGAGTGAGACGTCCCGCAATCTGACCCCGACACGGAGACGGACACGTCCCGGAGTCTGACCCCGACACGAAGACGACACAGAGACGGAAACGCCCCGGAGCCTGACCCAGACACGGAGACGTCCCAGAGTCAGACCCCGACACGGAGACGACCCAGAGTCTGACCCCGACACGGAGACGACCCAGAGTCTACCCCAACACGAAGACGGAGACGTCCCGGAGTCTGACGCCGACACGGAGACGGAGACGGATACGTCCCGGAGTCTCACCCCGACACGGAGACGTCCCGGAGTCTGACCCCGACACGGAGACGTCCCGGAGTCTGACCCCGACACGGAGACGTCCCGGAGTCTGACCAAGACACGGAGACGTCCCGGAGTCTGACTCCGACACGGAGACGTCCCGGAATCTGACCCCGACACGGAGATGCCCAGGGGTCTGACCCCGACACTGAGACGCCCCGGAGCCTGACCCCGACACGGAGACGACACAGAGACGGAGACGCCCCGGAGCCTCACCCAGACACGGAGAGGTCTCGGAGTCTGACCCCGACACGGAGACGTTCCAGAGTCTGACCCTGACACGGAGACGTCCCGGAGTCTGACCCCGACACGGAGACGTCCCGGAGTCTGACCCCGACACGGAGACGTCCCAGAGTCGGACACCGACACGAAGACGGAGACGTGCCGGAGTCTGACACGGACACGGAGACGTCCCGGAATCTGACCCCGACACGGAGACGCCCCGGGGTCTGACCCCGACATGGAGACGCCCCGGGGTCTGACCCGGACACTGAGACGCCCCAGGGTCTGACCCCGAAACGGAGGTGGAGACGTCCCTGAGTCTGACCCCGACGCGGAGATGTTCCGGAGTCTGGAGACGTCCCGGAGTCTGACCCAGACACAGAGATTTTCCGGAATCTGAGCCCGACATGGAGACGTCCCAGAGTCTGACCCCGACACGGAGACGTCCCGGAGTCTGACCCCGAAACGGAGATGGAGACGTCTCGGAGTCTCAGCCCGACGCGGAGACGGAGACGTCCTGGAGTCTGACCCCGACACGGAGACGTCCCGGAGTCTGACCCCGACACGGAGACGGCCCAGAGTCTGACCCCGAGACGGAGACAGAGACGTCCCGGAGTCTGACCCCGAGACGGAGACGTCCCGGAGTCTGACCCCGAGACGGAGACGGCCCGAAGTCTGACCCCGAGCTGGAGAAGGCTTGGAGTCTGACCCCGACACAGAGACGGAGACCTCCCGGAGTCTGATCATGACACGGAGACGTCCCGGAGTTTGAACCCGAAACGGAGACGGAGACGTCCCGGAGTCTGACCCCGACACGGAGACAGAGATGTCCCAGAGTCTGACCCTGACACGGAGACGGAGACGTCCCGGAGTCTGACCCCGACACGGAGACGTCCCGGAGTCTGACCCTGACACGGAGACGACAGGGAGATGGAGACGTCCCGGAGTCTGACCCCGACACGGAGATGTCCCCGAGTCTGACCCCCACACGGAGACGTCCCGGAGTCTGACCCCGACATGGAGACGTCCCCGAGTCTGACCCCGACATGGAGACCGAGACGCACCAAAGTCTGACCCTGAAACGGAGGTGGAGACGTCCCGGAGTCTGACACCGAGACGGAGACGTCCCGCAGTCTGACCCCGACACGGAGACCGAGACGTCCAGGAGTCTGACCCCGACACGGAGACCGAGACAACCCGGAGTCTGACCCGACATGGAGATGGAGACGTCCCGGAGTCTGACCCGGACACGGAGACGGAAACGCCCCGGAGTCTGACTCCGACACGGAGGCGTTCCGGAGTCTGGAGACGTCCCGGAGTCTGACCCAAACACGGAGACGTTCCGGAGTCTGACCCCGACACGGAGACGTCACGGAGTCTGACCCCGACACGGAGACGTCCCGGAGTCTGACTCCGACACGGAGACAACCCGGAGTCTGACCCCAACACGGAGGCGGAGACGTCCCAGAGTCTGACTCCGACAGGGACACGCCCAGGAGTCTTACTCCGAGACGGAGACAGCCCGGAGTCTGACCCCGACACAGAGACGGAGACGTCCCGGAGTCTGACCCTGACACGGAGACGGAGATGTCTCGGAGTCTGAGCCCGACGCGGAGACGGAGGCGTCCTGGAGTCTGACCCCGACACGGAGAGGTCCCGGAGTCTGACCCCGACACGGAGACGGCCCGGAGTCTGACCATGAGACGGAGACGACACGGAGATGGAGACGTCCCGGAGTCTGACCCCGACACGCAGACGGCACGGAGTCTGACCCCAAGATGGAGACGGCCCGGAGTCTGACCCCGACACGGAGACGGGGACGTCCCGGAGTCTGACCCTGACACGGAGACGGAGATGTCTCGGAGTCTGAGCCCGACGCGGAGACGGAGGCGTCCCGGAGTCTGACCCCGACAGAGAGAGGGAGACGTCCCAGAGTCTGACCCCGACACAGAGACGGAGACATCCCGGAGTCTGACCCCGACACGGAGACGCCCCGGAGCCTGAACCCAACTCGGAAACATCCCGGAGTCTGACCCCGACACGGAGACGTTCCGGAGTCTGACCCCGACACGGAGACGTCCCGGAGTCTGACCCCAACACCGAAACATCCTGGAGTCTGACCCCGCACGGAGACGACCCGGAGTCTGACACCGACACGAAGACGTCCCGGAGTCTGACCCCGACACGGAGATGGACACGTCCCCGAGTCTGACCCCGACACGGAGATGGAGACGTCCCGGTGTCTGACCATGACACGGAGACGTCCCGGAGTCTGACCCCGACATAGTGACGTCCCAGGGTCTGACCCCGATACGGAGAACAAGACATCCCGGAGTCTGACGCCGACATGGAAGATGAGACGTCCCGGAGTCTGACCCCGACACGGAGACGTCCCGGAGTCTGACCCCGACACGAAGACGGAGACGCCCCGGAGTCTGACCCCGACATGGAGACGGAGACGTCCCGGAGTCTAATCACGACACAGAGATGTCCCGAGTCTGACACCGACACGGAGACGTCCCGGAATCTGACCCCGACACGGAGACGTCCCGGAATCTGACCCCGACACGGAGACGCCCCGGGGTCTGACCCCGACACGGAGACGCCCCGGGGTCTGACCCCGACACGGAGACGTCCCGGGGTCTGACCCCGACACGGAGACGTCCCGGGGTCTGACCCCGACACGGAGATGACCCGGGGTCTGACCCCGACACGAAGACGGAGACGTCCCGGAATCTGACGCCGACACGGAGACGGAGACGTCCCGGAGTCTCACCCCGACACCGAGTCGTCCTGGAGTCTGACCCCGACACGGAGACGTCACAGAGCCTGACCCTGACATGGATACGTCCCAGAATCTCACTCAGACAAGCAGACGGAGACGTTCCGGAGTCTGACCCCGACACGGACACGGAGACGTCCCGGAGTCTGACCCCGACACGGAGAGGGAGACGTCCCGGAGTCTCACCCCGACACGGAGACGGAGACGACACAGAGATGGAGACGCCCCGGAGCCTGACCCAGACACGGAGAGGTCCCGGAGTCTGACCCCGACACGGAGACGTTCCGGAGTCTGACCCCGACACGGAGACGTCCCGGAGTCTGACCCCGACATGGAGACGTCCAGGAGTCTGACCCCGACACGGAGACGTCCCAGAGTCTGACCCCGACACGGAGACGGAGACGACACAGAGACGCAGACACCCCGGAGCCTGACCCAGACGCGGAGAGATCCCGGAGCCTGACCCAGACACGGAGACGTCCCGGAGTCTGACCCCGACATGGAGACGTCCAGGAGTCTGACCCCGACACGAAGACGTCCCAGAGTCTGACCCCGACACGGAGACGGAGACGACACAGAGACGCAGACGCCCCGGAGCCTGACCCAGACACGGAGAGATCCCGCAGCCTGACCCAGACACGGAGACGTTCCGGCGTCTGACCCCGACACGGAGATGTCCCAGAGTCTGACCACGACACGGAGATGTCCCAGAGTCTGACCCCGACACGGAGACATCCCAGAGTCTGACCCCGACACGAAGACGGAGACGTCCCGGAGTCTGACCCCGACACGGAGACGGAGACGTCCCGGAGTCTAATCACGACACGGAGAGTGAGACGTCCCGCAGTCTGACCCCGACACGGAGACGGACACGTCCCGGAGTCTGACACCGACACGAAGACGACACAGAGACGGAAACGCCCCGGAGTCGGACCCAGACACGGAGATGTCCCGGAGTCTGACCCCGACATGGAGACCGAGACGTCCTGGAGTCTGACCCCGACACGGAGACCGAGACGTCCCGGAGTCTGACCCGACATGGAGATGGAGACGACGTGGAGACGAAGACACCCCGGAGTCTGACACCGACACAGAGACGTACCGGAGTCTGACCCCGACACGGAGACGTCCCGGAGTCTGACCCCGACACGGAGACGTCCCGGAGTCTGACCCCGACACAGAGACGTCCCGGAGTCTGACCCCGACACGGAGACAGAGAAGTCCCGGAGTCTGACCCAGACACGGAGACGGAGACGTCCTGGAGTCTGACCCCGACATCGTGACAGAGACGACGTGGAGACGAAGACACCCCGGAGTCTGACACCGACACGGAGACCTCCCGGAGTCTGACCCCGACACGGAGACGTCCCGGAGTCTGACCCCGACACGGAGACGTCCGGGAGTCTGACCCTGACACGGAGACGTCCCGGAGTCTGACCCCGACACGGAGACGTCCCAGAATCTCACTCAGACAAGCAGACGGAGACGTTCCGGAGTCTGACGCCGACACGGACACGTCCCGGATTCTGACCCTGACACGGAGAAGTCCCGGAGTCTGACCCCGACACGGAGAGGGAGACGTCTCGGTGTCTGACCCCGACACGGAGACGGACACGTCACTGAGTCTGACCCCGACACGGAGACGGAGACGATACAGAGACGGAGACGCCCCGGAGCCTGACCCAGACACGGAGACGTTCCGCAGTCTGATCCTGACATGGAGACGCCCCGGAGCCTGACCCAGACACGGAGACGTACCGGAGTCTGACCCTGACACGGACACGTCCCGGAGTCTGAACCCGACACGGAGACGGAGACAACACAGAGACGGAGATGCCCCGGAGCCTGACCCAGACACGGAGAGGTCCCGGAGTCTGACCCCGACACGGAGACATTCCGTAGTCTGACCCCGACATGGAGACGTCCCGGAGTCTGACCCCGACACGGAGACGTCCCAGAGTCTGACCCCGACATGGAGACGTCCCGGAGTCTGACCCCGACACAGAGACGTCCCGGAGTCTGACCCCGACACGGAGACGTCCCGGAGTCTGACCCCGACACGGAGACGTCCCGGAGTCTGACCCCGACACGGAGATGGAGATGTCCCGGTGTCTGACCCGACATGGAGATGGAGACGTCCCGGAGTCTGACCCGGACACGGAGACGGAAACGCCCCGGAGTCTGACTCCGACACGGAGGCGTTCCGGAGTCTGGAGACGTCCCGGAGTCTGACCCAAACACGGAGACGTTCCGGAGTCTGACCCCGACACGGAGACGTCACGGAGTCTGACCCCGACACGGAGACGTCCCGGAGTCTGACTCCGACACGGAGACACCCCGGAGTCTGACCCCAACACGGAGGCGGAGACGTCCCAGAGTCTGACCCCGACAGGGACACGCCCAGGAGTCTCACCCCGAGACGGAGACAGCCCGGAGTCTGACCCCGAGAGGGAGACGGGGACAGCCTGGAGTCTGACCCCGACACAGAGACGGAGACATCCCGGAGTCTGACCCCGACACGGAGACGTCCCAGAGTCTGACCCCGACACGGATACGCCCCGGAGCCTGAACCCAACTCGGAGACATCCCGGAGTCTGACCCCGACACGGAAACGTTCCGGAGTCTGACCCCGACACGGAGACGTCCCGGAGTCTGACCCCAACACCGAAACATCCCGGAGTCTGACCCCGCACGGAGACGACCCGGAGTCTGACACCGACACGAAGACGTCCCGGAGTCTGACCACGACACGGAGACTGAGACGTCCCGGAGTCTGACCCCGAGACGGAGACGTCCCGGAGTCTGACCCCGACACGGAGACTGAGACGTCCTGGAGTCTGACCCCGACACGGAGACCGAGACGTCCCGGAGTCTGACCCGACATGGAGATGGAGACGTCTCGGAGTCTGACCCGGACACGGAGACGGAAACGCCTCGGAGTCTGACTCCAACACGGAGGCGTTCCGGAGTCTGGAGACGTCCCGGAGTCTGACCCAAACACGGAGACGTTCCGGAGTCTGACCCCGACACGGAGACGTCACGGAGTCTGACCCCGACACGGAGACGTCCCGGAGTCTGACCCCGACACGGAGACACCCCGGAGTCTGACCCCAACACGGAGGCGGAGATGTCTCGGAGTCTGAGCCCGACGCGGAGACGGAGACGTCCCGGAGTCTGACCCTGACACGGAGCTGGAG
This sequence comes from Isurus oxyrinchus, assembly GCA_026770705.1. Lineage (NCBI taxonomy): Eukaryota > Metazoa > Chordata > Chondrichthyes > Lamniformes > Lamnidae > Isurus > Isurus oxyrinchus. The sequence continues at coordinate 117,655 of JANJGN010000287.1, read as the reverse complement.
ACGTCCCGGAGTCTGACCCCGACACGGAGACGGAGAGGTCCCGGAGTCTGACCCCGACACGGAGATGGCCTGGAGTCTGACCATGAGACGGAGACGACACGGAGATGGAGACGTCCTGGAGTCTGACCCCGACACGCAGACGGCACGGAGTCTGACCCCGAGATGGAGACGGCCCGGTGTCTGACCCCGACACGGAGACGGGGACGGCCCGGAGTCTGACCCCGACAGAGAGAGGGAGACGTCCCAGAGTCTGATCCCGACACAGAGACGGAGACATCCCGGAGTCTGACCCTGACACGGAGACGTCCCGGAGTCTGACCCCGACAGGGAGACATCCCGGAGTCTGACCCCGACACGGAGACGCCCCGGAGCCTGAACCCAACTCGGAGACATCCCGGAGTCTGACCCCGACACGGAGACGTTCCAGAGTCTGACACCGACACGGAGACGTCCCGGAGTCTGACCCCGAAACTGAAACATCTCGGAGTCTGACCCCGACACGGAGACGGACACGTCCCCGAGTCTGACCCCGACACGAAGATGACACAGAGACAGAGACGCCTCGGAGCCTGACCCAGACACGGAGAGGTCCCAGAGTCTGACCCCGACACGGAGACGTTCCGGAGTCTGACCCCGACACGGAGACGTCCCGGAGTCTGACCCCGACACGGAGACGTCCCGGAGTCTGACCCTGACACGGAGACGTTCCGGAGTCTGACCCCGACATAGTGACGTCCCAGGGTCTGACCCCGATACGGAGAACAAGACATCCCGGAGTCTGACGCCGACACGGAAGATGAGACGTCCCGGAGTCTGACGCCGACACGGAAACGTCCCGGAGTCTGACCCCGACACGAAGACGGAGACGCCCCGGAGTCTGACCCCGACACGGAGACGGAGACGTCCCGGAGTCTAATCACGACACAGAGATGCCCCGAGTCTGACACCGACATGGAGACGTCCCGGAATCTGACCCCGACACGGAGACGTCCCGGGGTCTGACCCCGACACGAAGACAGAGACGTCCCGGAATCTGACGCCGACACGGAGACGGAGACGTCCCGGAGTCTCACCCCGACACGGAGTCGTCCTGGAGTCTGACCCCGACACGGAGACTTCACGGAGTCTGACCCCAACACGGAGACGTCCCAGAATCTCACTCAGACAAGTAGACGGAGACGTTCCGGAGTCTGACCCCGACACGGACACGGAGACGTCCCGGAGTCTGACCCCGACACGGAGAAGGAGATGTCCCGGAGTCTCACCCCGACACGGAGACGGAGACGACACAGAGATGGAGACGCCCCGGAGCCTGACCCAGACACGGAGAGGTCCCGGAGTCTGACCCCGACACGGAGACGTTCCGGAGTCTGACCCCGACACAGAGACGTCCCGGAGTCTGACCCCGACATGGAGACGTCCAGGAGTCTGACCCCGACACGAAGACGTCCCAGAGTCTGACCCCGACACGGAGACGGAGACGACACAGAGACACAGACACCCCGGAGCCTGACCCAGACACGGAGAGATCCCGGAGCCTGACCCAGACACGGAGACGTCCCGGAGTCTGACCCCGACATGGAGACGTCCAGGAGTCTGACCCCGACACGGAGACGTCCCAGAGTCTGACCCCGACACGGAGACGTCCCAGAGTCTGACCCCGACACGGAGACGGAGACGACACAGAGACGCAGACGCCCCGGAGCCTGACCCAGACACGGAGAGATCCCGCAGCCTGACCCAGACACGGAGACGTTCCGGCGTCTGACCCCGACACGGCGATGTCCCAGAGTCTGACCCCGACACGGCGATGTCCCAGAGTCTGACCCCGACAAGGAGATGTCCCAGAGTCTGACCCCGACACGGAGACGTCCCAGAGTCTGACCCCGACACGAAGACGGAGACGTCCCGGAATCTGACCCCGACACGGAGACGGAGACGTCCCGGAGTCTAATCACGACATGGAGAGTGAGACGTCCCGCAGTCTGACCCCGACACGGAGACGGACACGTCCCGGAGTCTGACCCCCGACACGAAGACGACACAGAGACGGAAACGCCCCGGAGCCTGACCCAGACACGGAGACGTCCCAGAGTCTGACCCCGACACGGAGACGGAGACGACACAGAGACGCAGACGCCCCGGAGCCTGACCCAGACACGGAGAGATCCCGCAGCCTGACCCAGACACGGAGACGTTCCGGCGTCTGACCCCGACACGGCGATGTCCCAGAGTCTGACCCCGACAAGGAGATGTTCCAGAGTCTGACCCCGACACGGCGATGTCCCAGAGTCTGACCCCGACAAGGAGATGTCCCAGAGTCTGACCCCGACACGGAGACGTCCCAGAGTCTGACCCCGACACGGAGACGTCCCAGAGTCTGACCCCGACACAAAGACGGAGACGTCCCGGAGTCTGACCCCGACACGGAGACGGAGACGTCCCGGAGTCTAATCACGACACGGAGAGTGAGACGTCCCGCAATCTGACCCCGACACGGAGAAGGCCACGTCCCGGAGTCTGACCCCGACACGAAGACGACACAGAGACGGAAACGCCCCGGAGCCTGACCCAGACACGGAGACGTCCCAGAGTCAGACCCCGACACGGAGACGACCCAGAGTCTGACCCCGACACGGAGACGACCCAGAGTCTACCCCAACACGAAGACGGAGACGTCCCGGAGTCTGACGCCGACACGGAGACGGAGACGGATACGTCCCGGAGTCTCACCCCGACACGGAGACGTCCCGGAGTCTGACCCCGACACGGAGACGTCCCGGAGTCTGACCCCGACACGGAGACGTCCCAGAGTCTGACCCCGACACGAAGACGGAGACGTCCCGGAGCCTCACCCCGACACGGAGACGGAGACGCCCAGGAGTCTGACCCCGACACGGAGACGACACAGAAATGGAGACGTCCCGGAGCCTCACCCAGACACGGAGAGGTCTCGGAGTCTGACCCCGACACGGAGATGTTCCGGAGTCTGACCCCGACACGGAGACGTCCCGGAGTCTGACCCCGACACGGAGACGTCCCGGAGTCTGACCCCGACACGGAGACGTCCCGGAGTCTGACCAAGACACGGAGACGTCCCGGAGTCTGACTCCGACACGGAGACGTCCCGGAATCTGACCCCGACACGGAGATGCCCAGGGGTCTGACCCCGACACTGAGACGCCCCGGAGCCTGACCCCGACACGGAGACGACACAGAGACGGAGACGCCCCGGAGCCTCACCCAGACACGGAGAGGTCTCGGAGTCTGACCCCGACACGGAGACGTTCCAGAGTCTGACCCTGACACGGAGACGTCCCGGAGTCTGACCCCGACACGGAGACGTCCCGGAGTCTGACCCCGACACGGAGACGTCCCAGAGTCGGACACCGACACGAAGACGGAGACGTGCCGGAGTCTGACACGGACACGGAGACGTCCCGGAATCTGACCCCGACACGGAGACGCCCCGGGGTCTGACCCCGACATGGAGACGCCCCGGGGTCTGACCCGGACACTGAGACGCCCCGGGGTCTGACCCCGAAACGGAGGTGGAGACGTCCCTGAGTCTGACCCCGACGCGGAGATGTTCCGGAGTCTGGAGACGTCCCGGAGTCTGACCCAGACACAGAGATTTTCCGGAATCTGAGCCCGACATGGAGACGTCCCAGAGTCTGACCCCGACACGGAGACGTCCCGGAGTCTGACCCCGAAACGGAGATGGAGACGTCTCGGAGTCTCAGCCCGACGCGGAGACGGAGACGTCCTGGAGTCTGACCCCGACACGGAGACGGAGACGTCCCGGAGTCTAATCATGACACAGAGATGTCCCGAGTCTGACACCGACACGGAGACGTCCCGGAATCTGACCCCGACACGGAGACGTCCCGGAATCTGACCCCGACACGGAGACGCCCAGGGGTCTGACCCCGACACGGAGACGCCCCGGGGTCTGACCCCGACACGGAGACGTCCCGGGGTCTGACCCCGACACGGAGACGTCCCGGGGTCTGACCCCGACACGGAGATGACCCGGGGTCTGACCCCGACACGAAGACGGAGACGTCCCGGAATCTGACGCCGACACGGAGACGGAGACGTCCCGGAGTTTCACCCCGACACCGAGTCGTCCTGGAGTCTGACCCCGACACGGAGACGTCCCAGAGTCTGACCCCGACACGAAGACGGAGACGTCCCGGAGCCTCACCCCGACACGGAGACGGAGACGCCCTGGAGTCTGACCCCGACACGGAGACGACACAGAAATGGAGACGTCCCGGAGCCTCACCCAGACACGGAGAGGTCCCGGAGTCTGACCCCGACACGGAGATGTTCCGGAGTCTGACCCCGACACGGAGACGTCCCGGAGTCTGACCCCGACACGGAGACGTCCCGGAGTCTGACCCCGACACGGAGACGTCCCGGAGTCTGACCAAGACACGGAGACGTCCCGGAGTCTGACTCCGACACGGAGACGTCCCGGAATCTGACCCCGACACGGAGATGCCCAGGGGTCTGACCCCGACACTGAGACGCCCCGGAGCCTGACCCCGACACGGAGACGACACAGAGACGGAGACGCCCCGGAGCCTCACCCAGACACGGAGAGGTCTCGGAGTCTGACCCCGACACGGAGACGTTCCAGAGTCTGACCCTGACACGGAGACGTCCCGGAGTCTGACCCCGACACGGAGACGTCCCGGAGTCTGACCCCGACACGGAGACGTCCCAGAGTCGGACACCGACACGAAGACGGAGACGTGCCGGAGTCTGACACGGACACGGAGACGTCCCGGAATCTGACCCCGACACGGAGACGCCCCGGGGTCTGACCCCGACATGGAGACGCCCCGGGGTCTGACCCGGACACTGAGACGCCCCGGGGTCTGACCCCGAAACGGAGGTGGAGACGTCCCTGAGTCTGACCCCGACGCGGAGATGTTCCGGAGTCTGGAGACGTCCCGGAGTCTGACCCAGACACAGAGATTTTCCGGAATCTGAGCCCGACATGGAGACGTCCCAGAGTCTGACCCCGACACGGAGACGTCCCGGAGTCTGACCCCGAAACGGAGATGGAGACGTCTCGGAGTCTCAGCCCGACGCGGAGACGGAGACGTCCTGGAGTCTGACCCCGACACGGAGACGGAGACGTCCCGGAGTCTAATCATGACACAGAGATGTCCCGAGTCTGACACCGACACGGAGACGTCCCGGAATCTGACCCCGACACGGAGACGTCCCGGAATCTGACCCCGACACGGAGACGCCCAGGGGTCTGACCCCGACACGGAGACGCCCCGGGGTCTGACCCCGACACGGAGACGTCCCGGGGTCTGACCCCGACACGGAGACGTCCCGGGGTCTGACCCCGACACGGAGATGACCCGGGGTCTGACCCCGACACGAAGACGGAGACGTCCCGGAATCTGACGCCGACACGGAGACGGAGACGTCCCGGAGTTTCACCCCGACACCGAGTCGTCCTGGAGTCTGACCCCGACACGGAGACGTCACAGAGCCTGACCCTGACATGGATACGTCCCAGAATCTCACTCAGACAAGCAGACGGAGACGTTCCGGAGTCTGACCCCGACACGGACACGGAGACGTCCCGGAGTCTGACCCCGACACGGAGAGGGAGACGTCCCGGAGTCTCACCCCGACACGGAGACGGAGACGACACAGAGATGGAGACGCCCCGGAGCCTGACCCAGACACGGAGAGGTCCCGGAGTCTGACCCCGACACGGAGACGTTCCGGAGTCTGACCCCGACACGGAGACGTCCCGGAGTCTGACCCCGACATGGAGACGTCCAGGAGTCTGACCCCGACACGGAGACGTCCCAGAGTCTGACCCCGACACGGAGACGGAGACGACACAGAGACGCAGACACCCCGGAGCCTGACCCAGACGCGGAGAGATCCCGGAGCCTGACCCAGACACGGAGACGTCCCGGAGTCTGACCCCGACATGGAGACGTCCAGGAGTCTGACCCCGACACGAAGACGTCCCAGAGTCTGACCCCGACACGGAGACGGAGACGACACAGAGACGCAGACGCCCCGGAGCCTGACCCAGACACGGAGAGATCCCGCAGCCTGACCCAGACACGGAGACGTTCCGGCGTCTGACCCCGACACGGAGATGTCCCAGAGTCTGACCACGACACGGAGATGTCCCAGAGTCTGACCCCGACACGGAGACATCCCAGAGTCTGACCCCGACACGAAGACGGAGACGTCCCGGAGTCTGACCCCGACATGGAGACGGAGACGTCCCGGAGTCTAATCACGACACGGAGAGTGAGACGTCCCGCAGTCTGACCCCGACACGGAGACGGACACGTCCCGGAGTCTGACACTGACACGAAGACGACACAGAGACGGAAACGCCCCGGAGTCGGACCCAGACACGGAGATGTCCCGGAGTCTGACCCCGACATGGAGACCGAGACGTCCTGGAGTCTGACCCCGACACGGAGACCGAGACGTCCCGGAGTCTGACCCGACATGGAGATGGAGACGACGTGGAGACGAAGACACCCCGGAGTCTGACACCGACACAGAGACGTCCCGGAGTCTGACCCCGACACGGAGACGTCCCGGAGTCTGACCCCGACACGGAGACGTCCCGGAGTCTGACCCCGACACAGAGACGTCCCGGAGTCTGACCCCGACACGGAGACAGAGAAGTCCCGGAGTCTGACCCAGACACGGAGACGGAGACGTCCTGGAGTCTGACCCCGACATCGTGACAGAGACGACGTGGAGACGAAGACACCCCGGAGTCTGACACCGACACGGAGACCTCCCGGAGTCTGACCCCGACACGGAGACGTCCCGGAGTCTGACCCCGACACGGAGACGTCCGGGAGTCTGACCCTGACACGGAGACGTCCCGGAGTCTGACCCCGACACGGAGACGTCCCAGAATCTCACTCAGACAAGCAGACGGAGACGTTCCGGAGTCTGACGCCGACACGGACACGTCCCGGATTCTGACCCTGACACGGAGAAGTCCCGGAGTCTGACCCCGACACGGAGAGGGAGACGTCTCGGTGTCTGACCCCGACACAGAGACGGACATGTCACTGAGTCTGACCCCGACACGGAGACGGAGACGATACAGAGACGGAGACGCCCCGGAGCCTGACCCAGACACGGAGACGTTCCGCAGTCTGATCCTGACATGGAGACGCCCCGGAGCCTGACCCAGACACGGAGACGTACCGGAGTCTGACCCTGACACGGACACGTCCCGGAGTCTGAACCCGACACGGAGACGGAGACAACACAGAGACGGAGATGCCCCGGAGCCTGACCCAGACACGGAGAGGTCCCGGAGTCTGACCCCGACACGGAGACATTCCGTAGTCTGACCCCGACATGGAGACGTCCCGGAGTCTGACCCCGACACGGAGACGTCCCAGAGTCTGACCCCGACATGGAGACGTCCCGGAGTCTGACCCCGACACAGAGACGTCCCGGAGTCTGACCCCGACACGGAGACGTCCCGGAGTCTGACCCCGACACGGAGATGGAGATGTCCCGGTGTCTGACCCCGACACGGAGATGGAGACGTCCCAGAGTCTGACCCCGACACGAAGACGGAGATGTCACGGAGTCTGACCCCGACATGGAGACGGAGCCGTCCCGGAGTCTGACCCCGACATGGAGACGGTGACGTCGCGGAGTCTGACACCGACATGGAGACGGTGGCGTCCCAGAGTCTGACCCCGAGACGGAGACGGCCCGGAGTCTTATCCCGAAACGGACATGGAGACGTCCCAGAGTCGGAGTCTGACCCCGACATGGAGATGGAGACGCCACGGAGTCTGACGCCGACACGGTGACGGAGACGTCCCGGTGTCTGCCCCGGACACGGAGACGGAGACGCCACGGAGTCTGACTCCGACACAGAGATGTTCCGGAGTCTGGAGACGTCCCGGAGTCTGACGCCGACACGGAGACGGATACGCCCCGGAGTCTGACACAGACACGGTATTGTTCCGGAGTCTGGAGACGTCCCGGAGTCTGATCCAGACACGGAGATGTTCCGGAGTCTGACCCCAACATGGAGTCGTCCCGGAGTCTGACTCCGACGCGGAGATGGAGACACCCCGGAGTCTGACCCTGACACGGATACGGAGACGCCCCGGAGTGTGACCCCGACACGGAGACGGAGACGTCCCGGAGTCTGACCCCGACACGGAGACGGAGACGCCCCGGAGTGTGACCCCGACACGGAGACGGAGACGTCCCGGAGTCTGACCCCGACGCGGAGACGGAGACGTCTCGGAGTCTGAGCCCGACGCGGAGACGGAGACGTCTCGGAGTCTGAGCCCGATGCGGAGACGGAGACATCCCGGAGTCTGACCCTGACACGGAGATGGAGACGTCCCAGAGTCTGACCCCGACACAGAGACGGCCCGGAGTCTTAGCCCAAGATGGAGAAGGCCCGGAGTCTGACACCGAGACGGAGACGGCCCGGAGTCTGACCCCGACACGGAGACGGAGACGTCTCGGAGTCTGAGCCCGACGCAGAGATGGAGACGCCCCGGAGTCTGACCCCGACACGGAGACGTCCCAGAGTCTGACCCCGACATGGAGACGCCCCGGAGTCTGACCCCGACACTGAAACATCCCGGAGTCTGACCCCGACACGGAGACGGAGACGTCCCGGAGTCTGACCCCGACATGGAGACGGAGACGTCCCGGAGTCTGACCCCGACAAGGAGACGGAGACTTCCCGGAGTCTGACCCCGACACGGAGACGGAGACGACACGGAGATGGAGACGTCCCGGAGTCTGACCCCGACACGGAGATGACCCGGAGTCAGACCCCCACACGGAGACGTCCCGGAGTCTGACCCCGACACGAAGACCGAGACGTCCTGGAGTCTGACACCGACACAGAGACGGAGATGTCCCGGAGTCTGACCCCGACACGGAAATGGAGACATCCCGGAGTCTGACGCCGACACAGAGACTGAGACGTCCCGGAGTCTGACCCCGACATGGAGATGGAGACGCCCCAGAGTCTAACCCCGACACGGAGACGTCCCGGAGACTGACCCCGACATGGAGACGTCCCAGAGTCTGACCCCGACATGGAGACATCCCCGAGTCTGACCCCGACACGAAGACCGAGACATCCTGCAGTCTGACGCCGACACAGAGACTGAGACGTCCCGGAGTCTGACGCCTACACAGAGACGGAGACGTCCCAGAGTCTGACCCCGACATGGAGATGGAGACGCCCCGGAGTCTGACCCCGACATGGAGACGTCCCGGAGACTGACCCCGACACGAAGACTGAGACGTCCCGGAGTCTGACGCCTACACAGAGACCGAGATGTCCTGCAGTCTGACCCCGACACGGAGACCGAGACGTTCCGGAGTCTGACCCCAACACGGAGACGTCCCGGAGTCTGACACCAACACAAAGACATCCCGGAGTCTGACCCCAACACGGAGACGTCCCGGAGTCTGACCCCAACACGGAGATGTCCCGGAGTCTGACCCCGACACGGAGACATCCCGGAGTCTGACCCCGACACGGAGACGTCCGGGAGTCTGACCCCGACACGGAGACGTCCCGGAGTCTGACCCCGACACGGAGACGTCCCAGAATCTCACTCAGACAAGCAGACGGAGACGTTCTAGAGTCTGACGCCGACATGGACACGTCCCGGATTCTGACCCTGACACGGAGACGTCCCGGAGTCTGACCCCGACACGGAGAGGGAGACGTCCCGGAGTCTGACCCCGACACGGAGACGGACACATTCCCAGAGTCTGACCCCGACATGGAGATGGAGACGCCCCGGAGTCTGACCCCGACATGGAGACGTCTCCGAGTCTGACCCTGACACGAAGACCGAGACGTCCTGGATTCTAACCCTGACACGGAGACCGAGACATCCTGGAGTCTGACCCCGACACGGAGACCGAGACGTTCCGGAGTCTGACACCAACACGGAGACGTCCCGGAGTCTGACCCCAACACGGAGACGTCCCGGAGTTTGACCCCAACACGGAGACGTCCCGGAGTCTGACCCCAACACGGAGACGTCCCGGAGTCTGACCCCGACACGGAGACATCCCGGAGTCTGACTCCGACACGGAGACGTCCGGGAGTCTGACCCCGACACGGAGACGTCCCAGAATCTCACTCAGACAAGCAGATGGAGACGTTCTAGAGTCTGACACCGACACGGACACGGAGACGTCCCGGATTCTGACCCTGACACGGAGACGTCCCAGAGTCTGACCCCGACACAGAGAGGGAGACGTCCCGGAGTCTGACTCCGACACGGAGACGGACACATTCCCGGAGTCTGACCCCGACACGAAGACGACACAGAGACGGAGACGCCCCGGAGCCTGACCCAGACACAGAGAGGTCCCGGAGTCTGACCCCGACACGGAGACGTCTCGGAGTCCGATCCCGACACGGAGACGTCCCGGAGTCTGACCGCGACACGGAGACGTCCCGGAGTCTGACCGCGACACGGAGACGTCCCGGAGTCTAACCGCGACACGGAGACGTCCCGGACTCTGACCCCGACACGGAGACGTCCTGGAGTCTGACCCCGACACGGAGACGTCCTGGAGTCTGACCCCGACACGGAGACGTCCCGCAGTCTGACCCCGACACGGAGACGTCCCGGAGTCTGACCCCGACATGGAGACGTAGACGTCCCGGAGTCTGAGCCGACATGGAGACGGAGACGTCCCGGAGTCTGACCCGGACACGGAGACGGAGACACCCCGGAGTCTGACTCCGACACGGAGATGTTCCGGAGTCTGGAGACGGCCCGGAGTCTGACGCCAACACGGAGACGGAAACGCCCCGGAGTCTGACTCCGACATGGAGATGTTCCGGAGTCTGGAGACGTCCCGGAGTCTGACCCCGACACGGAGACGGACACATTCCCGGAGTCTGACCCCGACACGGAGACGGAGACGACACAGAGACGGAGACGCCCCTGAGCCTGACCCAGACGCAGGGAGGTCCCGGAGTCTGACCCCGACACGGAGACGTCCCGGAGTCTGACCCCGACATGGAGACGTCCCGGAGTCTGACCGCGACACGGAGACGTCCCGGAGTCTGACCCCGACACGGAGACGTCCCGGAGTCTGACCCCGACACGGAGACGTCCCGGAGTCTGACCCCGACACGGAGACGGAGACGTCCCGGAGTCTGATGCCGACATGGAGACGGAGACGTCCCGGAGTCTGACCCGGACACGGAGACACCCCGGAGTCTGACTCCGACACAGAGATGTTCCGGAGTCTGGAGACATCCTGGAGTCTGACCCCGACACGGAGACGGAGAAGTCCCGGAGTCTGGCGCCTACACAGAGACGGAGATGTCCCAGAGTCTGACCCTGACATGGAGATGTCCCGGAGTCTGACCCCGACACGGAGACGGAGACGTCCCGGAGTCTGACCCCGACATGGAGACCGAGAAGCACCGGTGTCTGACCCCGAAACGGAGGTGGAGACGTCCCTGAGTCTGACCCCGAGACGGAGACGGTGACGTCCCGGAGTCTGACCCGACATGGGGACGGAAACGCTACGGAGTCTGACTCTGACACGGAGACGTTCCGGAGTCTGGAGACGTCCTGGAGTCTGACCCAGACATGGAGACAGAGACGGAGTCTGACCCCAACACGGAGATGTTCTGGAGTCAGACCCCGACATGGAGACGTCCCGGAGTCTGACCCCAACACGGAGACACCCTGGAGTCTGACCCAGACACGGTGACAACACAGAGACGGAGATGCCCCGGAGTCTGACCCCGACACAGAGACGGAGACGTCCCAGAGTCTGACCCCGACAGGGACACGCCCAGAAGTCTCACCCCGAGATGGAGACAGCCAGGAGTCTGACCCCAAGAGGGAGACGGGGACGGCCCGGAGTCTGACCCCGACACGGAGACGGAGACGTCCCAGATTCTGACCCTGACACGGAGACGTCCCGGAGCCTGACCTCGAAACGGAGACGGAGATGTCTCGGAGTCTGAGCCCGACGCGGCGACGGAGACGTCCCAGAGTCTGACCCCGACACGGAGACGGCCCGGAGTCTGACCCCGACACGGAGATGGAGACATCCCGGAGTCTGACCCCGACACAGAGACGGAGATGCCCCGGAGTCTGACCCCGACACGGAGACGGAGACGTCCCGGAGTCTGACCCGACACGGAGATGGAGACGTCCCGGAGTCTGACCCCGACACGGAGATGGCCCGGAGTCTGACCCCGAGACGGAGAAGGCCCGGAGTCTGACCCCGACACGGAGAGGAGACGTCTCGGAGTCCGACCCCGACACAGAGACGTCCCGGAGTCTGACCCGACACGGAGATGGAGACGTCCCGGAGTCTGACCCCGACACGGAGACGGCCCGGAGTCTGACCCCGAGACGGAGAAGGCCCAGAGTCTGACCCCGAGACGGAGATGGAGACGTTCCAGAGTCTGATCCTGACACGGAGACGTCCCGGAGTTTGACTCCGAAACAGAGACGGAGACGTCTCGGAGTCTGAGCCCGACACGGAGTGGAGACGTCCCGGAGTCTGACCCCAACATGGAGACGTCCTGGAGTCTGACCCCGACATGGAGACGTCCCCGAGTCTGACCCCGACACGAAGACCGAGACGTCTTGGAGTCTGACCCCGACACGGAGACCGAGACATCCTGGAGTCTGACCCCGACAGGGAGACAGAGACGTCCCGGAGTCTGACCCCGACACGGAGACGGAGATGTCCCGGAGTCTGACCCCAACACGGAGACGGCCCGGAGTCTGACCCCGAGACAGAGACGTCCCGGAGTCTGACCCTGACACGGAGACGTCCCGGAGTCTGACACCGAAACGGAGCCGGAGACGTCCGGGAGTCTGACCTCGACACGGAGACGTCCCGGAGTCTGACCCCAACACGGAGACGCCCCAGACTCTAACACCGACACGGAGACGTCGCGGAGTCTGACGCCGACACGGAGACGTCGCGGAGTCTGACGCCGACACGGAGACGTCCCGGAGTCTGACCCAGACACGGAGACGCCGCGGAATCTGACCACAACACGGAGACGTCGCGGAGTCTGAACCCGACACGGAGACGTCCCGGAGTCTGACCACATCACGGAGACGGCTCGGTGTCTGACCCCGACAAGGAGACGCCTGGGAGATTGACCCCGACACGGAGACGTCCGGGAGTCTGACCCCGACACGGAGACGTCTGGGAGTCTGACCCCGACACGGAGATGTCCTGGAGTCCGAACCCGACACGGAGACGTTCCGGAGTCCGACCCCGACACGGAGATGTCCCGGAGTCCGACCCCGACACGGAGACGTCCCGGAGTCTGACCCCGGCAGAGAGACGAAGACGTCCAGGAGTCTGACCCCATCACGGAGACAGAGACGTCCCGGAGTCTGACCCCACACGGAGACGTCCCGGAGTCTGACCCAGACACGGAGGCGTCGCGGAGTCTGACCCCGACACGGAGACGTCCCGGTGTCTGACCACAACATGGAGACCGAGACGTCCCGGAGTCTGACCCCGACACGGAGACGTCCCAGAGTCTGACCCTGACATGGAGCCATCCCGGAGTCTGACCCCGACACGGAGACGTCCCAGAGTCTGACCCCGACACGGAGACGTCCCGGAGTCTGACCCCGACACGGAGACGTCCCAGAGTCTGACCCCGACATGGAGCCGTCCCGGAGTCTGACCACATCACGGAGACGAAGACGTCCAGGAGTCTGACCCCGTCACGGGGACGGAGACGTCCCGGAGTCCGACCCGACACGGAGACGTCCCGGAGTCTGACCCCGACACGGAGACGTCCTGTTGTCTGACCACAACACGGAGACGGAGACGTCCCGGAGTCTGACCTGACACGGAGATGTCTCGGAGTCTGACCCCGACAAGGAGACGCCCCGGAGTTTGACCCCGACACAGAGATGGAGACGTCCCGGAGTCTGACACCGAAACGGAGACATCTCAGAGTCTGACCCCGACACGGAGACAGAGACGTCCCGGAGTCTGACCTCAACATGGAGACGGAGATGACATGGAAACGGAGACGCCCCGGAGTCTGACCCTGACACGGAGACGTCCCGGTGTCTGACCACGACACGGAGATGACCCGGAGTCTGACCCCGACACGGAGACGTCCCGGAGTCTGACCACGACACGGAGACGTCCCGGAGTCTGACCCCGACACGGAGACATCCCGGAGTCTGACCCCGACACGGAGACGTCCCGGAGTTTGACCCCGACACGGCGACGGAGACATCCCGGGGTCTGACCCCGACACGGAGACGTCCCGGAGTCTGACCCAGACACGGAGACGTCCCGGAGTCTGACCATGAAACGGAGATGTCCCGGAGTCTGACCCCGTCATGGAGACATCGCGGAGTCTGACCCCGACACGGTGGCATCCCGGAGTCTGATCCCGACACGGAGACGGAGACGCCCCGGAGTCTGACCACATCACGGAGACGTCCCGGAGTCTGACCCCGACAAGGAGACGCCCGGGAAATTGACCCCGACACGGAGTTGGAGACGTCCGGGAGTCTGACCCCGACACGGAGACGGAGACGTCGCGGAGTCTGACCCGACACGGAGACGTCCAGGAGTTGCACCCCGACACGGAGACGGTGACGTCCCGGAGTCTGACCCCGACACGGAGACGGCCCAGAGTCTGATCCCGAAACAGAGACGCAGACGTCCCGGAGTCTGACCCTGACACGGGGACGGAGATGTCCCGGAGTCTGACCCCGACATGGAGACGTCCCGGAGTCTGACCCTGCCACGGAGACGGAGATGTCCCGGAGTCTGACCCCGACATGGAGACGTCCCGGAGTCTGAGCCCGACACGGAGACGGAGACGTCCCGGAGTCTGACCCCGACACGGAGACGTCCCGGAGTCTGAGCCCGACACGGAGACGGAGACATCCCGGAGTCTGACCCCGACACGGAGACGGAGACGTCCCGGAGTCTGACCCCGACACGGAGACGGAGAGGTCCCGGAGTCTGACCCCGACATGGAGACCGAGACGTCCCAGAGTCTGATCCTGACACGGAGGCACCCCAGAGTCTGACCCCGACACGGAGACGGAGACGCCCTGGAGTCTGACCCCGACACGGAGACGCCCCGGAGTCTGACGCTGACACGGAGACGGAGACGCCCGGGAGTCTGCACCCGACACGGAGACAGAGACGTCTCGGCGTCTGACCCCGACACGGAGATGCGCCAGAGTCTGACCCCAACACGGAGACGTTCAGGAGTCTGAACTCGACACGGAGACGGAGACGGCCCGGAGTCTGACCCCGACACAGAGATGGAGACATCCCGGAGTCTGACCCCGACACGGAGACTTCCCGGAGTCTGACCCCGACACGGAGACCGAGACTTCCCGGAGTCTGATCCCGACACGGCGACGGAGACGCCCCGGAGTCTGACCCCGACACAGAGAGGGAGACGTCGCGGAGTCTGACCCCGACACAGAGATGGAGACGTCCCGGAGTCTGACCCCGACACGGAGACCGAGACATACCGGAGTCTGATCCTGACACGGAGATGGAGACGCTCCGGGGTCTGACCCCGACACGAGACGGAGACGCTCCGGAGTCTGACCCCGACACGGAGATGGAGACGCTCCGGGGTCTGACCCCGACACGAGACGGAGATGCTCCGGAGTCTGACCCCCATACCATACGGAGACGGAGGCGCTCCGGAGCCCATCGTGCAGACTGTCCTTACCCTGTGTCTATTATGAACTCTGTTATTAGCTGTTCCGACCTGTATTACTGAGAGTGAGTGTTAGACTGAAGGGAATTTGCGAACATCCAGGTTAGTTCGTGGTGGAAGGTGAACTGTGAAAAGCGCAGAGAGGTTCTCACCTGCAAGTAACTTTTGTGCGATCAGCCACCATCCTCCATTGCTGCTGATTGTTGGAGACCTCGATGTAGAAACTGTAGCTTCGATCATCACAATCCCAGAGCAGTAACCTGATTAGAAACACAGAATTTCAAACAGAGCATGCAACTTAGGAAGACACTACATCCTTGTCAACAACACACAGGAACAAGAGGAGGTTATTCAGCCCCTCAAGTCTGTTACACAGGAACAGGAGGAAGCCACTCAGGCCTTTTACACAGAGATAGGACTAGTAATCCAGAGACACCAGGCTAATGTTCTGGGGACAAGGGTTCAAATCCCACCAAGGCAGCTAGTGGAGTTTGAATTTAACTAATAAAATCTGCAATTAAAAGCGAGTCGCAGTAATGATGACCATGAAACCATTGTTGATTGTTCACTAATGTCCTTTAGGGGAGGGAAATCTGTTGTCCTTGCCTGGTCTGGCCTACATGTGACTCCAGACCCACAGCAATGTGGTTGACTCTGAAATGGCCGAGCCAGACACTCAGTTCAGGGGCAGTTCAGGATGTGCAGCAAATGCTGGCCTAGCCAGTGATGCCCACATCCAATGAACGGATAAATACATCTTTGCACAATATCAACAGCAATGCCTTCATCCACACACTGTATGATTTCATCATATTAGTCAAACAATTTGCCTTTAATGAGTTAATTTTATTAATTAGCCCTTACTTTTCCAAGTGCCAATTATATTTGTCCCAAATTATCATCTCTAAAAAATGCCCTGCCACTGATGGTAAATTGGCTGGCCTGTAGTTACTGGGTGCATCCCTCTCTGTTTAAGTAATATTCTGCTTTTTTATTCTTCCTGCCAAAGTGAACAGCTTCACATTTTCCTACATTATACTCCATTTTGCCCACTGACTCAACTTATCGATATCCGTCTGCAACCTCCTTATGTCCACTTTCTAACATACTTCCCTACTTATCTTTGCATCATCTGTAAATGTAGCTACCATGTCTTCACTCCCCTCATCTAAATCATTGATGCAAATTGTAAGTAGTCAAGGCCTCACCACAGACCCCTGGTCACATCCTACCAATCAGATTCTCTGTTTTCTGCCCAGCTAATCTTCTATCCAGGCTAATATGTTACCACTTACACTACAAGCTTTTATTATCCATAATAATCTTTGATGTGGCACATTGTCAAATACTTTCTGGAAATCCAAGTACAGTACGTCATCAGGCTCCCCTTTATCCACAGCCCATGTCACTTCTTCAAGAACTCTAATAACTTGGTCAAACATGATTTCCCTTTCACAAAACCATGCTGACTCTTCCCGATTACTCATTGACTCATAGAGGTTTACAGCCCAGAAGGAGGCCATTCAGCCCATCGTGTCTGTGCCTGTCAACAAAGATCTGACTACACTAATCCCATTTTCCAGCACTTGGCCCATAGCCCTGGAGGCTATGGCAACACAAGTGAATATCTAAATACTTCCTAAATGTTACAAGAGTTTCTGACTCAACCACCGTTTCAGGCAGTGAGTTCCAGACTCCCACCACCCTCTGGGTGAAAAAATTTCTTCTTAACTCCCCTCTTAGCCTTCTACCGCTTACCTTAAATCAATGCCCCTTGATTATTGGCCCCTCTACTAATGGAAAAAGTGCCTTCCTATCCACCCTATCTATGTCCCTCATAATCTTATCCACCTCTATCAGGTCCCCTCTCAGCCTTTGCTGTTCCAAGGAAAACAACCCCAGCCTATCCAATCTTTCCTCATAACTAAAACTCTCCAGCCCAGGCAGCATCCTGGTGAATCTCCAGTGCAATCACATCCTTCCTATAATGCGGATTCCAGAACTGCACACAGTACTCCTGTTGTAGCCTAACCAGCGTTTTATACAGTTCCAGCATAACCTCCCCGCTCTTATATTCTATGCCTCGGCTAATAAAGGCAAGTATCCCATATTCCTTCTTAACCACCTTATCTACCTACCCTGCTACCTTCAGGGATCTGTGAATATGCACACCAAGGTCCATCTGATCTTCAGTACTTTCCAGGGTCCAACCATTCACAGTGTAACCCCCTGTCTTGTTAGCTCTCCCCAAGTGCATTACAAAGAACACTTTTTCAGATTGAATTCCATTTGCCACTGCTCTGCCCATCTGACCAGTCCATTGATATCCTCCTGCAGTATACGGCTATCCTCCTCACTATTTACCAACCTATCAATTTTCATCTCACCTGAGAGCTTCTTGATCATACTACCTGCATTTAATTCCAAATCATGTATGTAAACCAGGGCTCCAACACCGAGTCCTGTGGAACTCCACTGGAAACAGACTTCCAGTCACAGAAACATCCCTCTACCATCACCCTCTGCTTCCTGCCTCTCAGCCAATTTTGGATCCAACCTACCACTTTGCCTTGGAACCCATGGGCTCTTACTTTCTTGACTAGTTTGCCATGAGGAACCTTGTCAAAAGCCTTGCTAAAGTCCATGTAGACAACATCAAGTGCATTACCCTCATCAACACTCCTGGTTACATTCGCAAAAAATTCAATAAGATTTGTCACACACGACCCTCCCTTAACAAATCCATGCTGACTATCCCTGATTAATCTGTGTCTCTCCAAGTGCAGATATATTCTGTCCCTCAGAATTCTTTCTAGTAACTTCCCCACCATCGAGATTACACTGACTGGCCTGTAATTTCCTGGTCTATCCCTTGCTCCCTTTTTTAATAATGGGACAACGTTAGCAATTCTCCAGTCCTCTGGCACCTCACTTGTGGCCAGAGAGGGCCAGGGCCCCCGATATCTCTTCCCTTGCCTCCCTCAACAGCCTGGGATACATCTCATCTGGGCCTGTGGATTTATCCACTTTTAAGGCTGCTAAACCCGCTAGTTCCTCCTCTCTCTCTATCTTAATTTCCTCTAATATTTCACCGTCCTCCACCCTGATGTCTATACCTGCGCTGTCCTTTTCCATTGTGAAGACATAGAAACATAGAAACTAGGAGCAGGAGTGGGCCATTCGGTCCCTCGAGCCTGCTCCGCCATTCAACATGATCACGGCTGATCCTCTACCTCAATGCCATATCCCCGCTTTCTTTTCATACCCCTTGATGTCCCTAATATCCAAAAAATTATCAATTTCTTTCTTGAATATACTCAGTGATCTGGCCTCCACAGCCTCTGTGATAGAGAATTCCACAGGTTGACCACACTCTGAGAGAAGAAATCTTTCCTCATCTCAGTCCTAAATGGCCTGCCCCATATTCTGAGGCTGTGACCCCTGGTTGTAGACTCCCCAACCAGGGGAAACATCCTCCTTGCATCCAGTCTGTCCAGCCCTGTTAGAATTTTATACATTTCATTATACAACTAATGGAAAGTGTTCATTGTGGACTGTATCCACGTCTTCCGGGACCACACACACATTACCTCTATGGTCCCTAATTGGCCCGACTCTTTCTCTAGTTATTCTCTTGCTCTTTATATATTTAAAAATCCTCTTTGAGTTTCCTTTATTCTGCCCACCAATGCTTTCTCATGCACTCTTTTAGTTTTCTTAATTTCCTTTTTAAGTTCCCCCCCTGCACTTTTTATTCTCCTCCAGGGACTCTGTCATATTGAGCCCTCGGTATCTGCCATAAGCTTCTCTTCTTTTCTAAATCCTAACCTTTATGTCCCTTGACATCCAGGGTTCTCCAGACTTGATCCCTCCCTTTGTCTTTATGGGAACATATTTGCCCTGTACTCTCGTTATTTCTTCCTTGAATGCCTCCCACTGCTCTGACACAGTTTCATCTGCAAGTAGCTGCTCCCAGTCCACTTGGGCCAAATCGTATCTCAATTAGTAAAATTAGCGGTTCCCTGGTTTAGAACTTTTATTCCCGGCCCAACCTTATCCTTTTCCATAACTATCCTCAATCTAACTGAGTTATGGTCACTGTCCTCCCTACCTTGCACACTAAAACTATATCATGTTAATAAAATCCCCTATATTACTGCCTTATTATTCTTACACTTCTCTGAAATTTGATTCGATATTTGATCCTCTATCTCTCCCTGACTGTTTGGGACCCTATAGCACATACCCAACTTGCCCCTCTTGTGGTTTTCACTTCTACCCACATGGACTCATTTGATGATCCTTCCAAGACATCATCTCTCCTCACTGCTAGAATTGATTCCTTGATCAATATTGTGACCCCCCCCTCCTCTTTTATCCCACTTTCTATTTTGTCTTAATACCCTATAACCAGAAATGTTGAGCTGCCAATCCTGCCCTTCTTTTAGCTAAGTCTCAGTCGTAGCTATGATATCACACTCCCAGGTGCCTATCTGTGCCCTCAGCTCATCTGACTTATTCCTCAGGCTACTTGCATTAAAATATATTCCATTTTGCCTTGCTAAACTCTCTTCTCTCTTATCTAGCCTATGTTTCTTCTGCCTTCCAGTCTCACTAACTGTCTCTAATTCCATTTCAGCTTCTCTTCCCTTTGAACTACTTTTCTGCACATGGACACAGACTGCTTAGTTATGAATGGTGCTGAACATTGTGCAATCATCAGTGAACATCACCACTTCTGACTTTATGATGAAGGAAAGGTCACTGATGAAGCAGCTGAAGATGTTTGCAAATACTTCAGCTTTGGCTTCTGTACTGATGTGCCAGCCTCCCCCATCATTGTAGGTGAGGATAGGATAATAATAGATAAAGGGGTGTCAGTACTCAGGGTAGTGTCCTAGGCCCAACCATCTGGGAAATAGTGGATGTGTTGGTTGTCATTTTCCAAAATCCTGTAGATTCTGGAACAGTCCCAGCAGATTGGAGGGTGGCAAATGTAACCTCGCTCTTTAAAAAAGGAGGGAGGGAGAAAACAGGGAATTACAGACCGGCTAGCCTAACATCAGTAGTAGGGAAAATGCTAGAGCCTATTATAAAAGATGTGATAACAGGACACTTAGAAAATGTCAACGGGATTAGACAAAGTCAACAAGGGTTTACGAAAGAGAAATCATGTTTGACAAACCAATGGGAGTTTTTTTGAGAGCATAACTAGCAGAATAGATAAGGGAGAACCAGTGGATGTGGTATATTTAGATTTTCAGAAAGTTTTTGATAAATTCCCACATCAGAGGTTAGTGTTTAAAAATAAAGCACATGGGATTGGATTAATATATTGGCATGGATTGAGAATTAAGTAGACAGGAAACAAAGTAGGAATAAATGGGTCTTTTTCGGAGTGGCAGGCGGTGACTAGTGGGGTACCTCAGGGATCTGTGCTTTTGCCTCAGTTATTCACAATATATATCAATGATTTGGATGAGGGAACCAAATGTAATATTTCCAAGTTTGCTGATGACACAAAACTTGGTGGCAATGTGGACAATGAGAAGGGTGTTGTTAAGAGTCTTCAAGGCGATTTAGACAGGTTGAGTGAGTGGGAAAATCCATGGCAGATGCAGTATAACATGGATAAGTCTGAAGTTATCCAGTTTGGTAGAAAAAACTGAATGGCAGAGTATCATTTAAATGGTGATAGGTTGGGAAATGTTGATGTACAAAGGGACCTGGGTGTCCTTGTCCACCAATCACTGAAAGCAAGCATGTGGGTGCAGCAAGCAGTTAGGAAGGCAAATGGTATGTTGGCCTTCATTGTGAGAGGACTTGAGTACAGGAGCAAGGATGTGTTACTGCAGCTGTACAGGGTCTTAGTGGGACCACACCTGGAAAAGTGTGTGCAGTTTTGGTCTCCTTACCTAAGAAAGGATATACTTGCCATAGAGGGAATGCAGTGAAGGTTCACCAGACTGATTCCTGGGATGGCAGGATTGTAGTATGAGGAGAGATTGGGCCGACTAGGCCTGTATTCACTGGAGTTTAGAAGAATGAGAGCGAATCTCAATCATACATATAATATTCTAACAGGGATGGACAGACTGGACATTTCCTCTGGCTGGGGTGTGTAGAACAAGGGGTCCCTGTCTCAAGATACAGGGTAGAGCATTTAGGACTGAGATGAGGAGAAACTCCTTCACTTAGAGGGTAGTGAACCTGTGGAATTCTCTACCACAGTGGCTGCGGAGGCCAAGTATTTAAGAAGAAAATAAATTTCTAGATTCTAAACACGTCAAGGGGTATGGGGAGATTGTGGGTGCATGGCCTAGAGGATCAGCCATGATTATATTGAATGGTGGAGCAGGCTCAAAGGACCGAATGAGCTACTCCTGCTCTTATTTTCCACGTTTCTAAGTTAGCTTGAAATCTGTCATGGGGAAAGTATTAGAATCAAACATTAAGGAGTTTAAAGCAAGGCACTTAGAGAAACGCAAGGTAATCCCGTAATTTGTACAGGATGTGCAGGATGCACCATGTGGGAAATCTTAGACATTCCTGGCGGCCTGGATGACCATGTGTGCAGGAGGTGCCTCCGACAGGAGCAACTCGAGCTCCGAGTTTTGGAGCTTGAGCAGCAGCTGGGGGCACCAGGGGGCATTCACGAGGCTGAGAGGTTCGTGGATAGCATGTTTCACATTATGGCATTAAGGGCCCCAGCAGGAATTTTCAAATCTTCTCTGGCCACAGGTGAGGTGCCAGAGGACTGGAGGACTGCTAACGTTGTCCCATTATTAAAAAAGGGAGGAACGGATAGACCAGGAAATTACAGGCCAGTCAGTGTAACCTCGATGGTGGAGAAGTTACTAGAAAGAATTCTGAGGGACAGAATATATCTGTACTTGGAGAGACAAGGATTAATCAGGGAGAGTCAGCATGGATTTGTTAAGGGAGGGTCATGTTTGACAGATCTTATTGAATTTTTTGAGGAGTTAAACAGTAGTGTTGACATGAGTAATGCACTTGATATTGTCTACGTGGACTTTAGCAAGGCTTTTGATAAGGTCCCTCATGGCAGACTGGTCAAGAAAATAAGAGCTCATGGGTTCCAAGGCAAAGTGGCAGGTTGGATCCAAAATTGGTTGAGAGGCAGGAAGCAGGGGGTGATGGTAGAGGGATGTTTCTGTGACTGGAAGTCTGTTTCCAGTGATGTTCCACAGGGCTCAGTGTTGGGAGCCCTGGTTTACATACATGATTTGGAATTAAATGTAGGGGGTATGATCAAGGAGCTCTCAGTTGACATGAAAATTGGTAGAGTGGTAAATAAATAAATAAATAATAGTGAGGAGAATAGCCATAAACTGCAGGAGGATATCAATGGACTGGTCAGGTGGGCAGAGCAGTGGCAAATGGAAACGTATGAGGTAATGCACTTGGAGAGGGCTAACAAGGCAAGAGATTACAATATGAATGGTTGGACCCTGGAAAGCACTGAAGATCAGATGGACCTTGGTGTGCATATTCACACATTCCTGAAGGTAGCAGGGTAGGTAGATAAGGTGGTTAAGAAGGAATATGGGATACTTGCCTTTATTAGCCGAGGCATAGAATATAAGAGCGGGGCAGTTATGCTGGAACTGTATAAAACGCTGGTTAGGCTACAACTGGAGTACGGTGTGCAGTTCTGGAATCCGCATCATAGGAAGGATGTGATTACACTGGAGAGGGTGCAGAGGAGATTCACCAGGATGCTGCCTGGGCTGGAGGGTCTGAGCTATGGGGAAAGATTGGATAGGCTGGGGTTGTTTTCCTTGGAGCAATGAAGGTTGAGAGGGGAGCTGATAGAGGTGTATAAGATTATGAGAGGCGTAGATAGGGTGGATAGGAAGACAGTTTTTACATTAGCATAGGGGTCAATAACCAAGGGGCATTGATTTAAGGTAACAGGTAGAGTTGAGGAGAAATTTTTTTACCCAGAGGTTGGTGGGAGTCTGGAACTCACTGCCTGAAAGGGTGGTTGAGTCAGAAACTCTCATAACATTCAAGAAGTATTTAGATATTCACTTGTGTTGCCATAGCCTCCAGGGCTATGGACCAAGCACCAGAAAATGGGATGAGTGTAGTCAGAACTTTGTTGGCTGGTGTTGACACGACAGGCTGAATGGCCTCCTGTGCTGTAAATGTCTATGAGTGTATATAAATACTGTGGCTACATGGGCAGCTTAGGGGGCGTGAATTCTGTTGTTAGTAACTCACCTCCTGACACCCCCCAAAGCCTGTTCACCATCTACCAGGCACAAGTCAGCAGTGTGATGGAATACCCCCCACTTGCCTGGATGAATGGAGCTCCCACAACACTCACTATCCAGTTTGATCGGCACCCCAAGCACCACATTACAAATATATAATTACGATATTTTAGAATTTTAAGGACAACGGTTTGGAAAGCACGTGTTTGCTAAAAAAAGTTAAGCCTTTGTTCAGAAAAGGGATGTATGGACAGACAACTTGGTGCTATTTTTCGGCATTGGTTGAAAAACCCTATCAGACTGCAAGACGGGTCAGAAAAGACATTTTGAATTTCAATGAGTGTCCTACAAGTGGAATCGAGATCCGTCCACTTACTGCTCTTCTTTCAGATAATTCACTCATAAGAACCTGAATGAAAAGCTATACAAGAACCACATGTGGGAGAAGGGGTGTTTCAGTGGCCAATACCGAACATGGAGGCATGATTCATCAGTTTGGGAGCAGCCATACTTGGGTTCATATAAGAAAGAAAGGCAGGGGACTGCATAAACAGAGAGCCATTCTGAACAGCATGAAAGAGGCATCTTAAAACAGAAAGAGCTTCTCAACAGAGAGAGGCTGAGCAAGGTCCCCAGAAACAGCTATGGGACTGCTATATTAAATCAGGTTCCCAAGGGCCAAGAGCAGTACTGCAAAAGTGAAAACGGGAACCTTTACACTCTCCCAGGACCTGTTCTACTTGTAGAGTCCACCTGCAAAGGGAAGCTCCAAATCCCCAGCCAGGGAAATCGTTGCAGCTGCTAAATGGAAACTGAAGTTTGAACATCTTCATTTCAGAGAGAAGGAATTTAAACAGTGGGATCCACAAAGATATCTCACACAGACTGATTTAAACAATGGTGGACCGATAAAGCTATCTCACACAGACTGATTTAAACAATGGGGGGCCCACAAAGATATCTCTCACAGACTGATTTAAACAATAGAACCCACAAAGATATCTCACACAGATTGATTTAAACAATGGGGCCCACAAAGATATTTCACACAGACTAATTTAAACAATGGTAGACCCCCAAAATATCTCTCACAGACTGATATAAACAATGGTGGACGCACAAAGATATCTCACACAGACTGATTTAAACAATGGTGGATCCACGAAGATATATCACACAGACTGATTTAAACAATAGAACCCACAAAGATATCTCACACTGATTGAAATAAACAACGGGGGGCCCACAAAGATATCGCACACAGACTGATTTAAACAATGGGGGCCCCACAAAGATATCTCACACAGACTGATTCAAACAATGGGACCCACAAATCAATCTCACAGAGACTGATTTAACCAAAGGGAGGCCCACAAAGATCGCTCACACTGATTGATTTAAACAATGGGATCCACAAAGATATCTCACACAGACTGATTCAAACAATGGGGGGCCCACACAGATATCTCACACAGACCGATTTAAACAATAGAACCCACAAACATATCTCACACAGACTGATTTAAACAATAGGAACCACAAAGATATCTCACACAGACTGATTTATACAATAGAACCCACAAAGATATCTCACACAGACTGATTTAAACAATGAGGGGCCCACAAAGATATCTCACACAGACTGATTTAAACAATGGGGGACACACAAAGATATCTCACACAGACTGATTTAAACAAAGGTGGGCCCACAAATATATCTCACACAGATTGATATAAACAATAGGAACCACAAAGATATCTCATAAAGACTGATTTAAACAATGGGGGGCCGACAAAGATATCTCACACTGATTGATATAAACAATGGTGGACCCACAAAGATATCTCACACAGACTGATTTAAACAATCGGACCCAAAAAGATATCTCACACAGAATGAATTAAATAATGGGGGGCTAACAAAGATATCTCACACTGACTGATAAAAATAATGGGGGGCCCACAAACAGATCTCACACAGACTGATTTAAACAATGGGGCCCACAAAGATATCTCACACAAACTGATTTAAACAATGGTGGACCCAAAAAGATATCTCACACAGAATGAATTAAATAATGGGGGGCTCACAAAGATATCTCACACTGACTGATAAAAATAATGGGGGGCCCACAAAGATATCTCACACAGACTGATTTAACCAATGGGGGGCCCACAAAGATATCTCACACAGAATGATTTAAACAATGGGGCCCACAAAGATATCTCACACAGACTGATTTAAACAATGGGATCCACAAAGATATCTCACACAGATTGATTTAAACAATGGGATCCACAAAGATATCTTACACAGACTGACTTAAACAATGGGATCCACAAAGATATCTCACACAGATTGATTCAAACAATGGGGGGCCCACACAGATATCTCACAAAGACTGATTTAAACAATGGGGGGCCCACAAAGATATCTCACACAGAATGATTTAAACAATAGGAACCACAAAGATATCTCATAAAGACTGATTTAAACAACGGTGGATCCACGAAGATATCTCACACAGGTGATTTAAACAATGGGGGGCCCACAAAGATATCTCACACAGACTGATTTAAACAATAGAACCCACAAAGATATCTCACACAGACTGATTTAAACAATGGAGGGCCCACAAACATATCTCACACAGACTGATTTAAACAATGGGGCGCCCACAAAGATATCTCACACAGACTGATTTAAACAATGGGGGGCCCACAAAGATATCTCACACAGACTGATTCAAACAATGGGACCCACAAATCAATCTCACAGAGACTGATTTAACCAATGGGAGGCCCACAAAGATCGCTCACACTGATTGATTTAAACAATGGGATCCACAAAGATATCTCACACAGACTGATTCAAACAATGGGGGGACAACAAAGATATCTCACACAGAATGATTTAAACAATAGGAACCACAAAGATATCTCATAAAGACTGCTTTAAACAAAGGGGGATCCACGAAGATTTCTCACACAGACTGACTTAAACAATGGTGGACCCACAAAGATATCTCACACAGACTGATTTAAACAATGGGGGGCCCACAAAGATATCTCACACAGACTGATTCAAACAATGGGACCCACAAATCAATCTCACAGAGACTGATTTAACCAATGGGAGGCCCACAAAGATCGCTCACACTGATTGATTTAAACAATGGGATCCACAAAGATATCTCACACAGACTGATTCAAACAATGGGGGGACAACAAAGATATCTCACACAGAATGATTTAAACAATAGGAACCACAAAGATATCTCATAAAGACTGCTTTAAACAAAGGGGGATCCACGAAGATTTCTCACACAGACTGACTTAAACAATGGTGGACCCACAAAGATATCTCACACAGACTGATTTAAACAACGGGGGACCAACAAAGATATCTCACGCAGACTGATTTAAACAACGGGGGACCAACAAAGATATCTCACACAGACTGATTTAAACAATGGGGGGGCCGACAAAGATATCTCACATAGACTGATTTAAACAATGGTGGGCCCACAAAGATATCTCACATAGACTGATTTAAACAATTATGGGCCCACAAATCTATCTCACACAGAATGATTTAAACAATGGGGGGCCCACAAAGATATCTCACACAGACTGATTGAAACAATGGTGGACCCACAAAGATATCTCACACAGATTGATTTAAACAATGGGGGACCCACAAAGATATCTCACATAGACTGATTTAAACAATTATGGGCCCACAAATCTACCACACACAGACTGATTAAACAACGGGGGGGCCAACAAAGACATCTCACACAGACTGATTTAAACAATGGGGGACTTACAAAGATATATCACACAGACCGATTTAAACAATAGAATCCACAAAGATATCTCACACTGATTGAATTAAACAACGGGGGGCCCACAAAGATATCTCACACAGACTGATTTAAACAATAGAACCCACAAAGATATCTCACACTGATTGAATTAAACAACGGGGGGCCCACAAAGATATCTCACACAGACTGATTTAACCAATGGGGGGCCCACAAAGATATCTCACACTGATTGAATTAAACAACGGGGGGCCCACAAAGATATCTCACACAGACTGATTTAAACAATGGGGGGCCCACAAAGATATCTCACACAGACTGATTCAAACAATGGGACCCACAAATCAATCTCACAGAGACTGATTTAACCAATGGGAGGCCCACAAAGATTTCTCACACTGATTGATTTAAACAATGGGATCCACAAAGATATCTCACACAGACTGATTTAAACAATGGGGGGCTTACAAAGATATATCACACAGACTGATTTAAACAATAGAACCCACAAAGATATCTCACACTGATTGAATTAAACAACGGGGGGCCCACAAAGATATCTCACACAGACTGATTTAACCAATGGGGGGCCCACAAAGATATCTCACACTGATTGAATTAAACAACGGGGGGCCCACAAAGATATCTCACACAGACTGATTTAAACAATGGGGGGCCCACAAAGATATCTCACACAGACTGATTCAAACAATGGGACCCACAAATCAATCTCACAGAGACTGATTTAACCAATGGGAGGCCCACAAAGATTTCTCACACTGATTGATTTAAACAATGGGATCCACAAAGATATCTCACACAGACTGATTTAAACAATGGGGGGCTTACAAAGATATATCACACAGACTGATTTAAACAATAGAATCCACAAAGATATCTCACACTGATTGAATTAAACAACGGGGGGCCCACAAAGATATCTCACACAGACTGATTTAAACAATAGAACCCACAAAGATATCTCACACTGATTGAATTAAACAACGGGGGGCCCACAAAGATATCTCGCACAGACTGATTCAAACAATGGGGGCCCACAAAGATATCTCACACTGATTGAATTAAACAACGGGGGGCCCACAAAGATTTCTCACACAGACTGATTTAAACAATGGGGGGCCCACAAAGATATCTCACACAGACTGATTCAAACAATGGGACCCACAAATCAATCTCACAGAGACTGATTTAACCAATGGGAGGCCCACAAAGATCGGTCACACTGATTGATTTAAACAATGGGATCCACAAAGATATCTCACACAGACTGATTCAAACAATGGGGGACCCACAAAGATATCTCACACAGAATGATTTAAACAATAGGAACCACAAAGATATCTCATAAAGACTGATTTAAACAATGGTGGATCCACGAAGATATCACACACAGATTGATATAAACAATGGTGGACCCACAAAGATAACTCACACAGAATGATTTAAATAATAGGAACCACAAATATATCTCACACAGACTGATTTAAACAATAGAACCCACAAAGATAGCTCACAAAGACTGATTTAAACAACGGGGCCCACAAAGATATCTCATACTGATTGATTTAAACAATGGTGGACCCACAAAGATATCTCACACAGAATGATTTAAACAATCGGACCCAAAAAGATATGTCACACAGAATGAATTAAATAATGGGGGGGCTCACAAAGATATCTCACACTGACTGATAAAAATAATGGGGGGCCCACAAAGATATCTCACAAAGACTGATTTAAACAATGGGGCCCACAAAGATATCTCACACAGACTGATTTAAACAATGGGATCCACAAAGATATCTCACACAGACTGATTTAAACAATGGGATCCACAAAGATATCTCACACAGACTGATTCAAACAATGGGGGGGCCCACACAGATATCTCACAAAGACTGATTTAAACAATGAGGCCCACAAAGATATCTCACACAGACTGATTTAAACAATGGGATCCACAAAGATATCTCACACAGACTGATTTAAACAATGGGATCCACAAGATATCTCACACAGACTGATTCAAACAATGGGGGGGCCCACAAAGATATCTCACAAAGACTGATCTAAACAATGGGGGGACAACAAAGATATCTCACACAGAATGATATAAACAATAGGAACCACAAAGATATCTCATAAAGACTGACTTAAACAATGGTGGACCCACAAAGATATCTCACACAGAATAATTTAAACAATGGGGGACCAACAAAGATATCTCACACAGACAGATTTAAACAACGGGGGGCCCACAAAGTTATCTCACACAGACTGATTTAAACAATGGTGGACCAACAAAGATATCTCACACAGATTGATTTAAACAATGGGGGATCCACAAGGATATCTCACACAGACTGATTTAAACAACGGGGGACCCACAAAGATATCTCACACAGACTGATTTAAACAATGGTGGACCCACAAAGATATCTCACATAGATTGATTTAAACAATGGGGGATCCACAAAGATATCTCACACAGACTGATTTAAACAACGGGGGACCAACAAAAATATCTCACACAGACTGATTTAAACAACGGGGGGCCCACAAATATATCTCACACAGACTGATTTAAACAATGGTGGACCCACAAAGATATCTCACACAGATTGATTTAAACAATGGGACCCACAAAGATATCTCACACAGACTGATTTAAACAACGGGGGGCCCACAAATATATCTCACACAGACTGATTTAAACAATGGTGGACCCACAAAGATATCTCACACAGACTGATTTAAACAATGGTGGACCCACAAAGATATCTCACACAGACTGATTTAAACAACGGGGGGCCCACAAAGATATCTCACACAGACTGATTTAAACAATGGTGGACCCACAAATCTATCTCACACAGATTGATTTAAACAATGGGGGGCCCACAAAGATATCTCACACAGACTGATTTAAACAATGGTGGACCCACAAAGATATCTCACACAGACTGATTTAAACAACGGGGGGCCAACAAAGATATCTCACATAGACTGATTTAAACAATGGGGGGCCCACAAATCTATCTCACACAGACTGATTTAAACAACGGGGGGCCCACAAAGATATCTCACACAGATTGATTTAAACAATGGGGGACCCACAAAGATATCTCACGCAGACCGATTTAAACAATGGGGGACCCACAAAGATATCTGACATAGACTGATTTAAACAATTATGGGCCCACAAATCAATCTCACACAGACTGATTTAAACAACGGTGCGCCAACAAAGATAACTCACATAGACTGATTTAAACAATGGGGGGCCCACAAAGGTATCTCACACAGACCGATTTAAACAATAGAATCCGCAAAGATATCTCACACAGACTGATTTAAACAATGGGGGGGTTACAAAGATATCTCACACAGACTGATTTAAACAATAGAATCCGCAAAGATATCTCACACTGATTGAATTAAACAACGGGGGGCCCACAAAGATATCTCACACAGACTGATTTAAACAATAGAACCCACAAAGATATCTCACACTGATTGAATTAAACAACGGGGGGCCCACAAAGATATCTCACACAGACTGATTTAAACAATAGAACTCCCAAAGATATCTCACACTGATTGAAATAAACAACGGGGGGCCCACAAAGATATCTCACAGAGACTGATTTAAACAATGGGGGGCCCACAAAGATATCTCACACAGACTGATTCAAACAATGGGACCCACAAATCAATCTCACAGAGACTGATTTAACCAATGGGAGGCCCACAAAGATCGCTCACACTGATTGATTTAAACAATGGGATCCACAAAGATATCTCACACAGACTGATTCAAACAATGGGGGACCCACAAAGATATCTCACACAGAATGATTTAAACAATAGGAACCACAAAGATATCTCAAAAAGACTGCTTTAAACAAAGGTGGATCCACGAAGTTATCTCACACAGATTGATTTAAACAATGGTGGGCCCAAAAAGATATCTCACACAGATTGATTTAAACAATGGGGGATCCACAAAGATATCTCACACAGACTGATTTAAACAACGGGGGACCAACAAAGATATCTCACACAGACTGATTTAAACAACGGGGGGCCCACAAATATATCTCACACAGACTGATTTAAACAATGGTGGACCCACAAAGATATCTCACACAGATTGATTTAAACAATGGGACCCACAAAGATATCTCACACAGACTGATTTAAACAACGGGGGGCCCACAAATATATCTCACACAGACTGATTTAAACAATGGTGGACCCACAAAGATATCTCACACAGACTGACTTAAACAATGGTGGACCCACAAAGATATCTCACACAGACTGATTTAAACAACGGGGGGCCCACAAAGATATCTCACACAGACTGATTTAAACAATGGTGGACCCACAAATCTATCTCACACAGATTGATTTAAACAATGGGGGGCCCACAAAGATATCTCACACAGACTGATTTAAA
Organism: Isurus oxyrinchus; assembly: GCA_026770705.1. Classification (NCBI taxonomy): domain Eukaryota; kingdom Metazoa; phylum Chordata; class Chondrichthyes; order Lamniformes; family Lamnidae; genus Isurus; species Isurus oxyrinchus. Next base: position 85,351 of record JANJGN010000287.1, on the reverse strand, counting down.
CAATGGTGGACCCACAAAGATATCTCACACAGACTGATTTAAACAACGGGGGGCCAACAAAGATATCTCACATAGACTGATTTAAACAATGGGGGGCCCACAAATCTATCTCACACAGACTGATTTAAACAACGGGGGGCCCACAAAGATATCTCACACAGATTGATTTAAACAATGGGGGACCCACAAAGATATCTCACGCAGACCGATTTAAACAATGGGGGACCCACAAAGATATCTGACATAGACTGATTTAAACAATTATGGGCCCACAAATCAATCTCACACAGACTGATTTAAACAACGGTGCGCCAACAAAGATATCTCACATAGACTGATTTAAACAATGGGGGGCCCACAAAGGTATCTCACACAGACCGATTTAAACAATAGAATCCGCAAAGATATCTCACACAGACTGATTTAAACAATGGGGGGGTTACAAAGATATCTCACACAGACCGATTTAAACAATAGAATCCGCAAAGATATCTCACACTGATTGAATTAAACAACGGGGGGCCCACAAAGATATCTCACACAGACTGATTTAAACAATAGAACCCACAAAGATATCTCACACTGATTGAATTAAACAACGGGGGGCCCACAAAGATATCTCACACAGACTGATTTAAACAATAGAACTCCCAAAGATATCTCACACTGATTGAAATAAACAACGGGGGGCCCACAAAGATATCTCACAGAGACTGATTTAAACAATGGGGGGCCCACAAAGATATCTCACACAGACTGATTCAAACAATGGGACCCACAAATCAATCTCACAGAGACTGATTTAACCAATGGGAGGCCCACAAAGATCGCTCACACTGATTGATTTAAACAATGGGATCCACAAAGATATCTCACACAGACTGATTCAAACAATGGGGGACCCACAAAGATATCTCACACAGAATGATTTAAACAATAGGAACCACAAAGATATCTCAAAAAGACTGCTTTAAACAAAGGTGGATCCACGAAGATATCTCACACAGATTGATTTAAACAATGGTGGGCCCAAAAAGATATCTCACACAGACTGTTTTAAAGAATAGAACCCACAAAGATATCTCACACAGACTGATTTCATCAATGGGGCCCACACAGATATTTCACACAGACTGAGTTAAACAATGGTGGACCCACAAAGATAACTCACACAGACTGATTGAAACAATTGGACCCATAAAGATATCTCACACAGAATGATTTAAACAATAGGAACCACAAATATATCTCACACAGACTGATTTAAACAATAGAACCCACAAAGATAGCTCACAAAGACTGATTTAAACAATGGGGCCCACAAAGATATCTCACACTGGTTGATATAAACAATGGTGGATCCACAAAGATATCTCAGATAGACTGATTTAAACAATCGGACCCAAAAAGATATCTCACACAGAATGAATTAAATAATGGGGGGCTCACAAAGATATCTCTCACTGACTGATAAAAATAATGGGGGGCCCATAAAGATATCTCACACAGACTGATTTAACCAATGGGGGGCCACAAAGATATCTCACACAGACTGATTTAAACAATGGGGCCCACAAAGATATCTCACACAGACTGATTTAAACAATGGGATCCACAAAGATATCTCACACAGACTGACTTAAACAATGGGATCCACAAAGATATCTCACACAGACTGATTCAAACAATGGGGGGCCCACACAGATATCTCACAAAGACTGATTTAAACAATGGGGGGCCCACAAAGATATCTCACAAAGACTGATATAAACAATTGTGGACCCACAAAGATATCTCACACAGACTGATTCAAACAATGGGACCCACAAAACAATCTCACAGAGACTGATTTAACCAATGGGAGGCCCACAAAGATCGCTCACACTGATTAATTTAAACAATGGGATCCACAAAGATATCTCACACAGACTGATTCAAACAATGGGACCCACAAATCAATCTCACAGAGACTGATTTAACCAATGGGAGGCCCACAAAGATCGCTCACACTGATTGATTTAAACAATGGGATCCACAAAGATATCTCACACAGACCGATTTAAACAATAGAATCCACAAAGATATCTCACACGGACCGATTTAAACAATAGAATCCACAAAGATATCTCACACAGACCGATTTAAACAATAGAATCCACAAAGATATCTTACACAGACTGATTTAAACAATAGAATCCACAAAGATATCTCACACAGACTGATTTAAACAATGGTAGACCCCCCAAAATATCTCTCACAGACTGATATAAACAATGGCGGATCCACAATGATATCTCACACAGAATGATTTAAACAATAGGAACCACAAAGATATCTCATAAAGACTGATTTAAACAAAGGTGGATCCACAAAGATATCTCACACAGATTGATTTAAACAATGCTGGACTCACAAAGATATCTCACACAGACTGATTTAAACAATGGGGGGCCCACAAAGATATCTCACACAGACTGATTCAAACAATGGGAGGCCCACAAAGATATCTCAAACAGACTGATTTAAACAATGGGAGGCCCACAAATATATCTCACACTGATTGATTTAAACAATGGTGGAACCACAAATATATCTCACACAGAATGAGTTAAACAATGGCATCCACAAATTTATCTCACAAATATGGATTTAAACAATGGTGGGCCCACAAAGATATGTCACACAGACTGATTTAAACAATGGGTGGCCCATGAAGATATCTCATACAGACTGAATTAAACAATTGGGGGCCCACACAGATATCTCACACAGACTGATTTAAACAATGGGTGGCCCACAAAGATATCTCACACAGACTGATTTAAACAATGGGGGGCCCTCAAAGATATCTCACACAGACTGATTTAAAAAATGGGTGGCCCACAAAGATATCTCACACAGACTGTTTTAAAAAATGGGGCCCACAAAGATATCTCACACAGACTGATTTAAACAATAGAACCCACAAAGATATCTCACACAGACGGATTTATAAAATGGGGGGCCCACAAAGATATCTCTCACAGACTGATTTAAACAATAAAACCCACAAAGATATCTCACACAGACTGATTTAACCAATGGGGACCCACAAAGATATCTCACACAGACTGATTTAAACAATGGTACACCGCCAAAATAACTCACACAGAAGGATTAAAACAATAGGAACCACAAATTTATCTCATAAAGACTGATACAAACAATGGGGTGCCCACAAAGATATCTAACACAGATTGATTTAAACAATGGGACCCACAAAGATATCTCACACAGAATGATTTAAACAATCGGACCCAAAAAGATATCTCACACAGAATGAATTAAATAATGGGGGGCTCACAAAGATATCTCGCACTGACTGATAAAAATAATGGGGGGCCCACAAAGATATCTCACACAGACTGATTTAAACAATGGGATCAACAAAGATATCTCACACAGACTGATTTAAACAATGGGATCCACAAAGATATCTCACACAGACTGATTTAAACAATGGGATCCACAAAGATATCTCACACAGACTGATTTAACCAATGGGATCCACAAAGATATCTCACACAGACTGATTTAAACAATGGGATCCACAAAGATATCTCACACAGACTGATTTAACCAATGGGATCCACAAAGATGTCTCACACAGACTGATTTAAACAATGGGATCCACAAAGATATCTCACACAGACTGATTGAAACAATGGGATCCACAAAGATATCTCACACAGACTGATTTAAACAATGGGGGGCCCACAAAGATATCTCACACAGACTGATTCAAACAATGGGAGGCCCACAAAGATATCTCACACAGACTGATTTAAACAATGGGAGGACCACAAATATATCTCACACAGACTGATTTAAACAATGGGAGGCCCACAAATATATCTCACACTGATTGATTTAAACAATGGTGGAACCACAAATATATCTCACACAGAATGAGTTAAACAATGGCATCCACAAATTTATCTCACAAATATGGATTTAAACAATGGTGGGCCCACAAAGATATGTCACACAGACTGATTTAAACAATGGGTGGCCCATGAAGATATCTCATACAGACTGATTTAAACAATTGGGGGCCCACACAGATATCTCACACAGACTGATTTAAACAATGGTGGGCCCACAAAGATATCTCACACAGATTGATTTAAAAAATAGAACCCACAAAGATATCTCACACAGACTGATTCAAACAATGGGTGACCCACAAAGATATCTCATACAGACTGATTTAAACAATGGGGGGAGCACAAAGATATCTCACACAGATTGAGTTAAACAATGGTGGACCCACAAAGATATCTCACGCAGACTGATTTAAAAAATAGAACCCACAAAGATATCTCACACAGATGGATTTATAAAATGGGGGGCCCACAAAGATATCTCACACAGACTGATTTAAACAATAGAACCCACAAAGATAGCTCACACAGATTGATTTAAACAATGGGGGACCAACAAAGTTATCTTACACAGACTGAGTTAATCAATAGAACCCACAAAGATATCTCACACAGACTGATTTAACCAATGGGGACCCACAAAGATATCTCACACAGACTGATTTAAACAATGGTACACCACCAAAATAACTCACACACAATGCTTAAAACAATAGGAACCACAAATTTATCTCATAAAGACTGATTCAAACAATGGGGGACCCACAAAGATATCTCACACAGACTGATTTAAACAATGGTGGGCCCACAAAGATATCTCACACAGATTGATTTAAACAATGGGGGACCCACAAAGATATCTCACGCAGACCGATTTAAACAATGGGGGACCCACAAAGATATCTGACATAGACTGATTTAAACAATTATGGGCCCACAAATCAATCTCACACAGACTGATTTAAACAACGGTGCGCCAACAAAGATATCTCACATAGACTGATTTAAACAATGGGGGGCCCACAAAGGTATCTCACACAGACCGATTTAAACAATAGAATCCGCAAAGATATCTCACACAGACTGATTTAAACAATGGGGGGGTTACAAAGATATCTCACACAGACCGATTTAAACAATAGAATCCGCAAAGATATCTCACACTGATTGAATTAAACAACGGGGGGCCCACAAAGATATCTCACACAGACTGATTTAAACAATAGAACCCACAAAGATATCTCACACTGATTGAATTAAACAACGGGGGGCCCACAAAGATATCTCACACAGACTGATTTAAACAATAGAACTCCCAAAGATATCTCACACTGATTGAAATAAACAACGGGGGGCCCACAAAGATATCTCACAGAGACTGATTTAAACAATGGGGGGCCCACAAAGATATCTCACACAGACTGATTCAAACAATGGGACCCACAAATCAATCTCACAGAGACTGATTTAACCAATGGGAGGCCCACAAAGATCGCTCACACTGATTGATTTAAACAATGGGATCCACAAAGATATCTCACACAGACTGATTCAAACAATGGGGGACCCACAAAGATATCTCACACAGAATGATTTAAACAATAGGAACCACAAAGATATCTCAAAAAGACTGCTTTAAACAAAGGTGGATCCACGAAGATATCTCACACAGATTGATTTAAACAATGGTGGGCCCAAAAAGATATCTCACACAGACTGTTTTAAAGAATAGAACCCACAAAGATATCTCACACAGACTGATTTCATCAATGGGGCCCACACAGATATTTCACACAGACTGAGTTAAACAATGGTGGACCCACAAAGATAACTCACACAGACTGATTGAAACAATTGGACCCATAAAGATATCTCACACAGAATGATTTAAACAATAGGAACCACAAATATATCTCACACAGACTGATTTAAACAATAGAACCCACAAAGATAGCTCACAAAGACTGATTTAAACAATGGGGCCCACAAAGATATCTCACACTGGTTGATATAAACAATGGTGGATCCACAAAGATATCTCACATAGACTGATTTAAACAATCGGACCCAAAAAGATATCTCACACAGAATGAATTAAATAATGGGGGGCTCACAAAGATATCTCTCACTGACTGATAAAAATAATGGGGGGCCCACAAAGATATCTCACACAGACTGATTTAACCAATGGGGGGCCACAAAGATATCTCACACAGACTGATTTAAACAATGGGGCCCACAAAGATATCTCACACAGACTGATTTAAACAATGGGATCCACAAAGATATCTCACACAGACTGACTTAAACAATGGGATCCACAAAGATATCTCACACAGACTGATTCAAACAATGGGGGGCCCACACAGATATCTCACAAAGACTGATTTAAACAATGGGTGGCCCACGAAGATATCCCACACAGACTGATTTAAACAATGGGGGACCCACAAAGATATCTCACACTGATTGTATTTAAAAAATGGTGTGCCCACAAAGATATCTCACACAGATTGATTTAAACAATTCGGGGCCCACAAAGATATCTCACACAGACTGATTTAAACAATGGTGGGTCCACAAAGATTTCTCACGCAGACTGATTTAAACAATGGGGACCCACAAAGATATCTCACACAGACTGATTTAAACAATGGGTTGCCCACGAAGATATCTCATAGAGACTGATTTAAACAATGGGTGGCCCACGAAGATATCATACACAGACTGATTTAAACAATGGGGGGCCCACGAAGATATCTCATACAGACTGATTTAAAATATGGGGGGCCCACAAAGATATCTCACACAGATTGATTTAAAATATGGGGGGCCCACAAAGATATCTCACACTGATTGTATTTAAAAAATGGTGTGCCCACAAAGATATCTCACACAGATTGATTTAACAATTTGGGGCCCACAAAGATATCTCACAGAGACTGATTTAAACAATGGTGGGTCCACAAAGATTTCTCACCCAGACTGATTTAAAAAACAGAACCCACAAAGATATCTCACACAGACTGATTCAAATAATAGAACCCACAAAGATATCTCACACAGACTGATTTAAACAATAGAACCCACAAAGATAGCTCACACAGATTGATTTAAAAAATGGTGGAACCACAAAGATATCTCACACAGATTGATTTAAACAATAGAATCCACAAAGATATCTCACACAGACTGATTTAACCAATGGGGACCCATAAAGATATCTCACACAGACTGATTTAAACAATGGTACACCGCCAAAATAACTCACACACAATGATTAAAACAATAGGAACCACAAATCTATCTCATAAAGACTGATTCAAACAATGGGGGACCCACAAAGATATCTAACATAGATTGATTTAAACAATGGTGGACCCACAAAGATATCTCACACAGAATGATTTAAACAATCGGACCCAAAAAGATATCTCACACAGAATGAATTAAAAAATGGGGGGCTCACAAAGATATCTCACACTGACTGATAAAAATAATGGGGGGCCCACAAACAGATCTCAGACAAACTGATTTAAACAATGGGATCCACAAAGATATCTCACACAGACTGATTCAAACAATGGGACCCACAAATCAATCTCACAGAGACTGATTTAACCAATGGGAGGCCCACAAAGATCGCTCACACTGATTGATTTAAACAATGGGATCCACAAAGATATCTCACACAGACCGATTTAAACAATAGAATCCACAAAGATATCTCACACGGAACGATTTAAACAATAGAATCCACAAAGATATCTCACACAGACCGATTTAAACAATAGAATCCACAAAGATATCTTACACAGACTGATTTAAACAATAGAATCCACAAAGATATCTCACACAGACTGATTTAAACAATGGTAGACCCCCCAAAATATCTCTCACAGACTGATATAAACAATGGCGGATCCACAATGATATCTCACACAGAATGATTTAAACAATAGGAACCACAAAGATATCTCATAAAGACTGATTTAAACAAAGGTGGATCCACAAAGATATCTCACACAGATTGATTTAAACAATGCTGGACTCACAAAGATATCTCACACAGACTGATTTAAACAATGGGGGGCCCACAAAGATATCTCACACAGACTGATTCAAACAATGGGAGGCCCACAAAGATATCTCAAACAGACTGATTTAAACAATGGGAGGCCCACAAATATATCTCACACTGATTGATTTAAACAATGGTGGAACCACAAATATATCTCACACAGAATGAGTTAAACAATGGCATCCACAAATTTATCTCACAAATATGGATTTAAACAATGGTGGGCCCACAAAGATATGTCACACAGACTGATTTAAACAATGGGTGGCCCATGAAGATATCTCATACAGACTGAATTAAACAATTGGGGGCCCACACAGATATCTCACACAGACTGATTTAAACAATGGGTGGCCCACAAAGATATCTCACACAGACTGATTTAAACAATGGGGGGCCCTCAAAGATATCTCACACAGACTGATTTAAAAAATGGGTGGCCCACAAAGATATCTCACACAGACTGTTTTAAAAAATGGGGCCCACAAAGATATCTCACACAGACTGATTTAAACAATAGAACCCACAAAGATATCTCACACAGACGGATTTATAAAATGGGGGGCCCACAAAGATATCTCTCACAGACTGATTTAAACAATAAAACCCACAAAGATATCTCACACAGACTGATTTAACCAATGGGGACCCACAAAGATATCTCACACAGACTGATTTAAACAATGGTACACCGCCAAAATAACTCACACAGAAGGATTAAAACAATAGGAACCACAAATTTATCTCATAAAGACTGATACAAACAATGGGGTGCCCACAAAGATATCTAACACAGATTGATTTAAACAATGGGACCCACAAAGATATCTCACACAGAATGATTTAAACAATCGGACCCAAAAAGATATCTCACACAGAATGAATTAAATAATGGGGGGCTCACAAAGATATCTCGCACTGACTGATAAAAATAATGGGGGGCCCACAAAGATATCTCACACAGACTGATTTAAACAATGGGATCAACAAAGATATCTCACACAGACTGATTTAAACAATGGGATCCACAAAGATATCTCACACAGACTGATTTAAACAATGGGATCCACAAAGATATCTCACACAGACTGATTTAACCAATGGGATCCACAAAGATATCTCACACAGACTGATTTAAACAATGGGATCCACAAAGATATCTCACACAGACTGATTTAACCAATGGGATCCACAAAGATGTCTCACACAGACTGATTTAAACAATGGGATCCACAAAGATATCTCACACAGACTGATTGAAACAATGGGATCCACAAAGATATCTCACACAGACTGATTTAAACAATGGGGGGCCCACAAAGATATCTCACACAGACTGATTCAAACAATGGGAGGCCCACAAAGATATCTCACACAGACTGATTTAAACAATGGGAGGACCACAAATATATCTCACACAGACTGATTTAAACAATGGGAGGCCCACAAATATATCTCACACTGATTGATTTAAACAATGGTGGAACCACAAATATATCTCACACAGAATGAGTTAAACAATGGCATCCACAAATTTATCTCACAAATATGGATTTAAACAATGGTGGGCCCACAAAGATATGTCACACAGACTGATTTAAACAATGGGTGGCCCATGAAGATATCTCATACAGACTGATTTAAACAATTGGGGGCCCACACAGATATCTCACACAGACTGATTTAAACAATGGTGGGCCCACAAAGATATCTCACACAGATTGATTTAAAAAATAGAACCCACAAAGATATCTCACACAGACTGATTCAAACAATGGGTGACCCACAAAGATATCTCATACAGACTGATTTAAACAATGGGGGGCCCACAAAGATATCTCACACAGATTGAGTTAAACAATGGTGGACCCAAAAAGATATCTCACGCAGACTGATTTAAAAAATAGAACCCACAAAGATATCTCACACAGATGGATTTATAAAATGGGGGGCCCACAAAGATATCTCACACAGACTGATTTAAACAATAGAACCCACAAAGATAGCTCACACAGATTGATTTAAACAATGGGGGACCAACAAAGTTATCTTACACAGACTGAGTTAATCAATAGAACCCACAAAGATATCTCACACAGACTGATTTAACCAATGGGGACCCACAAAGATATCTCACACAGACTGATTTAAACAATGGTACACCACCAAAATAACTCACACACAATGCTTAAAACAATAGGAACCACAAATTTATCTCATAAAGACTGATTCAAACAATGGGGGACCCACAAAGATATCTCACACAGACTGATTTAAACAATGGTGGGCCCACAAAGATATCTCACACAGATTGATTTAAACAATGGGGGACCCACAAAGATATCTCACGCAGACCGATTTAAACAATGGGGGACCCACAAAGATATCTGACATAGACTGATTTAAACAATTATGGGCCCACAAATCAATCTCACACAGACTGATTTAAACAACGGTGCGCCAACAAAGATATCTCACATAGACTGATTTAAACAATGGGGGGCCCACAAAGGTATCTCACACAGACCGATTTAAACAATAGAATCCGCAAAGATATCTCACACAGACTGATTTAAACAATGGGGGGGTTACAAAGATATCTCACACAGACCGATTTAAACAATAGAATCCGCAAAGATATCTCACACTGATTGAATTAAACAACGGGGGGCCCACAAAGATATCTCACACAGACTGATTTAAACAATAGAACCCACAAAGATATCTCACACTGATTGAATTAAACAACGGGGGGCCCACAAAGATATCTCACACAGACTGATTTAAACAATAGAACTCCCAAAGATATCTCACACTGATTGAAATAAACAACGGGGGGCCCACAAAGATATCTCACAGAGACTGATTTAAACAATGGGGGGCCCACAAAGATATCTCACACAGACTGATTCAAACAATGGGACCCACAAATCAATCTCACAGAGACTGATTTAACCAATGGGAGGCCCACAAAGATCGCTCACACTGATTGATTTAAACAATGGGATCCACAAAGATATCTCACACAGACTGATTCAAACAATGGGGGACCCACAAAGATATCTCACACAGAATGATTTAAACAATAGGAACCACAAAGATATCTCAAAAAGACTGCTTTAAACAAAGGTGGATCCACGAAGATATCTCACACAGATTGATTTAAACAATGGTGGGCCCAAAAAGATATCTCACACAGACTGTTTTAAAGAATAGAACCCACAAAGATATCTCACACAGACTGATTTCATCAATGGGGCCCACACAGATATTTCACACAGACTGAGTTAAACAATGGTGGACCCACAAAGATAACTCACACAGACTGATTGAAACAATTGGACCCATAAAGATATCTCACACAGAATGATTTAAACAATAGGAACCACAAATATATCTCACACAGACTGATTTAAACAATAGAACCCACAAAGATAGCTCACAAAGACTGATTTAAACAATGGGGCCCACAAAGATATCTCACACTGGTTGATATAAACAATGGTGGATCCACAAAGATATCTCACATAGACTGATTTAAACAATCGGACCCAAAAAGATATCTCACACAGAATGAATTAAATAATGGGGGGCTCACAAAGATATCTCTCACTGACTGATAAAAATAATGGGGGGCCCACAAAGATATCTCACACAGACTGATTTAACCAATGGGGGGCCACAAAGATATCTCACACAGACTGATTTAAACAATGGGGCCCACAAAGATATCTCACACAGACTGATTTAAACAATGGGATCCACAAAGATATCTCACACAGACTGACTTAAACAATGGGATCCACAAAGATATCTCACACAGACTGATTCAAACAATGGGGGGCCCACACAGATATCTCACAAAGACTGATTTAAACAATGGGTGGCCCACGAAGATATCCCACACAGACTGATTTAAACAATGGGGGACCCACAAAGATATCTCACACTGATTGTATTTAAAAAATGGTGTGCCCACAAAGATATCTCACACAGATTGATTTAAACAATTCGGGGCCCACAAAGATATCTCACACAGACTGATTTAAACAATGGTGGGTCCACAAAGATTTCTCACGCAGACTGATTTAAACAATGGGGACCCACAAAGATATCTCACACAGACTGATTTAAACAATGGGTTGCCCACGAAGATATCTCATAGAGACTGATTTAAACAATGGGTGGCCCACGAAGATATCATACACAGACTGATTTAAACAATGGGGGGCCCACGAAGATATCTCATACAGACTGATTTAAAATATGGGGGGCCCACAAAGATATCTCACACAGATTGATTTAAAATATGGGGGGCCCACAAAGATATCTCACACTGATTGTATTTAAAAAATGGTGTGCCCACAAAGATATCTCACACAGATTGATTTAACAATTTGGGGCCCACAAAGATATCTCACAGAGACTGATTTAAACAATGGTGGGTCCACAAAGATTTCTCACCCAGACTGATTTAAAAAACAGAACCCACAAAGATATCTCACACAGACTGATTCAAATAATAGAACCCACAAAGATATCTCACACAGACTGATTTAAACAATAGAACCCACAAAGATAGCTCACACAGATTGATTTAAAAAATGGTGGAACCACAAAGATATCTCACACAGATTGATTTAAACAATAGAATCCACAAAGATATCTCACACAGACTGATTTAACCAATGGGGACCCATAAAGATATCTCACACAGACTGATTTAAACAATGGTACACCGCCAAAATAACTCACACACAATGATTAAAACAATAGGAACCACAAATCTATCTCATAAAGACTGATTCAAACAATGGGGGACCCACAAAGATATCTAACATAGATTGATTTAAACAATGGTGGACCCACAAAGATATCTCACACAGAATGATTTAAACAATCGGACCCAAAAAGATATCTCACACAGAATGAATTAAAAAATGGGGGGCTCACAAAGATATCTCACACTGACTGATAAAAATAATGGGGGGCCCACAAACAGATCTCAGACAAACTGATTTAAACAATGGGATCCACAAAGATATCTCACACAGACTGATTTAAACAATAGGGGGCCCACAAAGATAGCTCACACAGACTGAGTTAAACAATGGGATCCACAAAGATATCTCACACAGACTGATTTAAACAATAGAACCCACAAAGATAGCTCACACAGACTGATTTAAACAATGGGATCCACAAAGATATCTCACACAGACTGATTTAAACAATGGAACCCACAAAGATATCTCACACAGATTGATTTAAACAATGGGGGGCCCACAAAGATATCTCACACAGATTGAGTTAAACAATGGTGCCCCCAAAGATATCTCACACAGACTGATTTAAAAAGTAGAACCCACAAAGATATCTCACACAGACGGATTTATAAAATGGGGGGCCCACAAAGATATCTCACACAGACTGATTTAAACAATAGAACCCACAAAGATAGCTCACACAGATTGATTTAAACAATGGGGTGCCCACAAAGATATCTCACACAGACTGATTTAAAAAATGGTGGAACCACAAAGATATCTCACACAGACTGATTTAAACAATGGGGAGCCCACAAAGATATCTCACACAGACTGATTTAAACAATGGGTGGCCCACGAAAATATCTCACACAGACTGATTTAAACAATGGGTGGCCCACGAAGATATCCCACACAGACTGATTTAAACAATGGGGGACCCACAAAGATATCTCACACTGATTGTATTTAAAAAATGGTGTGCCCACAAAGATATCTCACACAGATTGATTTAAACAATTCGGGGCCCACAAAGGTATCTCACACAGACTGATTTAAACAATGGTGGGTCCACAAAGATTTCTCACGCAGACTGGTTCAAAAAACAGAACCCACAAAGATAGCCCACACAGATTGATTTAAACAATGGGGCGCCCACAAAGATATCTCACACAGAATGATATAAACAATAGAATCCACAAAGATATCTCACACAGACTGATTTAAACAATGGTACACCGCCAAAATAACTCACACACAATGATTAAAACAATAGGAACCACAAATCTATCAAGACTGATTCAAACAATGGGGGGCCCACAAAGATATCTAACACAGATTGATTTAAAAAATGGTGGAACCACAAAGATATCTCACACAGATTGATTTAAACAATCGGACCCAAAAAGATATCTCACACAGAATGAATAAAATAATGGGGGGCTCACAAAGATATCTCGCACTGACTGATAAAAATAATGGGGGGCCCACAAAGATATCTCTCACAGACTGATTTAACCAATGGGATCCACAAAGATATCTCACACAGACTGATTTAAACAATGGGATCCACAAAGATATCTCACACAGACTGATTTAACCAATGGGATCCACAAAGATGTCTCACACAGACTGATTTAAACAATGGGAGGACCACAAATATATCTCACACAGACTGATTTAAACAATGGGATCCACAAAGATATCTCACACAGACTGATTTAAACAATGGTACACCGCCAAAATAACTCACACAGAAGGATTAAAACAATAGGAACCACAAATTTATCTCATAAAGACTGATACAAACAATGGGGTGCCCACAAAGATATCTAACACAGATTGATTTAAACAATGGGACCCACAAAGATATCTCACACAGAATGATTTAAACAATCGGACCCAAAAAGATATCTCACACAGAATGAATTAAATAATGGGGGGCTCACAAAGATATCTCGCACTGACTGATAAAAATAATGGGGGGCCCAAAAAGATATCTCTCACAGACTGATATAACCAATGGGATCCACAAAGATATCTCACACAGACTGATTTAAACAATGGGATCCACAAAGATATCTCACACAGACTGATTTAAACAATGGGATCCAAAAAGATATCTCGCACAGACTGATTTAAACAATGGGGGGCCCACAAAGATATCTCACACAGACTGATTTAAACAATGGGATCCACAAAGATATCTCACACAGACTGATTTAAACAATGGGATCCACAAAGATATCTCACACAGACTGATTTAAACAATGGGGGGCCCACAAAGATATCTCACACAGACTGATTTAAACAATGGAGTGCCCACAAAGATATCTCACACAGATTGATTTAAACAATGGTGGGCCCACAAAGATATCTCACACAGACTGATTTAAAAAATAGAACCCACAAAGATATCTCACACAGACTGATTTAAACAATGGAGGGCCCACAAAGATATCTCACACAGACTGATTTAAACAATAGAACCCACAAAGATATCTCATACAGACGGATTGAAACAATGGGGGGCCCACAAAGATATCTCACACAGACTGATTTAAACAATGGGGGGCCCACAAAGATATCTCACACAGATTGATTTAAAAAATAGAACCCACAAAGATATCTCACACAGACTGATGCAAACAATGGGGGGCCCACAAAGATATTTCACACAGACTGATCCAAACAATGGGTGACCCACAAAGATATCTCATACAGACTGATTTAAACAATGGGGGTCCCACAAAGATATCTCACACAGATTGAGTTAAACAATGGTGGACCCACAAAGATATCTCACGCAGACTGATTTAAAAAATAGAACCCACAAAGATATCTCACACAGACGGATTTAAACAATGGGACCTACAAAGATATCGCACACAGAATGATTAACAATGGGGGCCCACAAAGATATCTCACACAGACTGATTTAAACAAAGGTGGATCCACGAAGATATCTCACACAGATTGATTTAAACAATGGTGCCCACAAAGATATCTCGCACAGACTGATATAAACAATAGAATCCACAAAGATATCTCACACATACCGATTTAAACAATGGAATCCACAAAGATATCTCACACAGACTGATTTAAACAATGGGGGGCCCACACAGATATCTCACACAGACTGATTTAAACAATGGTAGACCCCCAAAATATCTCTCACAGACTGATATAAACAATGGCGGATCCACAATGATATCTCACACAGAATGATTTAAACAATAGAAACCACAAAGATATCTCACACAGACTGAATTAAACTAAGGAGCCCAAAAAGATATCTCACACAGAGTGATTTAAACAAGAGAACCCACAAAGATATCTCGCACAGATTGATTAAAGAATAGAACCCACAAAGATATCTCACACAGACTGTTTTAAAAAATGGGGCCCACAAAGATATCTCACACAGACTGATTTAAACAATAGAACCCACAAAGATAGCTCACACAGAATGATTTAAACAATGGCATCCACAAAGATATGTCACACAGACTGTTTTAAAAAATGGGGCCCACAAAGATATCTCACACAGACTGATTTAAACAATGGGGGGCCCACAAAGATATCTCACACAGATTGAGTTAAACGATGGTGCCCACAAAGAGATCTCACACAGACTGATTTAAAAAGTAGAACCCACAAAGATATCTCACACAGACGGATTTATAAAATGGGGGGCCCAAAAAGATATCTCACACAGACTGATTTAAACAATAGAACCCACAAAGATAGCTCACACAGATTGATTTAAACAATGGGGTGCCCACAAAGATATCTCACACAGACTGATTTAAACAATGGGTGGCCCACGAAAATATCTCACACAGACTGATTTAAACAATGGGTGGCCCACGAAGATATCCCACACAGACTGATTTAAACAATGGGGGACCCACAAAGATATCTCACACTGATTGTATTTAAAAAATGGTGTGCCCACAAAGATATCTCACACAGATTGATTTAAACAATTCGGGGCCCACAAAGATATCTCACACAGACTGATTTAAACAATGGTGGGTCCACAAAGATTTCTCACGCAGACTGATTTAAAAAACAGAACCCACAAAGATAGCCCACACAGATTGATTTTAACAATGGGGAGCCCACAAAGATATCTCACACAGAATGATATAAACAATAGAATCCACAAAGATATCTCACACAGACTGATTTAAACAATGGTACACCGCCAAAATAATTCACACACAATGATTAAAACAATAGGAACCACAAATCTATCTCATAAAGACTGATTCAAACAATGGGGGGCCCACAAAGATATCTAACACAGATTGATTTAAAAAATGGTGGAACCACAAAGATATCTCACACAGAATGATTTAAACAATCGGACCCAAAAAGATATCTCACACAGAATGAATTAAATAATGGGGGGCTCACAAAGATAACTCGCACTGACTGATAAAAATAATGGGGGGCCCACAAAGATATCTCTCACAGACTGATTTAACCAATGGGATCCACAAAGATATCTCACACAGACTGATTTAAACAATTGGATCCACAAAGATATCTCACACAGACTGATTTAAACAATGGGATCCACAAAGATATCTCGCACAGACTGATTTAAACAATGGGATCCACAAAGATATCTCACACAGACTGATTTAAACAATGGTACACCGCCAAAATAACTCACACAGAAGGATTAAAACAATAGGAACCACAAATTTATCTCATAAAGACTGATACAAACAATGGGGTGCCCACAAAGATATCTAACACAGATTGATTTAAACAATGGGACCCACAAAGATATCTCACACAGAATGATTTAAACAATCGGACCCAAAAAGATATCTCACACAGAATGAATTAAATAATGGGGGGCTCACAAAGATATCTCGCACTGACTGATAAAAATAATGGGGGGCCGAAAAAGATATCTCTCACAGGCTGATTTAACCAATGGGATCCACAAAGATATCTCACACAGAATGATTTAAACAATGGGATCCACAAAGATATCTCACACAGACTGATTTAAACAATGGGATCCACAAAGATATCTCGCACAGACTGATTTAAACAATGGGGGGCCCACAAAGATATCTCACACAGACTGATTTAAACAATGGGATCCACAAAGATATCTCACAGAGACTGATTTAAACAATGGGATCCACAAAGATATCTCACACAGACTGATTTAAACAATGGGGGGCCCACAAAGATATCTCACACAGATTGATTTAAAAAATAGAACCCACAAAGATATCTCACACAGACTGATTTAAACAATGGGATCCACAAAGATATCTCACACAGACTGATTTAAACAATGGAGTGCCCACAAAGATATCTCACATAGACTGATTTAAACAATGGGGGTCCCACAAAGATATCTCACACAGATTGAGTTAAACAATGGTGGACCCACAAAGATATCTCACGCAGACTGATTTAAAAAATAGAACCCACAAAGATATCTCACACAGACGGATTTAAACAATGGGACCTACAAAGATATCGCACACAGAATGATTAAACAATGGGGGCCCACAAAGATATCTCACACAGACTGATTTAAACAAAGGTGGATCCACGAAGATATCTCACACAGATTGATTTAAACAATGGTGCCCACAAAGATATCTCGCACAGACTGATATAAACAATAGAATCCACAAAGATATCTCACACATACCGATTTAAACAATGGAATCCACAAAGATATCTCACACAGACTGATTTAAACAATGGGGGGCCCACACAGATATCTCACACAGACTGATTTAAACAATGGTAGACCCCCAAAATATCTCTCACAGACTGATATAAACAATGGCGGATCCACAATGATATCTCACACAGAATGATTTAAACAATAGAAACCACAAAGATATCTCACACAGACTGAATTAAACTAAGGAGCCCAAAAAGATATCTCACACAGAGTGATTTAAACAAGAGAACCCACAAAGATATCTCGCACAGATTGATTAAAGAATAGAACCCACAAAGATATCTCACACAGACTGTTTTAAAAAATGGGGCCCACAAAGATATCTCACACAGACTGATTTAAACAATAGAACCCACAAAGATAGCTCACACAGATTGATTTAAACAATGGGGGGCCCACAAAGATATCTCACACAGATTGAGTTAAACGATGGTGCCCACAAAGATATCTCACACAGACTGATTTAAAAAGTAGAACCCACAAAGATATCTCACACAGACGGATTTATAAAATGGGGGGCCCACAAAGATATCTCACACAGACTGATTTAAACAATAGAACCCACAAAGATAGCTCACACAGATTGATTTAAACAATGGGGTGCCCACAAAGATATCTCACACAGACTGATTTAAAAAATGGTGGAACCACAAAGGTATCTCACACAGACTGATTTAAACAAT
The DNA here is from genome assembly GCA_026770705.1 of Isurus oxyrinchus. Taxonomy (NCBI): domain Eukaryota; kingdom Metazoa; phylum Chordata; class Chondrichthyes; order Lamniformes; family Lamnidae; genus Isurus; species Isurus oxyrinchus. The sequence continues at coordinate 66,164 of JANJGN010000287.1, read as the reverse complement.
GGGGGGCCCACGAAAATATCTCACACAGACTGATTTAAACAATGGGTGGCCCACGAAGATATCCCACACAGACTGATTTAAACAATGGGGGACCCACAAAGATATCTCACACTGATTGTATTTAAAAAATGGTGTGCCCACAAAGATATCTGACACAGATTGATTTAAACAATTCGGGGCCCACAAAGATATCTCACACAGACTGATTTAAACAATGGTGGGTCCACAAAGATTTCTCACGCAGACTGATTTAAAAAACAGAACCCACAAAGATAGCCCACACAGATTGATTTTAACAATGGGGAGCCCACAAAGATATCTCACACAGAATGATATAAACAATAGAATCCACAAAGATATCTCACACAGACTGATTTAAACAATGGTACACCGCCAAAATAATTCACACACAATGATTAAAACAATAGGAACCACAAATCTATCTCATAAAGACTGATTCAAACAATGGGGGGCCCACAAAGATATCTAACACAGATTGATTTAAAAAATGGTGGAACCACAAAGATATCTCACACAGAATGATTTAAACAATCGGACCCAAAAAGATATCTCACACAGAATGAATTAAATAATGGGGGGCTCACAAAGATAACTCGCACTGACTGATAAAAATAATGGGGGGCCCACAAAGATATCTCTCACAGACTGATTTAACCAATGGGATCCACAAAGATATCTCACACAGACTGATTTAAACAATTGGATCCACAAAGATATCTCACACAGACTGATTTAAACAATGGGATCCACAAAGATATCTCGCACAGACTGATTTAAACAATGGGATCCACAAAGATATCTCACACAGACTGATTTAAACAATGGTACACCGCCAAAATAACTCACACAGAAGGATTAAAACAATAGGAACCACAAATTTATCTCATAAAGACTGATTCAAACAATGGGGGACCCACAAAGATATCTAACACAGATTGATTTAAACAATGGGACCCACAAAGATATCTCACACAGAATGATTTAAACAATCAGACCCAAAAAGATATCTCACACAGAATGAATTAAATAATGGGGGGCTCACAAAGATATCTCACACTGACTGTTAAAAATAATGGGGGACCCACAAACAGATCTCACACAGACTGATTTAAACAATGGAGGGCCCACAAAGATATCTCACACAGACTGATTTAAACAATGTTGGACCCACAAAGATATCGCACACAGAATGATTAAACAATGGGGGCCCACAAAGATATCTCACACAGACTGATTTAAACAATGGGGGGCCCACAAAGATATCTCACACAGACTGATTTAAACAATGGGGCCCACAAAGAAATCTCACACAGACTGATTTAAACAATAGAACCCACAAAGATATCTCACACAGACTGATTTAAACAAAGGTGGATCCACGAAGATATCTCACACGGATTGATTTAAACAATGGTGCCCACAAAGATATCTCGCACAGACTGATATAAACAATAGAATCCACAAAGATATCTCACACATACCGATTTAAACAATGGAATCCACAAAGATATCTCACACATACTGATTTAAACAATGGGGGGCCCACACAGATATCTCACACAGACTGATTTAAACAATAGAAACCACAAAGATATCTCACACAGACTGAATTAAACTAAGGAGCCCAAAAAGATATTTCACACAGAGTGATTTAAACAAGAGACCCCACAAAGATATCTCACACAGACTGATTTAAACAATGGAGGGCCCACAAAGATATCTCACACAGACTGATTTAAACAATGGGTGGCACACAAAGATATCTCACACAGACTGACTTAAACAGTGGGGGGCCCACAAAGATATCTCACACAGACTGATTTAAACAATGGTACGCCGCCAAAACAACACACACACAATGATTAAAACAATAGGAACCACAAATTAATCTCATAAAGACTGATTCAAACAATGGGGGACCCACAAAGATATCTCACACAGACTGATTTAAACAATGGTGGACCCACAAAGATATCTCACACAGTATGATTTATACAATCGGACCCAAAAAGATATCTCACACAGAATGAATTAAAAAATGGGGGGCTCACAAAGATATCTCACACTGACTGTTAAAAATAATGGGGGACCCACAAACAGATCTCACACAGACTGATTTAAACAATGGAGGGCCCACAAAGATATCTCACACAGACTGATTTAAACAATGTTGGACCCACAAAGATATCGCACACAGAATGATTAAACAATGGGGGCCCACAAAGATATCTCACACAGACTGATTTAAACAATGGGGGGCCCACAAAGATATCTCACACAGACTGATTTAAACAATGGGGCCCACAAAGAAATCTCACACAGACTGATTTAAACAATAGAACCCACAAAGATATCTCACACAGACTGATTTAAACAAAGGTGGATCCACGAAGATATCTCACACGGATTGATTTAAACAATGGTGCCCACAAAGATATCTCGCACAGACTGATATAAACAATAGAATCCACAAAGATATCTCACACATACCGATTTAAACAATAGAAACCACAAAGATATCTCACACAGACTGAATTAAACTAAGGAGCCCAAAAAGATATTTCACACAGAGTGATTTAAACAAGAGACCCCACAAAGATATCTCACACAGACTGATTTGAAGAATGGGGGGGCCCACAAAGATATCTCACACAGACTGACAAACAGTGGGGGGCCCACAAAGATATCTCAAACAGACTGATTTAAACAATAGAACCCACAAAGATATCTCACACTGATTGATTTAAACAATGGTGGAACCACAAATATATCTCACACTGATTGATTTAAACAATGGTGGAAGCACAAATATATCTCACACAGAATGAGTTAAACAATGGCATCCACAAATTTATCTCACAAATATGGATTTAAACAATGGTGGGCCCACAAAGATATGTCACACAGACTGATTTAAACAATGGGGGGCCCACAAAGATATGTCACACAGACTGATTTAAACAATGGTGGGCCCACAAAGATATGTCACACAGACTGACTTAAACAATGGGGGGCCCACAAAGATATGTCACACAGACTGATTTAAACAATGGGGGGCCCACAAAGATATCTCACACAGATTGATTTAAACAATTCGGGGCCCACAAAGATATCTCACACAGACGGATGTAAACAATGGGGCTCCCGCAAAGATATCTCACACAGACTGATTTAAACAATAGAACCCACAAAGATATCTCACACAGACTGATTTAAACAATGGGGGGCCCACAAAGATATCTCACACAGACTGATTTAACAATGGGGGGCCCACAAAGATTTCTCACACAGACTGATTTAAAAAATAGAACCCACAAAGATATCTCACACAGACTGATTCAAAAAATGGGGGGCCCACAAAGATATTTCACACAGACTGATTTAAACAATGGGATCCACAAAGATATCTCACACAGACTGATTTAAACAATGGGATCCACAAAGATATCTCACACAGACTGATTTAAACAATGGGGGGCCCACAAAGATATCTCACACAGACTGATTTAAACAATGGAGGGCCCACAAAGATATCTCACACAGACTGATTTAAAGAATGGAGGGCCCACAAAGATATCTCACACAGACTGATTTAAACAATGGGTGGCACACAAAGTTATCTCACACAGACTGATTCAAACAATGGGACCCACAAATCAATCTCACAGAGACTGATTTAACCAATGGGAGGCCCACAAAGATCACTCACACTGATTGATTTAAACAATGGGATCCTCAAAGATATCTCACACAGACTGATTCAAACAATGGGGGGCCCACACAGATATCTCACACAGACTGATTTAAACAATGGTGGACCCACAAAGATATCTCACACAGACGGATTTAAACAATGGGGCCCACAAAGATATCTCACACAGACTGATTTGAACAATGGTGGGCCCACAAAGATATCTCACGCAGATTGATTTAAACAATGGGGGGCCCACAATGATTTCTCACACAGACTGATTTAAAAAATAGAACCCACAAAGATATCTCACACAGACTGATTCAAACAATGGGGGGCCCACAAAGATATTTCACACAGACTGATTTAAACAATGGGATCCACAAAGATATCTCACACAGACTGATTTAAACAATAGGGGGCCCACAAAGATAGCTCACACAGACTGAGTTAAACAATGGGATCCACAAAGATATCTCACACAGACTGATTTAAACAATAGAACCCACAAAGATAGCTCACACAGACTGATTTAAACAATGGGATCCACAAAGATATCTCACACAGACTGATTTAAACAATGGAACCCACAAAGATATCTCACACAGATTGATTTAAACAATGGGGGGCCCACAAAGATATCTCACACAGATTGAGTTAAACAATGGTGCCCCCAAAGATATCTCACACAGACTGATTTAAAAAGTAGAACCCACAAAGATATCTCACACAGACGGATTTATAAAATGGGGGGCCCACAAAGATATCTCACACAGACTGATTTAAACAATAGAACCCACAAAGATAGCTCACACAGATTGATTTAAACAATGGGGTGCCCACAAAGATATCTCACACAGACTGATTTAAAAAATGGTGGAACCACAAAGATATCTCACACAGACTGATTTAAACAATGGGGAGCCCACAAAGATATCTCACACAGACTGATTTAAACAATGGGTGGCCCACGAAAATATCTCACACAGACTGATTTAAACAATGGGTGGCCCACGAAGATATCCCACACAGACTGATTTAAACAATGGGGGACCCACAAAGATATCTCACACTGATTGTATTTAAAAAATGGTGTGCCCACAAAGATATCTCACACAGATTGATTTAAACAATTCGGGGCCCACAAAGGTATCTCACACAGACTGATTTAAACAATGGTGGGTCCACAAAGATTTCTCACGCAGACTGGTTCAAAAAACAGAACCCACAAAGATAGCCCACACAGATTGATTTAAACAATGGGGCGCCCACAAAGATATCTCACACAGAATGATATAAACAATAGAATCCACAAAGATATCTCACACAGACTGATTTAAACAATGGTACACCGCCAAAATAACTCACACACAATGATTAAAACAATAGGAACCACAAATCTATCAAGACTGATTCAAACAATGGGGGGCCCACAAAGATATCTAACACAGATTGATTTAAAAAATGGTGGAACCACAAAGATATCTCACACAGATTGATTTAAACAATCGGACCCAAAAAGATATCTCACACAGAATGAATAAAATAATGGGGGGCTCACAAAGATATCTCGCACTGACTGATAAAAATAATGGGGGGCCCACAAAGATATCTCTCACAGACTGATTTAACCAATGGGATCCACAAAGATATCTCACACAGACTGATTTAAACAATGGGATCCACAAAGATATCTCACACAGACTGATTTAACCAATGGGATCCACAAAGATGTCTCACACAGACTGATTTAAACAATGGGAGGACCACAAATATATCTCACACAGACTGATTTAAACAATGGGATCCACAAAGATATCTCACACAGACTGATTTAAACAATGGTACACCGCCAAAATAACTCACACAGAAGGATTAAAACAATAGGAACCACAAATTTATCTCATAAAGACTGATACAAACAATGGGGTGCCCACAAAGATATCTAACACAGATTGATTTAAACAATGGGACCCACAAAGATATCTCACACAGAATGATTTAAACAATCGGACCCAAAAAGATATCTCACACAGAATGAATTAAATAATGGGGGGCTCACAAAGATATCTCGCACTGACTGATAAAAATAATGGGGGGCCCAAAAAGATATCTCTCACAGACTGATATAACCAATGGGATCCACAAAGATATCTCACACAGACTGATTTAAACAATGGGATCCACAAAGATATCTCACACAGACTGATTTAAACAATGGGATCCAAAAAGATATCTCGCACAGACTGATTTAAACAATGGGGGGCCCACAAAGATATCTCACACAGACTGATTTAAACAATGGGATCCACAAAGATATCTCACACAGACTGATTTAAACAATGGGATCCACAAAGATATCTCACACAGACTGATTTAAACAATGGGGGGCCCACAAAGATATCTCACACAGACTGATTTAAACAATGGAGTGCCCACAAAGATATCTCACACAGATTGATTTAAACAATGGTGGGCCCACAAAGATATCTCACACAGACTGATTTAAAAAATAGAACCCACAAAGATATCTCACACAGACTGATTTAAACAATGGAGGGCCCACAAAGATATCTCACACAGACTGATTTAAACAATAGAACCCACAAAGATATCTCATACAGACGGATTGAAACAATGGGGGGCCCACAAAGATATCTCACACAGACTGATTTAAACAATGGGGGGCCCACAAAGATATCTCACACAGATTGATTTAAAAAATAGAACCCACAAAGATATCTCACACAGACTGATGCAAACAATGGGGGGCCCACAAAGATATTTCACACAGACTGATCCAAACAATGGGTGACCCACAAAGATATCTCATACAGACTGATTTAAACAATGGGGGTCCCACAAAGATATCTCACACAGATTGAGTTAAACAATGGTGGACCCACAAAGATATCTCACGCAGACTGATTTAAAAAATAGAACCCACAAAGATATCTCACACAGACGGATTTAAACAATGGGACCTACAAAGATATCGCACACAGAATGATTAACAATGGGGGCCCACAAAGATATCTCACACAGACTGATTTAAACAAAGGTGGATCCACGAAGATATCTCACACAGATTGATTTAAACAATGGTGCCCACAAAGATATCTCGCACAGACTGATATAAACAATAGAATCCACAAAGATATCTCACACATACCGATTTAAACAATGGAATCCACAAAGATATCTCACACAGACTGATTTAAACAATGGGGGGCCCACACAGATATCTCACACAGACTGATTTAAACAATGGTAGACCCCCAAAATATCTCTCACAGACTGATATAAACAATGGCGGATCCACAATGATATCTCACACAGAATGATTTAAACAATAGAAACCACAAAGATATCTCACACAGACTGAATTAAACTAAGGAGCCCAAAAAGATATCTCACACAGAGTGATTTAAACAAGAGAACCCACAAAGATATCTCGCACAGATTGATTAAAGAATAGAACCCACAAAGATATCTCACACAGACTGTTTTAAAAAATGGGGCCCACAAAGATATCTCACACAGACTGATTTAAACAATAGAACCCACAAAGATAGCTCACACAGAATGATTTAAACAATGGCATCCACAAAGATATGTCACACAGACTGTTTTAAAAAATGGGGCCCACAAAGATATCTCACACAGACTGATTTAAACAATGGGGGGCCCACAAAGATATCTCACACAGATTGAGTTAAACGATGGTGCCCACAAAGAGATCTCACACAGACTGATTTAAAAAGTAGAACCCACAAAGATATCTCACACAGACGGATTTATAAAATGGGGGGCCCAAAAAGATATCTCACACAGACTGATTTAAACAATAGAACCCACAAAGATAGCTCACACAGATTGATTTAAACAATGGGGTGCCCACAAAGATATCTCACACAGACTGATTTAAACAATGGGTGGCCCACGAAAATATCTCACACAGACTGATTTAAACAATGGGTGGCCCACGAAGATATCCCACACAGACTGATTTAAACAATGGGGGACCCACAAAGATATCTCACACTGATTGTATTTAAAAAATGGTGTGCCCACAAAGATATCTCACACAGATTGATTTAAACAATTCGGGGCCCACAAAGATATCTCACACAGACTGATTTAAACAATGGTGGGTCCACAAAGATTTCTCACGCAGACTGATTTAAAAAACAGAACCCACAAAGATAGCCCACACAGATTGATTTTAACAATGGGGAGCCCACAAAGATATCTCACACAGAATGATATAAACAATAGAATCCACAAAGATATCTCACACAGACTGATTTAAACAATGGTACACCGCCAAAATAATTCACACACAATGATTAAAACAATAGGAACCACAAATCTATCTCATAAAGACTGATTCAAACAATGGGGGGCCCACAAAGATATCTAACACAGATTGATTTAAAAAATGGTGGAACCACAAAGATATCTCACACAGAATGATTTAAACAATCGGACCCAAAAAGATATCTCACACAGAATGAATTAAATAATGGGGGGCTCACAAAGATAACTCGCACTGACTGATAAAAATAATGGGGGGCCCACAAAGATATCTCTCACAGACTGATTTAACCAATGGGATCCACAAAGATATCTCACACAGACTGATTTAAACAATTGGATCCACAAAGATATCTCACACAGACTGATTTAAACAATGGGATCCACAAAGATATCTCGCACAGACTGATTTAAACAATGGGATCCACAAAGATATCTCACACAGACTGATTTAAACAATGGTACACCGCCAAAATAACTCACACAGAAGGATTAAAACAATAGGAACCACAAATTTATCTCATAAAGACTGATACAAACAATGGGGTGCCCACAAAGATATCTAACACAGATTGATTTAAACAATGGGACCCACAAAGATATCTCACACAGAATGATTTAAACAATCGGACCCAAAAAGATATCTCACACAGAATGAATTAAATAATGGGGGGCTCACAAAGATATCTCGCACTGACTGATAAAAATAATGGGGGGCCGAAAAAGATATCTCTCACAGGCTGATTTAACCAATGGGATCCACAAAGATATCTCACACAGAATGATTTAAACAATGGGATCCACAAAGATATCTCACACAGACTGATTTAAACAATGGGATCCACAAAGATATCTCGCACAGACTGATTTAAACAATGGGGGGCCCACAAAGATATCTCACACAGACTGATTTAAACAATGGGATCCACAAAGATATCTCACAGAGACTGATTTAAACAATGGGATCCACAAAGATATCTCACACAGACTGATTTAAACAATGGGGGGCCCACAAAGATATCTCACACAGATTGATTTAAAAAATAGAACCCACAAAGATATCTCACACAGACTGATTTAAACAATGGGATCCACAAAGATATCTCACACAGACTGATTTAAACAATGGAGTGCCCACAAAGATATCTCACATAGACTGATTTAAACAATGGGGGTCCCACAAAGATATCTCACACAGATTGAGTTAAACAATGGTGGACCCACAAAGATATCTCACGCAGACTGATTTAAAAAATAGAACCCACAAAGATATCTCACACAGACGGATTTAAACAATGGGACCTACAAAGATATCGCACACAGAATGATTAAACAATGGGGGCCCACAAAGATATCTCACACAGACTGATTTAAACAAAGGTGGATCCACGAAGATATCTCACACAGATTGATTTAAACAATGGTGCCCACAAAGATATCTCGCACAGACTGATATAAACAATAGAATCCACAAAGATATCTCACACATACCGATTTAAACAATGGAATCCACAAAGATATCTCACACAGACTGATTTAAACAATGGGGGGCCCACACAGATATCTCACACAGACTGATTTAAACAATGGTAGACCCCCAAAATATCTCTCACAGACTGATATAAACAATGGCGGATCCACAATGATATCTCACACAGAATGATTTAAACAATAGAAACCACAAAGATATCTCACACAGACTGAATTAAACTAAGGAGCCCAAAAAGATATCTCACACAGAGTGATTTAAACAAGAGAACCCACAAAGATATCTCGCACAGATTGATTAAAGAATAGAACCCACAAAGATATCTCACACAGACTGTTTTAAAAAATGGGGCCCACAAAGATATCTCACACAGACTGATTTAAACAATAGAACCCACAAAGATAGCTCACACAGATTGATTTAAACAATGGGGGGCCCACAAAGATATCTCACACAGATTGAGTTAAACGATGGTGCCCACAAAGATATCTCACACAGACTGATTTAAAAAGTAGAACCCACAAAGATATCTCACACAGACGGATTTATAAAATGGGGGGCCCACAAAGATATCTCACACAGACTGATTTAAACAATAGAACCCACAAAGATAGCTCACACAGATTGATTTAAACAATGGGGTGCCCACAAAGATATCTCACACAGACTGATTTAAAAAATGGTGGAACCACAAAGGTATCTCACACAGACTGATTTAAACAATGGGGGGCCCACGAAAATATCTCACACAGACTGATTTAAACAATGGGTGGCCCACGAAGATATCCCACACAGACTGATTTAAACAATGGGGGACCCACAAAGATATCTCACACTGATTGTATTTAAAAAATGGTGTGCCCACAAAGATATCTGACACAGATTGATTTAAACAATTCGGGGCCCACAAAGATATCTCACACAGACTGATTTAAACAATGGTGGGTCCACAAAGATTTCTCACGCAGACTGATTTAAAAAACAGAACCCACAAAGATAGCCCACACAGATTGATTTTAACAATGGGGAGCCCACAAAGATATCTCACACAGAATGATATAAACAATAGAATCCACAAAGATATCTCACACAGACTGATTTAAACAATGGTACACCGCCAAAATAATTCACACACAATGATTAAAACAATAGGAACCACAAATCTATCTCATAAAGACTGATTCAAACAATGGGGGGCCCACAAAGATATCTAACACAGATTGATTTAAAAAATGGTGGAACCACAAAGATATCTCACACAGAATGATTTAAACAATCGGACCCAAAAAGATATCTCACACAGAATGAATTAAATAATGGGGGGCTCACAAAGATAACTCGCACTGACTGATAAAAATAATGGGGGGCCCACAAAGATATCTCTCACAGACTGATTTAACCAATGGGATCCACAAAGATATCTCACACAGACTGATTTAAACAATTGGATCCACAAAGATATCTCACACAGACTGATTTAAACAATGGGATCCACAAAGATATCTCGCACAGACTGATTTAAACAATGGGATCCACAAAGATATCTCACACAGACTGATTTAAACAATGGTACACCGCCAAAATAACTCACACAGAAGGATTAAAACAATAGGAACCACAAATTTATCTCATAAAGACTGATTCAAACAATGGGGGACCCACAAAGATATCTAACACAGATTGATTTAAACAATGGGACCCACAAAGATATCTCACACAGAATGATTTAAACAATCAGACCCAAAAAGATATCTCACACAGAATGAATTAAATAATGGGGGGCTCACAAAGATATCTCACACTGACTGTTAAAAATAATGGGGGACCCACAAACAGATCTCACACAGACTGATTTAAACAATGGAGGGCCCACAAAGATATCTCACACAGACTGATTTAAACAATGTTGGACCCACAAAGATATCGCACACAGAATGATTAAACAATGGGGGCCCACAAAGATATCTCACACAGACTGATTTAAACAATGGGGGGCCCACAAAGATATCTCACACAGACTGATTTAAACAATGGGGCCCACAAAGAAATCTCACACAGACTGATTTAAACAATAGAACCCACAAAGATATCTCACACAGACTGATTTAAACAAAGGTGGATCCACGAAGATATCTCACACGGATTGATTTAAACAATGGTGCCCACAAAGATATCTCGCACAGACTGATATAAACAATAGAATCCACAAAGATATCTCACACATACCGATTTAAACAATGGAATCCACAAAGATATCTCACACATACTGATTTAAACAATGGGGGGCCCACACAGATATCTCACACAGACTGATTTAAACAATAGAAACCACAAAGATATCTCACACAGACTGAATTAAACTAAGGAGCCCAAAAAGATATTTCACACAGAGTGATTTAAACAAGAGACCCCACAAAGATATCTCACACAGACTGATTTAAACAATGGAGGGCCCACAAAGATATCTCACACAGACTGATTTAAACAATGGGTGGCACACAAAGATATCTCACACAGACTGACTTAAACAGTGGGGGGCCCACAAAGATATCTCACACAGACTGATTTAAACAATGGTACGCCGCCAAAACAACACACACACAATGATTAAAACAATAGGAACCACAAATTAATCTCATAAAGACTGATTCAAACAATGGGGGACCCACAAAGATATCTCACACAGACTGATTTAAACAATGGTGGACCCACAAAGATATCTCACACAGTATGATTTATACAATCGGACCCAAAAAGATATCTCACACAGAATGAATTAAAAAATGGGGGGCTCACAAAGATATCTCACACTGACTGTTAAAAATAATGGGGGACCCACAAACAGATCTCACACAGACTGATTTAAACAATGGAGGGCCCACAAAGATATCTCACACAGACTGATTTAAACAATGTTGGACCCACAAAGATATCGCACACAGAATGATTAAACAATGGGGGCCCACAAAGATATCTCACACAGACTGATTTAAACAATGGGGGGCCCACAAAGATATCTCACACAGACTGATTTAAACAATGGGGCCCACAAAGAAATCTCACACAGACTGATTTAAACAATAGAACCCACAAAGATATCTCACACAGACTGATTTAAACAAAGGTGGATCCACGAAGATATCTCACACGGATTGATTTAAACAATGGTGCCCACAAAGATATCTCGCACAGACTGATATAAACAATAGAATCCACAAAGATATCTCACACATACCGATTTAAACAATAGAAACCACAAAGATATCTCACACAGACTGAATTAAACTAAGGAGCCCAAAAAGATATTTCACACAGAGTGATTTAAACAAGAGACCCCACAAAGATATCTCACACAGACTGATTTGAAGAATGGGGGGGCCCACAAAGATATCTCACACAGACTGACAAACAGTGGGGGGCCCACAAAGATATCTCAAACAGACTGATTTAAACAATAGAACCCACAAAGATATCTCACACTGATTGATTTAAACAATGGTGGAACCACAAATATATCTCACACTGATTGATTTAAACAATGGTGGAAGCACAAATATATCTCACACAGAATGAGTTAAACAATGGCATCCACAAATTTATCTCACAAATATGGATTTAAACAATGGTGGGCCCACAAAGATATGTCACACAGACTGATTTAAACAATGGGGGGCCCACAAAGATATGTCACACAGACTGATTTAAACAATGGTGGGCCCACAAAGATATGTCACACAGACTGACTTAAACAATGGGGGGCCCACAAAGATATGTCACACAGACTGATTTAAACAATGGGGGGCCCACAAAGATATCTCACACAGATTGATTTAAACAATTCGGGGCCCACAAAGATATCTCACACAGACGGATGTAAACAATGGGGCTCCCGCAAAGATATCTCACACAGACTGATTTAAACAATAGAACCCACAAAGATATCTCACACAGACTGATTTAAACAATGGGGGGCCCACAAAGATATCTCACACAGACTGATTTAACAATGGGGGGCCCACAAAGATTTCTCACACAGACTGATTTAAAAAATAGAACCCACAAAGATATCTCACACAGACTGATTCAAAAAATGGGGGGCCCACAAAGATATTTCACACAGACTGATTTAAACAATGGGATCCACAAAGATATCTCACACAGACTGATTTAAACAATGGGATCCACAAAGATATCTCACACAGACTGATTTAAACAATGGGGGGCCCACAAAGATATCTCACACAGACTGATTTAAACAATGGAGGGCCCACAAAGATATCTCACACAGACTGATTTAAAGAATGGAGGGCCCACAAAGATATCTCACACAGACTGATTTAAACAATGGGTGGCACACAAAGTTATCTCACACAGACTGATTCAAACAATGGGACCCACAAATCAATCTCACAGAGACTGATTTAACCAATGGGAGGCCCACAAAGATCACTCACACTGATTGATTTAAACAATGGGATCCTCAAAGATATCTCACACAGACTGATTCAAACAATGGGGGGCCCACACAGATATCTCACACAGACTGATTTAAACAATGGTGGACCCACAAAGATATCTCACACAGACGGATTTAAACAATGGGGCCCACAAAGATATCTCACACAGACTGATTTGAACAATGGTGGGCCCACAAAGATATCTCACGCAGATTGATTTAAACAATGGGGGGCCCACAATGATTTCTCACACAGACTGATTTAAAAAATAGAACCCACAAAGATATCTCACACAGACTGATTCAAACAATGGGGGGCCCACAAAGATATTTCACACAGACTGATTTAAACAATGGGATCCACAAAGATATCTCACACAGACTGATTTAAACAATGGAGGGCCCACAAAGATATCTCACACAGACTGATTTAAACAATGGAGGGGCCACAAAGATATCTCACACAGACTGATTTAAACAATGGGTGGCACACAAAGATATCTCACACAGACTGACTTAAACAGTGGGGGGCCCACAAAGATATCTCACACAGACTGATTTAAACAATGGTACACCGCCAAAATAACTCACACACAATGATTAAAACAATAGGAACCACAAATTTATCTCATAAAGACTGATTCAAACAATGGGGGACCCACAAAGATATCTCACACAGACTGATTTAAACAATGGTGGACCCACAAAGATATCTCACACAGAATGATTTTTACAATCGGACCCAAAAAGATATCTCACACAGAATGAATTAAAAAATGGGGGGCTCACAAAGATATCTCACACTGACTGATAAAAATAATGGGGGACCCACAAACAGATCTCACACAGACTGATTTAAACAATGTTGGACCCACAAAGATATCGCACACAGAATGATTAAACAATGGGGGCCCACAAAGATATCTCACACAGACTGATTTAAACAATGGGGGGCCCACAAAGATATCTCACACAGACTGATTTAAACAATGGGGCCCACAAAGAAATCTCACACAGACTGATTTAAACAATAGAACCCACAAAGATATCTCACACAGACTGATTTAAACAAAGGTGGATCCACGAAGATATCTCACACGGATTGATTTAAACAATGGTGCCCACAAAGATATCTCGCACAGACTGATTTAAACAATGGGGGGCCCACACAGATATCTCACACAGACTGATTTAAACAATGGTAGACCCCCAAAATATCTCTCACAGACTGATATAAACAATGGCGGATCCACAATGATATCTCACACAGAATGATTTAAACAATAGAAACCACAAAGATATCTCACACAGACTGAATTAAACTAAGGAGCCCAAAAAGATATTTCACACAGAGCGATTGAAACAAGAGAACCCACAAAGATATCTCACACAGACTGATTTGAAGAATGGGGGGGCCCACAAAGATATCTCACACAGACTGACAAACAGTGGGGGGCCCACAAAGATATCTCACACAGACTGATTTAAACAATAGAACCCACAAAGATATCTCACACTGATTGATTTAAACAATGGTGGAACCACAAATATATCTCACACTGATTGATTTAAACAATGGTGGAAGCACAAATATATCTCACACAGAATGAGTTAAACAATGGCATCCACAAATTTATCTCACAAATATGGATTTAAACAATGGTGGGCCCACAAAGATATGTCACACAGACTGATTTAAACAATGGGGGGCCCACAAAGATATGTCACACAGACTGATTTAAACAATGGGGGGCCCACAAAGATATCTCACACAGATTGATTTAAACAATTCGGGGCCCACAAAGATATCTCACACAGACGGATGTAAACAATGGGGCTCCGGCAAGAATATCTCACACAGACTGATTTAAACAATAGAACCCACAAAGATATCTCACACAGACTGATTTAAACAATGGGGGGCCCACAAAGATATCTCACACAGATTGATTTAACAATGGGGGGCCCACAAAGATTTCTCACACAGACTGATTTAAAAAATAGAACCCACAAAGATATCTCACACAGACTGATTCAAAAAATGGGGGGCCCACAAAGATATTTCACACAGACTGATTTAAACAATGGGATCCACAAAGATATCTCACACAGACTGATTTAAACAATGGGATCCACAAAGATATCTCACACAGACTGATTTAAACAATGGGGGGCCCACAAAGATATCTCACACAGACTGATTTAAACAATGGAGGGCCCACAAAGATAACTCACACAGACTGATTTAAACAATGGAGGGCCCACAAAGATATCTCACACAGACTGATTTAAACAATGGGTGGCACACAAAGTTATCTCACACAGACTGATTCAAACAATGGGACCCACAAATCAATCTCACAGAGACTGATTTAACCAATGGGAGGCCCACAAAGATCACTCACACTGATTGATTTAAACAATGGGATCCTCAAAGATATCTCACACAGACTGATTCAAACAATGGGGGGCCCACACAGATATCTCACACAGACTGATTTAAACAATGGTGGACCCACAAAGATATCTCACACAGACGGATTTAAACAATGGGGCCCACAAAGATATCTCACACAGACTGATTTGAACAATGGTGGGCCCACAAAGATATCTCACACAGATTGATTTAAACAATGGGGGGCCCACAAAGATTTCTCACACAGACTGATTAAAAAAATAGAACCCACAAAGATATCTCACACAGACTGATTCAAACAATGGGGGGCCCACAAAAATATTTCACACAGACTGATTTAAACAATGGGATCCACAAAGATATCTCACACAGACTGATTTAAACAATGGGATCCACAAAGATATCTCACACAGACTGATTTAAACAATGGAGGGCCCACAAAGATATCTCACACAGACTGATTTAAACAATGGAGGGCCCACAAAGATATCTCACACAGACTGATTTAAACAATGGGTGGCACACAAAGATATCTCACACAGACTGACTTAAACAGTGGGGGGCCCACAAAGATATCTCACACAGACTGATTTAAACAATGGTACACCGCCAAAATAACTCACACACAATGATTAAAACAATAGGAACCACAAATTTATCTCATAAAGACTGATTCAAACAATGGGGGACCCACAAAGATATCTCACACAGACTGATTTAAACAATGGTGGACCCACAAAGATATCTCACACAGAATGATTTTTACAATCGGACCCAAAAAGATATCTCACACAGAATGAATTAAAAAATGGGGGGCTCACAAAGATATCTCACACTGACTGATAAAAATAATGGGGGACCCACAAACAGATCTCACACAGACTGATTTAAACAATGTTGGACCCACAAAGATATCGCACACAGAATGATTAAACAATGGGGGCCCACAAAGATATCTCACACAGACTGATTTAAACAATGGGGGACCCACAAAGATATCTTACACAGACTGATTTAAACAATGGGGGGCCCACAAATCAATCTCACAGAGACTGATTTAACCAATGGGAGGCCCACAAAGATCGCTCACACTGATTGATTTAAACAATGGGATCCACAAAGATATCTCACACAGACTGATTCAAACAATGGGGGGCCCACACAGATATCTCACACAAACTGATTTAAACAGTGGGGGGCCCACACACATATCTCACACAGACTGATTTAAACAATGGTGGAGCCACAAAGATATCGCACACAGAATGATTAAACAATGGGGGCCCACAAAGATATCTCACACAGACTGATTTAAACAATGGGGGGCCCACAAAGATATCTCACACAGACTGATTTAAACAATGGGGCGCCCACAAAGATATCTCACACAGAATGATATAAACAATAGAACCCACAAAGATATCTCACACAGACTGATTTAACCAATGGGGACCCACAAATATATCTCACACAGAATGAGTTAAACAATGGCATCCACAAATTTATCTCACAAATATGGATTTAAACAATGGTGAGCCCACAAAGATATCTCAACAGACGGATGTAAACAATGGGGCTCCCACAAAGATATCTCACACAGACTGATTTAAACAATAGAACCCACAAAGATATCTCACACAGACTGATTTAAACAATGTTGGACCCACAAAGATATCGCACACAGAATGATTAAACAATGGGGGCCCACAAAGATATCTCACACAGACTGATTTAAACAATGGTGGACCCACAAAGATATCTCACACAGACTGAGTTAAACAATGGGGCCCACAAAGATATCTCACACAGACTGATTTAAACAATAGAACCCACAAAGATATCTCAGACAGACTGATTTGAAGAATGGGGGGGCCCACAAAGATATCTCACACAGACTGATTTAAACAATGGTGGACCCACAAAGATATCGCACACAGAATGATTTAAACAATCGGACCCAAAAAGATATCTCACACAGAATGAATAAAAAAAAGGGGGGCTCACAAAGATATCTCACACTGACTGATAAAAATAATGGGGGGCCCACAAACAGATCTCACACAGACTGATTTAAACAATGGGATCCACAAAGATATCTCACACAGACTGATTTAAACAATGGAGGGCCCACAAAGATATCTCACACCGACGGATTTAAACAATGTGGGGCCCACAAAGATATCTCACACAGACTGATTTAAACAATGGTGGGCCCACAAAGATATCTCACACAGATTGATTTAACAATGGGGGGCCCACAAAGATTTCTCACACAGACGGATTTAAAAAATAGAACCCACAAAGATATCTCACACAGACTGATTCAAACAATGGGGGGCCCACAAAGATATTTCACACAGACTGATTTAAACAATGGGATCCACAAAGATATCTCACACAGACTGATTTAAACAATGGGATCCACAAAGATATCTCACACAGACTGATTTAAACAATGGGGGGCCCACAAAGATATCTCACACAGACTGATTTAAACAATGGAGGGCCCACAAAGATATCTCACACAGACTGATTTAAACAATGGAGGGCCCACAAAGATATCTCACACAGACTGACTGAAACAATGGGTGGCACACAAAGATATCTCACACAGACTGATTCAAACAATGGGACCCACAAATCAATCTCACAGAGACTGATTTAACCAACGGGAGGCCCACAAAGATCACTCACACTGATTGATTTAAACAATGGGATCCTCAAAGATATCTCACACAGACTGATTCAAACAATGGGGGACCCACACAGAAATCTCACACAGACTGATTTAAACAATGGTGGACCCACAAAGATATCTCACACAGACTGATTTAAACAATGGGGCCCACAAAGATATCTCACACAGACTGATTTGAACAATGGTGGGCCCACAAAGATATCTCACACAGATTGATTTAAACAATGGGGGGCCCACAAAGATTTCTCACACAGACTGAATTAAAAAATAGAGCCCACAAAGATTTCTCACACAGACTGATTCAAACAATGGGGGGCCCACAAAGATATTTCACACAGACTGATTTAAACAATGGGATCCACAAAGATATCTCACACAGACTGATTTAAACAATGGGATCCACAAAGATATCTCACACAGACTGATTTAAACAATGGAGGGCCCACAAAGATATCTCACACAGACTGATTTCAACAATGGGTGGCACACAAAGATATCTCACACAGACTGACTTAAACAGTGGGGGGCCCACAAAGATATCTCACACAGACTGATTTAAACAATGGTACGCCGCCAAAATAACACACACACAATGATTAAAACAATAGGAACCACAAATTAATCTCATAAAGACTGATTCAAACAATGGGGGACCCACAAAGATATCTCACACAGACTGATTTAAACAATGGTGGACCCACAAAGATATCTCACACAGTATGATTTATACAATCGGACCCAAAAAGATATCTCACACAGAATGAATTAAAAAATGGGGGGCTCACAAAGATATCTCACACTGACTGTTAAAAATAATGGGGGACCCACAAACAGATCTCACACAGACTGATTTAAACAATGGAGGGCCCACAAAGATATCTCACACAGACTGATTTAAACAATGTTGGACCCACAAAGATATCGCACACAGAATGATTAAACAATGGGGGCCCACAAAGATATCTCACACAGACTGATTTAAACAATGGGGGGCCCACAAAGATATCTCACACAGACTGATTTAAACAATGGGGCCCACAAAGAAATCTCACACAGACTGATTTAAACAATAGAACCCACAAAGATATCTCACACAGACTGATTTAAACAAAGGTGGATCCACGAAGATATCTCACACAGATTGATTTAAACAATGGTGCCCACAAAGATATCTCGCACAGACTGATATAAACAATAGAATCCACAAAGATATCTCACACATACCGATTTAAACAATGGAATCCACAAAGATATCTCACACATACTGATTTAAACAATGGGGGGCCCACACAGATATCTCACACAGACTGATTTAAACAATAGAAACCACAAAGATATCTCACACAGACTGAATTAAACTAAGGAGCCCAAAAAGATATTTCACACAGAGTGATTTAAACAAGAGACCCCACAAAGATATCTCACACAGACTGATTTAAACAATGGAGGGCCCACAAAGATATCTCACACAGACTGATTTAAACAATGGGTGGCACACAAAGATATCTCACACAGACTGACTTAAACAGTGGGGGGCCCACAAAGATATCTCACACAGACTGATTTAAACAATGGTACGCCGCCAAAACAACACACACACAATGATTAAAACAATAGGAACCACAAATTAATCTCATAAAGACTGATTCAAACAATGGGGGACCCACAAAGATATCTCACACAGACTGATTTAAACAATGGTGGACCCACAAAGATATCTCACACAGTATGATTTATACAATCGGACCCAAAAAGATATCTCACACAGAATGAATTAAAAAATGGGGGGCTCACAAAGATATCTCACACTGACTGTTAAAAATAATGGGGGACCCACAAACAGATCTCACACAGACTGATTTAAACAATGGAGGGCCCACAAAGATATCTCACACAGACTGATTTAAACAATGTTGGACCCACAAAGATATCGCACACAGAATGATTAAACAATGGGGGCCCACAAAGATATCTCACACAGACTGATTTAAACAATGGGGGGCCCACAAAGATATCTCACACAGACTGATTAAACAATGGGGCCCACAAAGAAATCTCACACAGACTGATTTAAACAATAGAACCCACAAAGATATCTCACACAGACTGATTTAAACAAAGGTGGATGCACGAAGATATCTCACACGGATTGATTTAAACAATGGTGCCCACAAAGATATCTCGCACAGACTGATATAAACAATAGAATCCACAAAGATATCTCACACATACCGATTTAAACAATGGAATCCACAAAGATATCTCACACATACTGATTTAAACAATGGGGGGCCACACAGATATCTCACACAGACTGATTTAAACAATAGAAACCACAAAGATATCTCACACAGACTGAATTAAACTAAGGAGCCCAAAAAGATATTTCACACAGAGTGATTTAAACAAGAGACCCCACAAAGATATCTCACACAGACTGATTTGAAGAATGGGGGGGCCCACAAAGATATCTCACACAGACTGACAAACAGTGGGGGGCCCACAAAGATATCTCACACAGACTGATTTAAACAATAGAACCCACAAAGATATCTCACACTGATTGATTTAAACAATGGTGGAACCACAAATATATCTCACACTGATTGATTTAAACAATGGTGGAAGCACAAATATATCTCACACAGAATGAGTTAAACAATGGCATCCACAAATTTATCTCACAAATATGGATTTAAACAATGGTGGGCCCACAAAGATATGTCACACAGACTGATTTAAACAATGGGGGGCCCACAAAGATATGTCACACAGACTGATTTAAACAATGGTGGGCCCACAAAGATACGTCACACAGACTGACTTAAACAATGGGGGGCCCACAAAGATATGTCACACAGACTGATTTAAACAATGGGGGGCCCACAAAGATATCTCACACAGATTGATTTAAACAATTCGGGGCCCACAAAGATATCTCACACAGACGGATGTAAACAATGGGGCTCCCGCAAAGATATCTCACACAGACTGATTTAAACAATAGAACCCACAAAGATATCTCACACAGACTGATTTAAACAATGGGGGGCCCACAAAGATATCTCACACAGACTGATTTAACAATGGGGGGCCCACAAAGATTTCTCACACAGACTGATTTAAAAAATAGAACCCACAAAGATATCTCACACAGACTGATTCAAAAAATGGGGGGCCCACAAAGATATTTCACACAGACTGATTTAAACAATGGGATCCACAAAGATATCTCACACAGACTGATTTAAACAATGGGATCCACAAAGATATCTCACACAGACTGATTTAAACAATGGGGGGCCCACAAAGATATCTCACACAGACTGATTTAAACAATGGAGGGCCCACAAAGATATCTCACACAGACTGATTTAAACAATGGAGGGCCCACAAAGATATCTCACACAGACTGATTTAAACAATGGGTGGCACACAAAGTTATCTCACACAGACTGATTCAAACAATGGGACCCACAAATCAATCTCACAGAGACTGATTTAACCAATGGGAGGCCCACAAAGATCACTCACACTGATTGATTTAAACAATGGGATCCTCAAAGATATCTCACACAGACTGATTCAAACAATGGGGGGCCCACACAGATATCTCACACAGACTGATTTAAACAATGGTGGACCCACAAAGATATCTCACACAGACGGATTTAAACAATGGGGCCCACAAAGATATCTCACACAGACTGATTTGAACAATGGTGGGCCCACAAAGATATCTCACGCAGATTGATTTAAACAATGGGGGGCCCACAAAGATTTCTCACACAGACTGATTTAAAAAATAGAACCCACAAAGATATCTCACACAGACTGATTCAAACAATGGGGGGCCCACAAAGATATTTCACACAGACTGATTTAAACAATGGGATCCACAAAGATATCTCACACAGACTGATTTAAACAATGGAGGGCCCACAAAGATATCTCACACAGACTGATTTAAACAATGGAGGGGCCACAAAGATATCTCACACAGACTGATTTAAACAATGGGTGGCACACAAAGATATCTCACACAGACTGACTTAAACAGTGGGGGGCCCACAAAGATATCTCACACAGACTGATTTAAACAATGGTACACCGCCAAAATAACTCACACACAATGATTAAAACAATAGGAACCACAAATTTATCTCATAAAGACTGATTCAAACAATGGGGGACCCACAAAGATATCTCACACAGACTGATTTAAACAATGGTGGACCCACAAAGATATCTCAAACAGAATGATTTTTACAATCGGACCCAAAAAGATATCTCACACAGAATGAATTAAAAAATGGGGGGCTCACAAAGATATCTCACACTGACTGATAAAAATAATGGGGGACCCACAAACAGATCTCACACAGACTGATTTAAACAATGTTGGACCCACAAAGATATCGCACACAGAATGATTAAACAATGGGGGCCCACAAAGATATCTCACACAGACTGATTTAAACAATGGGGGGCCCACAAAGATATCTCACACAGACTGATTTAAACAATGGGGCCCACAAAGAAATCTCACACAGACTGATTTAAACAATAGAACCCACAAAGATATCTCACACAGACTGATTTAAACAAAGGTGGATCCACGAAGATATCTCACACGGATTGATTTAAACAATGGTGCCCACAAAGATATCTCGCACAGACTGATTTAAACAATGGGGGGCCCACACAGATATCTCACACAGACTGATTTAAACAATGGTAGACCCCCAAAATATCTCTCACAGACTGATATAAACAATGGCGGATCCACAATGATATCTCACACAGAATGATTTAAACAATAGAAACCACAAAGATATCTCACACAGACTGAATTAAACTAAGGAGCCCAAAAAGATATTTCACACAGAGTGATTGAAACAAGAGAACCCACAAAGATATCTCACACAGACTGATTTGAAGAATGGGGGGGCCCACAAAGATATCTCACACAAACTGACAAACAGTGGGGGGCCCACAAAGATATCTCACACAGACTGATTTAAACAATAGAACCCACAAAGATATCTCACACTGATTGATTTAAACAATGGTGGAACCACAAATATATCTCACACTGATTGATTTAAACAATGGTGGAAGCACAAATATATCTCACACAGAATGAGTTAAACAATGGCATCCACAAATTTATCTCACAAATATGGATTTAAACAATGGTGGGCCCACAAAGATATGTCACACAGACTGATTTAAACAATGGGGGGCCCACAAAGATATGTCACACAGACTGATTTAAACAATGGGGGGCCCACAAAGATATCTCACACAGATTGATTTAAACAATTCGGGGCCCACAAAGATATCTCACACAGACGGATGTAAACAATGGGGCTCCGGCAAAGATATCTCACACAGACTGATTTAAACAATAGAACCCACAAAGATATCTCACACAGACTGATTTAAACAATGGGGGGCCCACAAAGATATCTCACACAGATTGATTTAACAATGGGGGGCCCACAAAGATTTCTCACACAGACTGATTTAAAAAATAGAACCCACAAAGATATCTCACACAGACTGATTTAAACAATGGGATCCACAAAGATATCTCACACAGACTGATTTAAACAATGGGATCCACAAAGATATCTCACACAGACTGATTTAAACAATGGGGGGCCCACAAAGATATCTCACACAGACTGATTTAAACAATGGAGGGCCCACAAAGATAACTCACACAGACTGATTTAAACAATGGAGGGCCCACAAAGATATCTCACACAGACTGATTTAAACAATGGGTGGCACACAAAGTTATCTCACACAGACTGATTCAAACAATGGGACCCACAAATCAATCTCACAGAGACTGATTTAACCAATGGGAGGCCCACAAAGATCACTCACACTGATTGATTTAAACAATGGGATCCTCAAAGATATCTCACACAGACTGATTCAAACAATGGGGGGCCCACACAGATATCTCACACAGACTGATTTAAACAATGGTGGACCCACAAAGATATCTCACACAGACGGATTTAAACAATGGGGCCCACAAAGATATCTCACACAGACTGATTTGAACAATGGTGGGCCCACAAAGATATCTCACACAGATTGATTTAAACAATGGGGGGCCCACAAAGATTTCTCACACAGACTGATTTAAAAAATAGAACCCACAAAGATATCTCACACAGACTGATTCAAACAATGGGGGGCCCACAAAAATATTTCACACAGACTGATTTAAACAATGGGATCCACAAAGATATCTCACACAGACTGATTTAAACAATGGGATCCACAAAGATATCTCACACAGACTGATTTAAACAATGGAGGGCCCACAAAGATATCTCACACAGACTGATTTAAACAATGGAGGGCCCACAAAGATATCTCACACAGACTGATTTAAACAATGGGTGGCACACAAAGATATCTCACACAGACTGACTTAAACAGTGGGGGGCCCACAAAGATATCTCACACAGACTGATTTAAACAATGGTACACCGCCAAAATAACTCACACACAATGATTAAAACAATAGGAACCACAAATTTATCTCATAAAGACTGATTCAAACAATGGGGGACCCACAAAGATATCTCACACAAACTGATTTAAACAATGGTGGACCCACAAAGATATCTCACACAGAATGATTTATACAATCGGACCCAAAAAGATATCTCACACAGAATGAATTAAAAAATGGGGGGCTCACAAAGATATCTCACACTGACTGATAAAAATAATGGGGGACCCACAAACAGATCTCACACAGACTGATTTAAACAATGGAGGGCCCACAAAGATATCTCACACAGACTGATTTAAACAATGTTGGACCCACAAAGATATCGCACACAGAATGATTAAACAATGGGGGCGCACAAAGATATCTCACACAGACTGATTTAAACAATGGGGGGCCCAAAAAGATATCTCACACAGACTGATTTAAACAATGGGGCCCACAAAGATATCTCAGACAGACTGATTTAAACAATAGAACCCACAAAGATATCTCACACAGACTGATTTAAACAAAGGTGGATCCACGAAGATATCTCACACGGATTGATTTAAACAATGGTGCCCACAAAGATATCTCGCACAGACTGATATAAACAATAGAATCCACAAAGATATCTCACACATACCGATTTAAACAATGGAATCCACAAAGATATCTCACACATACTGATTTAAACAATGGGGGGCCCACACAGATATCTCACACAGACTGATTTAAACAATGGTAGACCCCCAAAATATCTCTCACAGACTGATATAAACAATGGCTGATCCACAATGATATCTCACACAGAATGATTTAAACAATAGAAACCACAAAGATATCTCACACAGACTGAATTAAACTAAGGAGCCCAAAAAGATATTTCACACAGAGTGATTTAAACAAGAGAACCCACAAAGATATCTCACACAGACTGATTTGAAGAATGGGGGGGCCCACAAAGATATCTCACACAGACTGACAAACAGTGGGGGGCCCACAAAGATATCTCACACAGACTGATTTAAACAATGGTGGACCCAGAAAGATATCGCACACAGAATGATTTAAACAATCGGACCCAAAAAGATATCTCACACAGAATGAATTAAAAAATGGGGGGCTCACAAAGATATCTCACACTGACTGATAAAAATAATGGGGGGCCCACAAACAGATCTCACACAGACTGATTTAAACAATGGGATCCACAAAGATATCTCACACAGACTGATTTAAACAATGGGGGGCCCACAAAGACATCTCACACAGACTGATTCAAACAATGGGACCCACAAATCAATCTCACAGAGACTGATTTAACCAATGGGAGGCCCACAAAGATCGCTCACACTGATTGATTTAAACAATGGGATCCACAAAGATGTCTCACACAGACTGATTCAAACAATGGGGGGCCCACACAGATATCTCACACAGACTGATTTAAACAATGGTGGACCCACAAAGATATCGCACACAGAATGATTAAACAATGGGGGCCCACAAAGATATCTCACACAGACTGATTTAAACAAAGGTGGATCCACGAAGATATCTCACACAGATCGATTTAAACAATGGTGCCCACAAAGATATCTCGCACAGACTGATATAAACAATAGAATCCACAAAGATATCTCACACATACCGATTTAAACAATGGAATCCACAAAGATATCTCACACAGACTGATTTAAACAATGGGGGGCCCACACAGATATCTCACACAGACTGATTTAAACAATGGTAGACCCCCAAAATATCTCTCACAGACTGATATAAACAATGGCGGATCCACAATGATATCTCACACAGAATGATTTAAACAATAGAAACCACAAAGATATCTCACACAGACTGAATTAAACTAAGGAGCCCAAAAAGTTATCTCACACAGAGTGATTTAAACAAGAGAACCCACAAAGATATCTCACACAGACTGATTTAAACAATGGTGGACCCACAAAGATATCTCAAACAGACTGATTTAAACAATAGAACCCACAAAGATATCTCACACTGATTGATTTAAACAATGGTGGAACCACAAATATATCTCACACTGATTGATTTAAACAATGGTGGAAGCACAAATATATCTCACACAGAATGAGTTAAACAATGGCATCCACAAATTTATCTCACAAATATGGATTTAAACAATGGTGGGCCCACAAAGATATGTCACACAGACTGATTTAAACAATGGGGGGCCCACAAAGATATGTCACACAGACTGATTTAAACAATGGGGGGCCCACAAAGATATCTCACACAGATTGATTTAAACAATTCGGGGCCCACAAAGATATCTCACACAGACGGATGTAAACAATGGGGCTCCGGCAAAGATATCTCACACAGACTGATTTAAACAATAGAACCCACAAAGATATCTCACACAGACTGATTTAAACAATGGGGGGCCCACAAAGATATCTCACACAGATTGATTTAACAATGGGGGGCCCACAAAGATTTCTCACACAGACTGATTTAAAAAATAGAACCCACAAAGATATCTCACACAGACTGATTCAAAAAATGGGGGGCCCACAAAGATATTTCACACAGACTGATTTAAACAATGGGATCCACAAAGATATCTCACACAGACTGATTTAAACAATGGGATCCACAAAGATATCTCACACAGACTGATTTAAACAATGGAGGGCCCACAAAGATATCTCACACAGACTGATTTAAACAATGGAGGGCCCACAAAGATATCTCACACAGACTGATTTAAACAATCGGTGGCACACAAAGATATCTCACACAGATTGACTTAAACAGTGGGGGGCCCACAAAGATATCTCACACAGACTGATTTAAACAATGGTACACCGCCAAAATAACTCACACACAATGATTAAAACAATAGGAACCACAAATTTATCTCTTAAAGACTGATTCAAACAATGGGGGACCCACAAAGATATCTAACACAGATTGATTTAAACAATGGTGGACCCACAAAGATATCTCACACAGAATGATTTATACAATCGGACCCAAAAAGATATCTCACACAGAATGAATTAAAAAATGGGGGGCTCACAAAGATATCTCACACTGACTGATAAAAATAATGGGGGACCCACAAACAGATCTCACACAGACTGATTTAAACAATGGAGGGCCCACAAAGATATCTCACACAGACTGATTTAAACAATGGGGGGCCCACAAAGATATCTCACACAGACTGATTTAAACAATGGGGGGCCCACAAAGATATCTCACACAGACTGATTCAAACAATGGGACCCACAAATCAGTCTCACAGAGACTGATTTAACCACTGGGAGGCCCACAAAGATCGCTCACACTGATTGATTTAAACAATGGGATCCACAAAGATATCCCACACTGACTGATTCAAACAATGGGGGGCCCACACAGATATCTCACACAGACTGATTTAAACAATGTTGGACCCACAAAGATATCGCACACAGAATGATTTAAACAATAGAACCCACAAAGATATCTCACACAGACTGATTTGAAGAATGGGGGGGCCCACAAAGATATCGCACACAGACTGACAAACAGTGGGGGGCCCACAAAGATATCTCACACAGACTGATTTAAACAAAGGTCGATCCACGAAGATATCTCACACAGATTAATTAAACAATGGGGGGCTAACAAAGATATCTCTCACAGACTGATATAAACAATAGAATCAAAACAATAGAATCCACAAAGAAATCTCACACAGACTGATTTAAACAATGGGGGGCCCACACAGATATCTCACTCAGACTGATTTAAACAATGGTGGACCCACAAAGATATCTCACACAGACTGATTCAAACAATGGGGCCCACAAAGATATCTCACACATACTGATTTAAACAATGGGGGGCCACACAGATATCTCACACAGATTGATTTAAACAATGGTGGGCCCACAAAGATAACTCACACAGACTGAGTTAAACAATGGAGTGCCCACAAAGATATCTCACACAGACTGATTTAAACAATGGGGGGCTCACAAAGATATCTCACACAGACTGATTCAAACAATGGGGCCCACAAAGATATCTCACACATACTGATTTAAACAATGGGGGTCCCACACAGATATCTCACACATACTAATTCAAACAATGGTGGGCCCACAAAGATATCTCACACAGACTGATTCAAACAATGGGGCCCACAAAGATATCTCACACATACTGATTTAAACAATGGAGTGCCCACACAGATATCTCACACAAACTGATTTAAACAATGGTAGACCCCAAAATATCTCACACAGACTGATATAAACAATGGCGGATCCACAATGATATCTCACACAGAATGATTTAAACAATAGAAACCACAAAGATATCTTACACAGACTGATTTAAACAAAAGAATCCACAAAGATATCTCACACAGACTGAATTACACTAAGTAGCCCAAAAAGATATCTCACACAGAGTGATTTAAACAAGAGAACCCACAAAGATATCTCACACAGACTGATGCAAACAATGGGGGGCCCACAAAGATATTTCACACAGACTGATTCAAACAATGGGGGGCCCACAAAGATATCTCATACAGAATGATTTAAACAATGGGGGGCCCACAAAGATATCTCACGCAGACTGATTTAAAAAATAGAACCCACAAAGATATCTCACACCGACGGATTTATAAAATGGGGGGCCCACAAAGATATCTCACACAGATTGATTTAAACAATGGTGGACCAACAAAGATAGCTCACACAGATTGATTTAAAAAATGGTGGAACCACAACGATATCTCACACAGACTGATTTAAACAATGGGGCGCCCACAAAGATATCTCACACAGACTGATTTAACCAATGGGGACCCACAAAGATATCTCACACAGACTGATTTAAACAATGGTACACCGCCAAAATAACTCACACAGAATGATTAAAACAATTGGAACCACAAATTTATCTCATAAAGACTGATTCAAACAATGGGGGGCCCACAAAGATATCTAACACAGATTGATTTAAACAATGGTGGACCCACAAAGATATCGCACACAGAATGATTTAAACAATTGGACCCAAAAAGATATCTCACACAGAATGAATTAAAAAATGGGGGGCTCACAAAGATATCTCACACTGACTGATAAAAATAATGGGGGGCCCACAAACAGATCTCACACAGACTGATTTAAACAATGGGATCCACAAAGATATCTCACACAGACTGATTTGAGGAATGGGGGGGCACACAAAGATATCTCACACAGACTGACTTAAACAGTGGGGGACCCACAAAGATATCTCACACAGACTGACTTAAACAGTGGGGGACCCACAAAGATATCTCACACAGACTGATTTAAACAAAGGTGGATCCACGAAGATATCTCACACAGACGGATTCAAACAATGGGAGGCCCACAAAGATATATCACACAGACTGATTTAACCAATGGGGGGCCCACAAAGATATATCACACAGACTGATTTAAACAATGGGAGGCCCACAAAGATATCTCACACAGATTGATTTAAAAAATAGAACCCACAAAGATATCTCACACAGACTGATGCAAACAATGGGAAGCCCAGAAAGATACTTCACACAGACTGATTCAAACAATGGGTGAGCCACAAAGATATCTCATACAGACTGATTTAAACAATGGAGGGCCCACAAAGATATCTCACGCAGACTGATTTAAAAAATAGAACCCACAAAGATATCTCACACAGACGGATTTATAAAATGGGGGGCCCACAAAGATATCTCACACAGATTTATTTAAACAATGGTGGACCCACAAAGATATCTCACACTGACCGATTTAAAAAATAGAACCCACAAAGATTTCTCACACAGACGGATTTATAAAATGGGGGGCCCACAAAGATATCTCACACAGACTGATTCAAACATTGGGACCCACAAATCAATCTCACAGAGACTGATTTAAACAATGGGAGGCCCACAAAGATCGCTCACACTGATTGATTTAAACAATGAGATCCACAAAGATATCTCACACAGACTGAGTCAAACAATGGGGGGCCCACACAGATATCTCACACAGACTGATTTAAACAATGGGATCCACAAAGATAGCTCACACAGATTGATTTAAAAAATGGTGGAACCACAAAGATATCTCACACAGATTGATTTAAACAATGGGGGGTCCACAAAGATATCTCACACAGACTGATTTAACCAATGGGGACCCACAAAGATATCTCACACAGACTGATTTAACCAATGGGGACACACAAAGATATCTCACACAGACTGATTTAAACAATGGTACACCGCCAAAATAACACACACAGAATGATTAAAACAATAGGAACCACAAATTTATCTCATAAAGACTGATTCAAACAATGGGGGGCCCACAAAGATATCTAACACAGATTGATTTAAACAATGGGACCCACAAAGATATCTCACACAGACTGATTTAAACAATGGGACCCACAAA
Organism: Isurus oxyrinchus; assembly: GCA_026770705.1. Classification (NCBI taxonomy): domain Eukaryota; kingdom Metazoa; phylum Chordata; class Chondrichthyes; order Lamniformes; family Lamnidae; genus Isurus; species Isurus oxyrinchus. The sequence continues at coordinate 34,083 of JANJGN010000287.1, read as the reverse complement.
GATATCTCACACAGAATGATTTAAACAATTGGACCCAAAAAGATATCTCACACAGAATGAATTAAAAAATGGGGGGCTCACAAAGATATCTCACACTGACTGATAAAAATAATGGGGGGCCCACAAACAGATCTCACACAGACTGATTTAAACAATGGGATCCACAAAGATATCTCACACAGACTGATTTAAACAATGGGGGGCCCACAAAGATATCTCACACAGACTGATTTAAACAATGGGGGGCCCACACAGATATCTCACACAGACTGATTTAAACAATGGAGGAGACACAAAGATATCGCACACAGACTGATTTAAACAATGGGGGACCCACAACGATATCTTACACAGACTGATTTAAACAATGGGGGGCCCACAAATCAATCTCACAGAGACTGATTTAACCAATGGGAGGCCCACAAAGATCGCTCACACTGATTGATTTAAACAATGGGATCCACAAAGATATCTCACACAGACTGATTTAAACAATGGGGGGCCCACACAGATATCTCACACAAACTGATTTAAACAATGGGGGGCCCACACACATATCTCACACAGACTGATTTAAACAATGGTGGACCCACAAAGATATCGCACACAGAATGATTAAACAATGGGGGCCCACAAAGATATCTAACACAGACTGATTTAAACAATGGGGGGCCCACAAAGATATCTCACACAGACTGATTTAAACAATGGGGCCCACAAAGATATCTCACACAGACTGATTTAAACAATAGAACCCACAAAGATATCTCACACAGACTGATTTGAAGAATGGGGGGGCCCACAAAGATATCTCACACAGACTGACAAACAGTGGGGGGCCCACAAAGATATCTCACACAGACTGATTTAAACAAAGGTGGATCCATGAAGATATCTCACACAGATTGATTTAAACAATGGTGCCCACAAAGATATCGCACACAGACTGATTTAAACAATGGGGGGCCCACAAAGATATCTCTCACAGACTGATATAAACAATAGAATCCACAAAGATATCTCACACAGAGTGATTTAAACAAGAGAACCCACAAAGATATCTCACACAGACTGATGCAAACAATGGGGGACCCACAAAGATATCTCATACAGACTGATTTAAACAATGGGGGGCCCACAAAGATATCTCACACAGATTGAGTTAAACAATGGTGGACCCACAAAGATATCTCACGCAGACTGATTTAAAAAATAGAACCCACAAAGATATCTCACACAGACTGATTTATAAAATGGGGGGCCCACAAAGATATCTCACACAGATTTATTTAAACAATGGTGGACCCACAAAGATATCTCACGCAGACTGATTTAAAAAATAGAACCCACAAAGATATCTCACACAGACGGATTTATAAAATGGGGGGCCCACAAAGATATCTCACACAGACTGATTTAAACAATAGAACTCACACAGATTGAGTTAAACAATGGTGGACCCCCAAAATATCTCTCACAGACTGATATAAACAATGGCGGATCCACAATGATATCTCACACAGAATGATTTAAACAATAGAAACCACAAAGATATCTCACACAGACTGAATTAAACTAAGTAGCCCAAAAAGATATCTCACGCAGACTGATTTAAAAAATAGAACCCACAAAGATATCTCACACAGACGGATTTATAAAATGGGGGGCCCACAAAGATATCTCACACAGACTGATTTAAACAATAGAACCCACAAAGATATCTCACACAGATTGATTAAAAAAATGGTGGAACCACAAAGATATCTCACACAGATTGATTTAAACAATGGGGCGCCAACAAAGATATCTCACACAGAATGATATAAACAATAGAACCCACAAAGATATCTCACACAGACTGATTTAAACAATGGTACACCGCCAAAATAACTCACACAGAATGATTAAAACAATAGGAACCACAAATTTATCTCATAAAGACTGATTCAAACAATGGGGGGCCCACAAAGATATCTAACACAGATTGATTTAAACAATGGGGGACCCACAAAGATAGCTCACACAGATTGATTTAAAAAATGGTGGAACCACAAAGATATCTCACACAGATTGATTTAAACAATGGGACCCACAAAGATATCTAATACAGATTGATTTAAACAATGGGACCCACAAAGATATCTCACACAGACTGATTTAAACAATGGTGGACCCACAAAGATATCTAACACAGACTGATTTAAACAATGGGGGGCCCACAAAGATATCTCACACAGACTGATTTAAACAATGGGGCCGACAAAGATATCTCACACAGACTGATTTAAACAATAGAACCCACAAAGATATCTCACACAGACTGATTTGAAGAATGGGGGGGCCCACAAAGATATCTCACACAGACTGACAAACAGTGGGGGGCCCACAAAGATATCTCACACAGATTGATTTAAACAATGGTGCCCACAAAGATATCTCACACAGACTGATTTAAACAATGGGGGGCTAACAAAGATATCTCTCACAGACTGATATAAACAATAGAGTGCACAAAGATATCTCACACATACTGATTTAAACAATAGAATCCACAAAGATATCTCACACAGACTGATTTAAACAATGGTAGACCCCCAAAATATCTCTCACAGACTGATATAAACAATGGCGGATCCACAATGATATCTCACACAGAATGATTTAAACAATAGAAACCACAAAGATATCTCACACAGACTGATTTAAACAATAGAATCCACAAAGATATCTCACACAGACTGAATTAAACTATGTAGCCCAAAAAGATATCTCACACAGAGTGATTTAAACAAGAGGACCCACAAAGATATCTCACACAGACTGATGCAAACAATGGGCTGCCCACAAAGATATTTCACACAGACTGATTCAAACAATGGGTGACCCACAAAGATATCTCATACACACTGATTTAAACAATGGGGGGGCCACAAAGATATCTCACACAGATTGAGTTAAACAATGGTGGACCCCCAAAATATCTCTCACAGACTGATATAAACAATGGCGGATCCACAATGATATCTCACACAGAATGATTTAAACAATAGAAACCACAAAGATATCTCACACAGACTGAATTAAACTAAGTAGCCCAAAAAGATATCTCACGCAGACTGATTTAAAAAATAGAACCCACAAAGATATCTCACACAGACGGATTTATAAAATGGGGGGCCCACAAAGATATCTCACACAGACTGATTTAAACAATAGAACCCACAAAGATATCTCACACAGATTGATTAAAAAAATGGTGGAACCACAAAGATATCTCACACAGATTGATTTAAACAATGGGGCGCCCACAAAGATATCTCACACAGAATGATATAAACAATAGAACCCACAAAGATATCTCACACAGACTGATTTAAACAATGGTACACCGCCAAAATAACTCACACAGAATGATTAAAACAATAGGAACCACAAATTTATCTCATAAAGACTGATTCAAACAATGGGGGGCCCACAAAGATATCTAACACAGATTGATTTAAACAATGGGGGTCCCACAAAGATATCTCACACAGACTGATTTAAACAATGGTGGACCCACAAAGATATCTCACACAGACTGATTTAAACAATCGGACCCACAAAGATATCGCACACAGAATGATTTAAACAATCGGACCCAAAAAGATATCTCACACAGAATGAATTAAAAAATGGGGGGCTCACAAAGATATCTCACACTGACTGATAAAAATAATGGGGGGCCCACAAACAGATCTCACACAGACTGATTTAAACAATGGGATCCACAAAGATATCTCACACAGACTGATTTAAACAATGGGGGGCCCACAAAGATATCTCACACTGACTGATTTAAACAATGGGTGGCCCACAAAGATATCTCACACAGACTGATTCAAACAATGGGACCCACAAATCAATCTCACAGAGACTGATTTAACCAATGGGAGGCCAAAAAGATCGCTCACACAGACTGATTTAAACAATGGGGTCCCACAAGGATATCTCACACAGATTGATTTAAACAATGGAGTGCCCACACAGATATCTCACACAGACTGATTTAAACAATGGGGGGCCCACACAGATATCTCACACAGACTGATTTAAACAATGGTGGACCCACAAAGATATCTCACACAGAATGATTTAAACAATCGGACCCAAAAAGATATCTCACACAGAATGAATTAAAAAATGGGGGGCTCACAAAGATATCTCACACTGACTGATAAAAATAATGGGGGGCCCACAAACAGATCTCACACAGACTGATTTAAACAATGGGATCCACAAAGATATCTCACGCAGACTGATTTAAACAATGGGGCGCCCACAAAGATATCTCACACAGACTGATTAAACCAATGGGGACCAACAAAGATATCTCACACAGACTGATTTAAACAATGGGATCCACAAAGATATCGCACACAGACTGATTTAAACAATGGAGGGCCCACAAAGATATCTCACACAGACTGATTTAAACAATGGGGAGCCCACAAAGATATCTCACACAGACTGATTTAAACAATGGGGGGCCCACAAAGATATCTCACACAGACTGATTTAAACAATGGAGGGCCCACAAAGATATCTCACACAGACTGATTTAAACAATGGGGGGCCCACAAAGATATCTCACACAGACTGATTCAAACAATGGGACCCACAAATAAATCTCACAGAGACTGATTTAGCCAATGGGAGGCCCACAAAGATCGCTCACACTGATTGATTTAAACAATGGGATCCACAAAGATATCTCACACAGACTGATTCAAACAATGGTGGACACACAAAGATATCGCACACAGAATGATTAAACAATGGAGTGCCCACAAAGATATCTCACACAGACTGATTTAAACATTGGGGGGCCCACAAAGATATCTTACACAGACTGATTTAATCAATAGAACCCACAAATCAATCTCACAGAGACTGATTTAACCAATGGGAGGCCCACAAAGATCGCTCACACTGATTGATTTAAACAATGGGATCCTCAAAGATATCTCACACAGACTGATTCAAACAATGGGGGGCCCACACAGATATCTCAAACAGACTGATTTAAACAATGGGGGGCCCACACACATATCTCACACAGACTGATTTAAACAATGGTGGACCCACAAAGATATCGCACACAGAATGATTAAACAATGGGGGCCCACAAAGATATCTCACACAGACTGATTTAAACAATGGGGGGCCCACAAAGATATCTCACACACACTGATTTAAACAATAGGGCCCACAAAGATATCTCACACAGACTGATTTGAAGAATGGGGGGGCCCACAAAGATACCTCACACAGACTGATTTAAACAATGGTAGACCCCCAAAATATCTCTCACAGACTGATATAAACAATAGAGTGCACAAAGATATCTCACACATACTGATTTAAACAATAGAATCCACAAAGATATCTCACACAGACTGATTTAAACAATGGTAGACCCCCAAAATATCTCTCACAGACTGATATAAACAATGGCGGATCCACAATGATATCTCACACAGAATGATTTAAACAATAGAAACCACAAAGATATCTCACACAAACTGATTTAAACAATAGAATCCACAAAGATATCTCACACAGACTGAATTAAACTAAGTAGCCCAAAAAGATATCTCACACAGAGTGATTTAAACAAGAGGACCCACAAAGATATTTCACACAGACTGATTCAAACAATGGGTGACCCACAAAGATATCTCATACACACTGATTTAAACAATGGGGGGCCCACAAAGATATCTCACACAGATTGAGTTAAACAATGGTGGACCCACAAAGATATCTCACGCAGACTGATTTAAAAAATAGAACCCACAAAGATATCTCACACAGACGGATTTACAAAATGGGGCGCCCACAAAGATATCTCACACAGATTTATTTAAACAATGGTGGACCCACAAAGATATCTCACGCAGACTGATTTAAAAAATAGAACCCACAAAGATATCTCACACAGATTGATTTAAACAATGGGGCGCCCACAAAGATATCTCACACAGATTGATTTAAACAATGGTACACCGCCAAACTAACTCACACAGAATGATTAAAACAATAGGAACCACAAATTTATCTCATAAAGACTGATTCAAACAATGGGGGGCCCACAAAGATATCTAACACAGATTGATTTAAACAATGGGGGACCCACAAAGATATCTCACACAGACTGATTTGAACAATGGTGGACCCACAAAGATATCGCACACAGAATGATTTAAACAATCGGACCCAAAAAGATATCTCACACAGAATGAATTAAAAAATGGAGGGCTGACAAAGATATCTCACACTGACTGATAAAAATAATGGGGGGCCCACAAACAGATCTCACACAGACTGATTTAAACAATGGGATCCACAAAGATATCTCACACAGACTGATTTAAACAATGGGGGGCCCACAAAGATATCTCACCCTGACTGATTTAAACAATGGGGGGCCCACAAAGATATCTCACACAGACTGATTTAAACAATGGAGGGCCCACAAAGATATCTCACACAGACTGATTTAAACAATGGGGGGCCCACAAAGATATCTCACACAGACTGATTCAAACAATGGGACCCACAAATAAATCTCACAGAGACTGATTTAGCCAATGGGAGGCCCACAAAGATCGCTCACACTTATTGATTTAAACAATGGGATCCACAAAGATATCTCACACAGACTGATTCAAACAATGGTGGACACACAAAGATATCGCACACAGAATGATTAAACAATGGGGGGCCCACAAAGATATCTCACACAGACTGATTTAAACAATGGAGGGCCCACAAAGATATCTCACACAGACTGATTTAAACAATGGGGGGCCCACAAAGATATCTTACACAGACTGATTTAATCAATAGAACCCACAAATCAATCACACAGAGACTGATTGAACCAATGGGAGGCCCACAAAGATCGCTCACACTGATTGATTTAAACTATGGGATCCACAAAGATATCTCACACAGACTGATTCAAAAAATGGGGGGCCCACACAGATATCTGAAACAGACTGATTTAAACAATGGGGGGCCCACACACATATCTCACACAGACTGATTTAAACAATGGTGGACCCACAAAGATATCGCACACAGAATGATTAAACAATGGGGGCCCACAAAGATATCTCACACAGACTGATTTAAACAATGGGGGGCCCACAAAGATATCTCACACACACTGATTTAAACAATAGGGCCCACAAAGATATCTCACACAGACTGATTGAAACAATAGAACCCACAAAGATATCTCACACAGACTGATTTGAAGAATGGGGGGGCCCACAAAGATATCTCACACAGACTGATTTAAACAATGGTAGACCCCCAAAATATCTCTCACAGACTGATATAAACAATGGCGGATCCACAATGATATCTCACACAGAATGATTTAAACAATAGAAACCACAAAGATATCTCACACAGACTGATTTAAACAATAGAATCCACAAAGATGTCTCACACAGACTGAATTGAACTAAGTAGCCCAAAAAGATATCTCACACAGAGTGATTTAAACAAGAGGACCCACAAAGATATTTCACACAGACTGATTCAAACAATGGGTGACCCACAAAGATATCTCATACACACTGATTTAAACAATGGGGGGCCCACAAAGATATCTCACACAGATTGAGTTAAACAATGGTGGACCCACAAAGATATCTCACGCAGACTGATTTAAAAAATAGAACCCACAAAGATATCTCACACAGACGGATTTACAAAATGGGGCGCCCACAAAGATATCTCACACAGATTTATTTAAACAATGGTGGACCCACAAAGATATCTCACGCAGACTGATTTAAAAAATAGAACCCACAAAGATATCTCACACAGATTGATTTAAACAATGGGGCGCCCACAAAGATATCTCACACAGAATGATATAAACAATAGAACCCACAAAGATATCTCACACAGACTGATTTAACCAATGGGGACCCACAAAGATATCTCACACAGACTGATTTAAACAATGGTACACCGCCAAAATAACTCACACACAATGATTAAAACAATAGGAACCACAAATTTATCTCATAAAGACTGATTCAAACAATGGGGGGCCCACAAAGATATCTAACACAGATTGATTTAAACAATGGGGGACCCACAAAGATATCTCACACAGACTGATTTGAACAATGGTGGACCCACAAAGATATCGCACACAGAATGATTTAAACAATCGGACCCAAAAAGATATCTCACACAGAATGAATTAAAAAATGGGGGGCTGACAAAGATATCTCACACTGACTGATAAAAATAATGGGGGGCCCACAAACAGATCTCACACAGACTGATTTAAACAATGGGATCCACAAAGATATCTCACACAGACTGATTTAAACAATGGGGGGCCCACAAAGATATCTCACCCTGACTGATTTAAACAATGGGGGGCCCACAAAGATATCTCACACAGACTGATTTAAACAATGGAGGGCCCACAAAGATATCTCACACAGACTGATTTAAACAATGGGGGGCCCACAAAGATATCTTACACAGACTGATTTAATCAATAGAACCCACAAATCAATCTCACAGAGACTGATTGAACCAATGGGAGGCCCACAAAGATCGCTCACACTGATTGATTTAAACTATGGGATCCACAAAGATATCTCACACAGACTGATTCAAACAATGGGGGGCCCACACAGATATCTCAAACAGACTGATTTAAACAATGGGGGGCCCACACACATATCTCACACAGACTCATTTAAACAATGGTGGACCCACAAAGATATCGCACACAGAATGATTAAACAATGGGGGCCCACAAAGATATCTCACACAGACTGATTTAAACAATGGGGGGCCCACAAAGATATCTCACACACACTGATTTAAACAATAGGGCCCACAAAGATATCTCACACAGACTGATTTAAACAATAGAACCCACAAAGATATCTCACACAGACTGATTTGAAGAATGGGGGGGCCCACAAAGATATCTCACACAGACTGATTTAAACAATGGTAGACCCCCAAAATATCTCTCACAGACTGATATAAACAATGGCGGATCCACAATGATATCTCACACAGAATGATTTAAACAATAGAAACCACAAAGATATCTCACACAGACTGATTTAAACAATAGAATCCACAAAGATATCTCACACAGACTGAATTAAACTAAGTAGCCCAAAAAGATATCTCACACAGAGTGATTTAAACAAGAGGACCCACAAAGATATTTCACACAGACTGATTCAAACAATGGGTGACCCACAAAGATATCTCATACACACTGATTTAAACAATGGTGGACCCACAAAGATATCTCACGCAGACTGATTTAAAAAATAGAACCCACAAAGATATCTCACACAGACGGATTTACAAAATGGGGGGCCCACAAAGATATCTCACACAGATTTATTTAAACAATGGTGGACCCACAAAGATATCTCACGCAGACTGATTTAAAAAATAGAACCCACAAAGATATCTCACACAGATTGATTTAAACAATGGGGCGCCCACAAAGATATCTCACACAGAATGATATAAACAATAGAACCCACAAAGATATCTCACACAGACTGATTTAACCAATGGTGCCCACAAAGATATCTCACACAGACTGATTTAAACAATGGTACACCGCCAAAATAACTCACACACAATGATTAAAACAATAGGAACCACAAATTTATCTCATAAAGACTGATTCAAACAATGGGGGGCCCACAAAGATATCTAACACAGATTGATTTAAACAATGGGGGACCCACAAAGATATCTCACACAGACTGATTTGAACAATGGTGGACCCACAAAGATATCGCACACAGAATGATTTAAACAATCGGACCCAAAAAGATATCTCACACAGAATGAATTAAAAAATGGGGGGCTCACAAAGATATCTCACACTGACTGATAAAAATAATGGGGGGCCCACAAACAGATCTCACACAGACTGATTTAAACAATGGGATCCACAAAGATATCTCACACAGACTGATTTAAACAATGGGGGGCCCACAAAGATATCTCACACTGACTGATTTAAACAATGGGGGGCCCACAAAGATATCTCACACAGACTGATTCAAACAATGGGACCCACAAATCAATCTCACAGAGACTGATTTAACCAATGGGAGGCCAAAAAGATCGCTCACACTGATTGATTTAAACAATGGGATCCACAAAGATAACTCACACAGACTGATTCAAACAATGGGGGCCCACAAAGATAGCTCACACAGACTGATTTAAACAATGGGGGACCCACAAAGATATCTTTCACAGACTGATTTAAACAATAGAACCCACAAAGATATCTCACACAGACTGATTTGAAGAATGGGGGGGCCCACAAAGAAATCTCACACAGACTGACTTAAACAGTTGGGGCCCACAAAGATATCTCACACAGATTGATTTAAACAATGGTGCCCACAAAGATATCTCACACAGACTGATTTAAACAATGGGGGGCTAACAAAGATATCTCTCACAGTGATATAAACAATAGAATCCACAAAGATATCTCACACATACTGATTTAAACAATAGAATCCACAAAGATATCTCACATACTGATTTAAACAATGGGGGGCCCACACAGATATCTCACACAGACTGATTTAAACAATGGTAGACCCCCAAAATATCTCTCACAGACTGATATAAACAATGGCGGATCCACAATGATATCTCACACAGAATGATTTAAACAATAGAAACCACAAAGATATCTCACACAGACTGATTTAAACAATAGAATCCACAAAGATATCTCACACAGACTGAATTAAACTAAGGAGCCCAAAAACATATCTCACACAGAGTGATTTAAACAAGAGAACCCACAAAGATATCTCGCACAGATTGATTAAAGAATAGAACCCACAAAGATATCTCACACAGACTGATTTAAACAATGGTGGACCCACAAAGATATCTCACACAGATTGATTTAAACAATGGGGGGCCCACAAAGATATCTCAAACAGACTGATTTAAACAATGGGACCCACAAATATATCTCACACTGATTGATTTAAACAATGGTGGAACCACAAATATATCTCACACTGATTGATTTAAACAATGGTGGAACCACAAATATATCTCACACTGATTGATTTAAACAATGGTGGAAACACAAATATATCCCACACAGAATGAGTTAAACAATGGCATCCACAGATTTATCTCACAAATATGGATTTAAACAATGGTGGGCCCACAAATATATCTCACGCAGATTGATTTAAACAATGGGGGGCCCACAAAGATATCTCACACAGACTGATTTAAAAAATAGAACCCACAAAGATATCTCACACAGACTGATTCAAATAATGGGTGACCCACGAAGATATCTCATGCAGACTGATTTAAACAATGGGGGGCCCCACAAAGATATGTCACACAGATTGAGTTAAACAATGAGGGACCCACAAAGATATCTCACGCAGACTGATTTAAAAAATAGAACCCACAAAGATATCTCACACAGACGGATTTATAAAATGGGGGGCCAACAAAGATATCTCACACAGACTGATTTGAACAATAGAACCCACAAAAGATATCTCACACAGATTGATTTAAACAATGGGGCGCCCACAAAGATATCTCACACAGACTGATTTAACCAATGGGGACCAACAAAGATATCTCACACAGACTGATTTAAACAATGGTACACCGCCAAAATAACTCACACAGAATGATTTAAAACAATAGGAACCACAAATTTATCTCATAAAGACTGATTCAAACAATGGGGGACCCACAAAGGTATCTCACACAGACTGATTTAAACAATGGTGGACCCACAAAGATATCTCACACAGAATGATTTAAACAATCGGACCCAAAAAGATATCTCACACAGAATGAATTAAAAAATGGGGGGCTCACAAAGATATCTCACACTGACTGATAAAAATAATGGGGGGCCCACAAACAGATCTCACACAGACTGATTTAAACAATGGTGGACCCACAAAGATATCTAACACAGATTGATTTAAACAGTAGAACCCACAAAGATATCTCACACAGACTGATTTAAACAATGGGATCCACAAAGATATCTCACACAGACTGAGTTAAACAATGGAGGGCCGACAAAGATATCTCACACAGACTGTTTTAAACAATGGGATCCACAAAGATATCTCACACAGACTGATTTAAACAATGGGAACCACAAAGAAATCTCACACAGACTGATTTAAACAATGGGGGGCCCACAAAGATATCTCACACAGACTGATTTAAACAATGGGGAGCCCACAAAGATATCTCACACAGACTGATTCAAACAATGGGACCCACAAATCAATCTCACAGAGACTGATTTACCCAATGGGAGGCCCACAAAGATCGCTCACACTGATTGATTTAAACAATGGGATCCACAAAGATATCTCACACATACTGATTCAAACAATGGGGGGCCCACACAGATATCTCACACAGACTGATTTAAACAATGGGGGGCCCACACAGATATCTCACACAGACTGATTTAAAAAATGGTGGACCAACAAAGATATCTAACACAGAATGATTAAAACAATGAGGGACCCACAAAGATATCTTACACAGACTGATTTAAACAATGGGGGACCCACAAAGATATCTCACACAGATTGATTTAAACAATGGGGGGCCCACAAAGATATCTCACACAGACTGATTTAAACAATGGGGGACCCACAAAGATATCTTACACAGACTGATTTAAACAATGGGGCCCACAAAGATATCTCACACAGACTGATTTAAACAATAGAACCCACAAAGATATCTCACACAGACTGATTTGAAGAATGGGGGGGCCCACAAAGATATCTCACACAGACTGACTTAAACAGTGGGGGGCCCACAAAGATATCTCACACAGACTGACTTAAACAGTAGAGGGCCCACAAAGACATCTCACACAGACTGATTTAAACAAAGGTGGATCCACGAAGATATCTCACACAGACTGATTTAAACAATGGGTGGCCCACAAAGATATCTCACACAGACTGATTTAAACAATAGAATCCACAAAGATATCTCACACATACTGATTTAAACAATGGGGGGCCCACACAGATATCTCACACAGACTGATTTAAACAATAGAATCCACAAAGATATCTCACAGAGACTGAATTAAACTAAGGAGCCCACAAAGATATCTCACACAGACTGATTGAAACAATGGTGCCCACAAAGATATCTCACACAGACTGATTTAAAAAATAGAACCCACAAAGATATCTCACACAGACGGACTTATAAAATGAGGGGCCCACAAAGATATCTCACACAGACTGATTTAAACAATAGAACCCACAAAGATATCTCACACAGACTGATTTGAAGAATGGGGGGCCCACAAAGATATCTCACACAGACTGACTTAAACAGTGGGGGGCCCACAAAGATATCTCACACAGACTGACTTAAACAGTAGAGGGCCCACAAAGATATCTCACACAGACTGATTTAAACAAAGGTGGATCCACGAAGATATCTCACACAGATTGATTTAAACAATGGCGCCCACAAAGATATCTCACACAGACTGATTTAAACAATAGAATCCACAAAGATATCTCACACATACTGATTTAAACAATGGGGGGCCCACACAGATATCTCACACAGACTGATTTAAACAATAGAATCCACAAAGATATCTCACAGAGACTGAATTAAACTAAGGAGCCCACAAAGATATCTCACACAGACTGATTGAAACAATGGTGCCCACAAAGATATCTCACACAGACTGATTTAAAAAATAGAACCCACAAAGATATCTCACACAGACGGACTTATAAAATGAGGGGCCCACAAAGATATCTCACACAGACTGATTTAAACAATAGAACCCACAAAGATATCTCACACAGACTGATTTGAAGAATGGGGGGCCCACAAAGATATCTCACACAGACTGACTTAAACAGTGGGGGGCCCACAAAGATATCTCACACAGACTGACTTAAACAGTAGAGGGCCCACAAAGATATCTCACACAGACTGATTTAAACAAAGGTGGATCCACGAAGATATCTCACACAGATTGATTTAAACAATGGTGCCCACAAAGATATCTCACACAGACTGATTTAAACAATGGGGGGCCCACAAAGAAATCTCACACAGACTGATTTAAACAATAGAATCCACAAAGATATCTCACACATACTGATTTAAACAATGGGGGGCCCACACAGATATCTCACACAGACTGATTTAAACAATAGAATCCACAAAGATATCTCACACAGACTGAATTAAACTAAGGAGCCCACAAAGATATCCCACAGAGACTGATTGAAACAATGGTGCCCACAAAGATATCTCACACAGACTGATTTAAAAAATAGAACCCACAAAGATATCTCACACAGACTGATTTAAACAATAGAACCCACAAAGATATCTCACACAGACTGATTTAAACAATAGAACCCACAAAGATATCTCACACAGACTGATTTAAACAATAGAACCCACAAAGATATCTCACACAGACGGATATAAACAATGGGGGGCCCACAAAGATATCTCAGACAGACTGATTTAAACAATGGGGGGCCCACAAAGATATCTCACACAGACTGATTTAAACAATGGGGAGCCCACAAAGATATCTCACACAGACTGATTCAAACAATGGGACCCACAAATCAATCTCACAGAGACTGATTTACCCAATGGGAGGCCCACAAAGATCGCTCACACTGATTGATTTAAACAATGGGATCCACAAAGATATCTCACACATACTGATTCAAACAATGGGGGGCCCACACAGATATCTCACACAGACTGATTTAAACAATGGGGGGCCCACACAGATATCTCACACAGACTGATTTAAAAAATGGTGGACCAACAAAGATATCTAACACAGAATGATTAAAACAATGGGGGACCCACAAAGATATCTTACACAGACTGATTTAAACAATGGGGGACCCACAAAGATATCTCACACAGATTGATTTAAACAATGGGGGGCCCACAAAGATATCTCACACAGACTGATTTAAACAATGGGGGACCCACAAAGATATCTCACACAGACTGATTTAAACAATGGGGCCCACAAAGATATCTCACACAGACTGATTTAAACAATAGAACCCACAACGATATCTCACACAGACTGATTTGAAGAATGGGGGGGCCCACAAAGATATCTCACACAGACTGACTTAAACAGTGGGGGGCCCACAAAGATATCTCACACAGACTGACTTAAACAGTAGAGGGCCCACAAAGACATCTCACACAGACTGATTTAAACAAAGGTGGATCCACGAAGATATCTCACACAGACTGATTTAAACAATGGGTGGCCCACAAAGATATCTCACACAGACTGATTTAAACAATGGTGCCCACAAAGATATCTCACACAGACTGATTTAAACAATGGGGGGTCCACAAAGAAATCTCTCACAGACTGATTTAAACAATAGAATCCACAAAGATATCTCACACATACTGATTTAAACAATGGGGGGCCCACACAGATATCTCACACAGACTGATTTAAACAATAGAATCCACAAAGATATCTCACAGAGACTGAATTAAACTAAGGAGCCCACAAAGATATCTCACACAGACTGATTGAAACAATGGTGCCCACAAAGATATCTCACACAGACTGATTTAAAAAATAGAACCCACAAAGATATCTCACACAGACGGACTTATAAAATGAGGGGCCCACAAAGATATCTCACACAGACTGATTTAAACAATAGAACCCACAAAGATATCTCACACAGACTGATTTAAAGAATGGGGGGCCCACAAAGATATCTCACACAGACTGACTTAAACAGTGGGGGGCCCACAAAGATATCTCACACAGACTGACTTAAACAGTAGAGGGCCCACAAAGATATCTCACACAGACTGATTTAAACAATAGAATCCACAAAGATATCTCACACAGACTGAATTAAACTAAGGAGCCCACAAAGATATCTCACACAGACTGATTGAAACAATGGTGCCCACAAAGATATCTCACACAGACTGATTTAAAAAATAGAACCCACAAAGATATCTCACACAGACGGATTTATAAAATGAGGGGCCCACAAAGATATCTCTCACAGACTGATTTAAACAATAGAACCCACAAAGATATCTCACACAGACTGATTTAAACAATAGAACCCACAAAGATATCTCACACAGACTGATTTAAACAATAGATCCCACAAAGATATCTCACACAGACGGATATAAACAATGGGGGGCCCACAAAGATATCTCAGACAGACTGATTTAAACAATAGAACCCACAAAGATATCTCACACAGACTGATTTAAACAACAGCACCCACAAAGATATCTCACGCAGAGTGATTTAAACAATGAGGTGCGCACAAATATATCTCACACAGACTGATTTAAACAATGGTGGGCCCACAAAGATATCTCACACAGACTGATTTAAACAATGGGACCCACAAACATATCTCACACAGACTGATTTTAACAATGGTACACCGCCAAAATAACTCACACAGAATGATTAAAACAATAGGAACCACAAAGATATCTCATAAAGACTGATTTAAACAATGGTGGACCCACAAAATATCTCACACAGATGGATATAAACAATGGGGCGCCCACAAAGATATCTCACACAGACTGACTTAAACAATAGAACCCACAAAGAAATCTCACACAGGTTGATTTAAACAACGGGACCCACAAAGATATCTCACACAGACTGATTTAAACAATGGTACACCGCCAAAATAACTCACACAGAATGATTAAAACAATAGAACCCACAAAGAAATCTCACACAGACTGATTTAACCAATGGGGACCCACAAAGATATCGCACAGACGGATATAAAAAATGGGGGGCCCACAAAGATATCTGACACAGATTGTTTTAAACAATGGAGGGCCCACAAAGATATCTCACACAGACTGATTTAAACAATGGGACCCACAAAGATATCTCAAATAGACTGATTTAAACAATAGATCCCACAAAGATATCTCACACAGACTGAGTTAAACAATAGAACCCACAAAGATATCTAACACAGACGGATTTATAAAATGGTGGACCCACAAAGATATCTCACGCAGACTGATTTAAACAATGGGACCCACAAAGATATCTAACACAGACGGATTTATAAAATGGTGGACCCACAAAGATATCTCACGCAGACTGATTTAAACAATGGGACCCACAAAGATATCTAACACAGACGGATTTATAAAATGGTGGACCCACAAAGATATCTCACGCAGACTGATTTAAACAATGGGAACCACAAAGATATCTAACACAGACGGATTTATAAAATGGTGGACCCACAAAGATATCTCACACAGACTGATTTAAACAATAGAACCCACAAAGATATCTCACACAGACTGATTTAAACAATGGGACCCACAAAGATATCTCACACAGACTGATTTAAACAATAGAACCCACAAAGATATCTCACACAGACTGATTTAAACAATAGAACCCACAAAGATATCTCACACAGACTGATTTAAACAATGGGGGGTCCACAAAGATATCTCACACAGAATGATTTAAAGAAAGGGATCCAGAAAGTTATTTCGCAAAGACTGATTTAAACAATGGTGGACCCACAAAGATATCTCAAACAGACTGATTTAAACAATGGTGGACCCACAAAGATATCTCACACAGACTGATTTAAACAATGGGGGGCCCACAAAGATATCTCACACAGAATAATTTAAAGAAAGGGATCCAGAAAGTTATTTCACAAAGACTGAATTAAACAATGGGGGGCCCACAAAGATATCTCACACAGCATGATTTAAAGAAAGGGATCCAGAAAGTTATTTCACAAAGACTGATTTAAACAATGGTGGACCCACAAAGATATCTCACACAGACCGATGGAAACAATGGGGCGCCCACAAAGATATCTCACACAGACTGATTTAAACAATGGGACCCACAGAGATATCTCACACAGACTGATTTAAACAATGGGACCCACAAAGATATCTCACACAGATTGATTAAACAATGGGGGGCCCACAAAGATATCTCACACAGACTGATTTAAACAATGGGACCCGCAAACATATCTCACACAGACTGATTTTAACAATGGTACACCGCCAAAATAACTCACACAGAATGATTAAAACAATAGGAACCACAAAGATATCTCATAAAGACTAATTTAAACAATGGTGGACCCACAAAGATATCTCACACAGACGGATTTAAACAATGGGTGACCCACAAAGATATCTCACACAGATGGATATAAACAATGGGGCGCCCACAAAGATATCTCACACAGACTGACTTAAACAATAGAACCCACAAAGAAATCTCACACAGATTGATTTAAACAACGGGACCCACAAAGATATCTCACACAGACTGATTTAAACAATGGTACACCACCAAAATAACTCACACAGAATGATTAAAACAATAGGAACCACAAATTTATCTCACACAGACTGATTTAACCAATGGGGACCCACAAAGATATCGCACAGACGGATATAAAAAATGGGGGGCCCACAAAGATATCTGACACAGATTGTTTTAAACAATGGAGGGCCCACAAAGATATCTCACACAGACTGATTTAAACAATGGGACCCACAAAGATATCTCAAATAGACTGATTTAAACAATAGAACCCACAAAGATATCTCACACAGACTGAGTTAAACAATAGAACCCACAAAGATATCTAACACAGACGGATTTATAAAATGGTGGGCCCACAAAGATATCTCACGCAGACTGATTTAAACAATGGGACCCACAAAGATATCTAACACAGACGGATTTATAAAATGGTGGACCCACAAAGATATCTCACGCTGACTGATTTAAACAATGGGACCCACAAAGATATCTAACACAGACGGATTTATAAAATGGTGGACCCACAAAGATATCTCACACAGACTGATTTAAACAATAGAACCCACAAAGATATCTCACACAGACTGATTTAAACAATGGGACCCACAAAGATATCTCACACAGACTGATTTAAACAATAGAACCCACAAAGATATCTCACACAGACTGATTTAAACAATGGGGGGTCCACAAAGATATCTCACACAGAATGATTTAAAGAAAGGGATCCAGAAAGTTATTTCGCAAAGACTGATTTAAACAATGGTGGACCCACAAAGATATCTCACACAGACTGATTTAAACAATGGTGGACCCACAAAGATATCTCACACAGACTGATTTAAACAATGGGGGGCCCACAAAGATATCTCACACAGACTGATTTAAACAATAGAACCCACAAAGATATCTCACACAGACTGATTTAAACAATGGGACCCACAAAGATATCTCACACAGACTGATTTAAACAATAGAACCCACAAAGATATCTCACACAGACTGATTTAAACAATGGGGGGTCCACAAAGATATCTCACACAGAATGATTTAAAGAAAGGGATCCAGAAAGTTATTTCGCAAAGACTGATTTAAACAATGGTGGACCCACAAAGATATCTCACACAGACTGATTTAAACAATGGTGGACCCACAAAGATATCTCACACAGACTGATTTAAACAATGGGGGGCCCACAAAGATATCTCACACAGAATAATTTAAAGAAAGGGATCCAGAAAGTTATTTCACAAAGACTGAATTAAACAATGGGGGGCCCACAAAGATATCTCACACAGCATGATTTAAAGAAAGGGATCCAGAAAGTTATTTCACAAAGACTGATTTAAACAATGGTGGACCAACAAAGATATCTCACACAGACCGATGTAAACAATGGGGCGCCCACAAAGATATCTCAGACAGACTGATTTAAACAATGGGACCCACAGAGATATCTCACACAGACTGATTTAAACAATGGGACCCACAAAGATATCTCACACAGATTGATTAAACAATGGGGGGCCCACAAAGATATCTCACAAAGACTGATTTAAACAATGGGACCCGCAAACATATCTCACACAGACTGATTTTAACAATTGTACACCTCAAAAATAACTCACACAGAATGATTAAAACAATAGGAACCACAAAGATATCTCATAAAGACTGATTTAAACAATGGTGGACCCACGAAGATATCGCACACAGATTGATTTAAACATTGGGGGGCCCACAAAGATATCTAACACAGATTGATTTAAACAATATAACGCACAAAGATATCTCACACAGACTGATTTAAAAAATGGTGGGCCCACAAAGATATCTCACGCAGACTGATTTAAACAATGGGGGGCCCACAAAGATATCTCACACAGACTGATTTAAACAATCGGACGCACAAAGATATCTCACACAGACTGATTTAAACAATGAGGGCCCCACAAAGATATCTCATACAGACGGAAGTAAACAACAGAACCCACAAAAAAATCTCACACAGATTGATTTAAACAATGGGGGGCCCACAAAGATATCTCACACAGATTGATTTAAACAATAGAACCCACAAAGAAATCTCACACAGATTGATTAAAACAATGGTGGGCCCACAAAGATATCTCACACACATTGTTTTAAACATTGGGGCGCCCACAAAGATATCTCATACAGACTGATTTAAACAATGGGGGGCCCACACAGATATCTCACACAGACTGATTTAAACAATCGGACGCACAAAGATATCTCACACAGACTGATTTAAACAATGGTGGACCCACAAAGATATCTCACACAGATTGATTAAACAATGGGAGGCCCACAAAGATATCTCACACAGACTGATTTAAACAATGGGACCCACAGAGATATCTCACACAGACTGATTTAAACAACGGGACCCACAAAGATATCTCACACAGATTGATTAAACAATGGGGGGCCCACAAAGATATCTCACACAGACTGATTTAAACAATGGGACCCGCAAACATATCTCACACAGACTGATTTTAACAATGGTACACCGCCAAAATAACTCACACAGAATGATTAAAACAATAGGAACCACAAAGATATCTCATAAAGACTAATTTAAACAATGGTGGACCCACAAAGATATCTCACACAGACGGATTTAAACAATGGGTGACCCACAAAGATATCTCACACAGATGGATATAAACAATGGGGCCCCCACAAAGATATCTCACACAGACTGACTTAAACAATAGAACCCACAAAGAAATCTCACACAGATTGATTTAAACAACGGGACCCACAAAGATATCTCACACAGACTGATTTAAACAATGGTACACCACCAAAATAACTCACACAGAATGATTAAAACAATAGGAACCACAAATTTATCTCACACAGACTGATTTAACCAATGGGGACCCACAAAGATATCGCACAGACGGATATAAAAAATGGGGGGCCCACAAAGATATCTGACACAGATTGTTTTAAACAATGGAGGGCCCACAAAGATATCTCACACAGACTGATTTAAACAATGGGACCCACAAAGATATCTCAAATAGACTGATTTAAACAATAGAACCCACAAAGATATCTCACACAGACTGAGTTAAACAATAGAACCCACAAAGATATCTAACACAGACGGATTTATAAAATGGTGGGCCCACAAAGATATCTCACGCAGACTGATTTAAACAATGGGACCCACAAAGATATCTAACACAGACGGATTTATAAAATGGTGGACCCACAAAGATATCTCACGCAGACTGATTTAAACAATGGGACCCACAAAGATATCTAACACAGACGGATTTATAAAATGGTGGACCCACAAAGATATCTCACACAGACTGATTTAAACAATAGAACCCACAAAGATATCTCACACAGACTGATTTAAACAATGGGACCCACAAAGATATCTCACACAGACTGATTTAAACAATAGAACCCACAAAGATATCTCACACAGACTGATTTAAACAATAGAACCCACAAAGATATCTCACACAGACTGATTTAAACAATGGGGGGTCCACAAAGATATCTCACACAGAATGATTTAAAGAAAGGGATCCAGAAAGTTATTTCGCAAAGACTGATTTAAACAATGGTGGACCCACAAAGATATCTCACACAGACTGATTTAAACAATGGTGGACCCACAAAGATATCTCACACAGACTGATTTAAACAATGGGGGGCCCACGAAGATATCTCACACAGAATAATTTAAAGAAAGGGATCCAGAAAGTTATTTCACAAAGACTGAATTAAACAATGGGGGGCCCACAAAGATATCTCACACAGCATGATTTAAAGAAAGGGATCCAGAAAGTTATTTCACAAAGACTGATTTAAACAATGGTGGACCAACAAAGATATCTCACACAGACCGATGTAAACAATGGGGCGCCCACAAAGATATCTCAGACAGACTGATTTAAACAATGGGACCCACAGAGATATCTCACACAGACTGATTTAAACAATGGGACCCACAAAGATATCTCACACAGATTGATTAAACAATGGGGGGCCCACAAAGATATCTCACACAGACTGATTTAAACAATGGGACCCGCAAACATATCTCACACAGACTGATTTTAACAATTGTACACCTCAAAAATAACTCACACAGAATGATTAAAACAATAGGAACCACAAAGATATCTCATAAAGACTGATTTAAACAATGGTGGACCCACGAAGATATCGCACACAGATTGATTTAAACATTGGGGGGCCCACAAAGATATCTAACACAGATTGATTTAAACAATATAACGCACAAAGATATCTCACACAGACTGATTTAAAAAATGGTGGGCCCACAAAGATATCTCACGCAGACTGATTTAAACAATGGGGGGCCCACAAAGATATCTCACACAGACTGATTTAAACAATCGGACGCACAAAGATATCTCACACAGACTGATTTAAACAATGAGGGCCCCACAAAGATATCTCATACAGACGGAAGTAAACAACAGAACCCACAAAAAAATCTCACACAGATTGATTTAAACAATGGGGGGCCCACAAAGATATCTCACACAGATTGATTTAAACAATAGAACCCACAAAGAAATCTCACACAGATTGATTAAAACAATGGTGGGCCCACAAAGATATCTCACACACATTGTTTTAAACATTGGGGCGCCCACAAAGATATCTCATACAGACTGATTTAAACAATGGGGGGCCCACACAGATATCTCACACAGACTGATTTAAACAATCGGACGCACAAAGATATCTCACACAGACTGATTTAAACAATGGTGGACCCACAAAGATATCTCACACAGATTGATTAAACAATGGGAGGCCCACAAAGATATCTCACACAGACTGATTTAAACAATGGTGGACCCACAAAGATATCTCACACAGATTGAGTTAAACAATGGTGGACCCACAAAGATATCTCACACAGACTGTTTTAAACAATGGTGGGCCCACAAAGATATCTCACACAGATAATATAAACAATAGAACCCACAAAGATATCACACGCAGATGGATTTAAACAATAGGGCCCACAAAGATATCTCATACAGACTGATTTAACAATAGAACCCACAAAGATATCTCACACAGACTGATTTAAACAATGGGGGGCCCACACAGATATCTCACACAGACTGATTTCAACAATGGGGGACCCACAAATATATCTCAAACAGATTGATTTAAACAATGGGGCGCCCACAAAGATATCGCACACTGATTGATTTAAAGAATGGGGGGCTCACAAAGGTATCTAACACAGATTGATTTAACCAATGGGGGACTCACAAATCTATCTCACACAGACTGATTTAAACAATGGTGGACCAACAAAGATATCTCACACAGATTGATTTAAACAATGGTGGACCAACAAAGATATCTCACACAGATTGATTTAAACAATAGAACCCACAAAGATATCTCACACAGACTGATTTAAACAAATGGGGGCCCACAAAGATATCTCACACAGATTGATTTAAACAATGTGGGGCCCACAAAGATATCTCACACAGATTGATTTAAACAATGGGGACCACAAAGATATCTCACACAGACTGATTTAACCAATGGTGGACCCACAAAGATATCTCACACAGACGTATTTAAACAATAGAACCCACAAAGATATCTCACACAGACTGACTTAAACAATGGTGGACCCACAAAGATATCTCACACAGACTGATTTAAACAATGGGGCCCACAAAGATATCTCACACAGACTGATTTGAACAATGGGAGGGGGGGCTACAAAGATATCTAACAGACTGATTTCAACAAAGGTGGACCCACAAAGATATCTCACACAGACTGATTTGAACAATGGGAAGGGGGGCTACAAAGATATCTAACAGACTGATTTAAACAAAGGTGGACCAACAAAGATATCTGACATAGAATGATTTAAACAATGGGGCCCACAAAGATATCGCACACAGGCTGATTTAAACAATGGGGGGGCTCACAAAAATATCGCACACAGGCTGATTTAAACAATGGTGGGCTTACAAAGATATCTGAAAGAGACTGATTAAAATAGTGGGGGGCTCACAAAAATATCTGAAAGAGACTGCTTAAAACAATGGGGGGGCCGATTAAGATATCTCACACAGAATGATTTGAACAATAGAACCCACAAAGATATCTCAAACAGACGGATTTAAACAATGGGACCCACAAAGACATCTCACACAAATTGATTTAAACAACAGAACCCACAAAGATATCTCACACAGACTGATTTAAACAATAGAACCCACAAAGATATCTGACACAGACTGATTTAAACAACGGGGGGCACACAAAGATATCTCACACAAACAGATTTAAACAATGGAACCCAGAAAGATATCTCACACAGACTGATTTAAACAATGGGACCCAGAAAGATATCTCACACAGACTGATTCAAAGAATGGGGGCCAAACAAAGATATCTCACACAGACTGATTTAAACAATGGGGGGCCCACAAAGATTTCTCACACAGACCGATTTAAACAATGGGGGGCCCACAAAGATATCTCACACAGACTGATTTAAACAACGGGGGCCCACAAAGATATCTCACACAGACTGATTTAAACATTGGTGGACCCACAAAGATATCTCACACAGACGGATTTAAACATTGGTGGACCCACAAAGATATCTCACAAAGACTGATTTAAACAATTGGAGCCACAAAGATATCTCACACAGACGGATTTAAACAATAGGGTGGGCCGCAAAGATATCTCATACAGATTGATTTAAACAATGGTGCCCACAAAGTTATCTCACAAAGACTGATTTAAACAATGATGGACCCACAAAGATATCTCACACAGACTGATTTAAACAATGGGGGGCCCACAAAGGTATCTCACACTGATTGGTTAAAACAATGCGGCTCAAAAAGATATCTCACACAGATTGATTTAAACAATGGGGCCCACAAAGATATCTCACACAGACTGATTTAAACAATAGAACCCACAAAGATATCTCACACAGACTGATTTAAACAATGGGATCCACAAAGACATCTCATACAGACTGATTTAAACAATGGTGGACCCAGAAAGATATCTCACACAGACTGATTTAAACAATGGGACCCACAAAGATATCTCACACAGACAGATTTAAACAATGGCCGGCCGACAAAGTTATCTCACACAGATTGATTAATACAATGGGGGGCACACTAAGATATCCCACACAGAATGATTTAAACAATGGGGGGCCCACAAAGATATCTCACACAGACTGATTTAAACAATCGGACGCACAAAGATATCTCACACAGACTGATTTAAACAATGAGGGCCCCACAAAGATATCTCATACAGACGGAAGTAAACAACAGAACCCACAAAAAAATCTCACACAGATTGATTTAAACAATGGGGGGCCCACAAAGATATCTCACACAGATTGATTTAAACAATAGAACCCACAAAGAAATCTCACACAGATTGATTAAAACAATGGTGGGCCCACAAAGATATCTCACACACATTGTTTTAAACATTGGGGCGCCCACAAAGATATCTCATACAGACTGATTTAAACAATGGGGGGCCCACACAGATATCTCACACAGACTGATTTAAACAATCGGACGCACAAAGATATCTCACACAGACTGATTTAAACAATGGTGGACCCACAAAGATATCTCACACAGATTGATTAAACAATGGGAGGCCCACAAAGATATCTCACACAGACTGATTTAAACAATGGTGGACCCACAAAGATATCTCACACAGATTGAGTTAAACAATGGTGGACCCACAAAGATATCTCACACAGACTGTTTTAAACAATGGTGGGCCCACAAAGATATCTCACACAGATAATATAAACAATAGAACCCACAAAGATATCACACGCAGATGGATTTAAACAATAGGGCCCACAAAGATATCTCATACAGACTGATTTAACAATAGAACCCACAAAGATATCTCACACAGACTGATTTAAACAATGGGGGGCCCACACAGATATCTCACACAGACTGATTTCAACAATGGGGGACCCACAAATATATCTCAAACAGATTGATTTAAACAATGGGGCGCCCACAAAGATATCGCACACTGATTGATTTAAAGAATGGGGGACTCACAAAGGTATCTAACACAGATTGATTTAACCAATGGGGGACTCACAAATCTATCTCACACAGACTGATTTAAACAATGGTGGACCAACAAAGATATCTCACATAGATTGATTTAAACAATGGTGGACCAACAAAGATATCTCACACAGATTGATTTAAACAATAGAACCCACAAAGATATCTCACACAGACTGATTTAAACAAATGGGGGCCCACAAAGATATCTCACACAGATTGATTTAAACAATGTGGGGCCCACAAAGATATCTCACACAGATTGATTTAAACAATGGGGACCACAAAGATATCTCACACAGACTGATTTAACCAATGGTGGACCCACAAAGATATCTCACACAGACGTATTTAAACAATAGAACCCACAAAGATATCTCACACAGACTGACTTAAACAATGGTGGACCCACAAGGATATTTCACACAGTATGATTTAAACAATGGGATCCACAAAAATATCTCACACAGACTGATTTAAACAATGGGGCCCACAAAGATATCTCACACAGACTGATTTGAACAATGGGAGGGGGGGCTACAAAGATATCTAACAGACTGATTTCAACAAAGGTGGACCCACAAAGATATCTCACACAGACTGATTTGAACAATGGGAAGGGGGGCTACAAAGATATCTAACAGACTGATTTAAACAAAGGTGGACCAACAAAGATATCTGACATAGAATGATTTAAACAATGGGGCCCACAAAGATATCGCACACAGGCTGATTTAAACAATGGGGGGCTCACAAAAATATCGCACACAGGCTGATTTAAACAATGGTGGGCTTACAAAGATATCTGAAAGAGACTGATTAAAATAGTGGGGGGCTCACAAAAATATCTGAAAGAGACTGCTTAAAACAATGGGGGGGGCCGATTAAGATATCTCACACAGAATGATTTGAACAATAGAACCCACAAAGATATCTCAAACAGACGGATTTAAACAATGGGACCCACAAAGACATCTCACACAAATTGATTTAAACAACAGAACCCACAAAGATATCTCACACAGACTGATTTAAACAATAGAACCCACAAAGATATCTGACACAGACTGATTTAAACAACGGGAGGCACACAAAGATATCTCACACAAACAGACTTAAACAATGGAACCCAGAAAGATATCTCACACAGACTGATTTAAACAATGGGACCCAGAAAGATATCTCACACAGACTGATTCAAAGAATGGGGGCCAAACAAAGATATCTCACACAGACTGATTTAAACAATGGGGGGCCCACAAAGATTTCTCACACAGACCGATTTAAACAATGGGGGGCCCACAAAGATATCTCACACAGACTGATTTAAACAACGGGGGCCCACAAAGATATCTCACACAGACTGATTTAAACATTGGTGGACCCACAAAGATATCTCACACAGACGGATTTAAACATTGGTGGACCCACAAAGATATCTCACAAAGACTGATTTAAACAATTGGAGCCACAAAGATATCTCACACAGACGGATTTAAACAATAGGGTGGGCCGCAAAGATATCTCATACAGATTGATTTAAACAATGGTGCCCACAAAGTTATCTCACAAAGACTGATTTAAACAATGATGGACCCACAAAGATATCTCACACAGACTGATTTAAACAATGGGGGGCCCACAAAGGTATCTCACACTGATTGGTTAAAACAATGCGGCTCAAAAAGATATCTCACACAGATTGATTTAAACAATGGGGCCCACAAAGATATCTCACACAGACTGATTTAAACAATAGAACCCACAAAGATATCTCACACAGACTGATTTAAACAATGGGATCCACAAAGACATCTCATACAGACTGATTTAAACAATGGTGGACCCAGAAAGATATCTCACACAGACTGATTGAAACAATGGGACCCACAAAGATATCTCACACAGACAGATTTAAACAATGGGCGGCCGACAAAGTTATCTCACACAGATTGATTAATACAATGGGGGGCACACTAAGATATCCCACACAGAATGATTTAAACAATGGAACACACAAAGATATCTCACACAGACTGATTTATACAATGGGACCCACAAAGATATCTCACACAGACTGATTTAAACAATGGGGCCCACAAAGATATCTCACACAGACTGATTTAAAAAATAGAACCCACAAAGATATCTCACACAGACTGATTTAAACAATGGGGGGCCCACAAAGATATCTCACATAGACTGATTCAAACAGTGGGGGACTCACAAAGATATCTCACACAAACTGATTTAAACAATGGGGGGCCCACAAAGTTATCTCACACAGACAGATTTATATAATGTGACCCACGAACATATCTCACACAGACTGATTTAAACAACAGAACCCACAAAGATATCTCACACAGAATGATTTCAACAATGGGGGGCTCACAAAGTTATCTCACACAGACTGATTTAAATAATGGGGGGCCCACAAAGATATCTCACACAAACTGATTTAAACAGTAGAACCCACAAAGATATCTCACATGGACTGATTTATACAATGGGACCCACAAAGATATCTCACACAGAATGATTTCAACAATGCCTTCCACGAAGATATCTCACACAGACAGATTTAAACAATGGGGGGCCCACAAGATATCTCACACAGACGGATTTAAACAACGGGGGGGCCCACAAGATATCTCACACAGACTGATTTAAACAATGGGGGGCCCACAAAGATTTCTCACACAGACCGATTTAAACAATGGGGGGTACACTAAGATATCTCACAGAGACGGATTTAAACAACGGGGGGGCCCACAAGATATCTCACACAGACTGATTTAAACAATGGGGGGCCCAGAAAGTTATCTCACAGAGACTGTGTTAAACAATATGACCCACAAAGATATCTCACACAAATTGATTTAAACATTAGAACCCACAAAGATATCTCACACAGACTGATTTAAACAATTGGAGCCACAAAGATATCTCACACAGACGGATTTAAACAATGGGGTGGGCCGCAAAGATATTTCATACAGATTGATTTAAACAATGGGGCCCACAAAGATATCTCACACACACTGATTTAAACAATGGGGCCCACAAAGATATCTCACACAGACTGATTTAAACAATAGTGGACTCACAAAGATATCTCAGACAGATGGATTTAAAATATGGGGGGCCCAGAATGATATCTCACACAGACTGCTTCAAAGAATGGGGGCCAAACAAAGATATCTCACACAGACTGATTTAAACAATAGGATCCACAAAGATATTTCACACAGACTGATTTAAACAATGGTGGACCCACAAAGATATCTCACACAGACTGATTTAAACAATGGGGGGCCCACAAAGATATCTCACACAGACCGATTTAAACAATGGGGGGCCCATAAAGATATCTCACACAGACTGATTTAAACAATGGGGGACCCACAAAGATATCTCACACAGACTGATTTAAACAATGGGGGACCCACAAAGATATCTCACACAGACTGATTTAAACAATGGGGGACCCACAAAGATATCTCACACAGACTGATTTAAACAATGGGGGACCCACAAAGATATCTCACACAGATTGATTTAAACAATAGAACCCACAAAGATATCACACACAAATTGATTTAAACAATAGAACCCACAAAGATATCTCACACAGACTGATTTAAACAATGAGGCCCACAAAGATATCTCACACAGACTGATTTAAAAAATAGAACCCACAAAGATATCTCACACAGACTGATTTAAACAATGGGGGGCCCACAAAGATATCTCACATAGACTGATTCAAGCAGTGGGGGACTCACAAAGATATCTCACACAAACTGATTTAAACAATGGGGGGCCCACAAAGATATCTCACACAGACAGATTTATATAATGTAACCCACGAACATATCTCACACAGACTGATTTAAACAACAGAACCCACAAAGATATCTCACACAGAATGATTTCAACAATGGGGGGCTCACAAAGTTATCTCACACAGACTGATTTAAATAATGGGGGGCCCACAAAGATATCTCACACAAACTGATTTAAACAGTAGAACCCACAAAGATATCTCACATGGACTGATTTATACAATGGGACCCACAAAGATATCTCACTCAGAATGATTTCAACAATGCCTTCCACGAAGATATCTCACACAGACAGATTTAAACAATGGGGGGCCCACAAGATATCTCACACAGACGGATTTAAACAACGGGGGGGCCCACAAGATATCTCACACAGACTGATTTAAACAATGGGGGGCCCACAAAATTTCTCACACAGACCGATTTAAACAATGGGGGGCCCACAAAGATATCTCATACAGACTGATTTAAACAATGGGGGCCCAGAAAGTTATCTCACAGAGACTGTGTTAAACAATATGACCCACAAAGATATCTCACACAAATTGATTTAAACATTAGAACCCACAAAGATATCTCACACAGACTGATTTAAACAATTGGAGCCACAAAGATATCTCACACAGACGGATTTAAACAATGGGGTGGGCCGCAAAGATATTTCATACAGATTGATTTAAACAATGGGGCCCACAAAGATATCTCACACACACTGATTTAAACAATGGGGCCCACAAAGATATCTCACACAGACTGATTTAAACAATAGTGGACTCACAAAGATATCTCAGACAGATCGATTTAAAATATGGGGGGCCCAGAATGATATCTCACACAGACTGATTCAAAGAATGGGGGCCAAACAAAGATATCTCACACAGACCGATTTAAACAATAGGATCCACAAAGATATTTCACACAGACTGATTTAAACAATGGTGGACCCACAAAGATATCTCACACAGACTGATTTAAACAATGGGGGGCCCACAAAGATATCTCACACAGACCGATTTAAACAATGGGGGGCTCACAAAAATATCGCACACAGGCTGATTTAAACAATGGTGGGCTTACAAAGATATCTGAAAGAGACTGATTAAAATAGTGG
Source organism: Isurus oxyrinchus (assembly GCA_026770705.1). NCBI lineage: Eukaryota > Metazoa > Chordata > Chondrichthyes > Lamniformes > Lamnidae > Isurus > Isurus oxyrinchus. The sequence goes on along the minus strand of JANJGN010000287.1, from coordinate 2,484 downwards.
GGGGCTCACAAAAATATCTGAAAGAGACTGCTTAAAACAATGGGGGGGCCGATTAAGATATCTCACACAGAATGATTTGAACAATAGAACCCACAAAGATATCTCAAACAGACGGATTTAAACAATGGGACCCACAAAGACATCTCACACAAATTGATTTAAACAACAGAACCCACAAAGATATCTCACACAGACTGATTTAAACAATAGAACCCACAAAGATATCTGACACAGACTGATTTAAACAACGGGAGGCACACAAAGATATCTCACACAAACAGACTTAAACAATGGAACCCAGAAAGATATCTCACACAGACTGATTTAAACAATGGGACCCAGAAAGATATCTCACACAGACTGATTCAAAGAATGGGGGCCAAACAAAGATATCTCACACAGACTGATTTAAACAATGGGGGGCCCACAAAGATTTCTCACACAGACCGATTTAAACAATGGGGGGCCCACAAAGATATCTCACACAGACTGATTTAAACAACGGGGGCCCACAAAGATATCTCACACAGACTGATTTAAACATTGGTGGACCCACAAAGATATCTCACACAGACGGATTTAAACATTGGTGGACCCACAAAGATATCTCACAAAGACTGATTTAAACAATTGGAGCCACAAAGATATCTCACACAGACGGATTTAAACAATAGGGTGGGCCGCAAAGATATCTCATACAGATTGATTTAAACAATGGTGCCCACAAAGTTATCTCACAAAGACTGATTTAAACAATGATGGACCCACAAAGATATCTCACACAGACTGATTTAAACAATGGGGGGCCCACAAAGGTATCTCACACTGATTGGTTAAAACAATGCGGCTCAAAAAGATATCTCACACAGATTGATTTAAACAATGGGGCCCACAAAGATATCTCACACAGACTGATTTAAACAATAGAACCCACAAAGATATCTCACACAGACTGATTTAAACAATGGGATCCACAAAGACATCTCATACAGACTGATTTAAACAATGGTGGACCCAGAAAGATATCTCACACAGACTGATTGAAACAATGGGACCCACAAAGATATCTCACACAGACAGATTTAAACAATGGGCGGCCGACAAAGTTATCTCACACAGATTGATTAATACAATGGGGGGCACACTAAGATATCCCACACAGAATGATTTAAACAATGGAACACACAAAGATATCTCACACAGACTGATTTATACAATGGGACCCACAAAGATATCTCACACAGACTGATTTAAACAATGGGGCCCACAAAGATATCTCACACAGACTGATTTAAAAAATAGAACCCACAAAGATATCTCACACAGACTGATTTAAACAATGGGGGGCCCACAAAGATATCTCACATAGACTGATTCAAACAGTGGGGGACTCACAAAGATATCTCACACAAACTGATTTAAACAATGGGGGGCCCACAAAGTTATCTCACACAGACAGATTTATATAATGTGACCCACGAACATATCTCACACAGACTGATTTAAACAACAGAACCCACAAAGATATCTCACACAGAATGATTTCAACAATGGGGGGCTCACAAAGTTATCTCACACAGACTGATTTAAATAATGGGGGGCCCACAAAGATATCTCACACAAACTGATTTAAACAGTAGAACCCACAAAGATATCTCACATGGACTGATTTATACAATGGGACCCACAAAGATATCTCACACAGAATGATTTCAACAATGCCTTCCACGAAGATATCTCACACAGACAGATTTAAACAATGGGGGGCCCACAAGATATCTCACACAGACGGATTTAAACAACGGGGGGGCCCACAAGATATCTCACACAGACTGATTTAAACAATGGGGGGCCCACAAAGATTTCTCACACAGACCGATTTAAACAATGGGGGGTACACTAAGATATCTCACAGAGACGGATTTAAACAACGGGGGGGCCCACAAGATATCTCACACAGACTGATTTAAACAATGGGGGGCCCAGAAAGTTATCTCACAGAGACTGTGTTAAACAATATGACCCACAAAGATATCTCACACAAATTGATTTAAACATTAGAACCCACAAAGATATCTCACACAGACTGATTTAAACAATTGGAGCCACAAAGATATCTCACACAGACGGATTTAAACAATGGGGTGGGCCGCAAAGATATTTCATACAGATTGATTTAAACAATGGGGCCCACAAAGATATCTCACACACACTGATTTAAACAATGGGGCCCACAAAGATATCTCACACAGACTGATTTAAACAATAGTGGACTCACAAAGATATCTCAGACAGATGGATTTAAAATATGGGGGGCCCAGAATGATATCTCACACAGACTGCTTCAAAGAATGGGGGCCAAACAAAGATATCTCACACAGACTGATTTAAACAATAGGATCCACAAAGATATTTCACACAGACTGATTTAAACAATGGTGGACCCACAAAGATATCTCACACAGACTGATTTAAACAATGGGG